>OX454271.1:9394494-10079617 GCA_949715065.1 Periphyllus acericola
AACCAAAGCTGTTTTGCAATAATAATGCTACATACGAGTACGTATGTTAAATTATGGGTATAAAGTCAGTACTTTTCATTTCTTTAAACATCGTAGTCAATAATTATAAGTTATGACTTTACGAATCTCTATGAATCTGCATTCTACAGCATATATAATTTATGAAACCTTTCATCAATTAATTATATATTATGGGGATATATTCATGTCTTCGTAGTTGTTCCCGATTTCTAGTAATACTATACGGGCAACTTTTTCGCTATCTTTAAGCAAATCATGGAAAGTACATGATAGAAAAACAAAAAAATCAAAAAATAATAATAAGCGATGTAAAAAATAATCAAAAAATAAAAGTAAAATAAAAAATGAATAAAAAGAAACCCACTGAATAACAATTGTTCTTCCTATATATATATATATATATATATATCTTTCCTATTTATAAGTATATCGAAGTATTCCAAAGGCAGTAATCACAACATAATAAATAAGCGCAAATATTTGATGTAGAAAAAACCAAATCAAATGCATGGGATGTTAAAGATAACTTTACAAGTAAACAACCAACATAATATTTTCTGGTTATCAAGGTGATTTAAAAATATAAAATGCATTAAAGAAAACGTTTTTTCATACATCGGCGCAGAATAAAATTATAATCAACAAAAACTTTTATTTTGATAGCTATTTCAACGAATTTTATACCTATATGTATAATGTATATACTACATAGTAAATAATATAAATAATACATGTATTATTATATTATATAATAAGAAATTGTGGTGGAAATTGAAGGTCATTCTACAAAAATATTTCGGTATGCCTTATCATTGAACTCACACTTGTGTGTATATATATTCTTAGTATTTACATACATAATGTTCGACTTTACTGGCAGGCTAGTCACTTATTCACATTTATAAACATTTAATCCTTTCCCATATAACCTTTTCAACGCCATTCGTTCTTTAAAAAAAAATCTCCTAGTCTGCAACCTGCTCTGACTATATCATCATGTGTAGGTATGTACATATAATGCATACACTCACACGGGTTTTATATGTATAATATATATATATATATAATGTCTTTACGTGTTAATCTCACGTATTCAACTTTGATCAGGATTTTCTGGACCAACAGCATCGTGTGGTATGTAAAAAATACGTACACATAATATGCTCGTACCTCTATCGAACTAAATATACGTGTATGTGTGTATAGGTGACCTACAGTGTGAGCACGTGTATAGGTGTATATGTGTTCTCGTACACGATACGGCTTTGACGTGCAATAAAGTGTCAAGTGACACCAACAAAAAGTCTGTTACATAGAGCAATATGACGTATAGTATGTGAAGCTCTCCTATACGCGTGTAGAGTAAAATAATTATTTTATTATAAATAATTATAACCCGCGTAGTAAAAAAAAAACGTGTCGCGTGTCAATAAAAATATCGCACGAGGCTCAAAGAGAGTGAACAATAAAATATACAAAACAAATATGGTGTATGCTTGATGATATAATACACTATTGTTGAATCGTACTTGGTATCGTACTAGTCGTAACTGGTATACTTGTAAAATATATTCAGAGACGTATTTACAGAGCTCATGGCGCAACGAATGCTTGGGGTGTCACATTTGTGAAAGCTGCTCTCTTTTATGACCAAATTTTTTTTTCTATCATATACTTAATACGATTATATTGTATCAAGTATTAGTTCAGTTGCTTGAAAACTTACGAAAAAATTCAATAATTATATAATATGTAGTTTAGTCATTCTAATATACTTATAAAGCATATGCTTGTACTTTTATTCTAATAATACACTTATACTGGGCAAAAATAATAAAATACCTAATAAATAGTATAATTTCTAAAATTTGTTTTAAAAAAAAGTTTTAATTGTTGAACCAGATTTTCTTAATTGTGTTGTATAACGTTTATACAATACATTTATACTGCAAAAAATTATGTATATATATCAATATCAGATGTATAATATAGCTTTAAGGCTCATATTTTGTGTAAAGCGCAATTTGGTGACCTAACGACAAGTGAGAGTGAACCATACTCAGCGTGGTCTCTGTCTTACCAACGTATAACGCTGCAAATCTGAGTTCAGCAGAACCGATTTTGTGTTGTTACAGCTTTAATTTTAAAGTAAACTGTCCCCATATCAAACTGAAAGGGAAGAACATTATCTGTGCTACGTCATAGGGTTTTTACGGTATTTTAATTTTAAACAAGTATTGAGCTTTTTTAAATTGTAATATTTTACTTAATAACAACTAGCTTATAAGTGAGAATATCGTAAAAAACCAACAATTAAATACTTGTATTTAAATAACTCGAGATAAACTTTTTACGTATTAATCATTTACCATTATCTATTATATTATAGTTTGGTGGCCAATAATCGAATTTAATAATTATTCTTTTATCGATCGTGTAAATTCAATATGTTTCAGTAGTAAATTATATATTTTATAGCTATTGTCATTCATAAATGTTGTTTCGTTTTTCGAAGAGTAATTTTAATGAGTATCGTTCACCGTGGGTTTATTTTTTACTATAAATTGTGGTACATCTACATATTTTTTTACACATACAATCAATATAATTTGTATTCATATTAATCTATTGGTGTATTTGGGTTTTCAATACATGCAGATACGGATTCTTGAATGATAATAATGTGCCTATGTAGTAAGCGTCCATTAAGAGCTGCTCGTAGAGAAAAAGGTCAAATCATCGGCATAGGTACTTCTCTGTACAGTAATATAATAATATAACAAATACATTTTCTCGCACTCATATGTACATACAGAATGTTTTTAAAATTGAATAAAACTAATTTACATTGTAAATTAGCTTCTGGTTGTTAAAGTTTAAATATATTCAGCATTGAAACAAAACAAAAACGGTAAAATATTTAAATTTTTTTTTTTTTTCGTTAAATACCGTGCGTGGTAATTGCTGCTCAAATTATAAAAACCGTTTTGCTCAATAACGCGCACGTACATTTCAATATTTGGAGAGGAAATCAGTGTCTCACGTTAAACGGATCACCCGGTAAATCGCATAATAAAAATATATTGGTGCACACGCGCACAAACGATTCACCCGGTACATAAATGTATTATGATGTAGGTACGTGATGTATACGAGGTTGCAGGACGAGGAGTTTCTAAACGTATTACACCGACTATACCGCGGCCGTTGGCGGTAAAAGATTACGTACGTCAAAATATACATTCGGTGGGTATAATTTATACCGGTCGTTGGGCGTGTGATGCTCGTGTAAGCTGTTCCGAAGCGATTTCTCGTCGTGTGACGACCATAATAATAATAATAATAACGTTTCGTATAATAATAATAATATCGTACTTCATACGCGTATTGCTCTGCGCGATGACGATTGACCGCCAACAGAGACCACCGCGTCTCTGCGCCTGCATAAGCTGGAAACAATCGCACAGATTTATTTCCGGATCACGTTTTTCTGTTCCCGATACGTACGCGTATAGGAATTATTGTAATTATTCGGCTCCAATGGTACACGTGGAAAATAAATCCCGCACGATTAACCGTTATCCCGTTAGCGCATATATCAACGATGGGTACCTATATCAATTATTATAGTGCTCACGGCGTACATGTGTCTAAACCTTCTTGAACCAGACCAGCGGTCCCAACTCGGATTTTTTCAAGGGTTTGCCAAATTTAAGACACGCCCGCAGTATATTGTTCCACACCAGTAAGTGTCCGCTCGACCACGATCGAGTTCGTACTCATATCAGATAATTATAGATACAATGTGTACTTATTTTTAATACATCGTAAAATTATCAAGTATTGGGTTATAAGTTACGAACTATATATCATATGAAGAGTTTGTCTATAATTCAATAGTTTTTGAAAAACGAAATGTTTTCTTAAACTATTGAATAGGTGAAAAACAATAAAACGTTTATGACTGTACGAAGGCATACATATAATTCACCCCTTCTTATATCCTGAGCTTCTGCATATTGCATGAGATATATATATATATATATAGGCGTTCTCGACATAAATAATTTCATTCCCTTCAAACTAATAATACAATATTCTAGTGTAAACTGGTGCAAAAATATCAAAATTTAAATGTGTATAAAATTGCCGGTAATTGGTCGAAAAATAAGGTCAACAAATAACAAATGTTTGTAAATGTTAGTAAGTAGAGTACTTTCTGCAAACATACTTTTCCAGGTATCTGCGTATAGTGTTCTTTATAATTCACCTGAAGTCTGTAATGCGAAAGGTAAATAATTAAATAAAGCACACGCTGAAAAAACCTTCACCCCGTAAAAAATATTTTTCTAAAAACTTTTCTACAAACTTTCACACTTTCATTAATTTTTGATTATTTTTTTTGGCCTATTTAGAATCACATTTTTGTTGATATTCATCGTTTTTTGATTTTTATCAAATATGACATTATTTCCACAAGTATAATTATATAGTTAATAGATAAATTATTTTCAGAATAATTGTTTAAATTGTGTTTTTTATCATAATATTTTCGGCGTTATATTCTGACATTATTTACTCAATGTTATGCAAAATAGATATATAATAATAATAATAATAATAGCATAATAATTTGCTATTTTTGTGATATGGATGTCCATTTAGTAAAATTAACTCGGGGTATTTCCTAAGTATCATTACAAAAACAATTATTTTGAAAACTTGTAACATTTTATTTATTGATTATTTAACGTTAATTATGAATGTCAATAATTTACTTGAAGTGTTTGACTTACATTATTCATCAGAGTAACACTATAAAATGATAATTTATAATATTGAAGATTATTTACTATGACAACATTTAAACGTAAATCTAAAAGTTAAATTCATATACTGTATATTAGATGGGTAACTACATGGCTAAATATATGAAATCTGAATACTAAATACTAATAGGTTTCATATTTATCAAGAATCATAATTCATCTTAAAACTACGAATAAAAAGATAAATTCACTTTTTAAATCTTCGTAGGTATGTTGTTTAAGTAATTTAAATGCGGTACTAACACCATTTTTGTATTGCCTAAGTCATGTTTATAATTTATTGCAAATAATTGTAAAATACGACTTTTATACTGCAGTCAACTATACTTCAAACGTGTATGCTTATTTAACTTAAAACTAATCGAAATTTAAAATTATGGATCCAGAAAACTGGACGGCGAGCATTTTTTTAGATGTGTCGTGACCAACAAAATAAAAACACAAAAAGAACTAGTTGTTCATGGCTGAGACATGTGTGTCGTGAGTCCATGAATATTTAGTATCGTGTCAAACAAATATTGATAAACCACCCATGTAAAGAGTCAAGTAAAGAGCAATTATATGTTTTAAAAACGATAACGTATCTATTTTATAAGATAATACGAGTACAACAATCTGCAATCGCTTTCTCGGATAGTGATGCGTAAAAGAACACGACGACGACGACACTGTATAGACCGTGTGTTTCTGCATCCGCTTTTTCCGAGTTCTCGTGTAATTTAATATGAATATAAATACGACATTATACATTATTATTTGCATACGGATTCCTCGCGAACAATAAAAATTACATTTTCACCCGCCCGCGCTCCATGTCACTTATACTTACTCCATATTATTTATTATTATAATAATATCATGTGTTGTCGAATTCGAAATACGTCACTGTTAAGGTTTACTACGTTCGCAGCCAAGTACCTATACCTATTAGTATCAAGCACCATATATATATTTCTGAATCCACATATGCGGTATATTATTATTTGACGGTGTGCCGCAAGTCTCCGGTAGACGTCCGTAGCGGCATTATATATCCGCACCGAATAGAGCTATATTAATAGACGACAAGTCTGATGATTATATGGACCGTAATGAAGATGTCATTGTTAAATTGATTAATGAATGGCTTGATAGGCAGTCGCGAATGGCGCAAAACATACTAATATAATTTCGCATACGTGCATACGTAAGTCGTACACACGAAACACACACTCATATTGTGTACTACACATATACGTTCCGTTGGAAAGCACTTTTTAAGACGTTGGTCGTTGCGGTGGCGTATTTTGTCCAGAACGTTGAGCTAAATGTCTGATGCTACAAGATTCTGTTACGAATACAAATAAAAACAAAAATCAAAAAACAAATGCTTCGCTTAATATTAATATTTTTTTTTGTAATTTTATTCGAGGTGAATAGTAATTTGATGACGTTTTAAAAATTAAATGTATGAGTATTGGCTCCAAAATATTATTTAGAAATCTATAAAATTATAGTATAGGCTTAGTTATGATTGAATAAATGTGAATAGTGTTAATAAATTATTCTGTTATCGGAAATTTCAATGTATGTGTGTTTTTAACCATTGAAGTTTTTATGGAACTATTATTAATAATAATAATATTAATATTAATTTAATTATTAATTAAATTTTTTAGAATGGTAGTTCTATTTAAAAATATGAAATTAAAAATTAAAATCATTATCGTTTTATAAGAATAAATTAAAACGATAGGTAAAATATAAGTACATAATTCATAAATAAACCGAGTTAATAAACGTTGATCATTTATTAATTTAATATGTCATGTAATGATTATTTTAATTGTGAAAATAAAATACATAATAAACATAAATTTGTTTCTAACCATAAATTAATTTACCTGTTAGTAGCCTCCTAACGGGTTGAGAGTCATATACAGGGAGTAATAACACTTTTTACCTCTGAGATTTTAAGTAAGCTCATGACTTATGAGTAAATAGTATTTAATTACAGATATGCAACCTACAATAATTAACATAATAATCATTCGGCTACTGATTGTTACGCCTTTCCACTGGTGGATTGATGATGTTATAAATATAAAAACTTGGTCGTTCAATTATTATACTATGTTTTTCAGTACATAA
Source organism: Periphyllus acericola (assembly GCA_949715065.1). Lineage (NCBI taxonomy): Eukaryota > Metazoa > Arthropoda > Insecta > Hemiptera > Aphididae > Periphyllus > Periphyllus acericola. The sequence continues at coordinate 9,401,475 of OX454271.1, forward strand.
TGTTATTGAATAAAAAATATAAATACTTACCGTAAGAGAAGTGAATTATAATAAGTGTGTCTGAACATTTTCCAACGGCTTTACGGGTGTTCTTTGAAATAATTAATCGATTCGAAAAATATTTCAAAGCGATGCAGTATTCCGTATCGTTCACCGGGGAGTATATCTTTTAACGACTGTTATAAACTTGGACCCGAGATAATACGCATTGAACACATTATTATTACTATATTATATTAACGACATAATTATCGTTCAGCTATACTTGATACGTTTAAAAAAAAAAAAAATCTTAAAAATCATTTCGTATTCATTAGCGAAACGGGACTTGAGCTCAAAGCGGTTTTAAGTGACTGTTATACAGGCGCCGTTGAGAATATATTTTGTCGAACCCCAAACCACCCACCCACCCACCTGCGGTTCTAAAGAACCGTTTTAAATTATAGTCTTAAGCGTTAATCTTGAAAATTACGAAAAACCGTGCACTATATTTGTGTATTATTATAAAATGTGGAACAAGAAGAACTCTCAAATAATTATATGCACCGTAAAAACGGAATACATACTTATTTTACGCACGTTCTATCGCTCAACACCCGACCTCGACGGGAATAACAATTAACGCGTGTATTAACTTATTTTCTTTTTCTTTTTGTCTTTTTTCAGCGGCCGCGTGGATCATTTCCCTCGGCTTGTGGCCACCGTGGATTTACTTGTGGCCCATCATAGAAGGTCGCCGGACCGTGCCCGAAACACAGTGTTACATACAGTTCATACTGACCAATCAGTACATTACTTTCGGCACGGCCATCGCGGCCTTTTACGTGCCGGTGACGGTCATGTGTTTTCTGTACTTCCGTATATACAGAGAGACAAAAAAGAGACAAAAAGACTTGCCGAATCTGCAAGCCATGAACAAACCACACAAGTGAGACATATCCCAATGGAAAAACACCGTAATGTCACCGCGGTGATATTTTAATACTGATGCGATCTAATAAAAAAAAAAATTAAAAACAAATAAAATATTTGCCATGTAATCTATTTTAACGTGGTTTTCCTGATTTTTCAGCGATCATCAGCACGAGGAATCGTGGGGTCGCATACGGTCCGAGTCGAACCAAGCCAACTCGTTGGATCGACGGGAGTTGTACGAGACCAGTTCGTTGCGCAATGCGTACTCTCAGTGTTCATTGGTATTTATAAAATTTTCTATACACTCAATAATAATTAATAGTGATGACGACATATCCACGGGCTGGAAACACCATTAAGAGTGTAAAGTTGTCAAGTCCCCGGACTTGTACGTAGTATGTTATTATGTTTTATTTAATTTTATGATTTATACATTTATAACGGTTCTATTGAAGTCTGATTTTAATTTAGAGAGACTAAAATCACAAAGTGATCAGCACTTGAAATCATTCACGTAAAACGACATGATAAACGAAATTTGTCTCTCTATTGTACCTGAATATATGATTAGAAATTACACTCGAGCTTACAACAAATAGAAATAGGTTATTAATTAGATTCAAATTTTAACTATTGAAATTGATTTCGCTGGAAAAGCTTTCTGAATAGAAAAAAACGAAATAATGCAAAATCCATCAAAATTTGCCCTCAATGCTATTATAATTAATAGCGACCCGACTGAACGACGTTTCAACGACCCTAGACACGCATTGACGCATTTATATACATCCATAAAACCGAGAGCTCTGAACTCTAATCGTGTTCGATAATTGCGACCACGAGTCTCTTGTTGTTCGGTGAAAACATGATTATATACGTGTACATGGCCGTCAAACAATAATAATTAATTAATATTAACCGCAAAAACATTATATTATATAATGACCGGCGGAGGAAATCAATCATCAGCCGGTGACGATCGTTAGTAGGTACGGTTCCTCGTTTCGAGGAAGTTCACTCCAAGCTCACACGAATTTGTTTTTGATGGACGCTGACCACTATCGAGACGAGTCTGGACGGAGTACATTAATCGTGAACTCGTCCTGGACCGTCTCATGTGTAACTCCAACCAAATATATATTATCATGAACGGATCTGTGACATTTCCGAGGAGAGTAGTGAGTAGGGGGCTGGAATAAGTCTAAATGCAGGCCAAAAGCATAGTGAATTATAAACGGATACATTATTAAATATCTGGGGAGGCTACTGGAATATTTGGGCGAGCCAAGTTACACGACGAGTCCCTTTCCATTTCCGTCTATGTAACTATTTATTTCATGTATATCATGAAGCTCTAAGACATTTTTCTATGCAAAACTGTCAAGTATTTCGCGATGCTCACCTATAAGGCCCTGTTGTATCAAAAACTTGACGTGTTCTGTACTACTCGTTCACATACATGAATTCCCGGTAGTAATCACTGTTTGGTCGCCAAAAGGATACCGCAATTCTTTCGGAAAATATAATAATAGGTTGAGTTTACTTTATTTATTCTTATGGAAATCGGTAAACTCGTATTTTGGGATAATTAGACTGACGGTCACGGTCGTGAATAGTCTAAAAACATAATATACTCGTATAAATGTATACAACGCGTCGGAAGGTTGCAACTGCAACAAATATTATAAACTATTACTTTCCTTTAACCGTATCATTATTATTATAATTAATACCTTGTAAGAACATGTAATATGTTAACACATTGTAAAATGTAATAAATAAAAAAAAAAAATATATTATAAGTACGGATTATCTAAAGTGTGTTTAGACAACTATTAAATTACAATATCCCATTTAAAATTTAATTATTTGTATTATTATCCAAGTATTTTTACTCTGAAAACCGTTTGTAATTATTTATTTGAAAATTCTCATGTATTTCTTGTTTAAAAGCGTTTACTAACTATGCTTTACACGCATTTACGTGTTTTAATGTTTGTTATTTTGTTTTCAAATTTAATTTGTGCTCAATAAGCTACAAGTACAATTTCAGTCGGATTTAAGTGAAAGTAATTTGGATAAATTACACAATAAAAGAAGGTTAAAAACCTTACCGTTTTAAACCTTATCTAATCAATAAATAAAAAAACTAAAAATATCACAATCATTAGTCGAATTAAATTCTAGTGACGATTTGCATTATTATCTATCCAGGTAAAACTGTAATACCCCGGTTATATATATATTAGTAATATATATATAGTTATAAATAACCCGGCTTAAATCAACATCAACGGCTCAATGAAATATCAAATGATTATGTGTAATCGGCGATTAATGAAAACCGAAAGTTGGACCGTTGAAATTCTCAGAAGAAGAAGCCCTATAAAATGGCTACCTTTGAGTTTCACAAAAATGATAAAATAAAATATTAATTTCTTAACTTCTTTTATAACACACTTATATTTACCAAACTGTTGCCAGTGAAATTGTCTTTGCCCAAGTATGGTCTTAAAAAAAAACAACAGAATTTCATTATTTTTAATAACACCAGAGATATATGGCTTTGTGCATGTCCCTGTATATTTTCATGATGTCCGTGATACGGTCTTTCCGGCCGGTATAATAATAACAATAACAATAAAAATAATATAATACTCATTGGGTGCAGTATTTTAAAAATAATAGTCCCCCTCCGGGCGCATTACAGAAAGCGAGGCGCCTGCTGACGTGGTCGTGGTTGCGCGATTGGTGCGTGGACTGGTGGCACTCGGGCCGCGACGACGACTACGACGAGGAAGACGATCAGACGCCCAGCGACGTGCCGGGAGGGACCAGCTACGGCACGACCGTGTCCCGGTCCACGTCTTTGAACGTCATACACCAGCAGCAGCCCTGTGCCACGCCGCCGCCGTCGAAGTCCTATCACACGGTCAACAACAACAACCGACTGACCAACCGGTCCTTGTCCAACGACTCGGTAAGCTGCGCGCGGGCATACCCCGCACCCCAGTACGTCGGCGTACATTGTCGCGTGGTGTCAACGGTCCCGGAACATTTGCGGTCGTCTCCTTTTTCCGTGCCGTTCGCGGTCAATATCTTTCCGAGTACCCGGGTGCAAAATAATGTATGCATTACGTTGTATACTAATGCTGTATGCCATAATATTGAAACTTCACGCGCGCACCGGATTCTAGAGCTGTGTATGACGGATATAATCGTGAGACCAAGTGGCTAAATCGAATTATAATATTACAAGATCTTAAGCCCCCCGTGTACAAAAAATACTGCCAGTCCCAAGGCTGTATAAGCGCGAAGACAAGTTTTAACATTGTAGCATACATTGGGTGTATATATAATATATGTATATATGTGTACTCAGGTAGACAGAAATAAATCGACCGCAAATGTCCCGACCGCATCTGTGCCGACACCGGTGTCAATAGGCTCAAAGGCATTTTTCAGACACAACGCAATAGAGATTTACGGCATTTGCGGTACCTATATACCTATAACATGCGCAACATGCCAACATGCAGTGGCATATTTAGGATTTTTTTAAAAAGGAGGTCCAGTTAACTGTCCAAATACAATTATGTGGAGGGCACAATGTTATTGGTATTCAGTTAGTTACGATCCGTTAAAAAAACAAACCACGTTTTGATGCTATCAACAGGTCTAATCGACTATTTATATATGTGTTTTGCGTGAAATTTACAGATTTATTAAATCGTGGTAACCAAGCCTCTTAAATTTTAGAACTTGGAGTGTAAAACTACAAACCAAATACAATATATTTTTCTAAAAAAAAAAAAGTCGAACATGTGGTTTGCTGTGATCCCGTGACGACGTGATAAGTTTATACACTAGAATATATCGAATCTAACAAAAACCTTAAACTATTTAAAATATTGGTTCTTCTTTCTATTGGATTGGAAAATTGAAACAAATAAAAATAAAAATATCGATTTTTAAATATTAGAGGGTAAAAATAAAAACTGTTTCAAAATTCCGAGGCTTACGGTCCGACTCTTTAAGCTCTGTGCTCAATCCAGGCTTGGGTCTCCAAAGTATTCTTATATGCCACATGTTACTTTCCGTAGCCCCTTCTCGTATTCTACGATATTTTTTAAACAAGCTGAGAATCTAGTATTCTATTTTGAGTAGGAAATTACAAATAGTCTCCTAGGGGAATATACCCTAGTATGCCACTGCACTGCAGTTGTAGTGTTATATGATTATAAATCCACCGTGTGCGCCTGTATATGTTCATAGGTGGATTACCACAACGCATATGTGCTCTACGATTCAGAAATGTAGTTTAATGTATTTGCTACATTGTAAACAGTTAACATAGTAAATATTTTGTCGATTGTTTCTGACCCCGTTTAATACCTATTCGGATTAAAAAATAAACAAAATATATTTAGGTCAGTAGTTTGAATGATCATAATATGATTGCATAATATATTATTATTGCAGTGGAGTAGATATTTTGCGAGAATATTACATTTATGTAATGTAAAATATATTAGAAAATTTTCCAGTCCGTAACCGTGAACATTTTCAATTTGCATTTCCAGTAAAAAGATTTAGTTTTAAATTTAATGTATGAATACGATTTCGTGCTTCGTGTTAAAAGACCCGTTTAATTTAAATACGATTTACAGGAATCGTTGTGTTTCATTATTCACGTTTGTATTTAATCCGAAAGTTTTACGGTGTAATAAATATACTCGTGTTTATACCTAAGGCTGTTTTTCTAAACCATTTTGAGTTCGAATACTATAATCTATAATATGATATGGTGGTTCATAAAATTAGATTTCACTGATATATTTGATGTGCCTATATTCATATATTTATGATATCAAACCTTTCTGAATTCCTAATCTGAAGCTCAATCAAATGGAATTTCAGTTTCATTTTTTAAAATTCAATATCAAACGAGACTCTGCCCCTTCCCAACCTCGATAAAAACCAGAAAATTTAAATAAAATTTAAAATCTTGGAACAATTATGCACCTTCCACTTATGTGAAACACTTGTTCTACAGCACTTATAGACATAAAAGAGTTTTCAGATTTCTCTGTTACATTTTAATTCGTGCCCAGAACAAAAAAGAATGCCCCCTAGTTTTTTTACTCGATTACAGTACTGCAAAGGTACGGTATGAGTGGTACTATCGTGTATTTGCGTCCACCATATTTTAGGTAGTTTGGATACCAGAACGGTGCCCCTATTTGCATATTAACAACAACAACAATATTAATCTTACATTTAACGTTCGAAATCGTTGTTGTAATACCGCGTATATGTTTGTTCTGTTTGGTCACGACACAGGTGTACACGATCGTGATAAAATTACCGGGCGACAGCGACCAAGACGCGCCGACGGTGAAACAGTACCACGGGTGCTACGAGGAGTCGAGGCGGCTCCACGGGACGGGCAGTGGTGGCGGCAGCGGTGGTGGGGCGGGTCCGATGTCACGCAGGCCGTCGTCGCAGGACCTGCGGCTGCCGTTGAACGCGGCGAAGATCCTGCAACCGAAGCAGCTGACAAGAGCGCAGGGGGCCGCGCTGCAAGCCAAGGAGAAGAAGAAGAAAAAGTTCCAGGAGAAGAAGAGCGAACGGAAGGCGGCGAAAACGCTGTCGGCCATTCTGCTGACGTTCATCATCACGTGGACGCCGTACAACATACTGGTGCTGCTGAAACCATTCACCGCGGCGACGGGAGGCGGTGAGGCCGGTGAGCCGGACAACAGTAAGGAGTGGGTGACGCAGGGCGTGTGGGACTTCTTCTACTACCTGTGCTACATCAACAGCACCATCAACCCGGTGTGCTACGCCCTGTGCAACGCCACGTTCCGCATGACCTACGTGCGGATACTCAAGTGCAAGTGGAACACCCGCAGACAACCTCCGCATTTTCGCGCGTGATTATCGGGGTGTGGTGGTGGTGGTGCTGTGTTTTCCTCTCTTTCATCTCCACCATCCCTCTCACTGTTTCCGACCATATACCCTCATCCTTCCCGTTCACCAACCCTCTGCAAGCACCTCTCACCGTCGACAACCGCCACCGTTGGCACTCCGTACTCTCACGTGCGCGCGCGATATACGTATTATATTGTACCTATAATCTATATATGTATATATACATTGGTGAAACAGCAGTCGATTAGGAACGATATCTTAAGTACCATCTCCGGAGGCTGTATGTACTGCGGATAGGATATATGCGTTTGCGGAACAATAATATATGGCGAGCGGCCGTCGGGGGAAAAAAAATTAAAAATAAACAAAAACAAAACAATAGTAATTTAAAGACTGTTTGCGGGATCCACACGGTTATCCCCCGGCACAAGTGTATATACATAATATTATATAAAGTACGTACATATATTGTATATATATTATATATATATAGATCATCGATGTATGTGAATAATATTGACATAGGTGTATGTGTGGAAACGGGCGTAACCTTAATTCGTCACACTATATAACTATATACATATATATTATATATATATATATATATATTATGTACAGGGTGTAATTTTTTCGAATTTGGTCTTTAATTGAAAATATATTTATCAATGATTTGAAGTAATTATTTACTTAAGATTTTACTGTAAGGTTAGGTTATTGTATTACCTGACATATATCGCGTTTTGCTCATCAAATATTTGATAACTTATACTTTATAGATAGGAGTATCAAAAATGTCGATGCTTGATTATACTTAATACATTATTTCGATAACCTCCGTTAAAATATTTTCATTTTATTTTTTTATTCGTCGGGATGGTATGGCTGAGCGGTTAAGGTGGCTGTGCTTAAACGCATTGTCGCCGGCGGTTTTAGTTTCCACCCCCACCCCTTCACCGCCAACTTACTGTCCCACTTCTTGTTCCAAAATTACGAGTTTGACTCACAAATATCCCCATCATATAAACTACAAGCCAATAACCTTTGTTGTTGAATTTGTAACGAGAAAGAAAGAGAAAAAATTGTATCTCAAAGATTTATATATTTTATACTTATGTGTATCATCGAAAATTGAAATCAATAATAAATTCAATCTCAATGCCGGTATACTCTTGAATCTTAATTCTGAATTGATATGAATAACGAGTATGTCGAATGTAATCCAATAAAGTATCACCCATCTATAATTATAAATTAAGCCCACGTAACCATCAATCATTAGTTCGATATTATATATTTTAATAGTTTGAACTTTTACGATTAATATTCTGATAAATATATTAAAAAAAAAATTGACCGAGATAACGCTTGATGAAAAAATTACCCTGTATGTATGTATATACCCTTAGTATATATTACTATATTTACACAAGACAAAAAGTGCGGCAATGTAGACTGTAGATGCTAGGGAAGGCGAACAATAATCGCCGCACATTTCAAAACGTGTTATTCTTACAGCACGTACGAGTTTCATCGAAAATACATTTTGTGGCGGTGTTGGAAAATAATACGACAGTATATATATAATATATATATATTATATACTTATGAGTTATGAATTAATAATCATGATATTATATATTATAGTTAGGTTAGGTATGTCACACCCAGGTATATAGGCCTTGCACAATATAGTGTTATTCGTGTCTATATACCATCTGGGTATCAAAAAAATGTGTTACGAATTTTTTTTAAATTTTTTTACCTTTTTAACAACTCGTAGAATCATCTCAAATCGAAAATTATAATAACACGTCCCCATGACTGAAAAATTACATTTTTACATAATTACAATATAATGTGCTAAAAAGATTAAGCAGCACGTTTAGTTCCACATTTCCATGGTACACGAAAAACCTCATTTCATGCGGTTATCATCAGTTCAAATATGTTGGTACGTTATTATAATTTCGGGCACCTTAAAATATAGATATTTTATTTATTTTATAAAATAATTATAATCACAAGTGTAAATTGAAATGCAATTAAGATGATTTTTTTTCATAAATATAGTTGGTTATCAATTTTTAGTCCACTATAACTCCTTTTGATTCAGAAAACACAATAATAATAATAATAATAATTATAATTATAATAATAATATTATGTATTTAATTCTAAAGTAGAACGATGTTTGATTTAAAATGTTGCGGGTTTTTCGTTTATTCACAAAGTTATTTTGATTTTGAATGGAACTATTAGCAAGTGTTATATTCGTATATACCTAACTTAATATTAATATGTCTATTAACTATATTGATCAGAAAAAGGACACAGATGGTACTTCGAGTACGGATGAAAATATAATGTTCACATTTTGAGAAAATTGTAATAAATCGCTGCAAAATTTACAGGGAAACAATAACAATCGGTATATGTTACAATGTTACATGGCTTTATAATATTTTCATTGCTGAATTTCCTTGGAACATTTCGCCTGTAAAAATAAAAAAATTTTGCAAGCACAACGATTTTCTGACTAATTTATGTATATTTTTGTGAAGTTAATAATTTTCTATTCATTATACTGAATTCTAATGAAAAATCTTAATGACAAGATTTTGATGAGTCAAATAAACATAACTCTATAGATATCAGAAATAAGTTTAACATCTGAACATTTATACCTAAATATAAATTATATATAAATTTTAATATAATGTATAATATTAAAACTCAACCTTAATTTAAAGGAATTAAGTTTAAAATCGATAAAAGTCAATTTTTAACAAGAAGTATTCAGATTTTTAACGAAAATTATTTTTTAGTGTATACATAATGTTATAATATAAATTACAACTTGTAAGTACTCATAGAATAAGATTCTTGGGTTGAAGTTTTTCGTTTTAGTGTTTTTCTATTATTGGTTGCCGTCTATTCTAACCTCGTTGCCAATGCATTTTGTAGTAGAAATAATATAACACTCGAAGGAATGATCTCATGTACGAAAACAAAAATTCTAGGGAGGGGGGAATTTATAATGTGTAATTTCATTATGTCTAAGCCTGATTATGCGTTCCTAAAAACAGGGACCAAAAATGGTTCGACATGTACTAATTATATTATGAGAAATTGTCCAAAGTGACAAAGAAACTTTTTTTTATCGTTTAACTCTTGAACAAAGCAGCTTTAATAAGAGAAGGGCAATGTGTATTCTGTATACCTGCATGGGTTGTTCTCGATAATGGAATACAAATTTTAAAACTTTTATCATTAACTTAGATGTCTTAAAATTCCTAAAAACTGCCGTGTACTATTTTTATGATACATACATTTTGAAATCTAGTCAAAATGTAATGTATTTATGTAACTGCCCAGTATATATATAATTTACATAACTATACAATTAAAAACAGAAATTTTATCGAATTTTTCTTTTTATATTACATCATAACTACCATATTATTATAACTGACCACATTCATTGGACACCTATTTGCCTACATAGAAGTGATTATTATAGTACCCCCTGTGTTGTTTTGCGAGTTTTGAGTTATGAATTAATATATATTATTTACATTTTACATTGAATGTGAATTAAATCAAACCAACAATATAAAAATATATTATTATATAACTTAAGAACTATTATATTTTAAAGTAACATTATAACTCATAAAAAATTGTACTTTGAAGCATAATAGTTTTTTAAATTAGATTGATGATACTCTTAAGAATCGTGTATAAATTATATTATAAATAAAATTTGTACTATTGTCAAAAAAATAAAATTAAAAAAAAAACAACAAATATTCTATCTTTTTTTATATTGGCTTTATTAATATTTTCAGGTAATATACTCGTATTATGTTGACTGACTCAATATATACAAATAAATGACGAAATACAGCTTGGAGTCGGGTAGGATACACTGACTATGAGTGACTGATATAGATGAATTCAAAATTGCTTTTGTAAATTTGAAGTCAATGTACTATTGTCAGAATTTTAAGTTGAATACAATTATTTTAACTAAAAAAATGTAGTTTTTCGTAATTTTTGTAAAGTTATATCAACATTTTAAATTCAATCACTAAAAAAAAAAAAAAAATGTTTTTCTCAAGTTTTATGAAATATATTACATGTACAAGAACAGGAAAACTAAAATTAAAATTTGCTATACAATAAAACGTTGATAATTGAGGTACGTGAAACTGGCACGAAAATACTGGTTATCTAAAAATAGTCACCGGTAAAAATAAATTATTTTACATCTACGAAGCAACAGTAAACATTTGGAAGTGTCATGAATTGTAAAATGTCTAATAATTGTTTTCGAATACTGTGTTATTATTATTTTACAGTGATAGTGAGTGATCTCTGGAATACTAAGAGACAATTCCAAGAATTACCTATTATAGTTTACAATAAGTGCCAAGGATCGAATTTCCAAAAAAAAAAAATCCGGAGTACATATTTTACCGAAAAAAAGTGATTACATAAAAAAAATAACAAATAAGTAAAAACCAATAGATTGTTTATTCCGCCCGACATCTAGAAAATAGTTTTATGTTGTAAAAGTTATACTGTCAATGAAGTTTTTTTAAATGCCACTTGTGTCAAGGCTTTGAGCAGTATATGAACAAAGAAAATTGTTTTTTTGAATAGGTACTTATTGTGGTCCTCAATTATTATAATAATCATCCATGTATGCACTGCAGAGATTGCTGTGCTAAAATGTTTTTTTCAAATTAAAACCTTATAATAGTGATCAATGATCATACATAATTTATACTGATTAGTCTTGGATAAAAAAACAATAAATTAAAACGATTTTTGTGTCGATATTTATTAATCCAATGCATGTACAAACATATAACTGTTTAAATAACTTAAACTGTTTAATTTCGAATAAGGCGCATAGTAAAAATATATTTTGTATAAATCTCGACGATAGGTAGGTATACGTATCTTAATTATATCAGGGTACTTAGTTAAGTTTATTTAAGCTTGTTTACTTCCAACATTGTTTTGTTTAGAATGTGCAGTTAAAATGTATTATTGATTGAAATTATACTTTTACAAAGCATGCCATATTGCCATAGGTATTTTTACTTAGCACAATGCATAAGTTCTATATGTAATCTATTCGACATTCGCACGTACACAGTATAGGGGCATTATATTATTCGGTATTTATCTAATCGGTAAATAAGTCGATCGTCGTCAATACAAAAACCTTAACGAGTTACCGCATACTGCGAATAAGACTCCAAAAGCATCAGCACATTTGTTGGGTGAATTGGGTGGTTCGTATATATACCTATATTTGCCTATTTCTCCTCTAAAACACCGGTCAATCAAGAAAGTCAATCAAGTCAAACTATCAATAAGATCTATGCGAAGGGATAATAATTGTCACTCTATTTGACATTATATGACCACCTGCAGTTACCATTCAAACCAAGTTTCTTATACTACCGAAGTAAAGGGTATCTATTATTAAAAATATGATATTTTTCTGCCCTTTTTTCTTTGTTATTATTTTATGTAGTCGATGTTTGACGTTTACTTTGATATTAAAAATACAGAACCTAACGTAGTAGACAAAAATCCAATAATTTACGTAAAAAAAGACGAAAATAATTTCGAATAGTCGAAATATAATAAAAATGTATTTATAACGGACTAAGATAAAATATTAGTTACGGGTATATTAATATAATTTAATTATAATCGTTAAGGCACGAAGGTACAGTATTTTCATAACGGTATTCTTAAGTTTTATAAAGATTACAAAACAAAACAAATTTTAAATATTAAAAGTAATGAGAAATCAGTAAAAGTGTTCACTAAAATAGTATTCAGTAGAAAAAAAAAATTTAAAATACCGTTCAAATTCTACAAGAATAAAAGTATTTAAAAAAGTTTTTGAATATATACTTTTACTGTAATACTTTAAAACACCGGTATGGTGATAATACGAGTATAGGTCTTTATCAGCGGTCCCCACTAGGATTTTAGAAGGGCTAAATAATGACTTTGAAAATTATTTGCGGGCCGCATACAAGTTTAATGGTTATGATTAAAAAATGTATATATTATATATTAATTAATTATAACTTAATAATTTATAATTGAACAATAAGGACATATAACATTATATACGAATATATTTATATATAATATGTACATAACATCAAAACCAAAAAATACGTATTTTATTTGCTCAAATTCATTTTTAATTTTAAAATGTAAATTTAGTTTTAGTGCGGGCCGCGTAGTGACTCTATGGTTGAATGGTTCACGGCCTCACGGGCCATGGCCGCTGCTATCTTCCTCTACGTGCTAACGACGGCGACGCTTCGATCATTGATTATTTACAGTGTGCCCAACCCTCGAACACAACATAAGCGCGTATTGAAGAAAGTTGGAACACTGTTATAGCCAAGGAGGTTGTACACGATGTGAAACACGGTATGAATGATACCACACTGCTTTTTCAACGGTTTTTCGTTTTGGTTAGTGATAAGGCTTAACTGATAATAGTATCGCCAAACTCGGTTACAAGTTGTGAGTGTTGTGACTCGTGAATACTGTAATAGCCAATAGGGACAAACACTATTGTCCGCGTGCCCAGACCTGTGCTTGTCGACCGTCCCGCTCACCTCTCACACGTTGTTGGTCTGTTACTCGTTTCTCGATACTCGTTATTTGTAGTTATTATTTTTTCATTGAATAATTATTTTGTTACAACGTTTTAGTCGTTTTATTTCACTTTATCAGTTCTATCGTGGGCCGTGAGATTAGTATTATACATCATGTTTTCATTTTTAAAGTTTTTAAATTCCAAATCGGATGCTGATAAGAAGAAGGCGCCTAACAACTTGAGCGGTAAAACGATAAACCTAAATAGTCCCGAGGCCAGCGCTTTCAATATTTTTCACAACAAGTCGCCCGTTGCTCGTAAGCCAATTGGAAGTAATAATTCTTCCCTAAGGTATGTATAGTCTTATATCACTTCTACAAGCGTGTATTTTATTTGTGTTAACTTGTACTTTATGACATTTTATGAAAAACATTTTTATGGCGTAAGAATTTCATTGTTGCCAAATACCAACACACTTGTAATATTTACTTTACTAATCAATAGAAAATTCAAAATATTGTATTTTCACAGTTTTTACCTAAACTGTCGATTCCTTTACTTACAGTTTTCCCATTTGATTCAATAATATTTTAAATTATTATTACCATTAAAAAATCGGAAACATTGATTTCAAAATTGTACCCCAAATGAAATATTAGTTTATTAATATATTATGTTTTCAAGTCGACCAAAATCAATGTAAAATCCTAATAGGTATACCTACATTAATATTACCTATACCTAGTTTATAGAGTACATGTACGTATTATTGCTATACTAATTATATATTAATAATATTATTGATGAAAATTGCATTTAACTAAACATTGTATGTTTTGGAGAATTTTGAATTTGTTGCAAATATTTTAGTATCAATGATAAATTAAAAGGTATATTTAATTTTTCTTTTAGGTCAAGTTGTAAAGAAACTGTTACCAGTCCTGGATTCAGTTATCGCATAGCTCAAAGAGCTCGTGAAATGAGGTCAACAACGAACACGGATTTATCAAATTTGTCAACGTCATACACCTTAGAGTTAGTATTTATCATTTATTAGTAATTGATAATTTACATTTTTATTCATTTATGTCAAATTATATTCAATATACAATGTATTTTCAGTCACTTGATTTGTTTTCTAATTGTTATATATAGTATTAAATACTATAGGTCATGATAAAAATATTAAAATATTTTCATATACCCACCTATTATTAGTAATTTATTATTAATCATCATAAGCGTCTTATAGAAACCTTGTGATAAAGTTCTAATAATAAAATAGGTACTGTCCTATAGCAGACATAGTATTTATAATGGCGTTGGTTATGGTGTTAGCACTGATATAACAATTAAAATATGATAGTTATAATTAAATTTGTAAAACTTATATTTATACTTTACATTTACATTTATCCAAATAATTGGTTTTATGGGCTTACTATTTAATATTCTCTCTACTTAATTGTTTAATACATAACTATAGTTATAATTCAATTTCTAGACTATTTACTTATATTGTTAAATAGTACCTGATATAATGTATGTAAATGTATATAGCAGTTATCAATTTAAATCTTTTTGCTTTTTGAGTCTACCAGCATTTGTTCAAAAGAATGAATTAACCTCAGAATAAACTTATTGACTAAATACTTTCCTCATTTCACTTAGAATCTAAAATGTTCCATTTTAATCTAGTTGAATATCTTAAAATTTATATAAAAATTATATTTTCCTTGTGTTATTTTTTATTCATACTTGTATTATGGTTTATTAGTTATAACTTATAATTATGGTTATAATCACGAGTTTGTTCAGTTCTTAGAATTTATCTACTTTAAAAAGATTATAATGTAAGTTTTTTGTATTAATTCATAGTTCTAAAGTTCTATCAGTATCTAATCTTATGCTATTTACACCTTACTGTATTTTTAATTTAGACTTGTTTATTTTGAAGTTCGATAAATATTAAAAGTTAATAATTAATTCTTATCTTATTGTCTGCAACATTGTCTTTGCTCAAGGATGCTAAAAACTGAATTTGATTATCTTTACTAACACAGGAGACCCTGTATAGTAAGTATTTCTAGTAACCAATGGAATCGGTTTAATTTTTAAATTACAAGTTAAATTTCAAGAATTTACCAAAACAATTAGAAATATTTTCTAATATTTACCTCTTACTAACCAACCTCAAATGGGAGACCACCTTCAATTGTTTATACTGTATATAAGGTGGTGTCTGCAATATTCTATGAAAGTATTGAATAAATAGGTCCTACTAGGAGTAAACTATATTACTATTTATTTCTACTAATAATTTATTTTTTATTTCTTAGAAATAATTTGAATGGAAGCAATACAATTAATGGCAATAATTCAATGAGGGATGGATATGATAAAAAACGGAAATTGATGGAAACATTAGATAATTTTGGTGTCAGAAAAAGAACTCGCCAAGAGGTAATATATTGATAGTTAAATTAAGTAATAGAATTTTAGTATAAAAATACTAAGAATTTTAAATTTTGGCCTCAATAATTGCCCCAATATATATATATATATATACAAACCTGGTACTTTTTTGAAAAAAAAATCCATCTTATTGGTACTTTATGATTTCATTCTTTGAAATCTCTCAAACTCTCAACAGTTTTCTGATGAATCGAGAAAAACAGCAAACTAGTGTAAAAAACTTCACCCGAGATCAAGAATCCAACCCTGCACCAACTAGTATTTACATTATGCACTATCCACTTGCTTATTTTTCTTAGATACGAGATTTTTTATAAGATTTTCCTTATTTAGTTGTTATTCTCTAAATATTAATATTAGCGTCCCTAAAAGTACATTTATTATAGATATAATGGTATTAACAATTAGCATGTAATATAAATCAAATTTTTTTTTAGTTAAATCTATAATACTAAAACTTTTGGTTCACTACTATAACAAACATTTTTAGAATTATAAACTGATTCACCTGACTTTCCTCAGGATAATTTTTTTCGAGAGCAATGGTACATTGGTTTCAAGTTTAAAAGACCCATTCCTATATCTCATTCGACCTAGGTGTTTCATATGGTTTTTTTAAGTAATTCTCCCAAAATAAACCACTCATAAATATGGCTGTTATTTTTTACTTAATTTATTAACTATATATTTATATCTATTATCTTATTTAATTTTTTTTTTCGTTTTATAGAGCAGTGTTGATGCATTTGTTAATCGACGTCGAAAAACCATAAGTGAATCTAATACTCCTGATCGTTTACAAGTTATGAATGGACATAATCATAGATCAACTCAACCAATACCAATAGTTAGCTCTAAAAATACCAATGTAGACAACAAAAAGTAAGACATATATAAATTTACAAATAGTTTAATGTTAATTTTAACTACATATTGCGTTAAGAAAATAAAATGTTCAATTATTTGTCAAAAAAAAAAAAAAAAACATATAATGCTTTCAAGTAAAAAAGCTTCTATCACTTGTACCCTAAATTTAAAATTTTGATAGCCTAATAAACTTGGAATAATAATTTATTTTTAGTTTTTATTAAAGAAAAAAATAGAAACAAAAATAACAATCCCAAAGAAATAGTTATCTTTTTACTTGATTGTACATTGTAAATAGTGATAATATTTCTTCATTAGTACATTATTAGCACTGATTACATAAATAGTTTTATCTAATCTGTGTAATTAGCTGTCGTGTTGCTCTACTCTATTACAGTTTAACTCTTTATTATCCTGACAAAATGCAATTTTTAAATTTTAATAATTGATTCTGTATTGATATAGACATAACTTTTTTATTATCTTTTTATTTTTCATGTATTTTGTTGAGGGTGAATATTGTGTTTAAAATTGTAATTTAGTTCTGGTTATTTATTCTGCTTCACTGTTTTTTCTATGTTTTATTATTAATGTATAACATTTTTTTAGAACTAAAAGACATGGAGATTTTGGAACAAATGTTTGTCATTCGCAGAAGAAACCTAAAACTCGTAATAATGAAATATTGAGCTCCTATAGTTCCAGCCAGTTTTTACTTAAATCTGGACAAAAAAGACCTTATCCAACAGGTAGTTTTTTTATATTAATATTATTTTGTGTACTTTAATTAATTTAGTATTTGCTGTTTTTATTTACTGTATTTGTGTCATTCATATTAATTATGTATGAGAGAGAAGATTTATATCATAAATATTTGCTTAAGAGGACACCTTGCCCGCTTGGGTTGTCTCTGTCTTACGAACTTACAGCATAGTAAATTTTTGTTCAGTATTTCAAATGTAGTGTTGTTAGCTTTAGTATTATAGTAAACTTAAGTAAAAAAACATTATCTATGTTTTGTTGCTAGGTCTTATCCTGATATTTTAATTTTTAAGCGAGTTATAAGTGTGATATATTACAATTTTAAAACTCATACCTCGATTAAAAATCTTAATTTAAAAAAAAAACCGATCAACAGAACACAGATAGTTTTCTACTCTTTAAATTTGTTAATAGGTCAGTTAACTCTAATATTAAAGCTAACAACACTACATTTGTAAGACTGAGACAAAAAAGGATGGTATAACGTCCTGTTAATATATGTAGTACTATAATATTTATTCAATTGTAAAATTATATCTTTACCTTATTATTTAATTTTAAAATTATTTTGACATTAGTCATACATAATATTTTTAGTTTCTTTTCTAACTTCAATGATATTCAGTATTAATGAGAACATTTTTTTAATGTTTTTCGTCAATTGTTATACCATCAAAAGAAATATTTTTAATATATATTAAACTGTAAGCATTCATATTTTATTTTTATTGCTCTAGCTTTTATATTTGTTACCAAATAATTATAACAGAAACAAATATTAACTCTTAATCTATAAAATGTTTGCAACAATACATGAGGATAAAGATAAAACATAATCTATAATTGCCTATATTTATATTCTTAGACCACGAAGACCACTCACCAAATCGTAAACACTGTAAAAGCTGCACATGTTGTGGATCTACTGTGCTACTCAAAAATGATCAGAATAACCTTAACAAAAGTGACAAAACAACAGAAACAGACTTATCTGATGATTTAGTCACAGTTGCAGCCAGTCGAATATTTAACCGAAGTGGAAAAACACAGGTTGTAAAGAAAATAACTATGAAAACTATACTTGATGAAGTATTTGACGATGTTGATCCTGTTCCATATACTAGTATGGATAAGCTTGAAGAAAAAAAGAAAAAAGCTGGAAAAAAAGGTATTACATTGTGTAAACTTTTACACCTTTGTGTTTTTTTTAACTGTTAAGTATAATATAGTAATATCTATACTTTAAGATTAAGGTTGATTTTGAAACATTTAAATTTTTTTACCAATTCATCAAATATGTTATACATTTTACATCATTATTTTGATAATTTTTTGTAATATGAATTACCATTTTCTCATAATTTATAGTTAGACTCTAAAAATTTAAATTTCTTCATAATATTCTTAATGACTATGTAGTTCAGTGTGGATTTACAATATTGACTAATTTTATATTGTATATTTGCCTGTTATAAAAACACTAGTAAATTGCATTTTCATCTCCAATTGAAATTTCTACTGACTGTTATAGTATTGTTTTAAACATTTAAACTAAACATTCAACATAATCGAATAATAGAAATATAGTATAGATTATATTCCAGAACATGTTAATAATAGATAATTACAAAAGAATTTTTAGATTATAGGTGTAACATTTTCCTGGTATTTGTTAGAATATTTTTTACCATAACACATATAATATATATATATAAATTATATTCCTACAAATTTCTGAATAATAATAAAAAATATTTTGTAGAAATTTTAAATGTATTGCATTTATAATTTATTTAAAATTGTTATGAAGGGTTTTATTATTTTTACTATTGTTACAATTATTATTTAAAATACCAAATATTAATAAATTATCTACAGTAAAAATCTATATTTCTTGTTTTTCCCATAATCTGAAATTCTTAGTACTATTGTTCATACATTTTGTTCTAATTTTTCTTATTTATACAAAACAATTTTTGTTTTACTTTCAGATATTGTGGACAAACAAAATATAGGTACAGTTAATATGAATGATAGTAATCAACCTGCTGCTACTGATTCATTAATTACAACACCCAAATTGAATGAAATACAGCCAGTTATCACTACTAATTCATTAAATTTACCTGTTACAAGTGCTACATTAGTCACAACAACACCTTCAATACAAACTACGTCTCTAATTTTTGGTCATAATCCATCTGAAAATGTACCGAAAGTAAATGAAGGAAATAAAATTAATACACCATTACAGTTTAATTTTGGTAGTTCTACAGATATTGCAGTATCAGTAGAAGTAAATAATAAACTAACTAATGAAGGAGCTGAAAAATTAAATGATAGTATAAAATCTGATTCTTCTAATAATGCATTTGAAACCTCAAAGAAGAATTCTGTTCAAATGCCTAATCAACAACCCAAATTACATCTTCAGTCACCAGAAAAAACTGAAAATACTAATGATAAATCTCAAACTGAAAAACAAAATAATTCCCCGAGTGATAAAAATGTACCATCTTTTCAGTTTACTGTTCCAACATCTACTCCAGGTGGACCTGTTTTGAATTCTTCTACTACCAACAATCCTAAAATAAATGAAAACAACTTGCCTGCAGCACAATTTGGTAGTCCAGTTGAAAATTCTTCAAAGCAACCAACTTTTACTGCAGCAGCTAATGAAAAACCTTCGACACCTGTAATTAAATTTGGTGACTCAGTAATTTATGGTAAACAAACGACACCTGTATCCCAATTTGGTTCACCTAATGTTGATCATAAACAATCAACACATATAATGCAATTTGGGGCACCCAAAAGTGATGAAAAATTATCTGTGTCAACACCAGTGTTGCAATTTGGTTCACCTAAAGTTGATAATAAACAATTGACACCTGTTATGCAATTTGGAGCTCCCAAAGTTGATGGCAAACAATCTATACCTGTATTGCAGTTTGGAAAAACTAAAGATGCTGAAAACCCAACTTCTACTTCATTATTTTCATTTGGCAACAATCAAAAATCGATAGATAATTCAAAACCAGCAGAACCTATTAAATTTCAATTTGGTTCGACAAAACCTGATTCTACATCTTCAACAGAATCTAAAAATGTAGTGTTCGGGTCGAATAACTCACAAAGTCAAAATATTTTTAGTTTTGGAAAAACAGATAATAATGCTTTATCTTTGACTACTAGTAATCCTACCAAGTATGATACTACCATTGGAACGTCATCTCCTAAAATACAATTTGGTGCATTGTCTACACCGGTGTTTGGAACATCAAATTCTGATCAATCAAAGCCTCAGTTTACTAATTCTGTTAGCCAATCTAATGATGGTCAAGTACCTAAATTAGCATTTGGTGGCCAAACTACAGAAAACAAATCAACATCATCAGCTTCTGGCATGCTTTTTGCTAATAACACAGCTAATGCAGTTTTTCAATTTAATAGTTCTAGTTCAAAACTTGATGATAAACCTTCAAAAGTACCAAATAATTCATTTCAATTTTCTTCAACCAAAGCTGCTCCTACTTTTGGAGCTTCTTCTTCAAAAGATAAGCTGTCATTCCAATTCAATGCTCAAAAACCAGAAGAACCCAAAACACAATTTTCAACTCCAACATTTGGGTCACAAAATTCAACTATTGCTCCTTTTAAATTCGGAAGCAACGACAAACCTGCATCTTTTGGAAGTACATTCTCTGCCCCGAATCAATCATTACAGTTTACAAATAATACTGAAAAAACAGCTGAACCATTTAAATTTGGAAGTACTGCCCCAACTAGTAATGCATTTCAGTTTAGTGCTAACAAAACTGACGGTGGTTCTGTAAAATTTGGTCAAACTTCAAATACGTTTTCAACACCAACATTTAGTGGTTTTGGCAGTACAGCACCTCCACAAACCACAACATTTGGTAGCGTTCAACCATCACAACCCTCACCATTTGGGAACATGACTTCTCCAAATGCAACCCCTACATTTGGTAGTGTAGCAGCACCATCTTCATCTAATACATTTGGTAGTGTAGCATCACCGCCTTCATCTAATACATTTGGAACAAATCAAGGTTTCCAATTTGGAAGTACAAACAATGCTCCCAATAATCCATCAACCTTTGCCTTTGGCAGCACTCAACAACCTTCAAAACCAGAAGGAGCTTTTAATTTTAATGCTGTTTCTTCACCCCGGGCAGTTTCTCCTTTCCAATTTGGTCCAACCCCATCTGCATTATCAACACCACAATTTGGAGGAACACAAACTCAAGGTATTAACTGTTCAAGTATTTGTATTGTCTTACATACTTACCTTGATTAATATTTTATATCTTTGTAATATTCTTGTAGAGTCTTATGTCTTAATTAAAAACTTGAATAGATGTTTTCTAATATTAAAGTAATTTACTTTCTAGGGTCATTTGGTTTTGGATCACCTCCGATGACTGCAACTGGTATGTTTGATTTCAATAATATGAACAACACTAGAACCAAATTAATAAAAGTTAATTTACTTAAAAATAATTTGTATATGTTTAATTTAGT
Source organism: Periphyllus acericola (assembly GCA_949715065.1). Lineage (NCBI taxonomy): Eukaryota > Metazoa > Arthropoda > Insecta > Hemiptera > Aphididae > Periphyllus > Periphyllus acericola. The sequence continues at coordinate 9,423,619 of OX454271.1, forward strand.
TATGCCAGGATCTAGCCAACCATTATTCTCCATGGGAACAGCTCCTGCTGGTGAAAGACGTAAAGCTAAAGCAGTTAGAAGACGACAATAATTAAATTAGAGATACTTTTTGGTTTTTGAAAAGCCATTATTTTACCTATGTAAATGTATACTTTAAACCAACTCAACCAGACTATTGTATTGTGGTTTAAAAATAATTTATTTAAATGTATATTTTAATTAAAAATGTATTAATATTTCAATTATTTGTCAAAAAAAATATATGTTATCGTTATATCTAATAATATGATTAATTTTGATATGAATATATATATATTTTTTGGCTCATAATTTATATTTCATACTGTACATTATACTATGGATTTTATTGACTTGATTTTTTCTAAATATTAAATGTTGAGTAAATAAATAATTAATTTCTAAACTATTATAAGTGCATTATTCAGTCAGTTTTATATTTTACTGACTAAATAATTAGAACCATTTCGAACAAGTCTGTGTAAATTATATTTGTTATATTTTATATATTTCTTTATCTGAAATTATATGTTATTTTAGAGCTATGTTTACCTTAAGATTTTCATGTTACTAAAATTAATTGTATTAATGTCTTATTATGTTTTATTTATTACATCTTTGAAACTTCTGTAATTATCAATATTTGTATAATGTATATAATGCATATAATTTAAATAATTAATTCAAATATTTGTTACATATTTATTTTTATGTATAATATAATATTGTTGAAATTAATTTTGTAAGTTATAAAATATAATTTTTTTTACAATTTTTTTTTATTTGGTATTTTCTACGTCAGGGGTCTCCAAACTTTTTTATTCAGGACCACAAAAAAAATCTAATGCTCATAGTGGGCCAAAACTTTATTAACACAAATAATTTTTAATTATATGAAAATATAGGTATATTAATATGTTTACTTTTTTTATTTTATAAAGTATTGTTTACTTTAAAATATACTTAAATGAAAATAAATATAGAGAGAGAAACAACTTTTATTGAAGCGAGCTGCTCACTACGTGAGTTGCCAATAGACACAGCATACTGATCAATACATAGATACATAGTGACATAGTGAAATTTACATAAGTTATTAAAAATATAGTATTATATAATATCTAGAGTTTATAAGCAACTACTAAATTTAACAATTAGCAATTCAAAATCTATAGAAACTTATTTTACTGCGAATATAAATGGTAATTTATTATGTATAATGAGTCTTTCAAAATTGATAGACATAATTTGTTGAGCTCTTCCATAGCGAGGTTGTGTGATCGGAAAAATGACTTTAGGAACTCTGAGGCTGTTAGTTTTATATAAATTAATTTTTGAAATATTTTTTTTATTAATGAGAAATATGATATTGATGTTTCTCTGCCAATATTTGATCGAATTGAGGTTGAAAAAGTTTGTTCGGACAAATAAGCTGTAGCAAATACAGATATATAATCAATTGCAAATTTTTTTAAATTTGGATATTGTGTAACTGGTAGAAATTTATAAAAATCAATCTAAAGTCTCTTTGGGGTGTTTTATTTTCAGTGCATCATTACATTGCAAATCAATCAATTCCATTTAGAAAGGTGGATGAATCTCCCTCATGTTGAGTTTATCTTATATAAATAACTAGATAAAATAATTTCAGCTCATAAATTATTATGATACGTGCCCGGAATAACGACTCTTTGAATGACATACCTATCCTACATTTACTGATATATTTATGTATTTATATTTACCTATGCGTCTTTGTTCGCGGGCCATAGTTTTTAATACTTCTTTGTCTTACAATACCTATTATGATATTTTTAATTATATGTTATACGCAATTTTAAATTTAAACGATTCCGAATTTTGACTAGGTTACATAAAAAATTCCCGAGTAACTGATTAAATAATATTTTGTAAAATAATGAAGGTGTTCTCATTTGATAAATAAATATATCATAATATTATAGTGACAGTGCACCGTGCCGGCATGAAAAATAAAAGTTGTACTACACAGTACAAAATTGTTTTATTTTGAGCTTAAAACATATGTGCATACTTGCGAGTTGTGATGTAACACATGAATATCCTTTGAAAGTTTCGACGACCATCCTGTTATTTTAGTTGCTTTTCTCTCATCCCGTCACCATTTTTGAAAATGAAGCACACTTTAATCACGGGTAAAATACTATATTTATTTCTTTTTCCGTTATATTCAAAGTAATTGAAACGTTCGGCAACCGAGTGCGTTCTGTGGTTGTGATTTTTTCCCTTCCATTCGGTTTTTTAACTTTTTTTATATTTTTTATAAGGATCGACGCGCCGTTTCTAGAGACTGTTATCATTATACAATAACGTACACCGTTAGTTCGTGAGGTTGCCAATATAATTTGTGATTCGTTTAAATACGTATACGTGCGTCTAGCGACGATCTTGTGGGAACATTAAGTATTTTCCATGCGAACCTTTTAGATTCTGAGTGAAACAATTAGTACCTAATGTATTGGTTTTTTAACGATGTATGTTTTTTTTTGCACATGTACACGATTTTGACCAGATAGTTACAAACATGGTTCTTGGAAATACTTAGAAAGCGGTCATTTAATGAATTTCTCAACAGTTTTCCGAATAATTGAGAAAAACGGATGAAAAATTGCAAAAAAAACCTTCTACAAGGATCGGGAATCGAACCTTGTACCGTCTAGACCAGGGGTCGGGAACCTGCGGCTCTTTAACATGCAGCCTGCGGCTCTTTGGATAATTATCAATACATCGAGATCCGTAAAATATATATTATTAACCATTTTTGGATCTACTTACATTTGTGAGCACACATTTTCAATTATGAACTTAATTAAGAATAAATTAAGAAATCAACTGAATGTTATCAGCCTTGATGCTTGTTTGAAGTTGAAAACTACAGATTACTCTCCAGAATTGAATAAGCTGTCCGGAGAAATGCAGTGTCAAAAATCCCACTAATATTAAGTAGATACGTTTTTTTGTGTGTTATTGTGCTTAATTAAATAATATTATATTTGTATAAACAATAATAATAATAATGAATTAATGAAATAAAGTTTTTCTATATTTTCTAAATTTAAGACGTATTATGTTTTTATTGCCTACCAAAAAAAAAGGTTGTTCAAACCTGTGCGGCTCCCTGGATATCATAGTTTTGTAATTTTTTGAAAAAATGGCTCTTTCCTACGAAAAGGTTCCCGACCCCTGGTCTAGACTCTAGTTAATTTCTTCATCGCTATATCCACTAATCTACATTTCATGGATCCTAGATTATTCATACGATTTGCATTGTAGCTAATGAAAAAAACAAAAATTTATCGGAAAGTCGCAAACAACTTGTTGACGAATTTTGTTTACGCCACCTATTTCACTCAGAATCGATTTTTCGAGAGCAATATGGTACATGGGTTTGAAGGTAAAAAGACCCACATCTTACAGGTAAGATATCCGTATCTTACCTGGCCTTGGAGTTTCGGCCGTTTTATTTTTTTTATAAAAACATTTATTTCAGATAAAAGCCTAGGTACACTTTCCGTTTTACGAATAAAAAATTTTTTGTCATTATTATAAATGCGTTTTTTTTTTTTTTTTTCAAAAAACAATTTTATTAAATAAAATGAGTGTCACAAATAATTTAAGTTTGTATAGAAGAAACGAATGGAAAAAAAAAACTGAACCAAGATACAATAACGTCATTACGAAAAAGTTAATTATAATAATTAACAGTAGTTTTCACATAAAAATAAAAAAAATATATATATTTCAACGCTGAAAAAACACATGTGGTGCAGTACATTTATAGTAGCGAAATTACAATACGACCGGTTCAATCGCTGTCAACGCGACTGTTTATAAAACGTAAGAGTACATACGTGCGTCCGTACACCGCCGAACAGTCGTATCAACACTACGCCATTTGCCGTTGACCTCGTTGCTCGCAAGTTTTCGATTGGACGGCCGGCCGACGGATCGCCTAACAGCACGACGTCGGACTTCGGGCGTACCGAACATTCTCACGTGACGGGAACACCGCGCACCGGTCCGGAGTACAAACGGAACCTGGATAGGCGTTTGAAAACCGATTACGATTCGAGTGGCCGGCGCGGCGTGCCGAGGCGAGACCGAACGCTGTCGATTGAAGACGGAAATAGTGGACCGCTCGGCCGCACCGATCTGATGACTCTGCAGTACACGGGACGGAGGTATATTCGGGCAAATTGTACGGCAGTCTTCGTCCACACGCTCCACGGTAATGCAGAAGTTTGAGGGGATAAGTGACTATTTTAATGCTATAACTTTGAACGAGAAGAAGAAACCGTAGAAAACATACAAGGGAATGGCCGTTGGGAATAATTGTCAGCGACGATGAAAAACACGCGGAGCCGTGCGGGTCAGCGCCCAGCTAAAGCTGTTTGCAAATACTCGGTAGGCAGAGCAGCGCGTGCATACGAAGATTGAACACGCGTGTCTCTTTTCAGAAACGTCGGAGGACATCGATCACTCTCGACGACGATGTTGGCGACACTCGTGGACTTCTACCGCTGGCTCGCCGGATTCCTCTCGTACTCGTCTTGTGCCTGAAAACGATGAAAAGTTTAACGGCTACGGAAAGTGGTTTTAAAAATATATGTTTTCAGCATACCTCCCGTTCAATTTTCATCACGCACGGTTCAGCCAGCGGAATGGTGGCAAACACCTTTAGCTGGCTCGCATAGCTAGGCGCCACGTGTTTTTCGCTATATGATCTGAAATCACGTCGCGGCCGAAATTTCAACAGCAGCAATCGTATATCTTCATCGTTTTCTTCTCCTTTTGCAGTCAGGTTAAGGTGTTTAAAATAATCACTTATCTCCTCGAACCGCTGCACCACCGGGGAGCGTATGAATGAAGACTTACGTACAATTGACTCGAATAGATTCCGTTCCATGTACTGTAAAGTAATCAGATCAGTGCGGCTAGGTTACACGGCGGCCATCCTCGTTGTTGTCTCCGATCACCAATGCGCGATCTCGCCTTGACATACCGTACTGGAAGCTCGAATGGAATCGGTTTCCAAAAACGTATTCCGTTTATACTTATGAGCGGTACGTAATACGATGCTTCATATTGTGTGAGGATATTCTACGCAGAAATTCTGACGAAATCGTTCCGCGACTGGATGATGTTACATCATGAACTATTAGACTGAAGCGATATGTCGGATCCAGTCAAACGTTGATAAACATGCGAGCGAAAGTCTATGGCGAATGCCGTCGTGTCGATGAGGCTGCTCGGTGGCGCAGACGCAATGTACTTTTACATCTCATAAACAGAAGCATTGGCAGCGGTTGAACCGCCCATATTATAATAGCATTTTAAAACACTTAGAAAAAATGAAAACGAGGAGAGACGTGTACAACTGATGGTAACCGGCGAGTAAATGATTCAATTGTTTGTGATAGGATGTCGCTGTAGAATTTTCTTATTACCCATACGGGAGGGAATCACCGAATGCGTGCTGGTTTCGATTGAAGTCTTGCAGGTCTCTACAGATGTGTTATTACCGCAGATTAGATAACACTTTTAATTGACTAATTTGTGATATTATAAATATTATATGTAAGGATTAGGTCATAGATTAATTAACATACTATTTTTTTAATCTATGGTTAGGTATTCATATGGATCCTGCATGTATACTTACACAGCGTTCAGGGTTATCGTGTTATCGTGCTCAGTTGACCTATATGGTTTATCTTTAGAAATTTATACCTAATTAGATATGTAACATAGTGTGAACTCATTAGTTAAAATTATTTGAATTTATTTGACCATATAGATTATGATGAGAATGTGCTTCTTAAATATAGTTTTTATCAATCAGTTTATACAATTAATTCCACGATGTAGAGAAGATATTAAGATATTAAGATTTGACACCACTTGTTCATATTCCGGATGCTAATTTTTACTGTAGTTTAGTCATACAAATTCGTCGTACAATCAGCGACACCATTCTCCCGAAGTCCGGTTTTTATTTTTTAAATACCATGACAAACTATATTGGTTTGCTATCAACTTTTTGACCAAAAAATGACATGATCCGCTCGCCAATATTGCGATTATATATAATATTATATTTGTGTATACTACGAGTAGATAAATATATATTCTGTAAGATTGTAAGACATAAATACTTGTTATACGAGCTGTAAGACGCTATTCGTAGCTGTAACATTTTATACATAGTTATTATAAATAAAAATATATGCAAAATGTCAACCAATCAAATGCGGAGAACGGCCTACGTCACAGTTCTGGATGAGGTGCGGAAGGTGGACGTGTTCTCAACAATATTTGATTCGTTGATTGTATTTTGTCATAGTGTAATACAGGGGTCTCCAACCTTTTTTTACGGCGGGCCAAATCTAATATACGCTTCGACACCACGGACCAATACTTTTATTTTAAAGAGTGATGGAGAGATAAAAATCGAAGGTAGATAAGTTATTAAATAACTATTTAATTACATATAACTATCTATAATCTTAAAAAGAAAAATCTCGAATATCATGTTTTTAATGAAGAGTTTGGAATTGCTTAGGTATCTTTTTAAATATTTTGGCAATTTGCATAAAATTGGATGCTCCTATCAGCAAAGTTACTTGTAAGCGTCACTTTGGGTGGTTCTGTAATTTGATTTGACATTTTTCATTTTTGAAAAAATCTGTTTACATAAGAAGTAAAGCTAAATATTGAAATTATTTCACGTGAAAATTTTTGTAAGATTTGGAATATACTCCTCTGGCAACACATCGTAAAGTTTTTAGAGTTTATTTTCATTGGAACAGTCTTTGTAATGGTTATTTGATGTCACCTCGAAAACTTCTAGCTGAAGTTCCGTCAACACAGTTTCAAATCCAATTTAAATAGATTTTAAAAAATTCGAATGAGCTTTCGAAATCTCTAAAGCTGGTCTGTAATGGCTCTTGGAGATGGGTGAGCACTCCAACAAAGAAATCACTTTGGAATTCTTCATCATTATCATTTTTTAAGTTGTTGAAAGTTGGAGATTGGACAAGGTTTTTTTATATTAGGTTTAAATTTAAAAGCTTTGATGTAAGAATATCAATCTAAAATTAACGATTTTTCAACTTAAACTTTTACATTTAACTCGTCCAGGAGTTGAGTTATAAAAACCAGAAAAGCTAGTTTCCATAACCATGACAAATCGGCTAACAACTCCGTTTTTTTTTCTGTCGTAAATAAATCGATTTCTGAACGGAGATAAACATTTTTTTTCAAGACATCACCTCAGCTAAGCCAACGAACTTCACAGTGATAGGGAATATCTAAGTACTCGTTTTCAATTTCAGTGAAAAAGTTCTTAAAGTTTATTTTATTTTTATTAAATAAACTAAATCAATAAAACTAATATATTTACAAAACATTAATTATCTCGGCGGGCCGGTTCCAGTCCGCAGGCCGTAGGTTGGAGACCCCAGGTGTAATACATTGAATCTAATGCAATCAACCAGTCTATGTCATGATTTTTTTTTAAATTTTAGTATGAAATCATAATAATTTAAATAATTACAACCAATTTTTTTTGTCTTACTTTTTTAAATGATAATAATACTTAATAGTAAATCATCACTAAATAAGGGTTATTTTTTTAATTCATTAGTCTGTAGTCAATTAGCTATATATACTATAATGTTGATAAATTTGATTAAGGCAAGGTAAAAAAGAATTACAAGAAAAATATATTTTTGAAAATTTCTTTTAAAATGTATTTTATTAAACACAATACTGAAATGTAAATCACGTAGTATCACGTGATATGTGTACTGTAGTTAATGGATAAAGTTAGATCATTATGTTAATTAGTAATAAGATATGACTATCATAATTAAAATTGTAAAATAACCAAAGTCATATAGGGGTTAAAGACGGGTTCAACATTTTAGGCCATATTTATGGGGAAATCAATTTTTAATCTTAATAGATAATAAGCCGTTAGAATACTTATTTAATATAAAGGACGTTAGTTCAAAGTTAATTAGATAGAGGTTAAAATTATAAGAATGCGATTACACGATTAAATATAAAGCAGGTAAATTCAATTCAATCGTAGACACGTTAAGTAGAATTAAAATAAATTATGGTAATAACTAATAAAGTATTACTAATAAGTAATAAGTAATAAGTAGGGCTAGGAAAATGATGCACTAAAAACCTACGATAAAGACATTAAAAAATTGCCAATAATGCTCCAAAAAAAGCATTTTAACCAGGAAAATGCAACAAACGATTAATGAATTGTTGGCATAACGTATTAACGACAACTGAAGTGACTCATGGGCCATGGCTCCGCGATAAATAACAATACTCCGTACGTTAGCACGCGAATATAAACCCCATGGAAATTCTTATAATTAGTGAATGCTAAATAATATTTTTGTACATTTTTTTTATAGACATAGTAAACAAGTCAATAAATATCGTTCTCATTGCGTCTGAAGTCCAGATAGTCAACTTAACCTCAACTCCCCACTCGGTAATCACTTTGACAAAATCTAAGAATTTATTTTCAGAAATATTTTCCGATAAGGTGAAGCCACGAAATATATAGTAATGAAAATAAATTGATAAAGAATAGTTTAGATAAATAAGTATGTAAATGTTATAAAAATATCAAATATGCGTATAATTAACAAAAACTAATTATACGTATATATTAAAAAGCTAATAAACTGACACTAAAGTACCAAAAAAGCATTTATTTACGAATATCATAAGAAAATGCAAAAAAAGCAAAATCAAAATTGTAAATTTGAACTCTGTGATGTATGAATCGAATTTTGTTTTTGATTAGCTATGTCCTGGAGTACTAAGAAAGAAAATGCAAATGCTACAAAATCCTAGCCCTAGTAATAAGTAATAAATAATAAGTAATAACCGAAAATAACGCACGAAAATTGTATGGAAACCATTATAAATAACGAGAAATAAATTATTAGTTATTAGAAGGGATAGCATACAAATTATAAAAAAATCTATTGAAAGATTAGTTCAGAAAAAACCAAAAACCTTTATACCATTACTAAATTAATTAAAATAGTCATTATCAGTAGAACGATCGATTCTAAGTACCGTTAATAGTATGGAATATATCCACAGAAATGGAAAAAAAACCCATAATAGTCACATGACACGGTATAACAGATACAGTTTTTTTTAGAAAAACAAAGAATAAAAAATATACATACATACATTTACATATATCACAACATGATCATTTAGATCAGAAATGTGTTATAAAATTGATAGACACAGGAAGTAATGAGTCACTTTACAAAGAATATTTGGGGGAGTTTGAAAAACAAGGAACAGAATTAAATTTGAAGGAAACATATAATTTTATGTTTTAAGGGATATAATAATAAGTAATAACATACGCGCACGATCCAGTTACAGACGTCACGTTCACGGTACACCAAGTCATCAAATGTTTTTTTAGCATATTATTGAATGCAGTATCTAGTAAGACCTAAAAAATAAGCAAATAAGTTAAGATAAATTGTAAACAAATATCTAGTATTACTAGGGGATTGTTTTCACGATGAATTATCATGTTTGTTAAAAATAATTATTTACTAAAGGGAGGAGAACTGTAGTATCACGTGATATATGTATCATAGTTAATAGATACAACTAGATTGTTATGTTAATTAGTCATAACTCATAAGAGATGACCAAAGCATTATTAAAATTTTGAAATAATTTAAGTCATAGAGCTGTCATAGACGGTAAGCGAAGTGTTAATTAAAGCCTCACTTTTACCTGTTTTTATGCAAAATTTGACGACTTCCGTATGTGGAATTGCCAGTCTTCGAAACTTATTTTGTTAAACGTCTTATATATATCAATTATACTAAATTCCGTGGTTTTCATCAAACTTCGAAGAAGATTAAGGGAACTGTTAAAAAATTACCTGTTTTTTATTCGCAAGCTTTGACCATCAACTTGAGTATAACTGCGTATCAAACAACAAAAACAAAGAACAAGTACAAGCACAGCAATTATATCCAGAACGTCGAGTGTATTCACAGCAATTCGAAAGAGTCAAAAAGTCAATCAAGTTTCAAACAAAAAAAATACATAATGTCGAACACATTAATTATACTGTGTGTATATTAGAATAAGTACTAGATGTTACTTTGAAGTGGCGGTAAAACAAAAGATCCTAAAGATACAATAAATATACAAGATACTAACTTAATAACATCTTACCTAGACAACTTTATAGATTTAGATCAAATTTTCATAGAAAAAGTGGCAGCTAATACATTAAAATTTTAATCAGCAATAATAATGTTACCGGCATATAGCGGGGATAAAATGGAGTCACTAAATGCGTTTGGAAAAATGCGAATTTATTTTCAATCATATTGATCAGACAATTAAACCGAAAATTGTAGAGGTACTAATTACAAATTTAACGAGTGACGCATTTGAGATAGCAAATATAAATACAGTTAATATTTTTATTGAAATGATACATTTATTAAGAAAATCTTTTGACGCTACGCGTTCTGTATCATATTTACACACTCAACTTCATAATATAGAACAAAGGTAAAGCGAAAATGTTACAAATTATGCTGGAAGGCTACAAAAATCTTATTGTATAGAATATTATTAAGGGCAACAAACAACGATATACATAACAAACTAAAAATATTTTTAAGGACTGTTCTAAATCACAAATACGTACATTCTAAAAATTTAAATACATTAGAAGAAACAACTAATGTCGCGTTAGAAGAAGAACAAATTTTTGAAAGGAAAAAATTAAACAAGAAAAATAATATTAATATTGACGAAGATAAAATCATAATTACGATTAGAGCAAGGACTTTCATGCATTTGCATATTTTTTCTGGTTAATTTTATCGTATGCTTGTTAAGTACAAAATACATTTCATAACGTTTATGATGAAATACTCAAAGTTTTTAGTGCATATTTTTGCATATTTGGACATTTTTTGGTTTAAGGGGCATATTTTTGATTATAAGAGCATATTTTAAGCTTTTAGTGCATATTTTGATGGTTTGTCGAAAATCAAGCGCTTTGGTGAATATTTTTCATGAACTAAGGTTAACAATTGTTATACACTCATAAAGACGATAAAGATAAACGTTATCTTGAAATAATAATAATGGTCAGTAGGTAATTATTATGTCAATTTTTGTATTTTTAACGAATAGTAGGTACGTGGTATAAACACGATAGTATCAAGTGTCTACAGTCAGTGGGTAGATTAGATTCGCATTAGTTCTAGAACATTCACCGCGTGTGTGTTAAAGTTTTGAAAAAACTACTACTTTGTAAAGCACTGAGGAAAACATTGATGAATTAGGAGATTTGAATGCTAGTGAAATGGTTTACTTCAAATATGCACCGATCACGTCAGTGGACGTCGAACGAAGTTTTTCGCAATATAAGAACCTGCTGACAGATAAAAGACGTTCTCTGCTATTTGAAAATATCAAAGAAATGTTAATAATTCAGTGCAATTCTAATTTAGGTAAGGTAAATATTTGAGAATAATTCATCAATTATTTTAAAATACCTTTTTTGTTTTATTAGGTGCAGAATAATAATTAAGAAGAATGGGATCCAACATTCAAAACAGATTCCAAATCAATTTAATAAATAATAATATAAATCTAGTTTAAACTTATATAGAATAATAATAAAATTAATTTTTTTAAGGGCATATTTAACCGCATATTTTTAATTTTTTGATGCATAAGTGCATATTTTTAAATGCATATTTGATGATTTTTTAGTGCATGAAAGTCCTTGCTTTAATTACGATGATTAAATTAGATGCTACGCGTGTAATAAATTTGGACACACATGTAAAAATTGTAGTACTATAATAACGCTGAAAATAAAAAAAAAAATGATAATAAATCTTTGACTTAAGGTATCAATTATAATGATAAAATTTTTAAGTATTGTAAAAAAAAAAAAATCAAACACTGGATGAGTGATGGAAATTAAAATATAAAAAAGAAAAAGAAAATAATAATATTGAAGGTAAAACGGTTGATAATTTAAAACGTATATTATATTACAGAAATTAAAAATGATCAAACAATTGTTAGAACAGGACAATAATTGTTTACATATTATCATATCAGCGAGGTCTCAAAAAATGATTACAATAACAGTAGATGAACCAATTAAAAACAATGTCCATCAATATGAATAAATGATATATAAATAATAAACGATAAGGTTTTACTAGTAAATTATGTTAATGAAAAAAAAAATAATAAAATAATATGAAGTGTAATAAATCTATCAGACAAAGATCAAGAGATCAAAGAAATAAGATTAACCGAGTTAAATTAGGAACCGTATAAGGAAATAACAATGTCAGAAGCTGAGAGATATGCATTATATAGATAACGAAAACATAAACGATATAATAATTTAATTATCAAACGAATTACGATTAGAACATTTAAATAAAGAAGAAAAAAATAAAATAACAGATTTATATTTTGAATTCTTAAATATATTTTTACTGAAAAATGAAAAATTAACAATATTAAAATTTAGTAAGACATAAAATTATAACTTGAAGACCTAACACTAATATACGAGTACGTAAAACCATATTGAGTATAGACTACCTGAGGCACAAAATAGGGAAATAAATAACACAAATAGAAGGGTTATATGAACATTATCTAATTTAAAAAATTCAAGTCCATGGAATTCACCTTTGGGAAATGGGAATGGTTGCATATGCCATTTGGATTAAAAAAACGCACAGAGTACTTTTTCTAAAGCAGTGCGTTCAGCATTAAGTGTATTAATAGAAATAAGTTGTTTTGCATGTTCGGATGATTTCATAGTTTATTCTAATCATTTAAACGAACATATCAAACGGTTAAAGAGACTTTTTTAAGATTAAGAAAATTTAATCTAAGGCTATAACCGGTTAAATATGAATTTCTGAGAACTGATGTAGTTATTTATAACACATGATAACAGAAAAAGGAAATAAACCAAATCCAATTAAAATAAATGCAGTAAAATAATTTCCAAGACCAAATAATACAACGGAACTAAAAGGTTATCTAGGGCTAACGGGATATTATAGTATATAGACGATTTATACAAAATTACGCTGACATAGCAAAATCATTGACGATTTTATTAAAAAAATATATTAAATATGTTTGGGATATCTTATACGAACACGCTTTTCTCGAGTTTAAAAATTAATAAATTAGTGAACCGATATTACAATTTCCAGATGTATTTAAAACATTTATTTTAACCTCAGTTGCTTTTAATTTCGCTATAAGCGGCATACTTAGTCAAGGGGAAATTGGTCAAAGACTTGTTGGTCAATAACATTGAATTGAGTCCATGCTACTTTTATGTGTTTGAATTGAGTCCGGATATTCCCATAGTATGTTTGAATTGAGTCCCGGGTATTATCTTAATGTCTTTCCAAAAATTTGGAGCGATTTTTCAGCCAGCACTAATCGGACCACTAACAGTTGTGAAAGTTTTCACGCAAAATTAAATGGATTTTTTCAATTAGGACATCCAAATATCTTTATTCTAGTTGACACTCTTTTGGGTATACAGTCAGATACATACATAAAATTACGAAGCAAATCAACGAAACCATGTAAAAATACATTGGAAAAGGAACAATTTTGACGGGAACAGATAAAAAAATACACTACTAAACAAATTTGCAGATTTGAGTTTTTAAAGTCTGTATCTTTTAAATTTTTACCGGCAACTATTTAAATTATATTATATTTATATGACGCATAATTATATTTTAATTTTTTTTGTTCATTAACTTTTTAATTTTTATACTTTATATTATTTTTACACAATTTTTGGGATTGTCCTCCTGGATATCGCTAATAGACTGAAGGGACTCAACTCCGATAATCTAAAAATATTTACGGGACTCAACTCCGGTAACCTAAAAATATTTGCGGGACTCAATTCAATATTTGGGACTCAATTCAATATTACCGAAAGATTTACCAATACGTCACGGATCTAGAACATTAAACGAAACAGAAACACGTTATTCGACAGTTGAAAAATAAGAACTAGCAATCGTACATCAAGTTAAAAATGTTATGCTATGTGTATATTTCTGAGGAAAACACTTTTTAATCTTAACAGATCATAAACCGTTAGAATACTTATTAAAAATATATTTTTTTACCATTTTTTTTATTTGAAATAAACAATCTATACACAATTAGCACAATAAGTTTATATACTAAGGGTGAATGTTGACATGAAGGGTTTGATTAAGCAGTCACTCATTAGCAACACTTAGATCTTTTAATATAAAGAACGTTATTTCAAAGTTAATTATATGGAGATTGAAATTAGAAGAATACGATTACACAATTAAAGCAGGTAAATTCAATTCAGACGTAGACGCGTTCAGTAGAATTAAATAATGTACCAAGAAGCCGTAAAAGTTATAAGCAGAATTTAGCGATGACATATTTTAGCGGAGGCCTATGCTGTTGTGACAGACAACAACGATGTCTGGCTATGTTTATATGATGATTCATATCTTGTAATACAAATTATCAAGTGCGCCATGTCTGAAAAAGTTTCTTATTTATATTACAGCGTTCTATTATAATTTATAGTGTTCCGCCTCCCTACAATGAAATACAGTTCGTATAACCGTATAACGCATATGAAACTATTTCAATGCTCAACCATGGCAGGAATCTCGACTAAGGTCAAACAAGTAGACACTGGTATTGTGACAGAATCCCGATGGGAAAACAGTTCAAGACTCCTCAACATTTGCAAATTTATGATATTTTCGTCATAAATATAATCCATAGTATTACACCGAAAATAGGCGCGCATTGAAAACGTTCAATTGTCGGCTGAATCATACACTTTTAGACTTCTGACCAACTATAATTTTGATGAATAATAATAATTTAGTAAAATAATGTTCGTGAAAATTAACTACATGTTATTTAAGGAAAAGCTGTTGTACGTATACACGTAAATGGTTTTTGATAAAACTCATATAACATCAGAGAGGTTTGATTCGCCTTTAAGATCGATCAGAATTCTTATGACTCTATCCAAACGGGTCGTCGTCGTCGCTGCATCTGGTATTCGTTTAAACATTTTATTCGTACGCACATGCGGCGTATACTCTACTAATAAAGTAGGCACTTCCAAATGCCGACCAGCTGTTTCAATTTTAGTAGACTTCCAACATCTATTTGAAAGTAAAGAGAAATGTAGGTACCAAATCAATTAATGGTCGTAATTTTATATTGGATAATTTCCATTAGGTATAGCCGTATAGAGTATAGGCAATATAAATAAATTGTTTCCGCATTCAATCATTATTATTGGTAATAATAGCAATCACTATTTATCAGCTGATGGTATATTTTGATTGAATTCAGTGTTTTAGCTTAATATATATATTTGGGTAGATAAATTACATTTCAGATACATTTATTATGACTCTTGATTATTATTGTATTTTCAATGTGCATATTATATAGTGCATCACAAATCAAATAATTACGTACCTAAGTCCTTATATGAATATAATTTTAATGTCGTAATACCCATAGAATTAATATTGCTTATTAATACTTTACGTATTTCTTGTAGGTATTCTCAATGACCATAAAAATGTAAAGTCTGAAAAACTTCTCTTTTGACAAATGATTAAAATTCTAAACCATAATGAATATATTATTTTCATTCATCACTATATTAATCCCGTTCTATATTATACGTATTATCGGCAATTGGACTCGATGCCGTTTGGATGCAATGCCATTTGGACACCAAAAAATATAAACATAAAAGTAAATTAATAATTTCAAAAATGTATTGTTTCAACAGAAAACTAAACGTTGAAATGTAAGTAAACCATCAGAGTTTGTGGTTATTTATTTCATGCATTAAACGTATACAATGAGGTCGTGTTTTGTATTATAATAATTAAGAAGATGGAAATAGTACTCCTGAAAAATTAAAAAATACATTGATGTAGATAACATTTTTTTAAAAATTATAAGCAACCAGAAATCGTATATTTTTTAAAAAGAATACTTAACTCAAACAATTTCAATAGTATGGTCAACCTATTCTTGAAATTATTTTTATTTATACTGCTATGATACCTATCTTGTATTTTTTTTTTAAATTTTTAAATTATTGATTTATGATTATAATTATGTTTTTTTTTTTAGCGTTAAAATGGCTGCGTCCAAACGGCCGCGTTCATTTGTTCCATTTTGACATATAACATATAAAAGTATAAGCCCAGTTAAAGTACATTATTTTTGTTCGTGGACCATGAATCATGAACAAAACCAAAATATCCCAATTAGTTTATATGAAATATCGATATCAATTATATAGTGTGCTGAACTTTTTCAGGAATTACGTTATAACCAAATAATTTCTTTAAACAATGAATGCGAATAACTTTATAAACGAGTACGTTCTTTGAACTTTGTAAGTATCGTTAAATCATTAAAAATATTTTCTAACCGTTTTGGGTTTAAAATTATTTTAGTATAATACTTTTATACCAAAAAAATAAAATATAAATTATAATACATAATTATTTATAGCCCTTTTAAGTTCTTAAAAATAAATATTTTAAAGTAACTGCAACTTTATGGGTTTATTTATGTAATAATAAAACCATAATTCTTCTTGCAAATACACAACTGTAATCCGAAGTAGTGAATCGTATTTAAATGAACGTAGCAACGGCAAAGCGAAATGTAATTTTATCCCCAAAACAGAGTTATAGTGCATGAGAATAAATTGTTAATATAGTGCCGATGATCGTCAAAAAAAAAATTCCGTGCATTCATAAAATTGCGCAACTCATGAAATATCCTATATCATTTAATGTTTGTATATCGTACGATGGTATTTGGTATGATTTATGGAAATTAATTTAACTATAATGATATAATTTGCTAATTTTATTTTAAAATACCAAGTCTATGGATAACTCCTTTTAATCAAGTCACTCATCGACTAAATTTTAAAATTTAGTCACTAAAATATCGTGCATGCTTATTACAGTATTGGATGCATGGGCCGTTGAAAAATCACAGGGCTATTATATCAACGAAAAATACCTGTAGAGTCCGTTCCCAAAGTAATTCGGCAGAAATATATGTACTGGCCGATATGAGAAGGTGCGGTTAACAACTAGTACGAAGTCGTCGAATACGTACGTAACAAACATCTCGCGTTGCTAAGCGGAAATTGAAACAATATAGGAATCGACTAGAAACAAGAACGGACAGTTTCCAGTTTAGTAAAAGCCTCCGAACGATACGCATCGCATGCGAGTTTTAACGCGCACAAATCGTCGAAGTACAGTGAATCGTTGTTTATATTTTTTTAACGGCAGCGTTCTCAGTATTCATTATTACAGTTTTTCCGATATGACGTTATTGTTCTGCACAAGAACTCGGTGCGTACATATTTCTACATTATACGTCGTTAGTTAAAATAAATGAGAATATTTTTTTTTTGAAATTATAGTATTGGGCGCATTGACTCTAGAAAAATCGTTGGACTACGGTATAAGCGGAAAAAAAACCCGTAAAATCTATTCGAGTATAGATTGTATATTACAAGAAAAGAAGAAAAAAAAGACCCAATTGGAAAAATATTTCAGAATAATAAATGTACTGGCCGATATGAGAAGGTGCGATTAACAATTTATACAAAGTTTTGAAATCTCCGAAACAAACATTGGTCGTTGCTATTCGGAAATTGAAAGGAAACGACTAGAAATAAGTGCAGACAGTTGCCAGATCACAATTAGCATCCGAAAGACACACAGCTCATACGAATTTTATCAAACGAATCGTCGAAACACAAAGTTATCATTGTAGAGAAGAACTCCGTACGTACACTTGCCATTGTTCACTCGACATTAGGAAGTCCCCGTGTGCATGAGCATGCCATCGGGCGCGTCCCCCAGGTTGCGAATAGGGGAACGCCCTGCAGATATGCAGGGTAGCCACGAAATAAGCCATCCCTCAGGGGTGGACGAATAAGTGGTCGCGGACAAGCTCAACAACCTGGCAGTAGGTATAAAATGCAAGTGAAGGAAATCACTCAAAAAACCACGTATGAGAGTTGAAGCTATTTGTGTCGTTACCACCTCAGGGACATCGGAAAACCAGTGGTCGGCAGGAGTGGGTGGTCCGGGTGTAAAAACCTGTACCGACGTAGCGGGCCCACTTCGGTCGTCATCATGCGACCGTGAGAGTGCGGGGATGGCCAGCCAGGTCCCCGTTACTCTATCAGCTACTAGTGCTGTAAAAATGAGTAAATTAGCCAAAGTGCTATCGGTTGATTGCAGACCGGCAGATCAAAGGTCCAGCAACCAAACGATCTGCCGACGTGACGCGTCCACCCAGGCGGACCGTCCGGAGAAAACCCGCTGCAACAGCCGCAACATGGCGTCGCAAACCGACGTTCAAATTGCACCTCTGGATAGTGGCGAGCGAGTTGTCACAACCGTCGTGGCATCTCCAAAACATTCGAGGCCATTTGATTCAAAACAAAAAGCACTGAGTTGCTACTCACAGATTTTCGACCATCGAACTGAACCTGCTCGTGCAACAGAAAGAGTTTTGAAAACAATGGTGAAGTGCAGACAGTCTCCGATAAAACGTGATCGGGAAATTTTTGATAATTTTCTAAACATTTTATTGGAAGAGACGAAGTATTTTATAGTATATCCCACGAAAATTGTTAAGCGATGTGCGCATTTGTTCGGTGCGGTTATCGAACACGGATTTTTTGCCGATCCCGAGGCCTTGGGTAAAGCGTTAGCATTCGTCCTCCATGCTCTCAAGGAAGAACCTAGTTCGAAAATGCATAAATTTGGGGTTACCGCTATAGCCCAGTTCCAAAACTGGTTAAGGTATTGCCCACAGTACAGTGTTTTGGTTTCAAAAATCCCACATTTTCAAAAACTTCCCAACAGTGTCATAGAGGAAGTGAAACGTGGTATCGACGCACAGACGCAGCCATTAACGAAAAGAGCGGAAATTAAAAAATGTTGGGAATCATGTGTCGAGAACCCACGGATAGAACCCTTCCACTGTGTAGCTGCAGATAACACCAAAGCAGCCGTCGCCTCCGCCGAAGTGCCAAGTGCCCGAACCGGCTACTCAGCGGCCTTGATAAGTCAACCCGCGGAGGGTCGCGACCAGGTTGTCGTGCGGTCGTCCGCCACAGTGGCAGGGTGTGCTACGACATTACCGATCCGATGCAAGATGTTCAAGAACGTGACACGTAAAATCGAGAAGTCGTGTAATGATACTCGACCGCAAGTAGTACCCCCCAACGCAGCTGAAAATTTCGTCGCATCGCTAATGGCCTTACCGGTGACCAATGTAAAAAAGCGCCAAGACGATTACGCGGAAAAAATCCGGATCACCATGACTTGTTTGCATGAACTTAATATTCATGGCAAGTTTCAAGAGATAAAAAACCGACTGAGCAACCGCGAGAGGATGGAGTGGTTCGCCAAGTTCCTGGTGAACTGCCATGCAAGCCAATCAGGTTTGAATCACGGTTTTTACTCGAGGTTGTTGCAGGACGTCGGGAGTGATGTGTTGAACAGCCTCGTATTGTCCGAGACATACCGGGCGATTCGAGGTTTGTTAAAAAACAATCCCAAGCGCCAGGGGATATTGTCCAACCTCAGTAAGTGGTTGGGCATTGTTACAACCACATTTAACAAGTGTAAACCTACTGAAAACGACGACATCCGACTTTTCAAGCAACAAGTCATAGCATATAAAAACAAAGGACGTCAATATATATACTTTTAATAATTAAACATTTGTCTGTTAATTTTACTGTAACCAATCTAAAACTTTCCGATATAGCTAAAAGCCAATTTTTATTTTTACTATTACTTTTTTTCTCTTCGGAGTTTTTTTTGCTATTTTGATCATTTTTGTACATAGTTTTGCCATTCTTCCTTAAGGAGCCTTTTTCTGTATTTGTTACCTCTGTTAATAGAGATTTTCCTATTTTGTAGTAATCGTTTACTTTACACACACGTTGAAAATTATTTTCTGAGTATTTTTTGATTTTTTCTCTTACCCAAGAGTTTTTTTTATACAAATCATTTACTAATATTTATTTATTTTTTTGCTCGAGAAGAGTTTTTTTTTACTATTAGTATCACTTCTTCCACATTTTGTTTATGTTATAAATATTTTATTTTATTTTTATATGTTTTCATATACCTTTTTTATTATTATTGTTATAATTTAACATTTGATTGCACACGTTTATCAATGCGGTTTCTTTTTTTTTTCTTAGCACAATTTGTTACTGTATAACTTTTGATTTTTTTTCGTTCAGTGAATTTGTTCATTTATTTTTTTTTTATCATATACATACTTTATAACTGTTTACTATTTCTCACTGCAAAAATGATATTATTTTTATACAATATTGCAACTTATTACGTTTTGTTTGCTTCGTTCTATACATGATAATATATGATTACTTTAGAAAATGTATTTTTTGTGTTTTTATTTTATGAATTGAAAAAGAGGTTTTATTTTCATTGGATGAAAGTCAATATAGTCATTTTAAATAATCCATGTAAGTTGTATCGTTTTGTTTGGAGAGTTTCAATTTGAATGATTACTTTTTCATCGTGTAAACCTAATATTTTGCCTCCTATATTAGGGATTTACCACAACTTGGGTCTAAAGAGTAACAAGGAAAGTGTTATTGGTGCCTAGAGCTGAGATATAATGCGATCATATAAATCGTAAAATAATAATTTCCTATTAGTGCTGTAATGTTAATAATAAATGCTTAAAATAACTTAAAGATCGGCTTACCGGAATAATGAATCGACGATTGAGAGAAAAATGTTTTTCGTTGCCTTATCCAGGATATTAGCGACGATTGCGATACATGAGACTCATGACCAGGATTTCCGAACGAAACGCAAATAAACAGTTATAATCGATCAATGTTAATTGTACCCTTATAAAATATTTCCGGATTCTTTTAACTTTACACAGCACACCAGTGCAACGGTTAAATATATATATTTTTGCAGAACGTCGTTAATTATTGTATATGAAATGACCATTTTCTCCCGCTTTTACCCGATTTGTCTTCATTAATTGTATTTTCACGTGCAGCCGAGCAGAACGCATTTCGCTTGCAGTTGTGGCTACACACATGAGCGTTGTGTTTACCTCATAATATATATTACACTAGCTGAATTATCCGGCTTCACTCGGAACAGTTTTGGCCGGGGCATAGTTTTTAAAGGATTACTAGCTTTATACATAATTTAAACCCTAGATAATGTTGACTTATCCTTATTGTCAATGGCGTATCCAGTTTGTGACTAAATAAATTGTTTCCAATCTTGTGTGGTGTTTGCTGTAATGATACATTTAACTGAAAATCCGCGGACCACTGCGTCAAACGGATGAATTGTAAGTTAATAGTTAACCCACATCAAAGCAACATTTTTTTTAAATCCTTTCTCATTGCATATTTAGAGCATTAGATAAACCACCGTATCAAATTTAAAGATCATACGTTTTGTCGTTTTTGAGATAAAGCGATTAAGTGATCGATCAATCAGTGAGTGATAATTGCTTTGGAATTACCCGTGGCTCGCCCGGAACGGTCTTGACCGAGATCAACAATTGCGAATATCTACAACGGGACGATTGTGAACGCAACAAAAAAAAAAAGTAATCTTCCATACATACAGTAATCGATTATAGAATATATTTATTGTTATCTGTCGCCGCCATGTCAATTTAAGTTTTTGTTACGTTAGTTGGATTAAAATATATAAATTTCAGTAAACAGTATTTTAAACGCTACACTAAATCTTATTACGCAATCAAAATAATTCAAAATAAAACGGTATTTTGTCACTGTTGGATGATAATTTTATGGTTTTTGAAATTTGCACCAATGTTTGGTAACACTTTCTTGATCAATTTATGGTTCTTTCGACCATGTGAGTTGACAACAACTATGTGAAAACGTAATGAGACCAGTGGAAGCGTTAATTGGAATTTTTCCATTTCTAATGTCTATCAATTGCTTGGAAAATACTACCACCATTTCGCCAATTTGTAACGCAACTCGCACATTCGTAAATAACGTGAGGGTTTCACGTACATCCACTAATTCGATGGACTTACGGGCTGGCAATGATAGACGAAAATCACCAGCCAGCAGAATATCTCCACAGAGCTCATAATTATTTCGTGAATGTATTAACGTGTTCGATCGAGTAGCTCGTATTGCTTCGTATTCTTGTATTGCTGGTCTCATCCAAATTCTCATAAAATTTTATGGAAATATACAATGTTTTCAACTGACTACCGTCCAAAATATCAATGAATTTATTGTTGTTGAAGAAACGTCACATTTTATTTTATTATATTACAGATGGTGGTTGTATTTAGAATTTGCAATGCCTTCTCTTTTTTATCTATGTCACCTAGGTAACTCATGATTCAACAAATACATTTTTGTCAATACGGAAACACAAAAACAATTGGGGGGTGCTAATTTTAAAACTGAAGGTTCTAAGCACCCCAAGCACCCCTTAATCGCACGTTTCCTACACTTTTATATATATATTACATGCAATATACATAGTTAAAGCTATTAACGGAAACGATTATAAATAATCATGCAATTGAAACAAGTATAATTTGGTAAATCTGTTAAGTATGATGTTAGGCATAGCCGTCCCCCAATATTGACCATCTATGAAAAAGTTAAATATAAAATTCATTATTGAATCGGTATTTGAACCATATTGAAATGTGTGCATAAACTATAGGTGCTTGTAGATTTATTTGATAAAACACTATCGTACACTCACTCTTGTATATCGCTACATTACTTTACAGGTTTAAGCGCCAAACAGGAAGCGTAGAAATCGTCAAACGCTATGTACCTATATATCCGCGTGTACGCTCCACTGCACCACTGATTACAAGTGCGTACGTATATTATAAGTGATTGCGTTTTATTTTTCAAATTTTATTTCACAACACTTTAACCTTACCCCCTGCGATGGAAAAAAATGAAAACTCGTCGGAGAAATACTCGTACGTTTATTCACGATACGTCCGGGTATTACTTCTAGATAAGTACACAGAAATGTTTTTCGAATACCGATGCGTTACAATATTTTTAGCTGGTAGGGTTGTTTTGATGTACCAGTATCAATAATATTTCAGCAAAATGCCACACATTTGAGTTAATATATAATATAATATTAATATTTTTGTGATTTACGGTAAAAAAAATAGAAGATATAACAAAGTATGAATATTTTTAATTATGATAAATTATAATGCTGTTTTATTCTTAACTTTTCACTTCTATTGAATTATGTAACAAAAACTAGTAGTTGACTAATATAATTTTATTGCCAATTTAACTACGAACATTTTTGCAAGTGACTCGTTAAGTATGTCCCGTTAAAAATAATGGATATTATAAAAAAAAACATTTGAAACAATTACACAAATAGTTTCTTACTTACGAAAGTATAATATACGAACAACGAATAGCAGATAATACAATTTTTCTGTCAAGAATTAGTTTTTTTTTCATTTATTTATAATATAATTATAGTTGATAAAAAATAAATAAATGTTGGTTAAATATTAGTAGTTAGTTCTATAACATCGGGATACTGGTATAAATTATAACTATATAAAATAATATTTATATATATATACGAGTATATACCTTATAAGAAGTTTCGTTTTATAATATTTTTTGATTAATTCTTTTCTTTTTCTTTTAATAAATCTATTCAATTTTATAATGAAATTAAAGGCAAAATGTCCTAGATTTTAAGAAAAAAACACTTTTATATCTTCTCAGATGAGAAACCTTACACCAACAGTCATAAGAGTCACTTTTATGAGATGGAACGTTTTTCTCGTAAAATTTAGCATGTTATAAATGATATTATAGGGCACTTAAAAAAAAATAATAATTTAAAGATCTATTAATTGAAGTGTTTTTTTATTTTTACTTTAGAATCGGAAAATTGACCCTTGTATAATAAAAATTAAAAATATGATTGTTTGATTATTATCAGATTAAATTGTCAATATTTTGAGTTTTCTAGGAAACAATCTTATCACAATTGTTTTTTTAACGTCTAATTTAGAAGAACACATTGAAACTCACATTACCTGAAAAATGGAATTAAACGTTGTGATTTTTTACCGGGATAACGAAGCGCTAAGTTGAAAAATTGGATTCGTTGTCGATGACTGTAATTTGTCATCTTCAAACCTATGCCGTGTGCACACGTGTAAGCAAAGCGTACGTAAAACCGCGAGCGCACACGATGATTCATGGTCGCGTTGCCTGTTTCCGATCGACACGAATAAAAACGTGAATCATCTTATACGCGACAATATTTTTGTGTTCACTATAAATTGCAATAATATATTATACACCCGACCTCATTGCGTTCGTTATGGGTGTGCGATATAAATGCGACGACTCGGTAACGACGGTCACCCGGGTTATTATTATTGGTATGGTTGGCGAACGTTGCGATGGATGTATTACAGTAGTTTGGTTACTATCGATTGAGGCAGGTTGATTAACTAGCGAAAGTTTTGGTTGAAAATATATACGAGTATATATCTCGTTAGAAACGTGCCCCCGAACAGTGGCTACTATTATTTTGTGTTATTTACAACGCGTCTCGTCGTCGTTTTGAATGATACGCCGCATTACACTCCGCAAATCGAGAACAACGCGATGATATCGTCGAAATAACATCTCTAAATGATTGTGTAGCGTTTAGAATAATGTTTTTACGACAAACGGTACAAATGTGCACTGTAGAAAATGATACACCGCCGCGTGCAGTGGGGCCGTGAAAAATGCTAAGCATCGCAGTGATTGAATAACAGCTATGGTTTCTCATAATCAGTGACGTCTGTAGTTTTTTTTTGCTTAAAGTGTGTAAAAATCATTTTTTATAACTCGTAATATATCAGACCGAGAAAATCATATCTGCGCGCAAGCTTCAAGAACATTCGGTTGCCACCAATTTCGAATTATTATGTGTTATGTGTAAAAAAAAAAAAACCTTTTGAAACTTTGATGAAATAATTGAAAACTGTAAAAGCATCAGGATATTGTAATCTGATATAGCTACCGAACGGCCGCGGCGGCACCCCCGGATCGAATCGATCACAAGATTACGATTTTGTATATAATTGTAAAATATATTGTGACACTTTATTAGTATCTCATACTACCGTAGGTTCGACATGCGCTGACTATATTATATGCTAGCAATGTCTCGCGGAGTTAGCGACTATAAACCGATATAATTTTTGATTTTTATTCGATCATGAGCACGAATTCAAATCAAAGACGTTATAGGTTCAATTTTTATGCTATATTTACGGTACATATCAAAACTAATATAGTAAAAATCATTATTATTTCACTGATTTACGGGAAAAGTTTGAAGGAAATATATGTTTAATTCAGTAGTAAAACAACGATCGTCAACTGTTGCAACGATTAGCTTTAATTTGTTATTTTAAATATTTTAATTTTTATGTCATACTATTTGAGGCATTGAGCATACCTACATAGTGTTCAGATACAAAATAAATTAGGCGCGATCATCACGGCCAATTCGAGCTGGAATATGCCAAGGTAGCAGAATCGCGATTCATTTCGATGAGTCCGGGAGTGTCCATCTCATATCGAGTTGAAGAACGTAGGTACTCTTTACTATTTTGTAGGAATACTAACCTTTCGTTTCGACAAAGTATATTTTATTCATTCGTCTATTTGTTCTAAAGTGTTTTCTCTACATTCAAACTATTTTTATGTCAAGAAACTGCCGTTTATATTTGTTTTAAAAGATCGTTTTTCCTTAGGTATCTTTGAAGTACAAATACAGTGGCGTATTACATGCTCTAACATTGTGGCAAGTGAATCTATTTGGTATTACGACAGTGTTGTACTTACCTTTCATCCAGTTCTCGTAATCGTGGTCAGTTGGAAAGCAATACATTTGTCTAGGTAAAGGTTATCCCTCACGCTTGAACATTCTGTGCTTCTGTGCTCGTCTTCGTGGTCAGTTGCTTGAGAGTAAAGTGATTCTAGAGTAATACAGGGAAAAACCTAAGGCATTTTTATTCGACAATAATTTTGCACAGCGCTCGTTTACGTGGTCACACAAAAGGTGAAGTCGACTTAAAAATCTTTACTGAGCGACGGAACTGAAATATATCTGTTAACGTATGTCAATCCTATGCGTAGCGTATACGAAAACGTGTTAACATAAGGATTGTGAATATAAGATCTAAATGTACCTTTGCAACTCATGAAAGGTTTACACAATCACATCTCTATTACCATAAAAAATAATATGATTTGGAGCTCCAGGTAACGTCAGAAATATTCAACGGTTGAATACTATATGTAGAAACTGAAATTTTACTAATCAAATTCATCCGATATAAAATACTTTATAATAAAATTATTTTTATTTGTTTGTAAATAACAGCAGGAGATTTTATCATCAACGATTCAAATTAAAATGTTTTGCAACCCAAGAAATGTTGACCAAATCACGTCACAGTTAGTCATAATATTTTTTATGTGGTCAAATTTAACCTTGTAATCAACTTCCACGTTTTCTTTGACCTATTCATCGACCTTCTAGAAAATGTTACCGTGGTCGTATTTATTTGAAAAAGTCTTATTATATTTGTCCGTTACGCACCATCGGAATAGTAAATAATGTCCGTTCAAAAGTACCTATTTCGATTTTCCGGAAATCCAATCTTGACCCAAATATATATACTGCTGTTCTATTGTCTCTGGTGGATTGGTACTTAAACAAATACAGGTTGTTTATGAGATAAAAAAAAATGGTTTTATCGTCATATAAATCTAATGACTATTGTTTTATGGTCGTTTCATTGTGGTTGAATTAGACTCGCAGTCATGCAAGTATTACAGGTAATTATCAAAATCAAACTACCATTTATTTGGTGTATTTAATATTGAAAATGGATTGAATCATTGAGAAAAATTTATGATTTTAATGTTTTTGTTTTAAAAAATATTTTCAATAATTTGAATAAAATGTATTTTAATTGATTCTACATTGTATACGAGTATAGTACTATATTATTGTATTGTTTATTTTAGCAGATTTATTTTCAATTCGTGTTATTACTAATAATGGCTTATAAGTTATAACTTATAAATTTATCAGTATAATACATGGGTATTATTACACAATATATGGAAATATTATACGGTCAGAGTATTACAGTACTTAGTTTGTATAATAAATTAATTACTAAAATGTATATTTATGTTTTTTATTTTTCAATAGTAATTTAAATTATGATGTATTTATTATATTATTTTATAGTTAATTTAAAGGATCATTTGAATTTACGATTTAGATTTTTGTATTTAATGCAAAGTTAAATTTTTGAACTTATTTTTTCATAAACACCTATGATTTGATAAATGTTGATTATATTAGTAGAATCATTTTTAGAGTCTTGAAGTCTCGAAATGATCCGCAGTATTTCAGTCAGTTTAAGTTTTTAACGATGTAAATGATCACCATATACTTGATGATCACTAGTTGAAACATCAGCAAGATAATTAAACATCAATTTTTCAAAGACTACTGTAATGATGATATTATCAGATTTTATAAATAGCTTATGTGGTAAAAATTACTTTTCTCGTGAAGGTTAGGTATAAAGTGTAAAGTGAATTCGTGCGCGCAATATAACCATAATCGATCTAGCTTATAATTAATTAACACGGTTAAGAAGTAAAATTTATTAGCATTTCAGACTATCATAATCAGAGATACAGTAGGTTATGAAATAGTAATAATATTATACATGTTTGTATAGTAGAATCTTTAAAAATTCAAATCCAAGGAGACGAAAACAATTAATGTATTTCGTTGAGAAACATAGGTATGTATAATAATATACAGTGTCAACGAACGTATAACTAGATTTTACCGGGATGATTAAGTAATATAGTTACTAGTAATAATACGAATTTATGAGTTCTCAAGATTTTACTATACTATGTATTTTATACAACATAGTGATACATCTATCTAAATAATAAATATATATGTTAAGATATATATTTATATTTGTGTTTGTGATGAATAGATGAATTATTGTTATGGATTATAATAAAACGAATAACGATTCATAAAATACAAATCTATAAATAATTATACATAATATATTGTATATTATATAGAACCGATTAGTTATAACAACTATATATATATATATATATATATTTATTTTTTTCTTGTAGAATTGTATTTTGTTATTTTATATAATATGTATTTATTTATATGTTCGTGCGTATGTGTGTGTCTTATAGTATCTAAAAATCGATAGATTATAATAATCATAGTGTATATATAATAATTATAAATCATAGTATATAGTTAACACTTATATAACTTCTATTGGTTTAATATACATTTTGCGTACTGAACAACGGCATGTATTATTATAATATTACACACGTGGATGATTATTGTAATGCAAATAACATAATATCATACTAAATTCGACAAAGCTGTTTGAAGAGGAAAAGCGAAAAAAAAAAAGTAAATATTTATTCAAATATCGCATGTTAGGTTCAAACAACAAACCGTAGTGTATACATTCTCCGACGCGTTGGTAAAAGATTTGTTTGATTGGCATTTTATCGAGTTTATATTATCGTGCTGAACACAGTATTGTACGAGTACGTACGCGCGGAATAAGCCCACGTGTACGACACTAGCGCGTACGCGTTTTGAAAATTTTTTCGGCGTTAGATTTTGACGTTACGGGAGGTTTTGTTTTTTTGTCGATGCGAGGAAAACCGGCCGATTGGGGTGGTTGATCGTTTTTTTATGCTTTGGCGGAGAAAAAAATATAAAAAGCACAGTACACGGAGCTTTGGGCAGTGAGCGTGCGTAATATAATAATAATAATATAATATAAATGTACGTTTTGTCGATTTGTGAATATTATTACGTTAGAATTTACGGGAATATAATATTGTATATACGACGACAACACTTTGTTTTGTGGACGGTAAAACGTTGCGAGCGACGCGACAAAAACAACTATAGGTATACTCGTATTTAACGCATTTAACGTTTGTATACAAGCGCGAGTAGACCAGGTATGTCGTTCGAGGGACAAAAAGATGGGTGGTCCGTATGGTAATAATTTAAGTAAGTAAGTAAGTCATTTCGTCGGTGCTAAAATTGCTCTATAAATGTGTATGTATACGTTACGCTAGCTATAAACGTCATGTTGTAATTTAATTTGGATTCGCTGTTCTTGAACACGTTTACCGCAACCGCTTACATACGAACCTCGGAACCTAAGCACACGCTATGTTTGACTTGTTTTATAGTAAACAGGTACATTGTGACAAGTGTTGTTGACAACGTTTAAAATGAGTATCCTTTAACCGAAATTATGCCCCTGTTGTGCGTATATACTGTGTGTACGCATTGTATATAATGTCCTGGACACGAGCATATCAATGTAAGATACAGCCCTCCCATCCCCTCCCGAAAGTGTCGGATCTAATATTGTGTGTGCTACAATAGTCAAAGCGAGTACTACAAAATTAGAAAGTGCGTAATAAAATCTTATTCGTTTGAGTCACGCAAAAACAGTTACTTATGTAACAAAATATCGTAGAATTGATTTACATTTGATACAGGGGAAAGAAATCGATACATCGGCTCATCTGTAAGCTGCAGACTACGTTACAAGGTACAACATTTTATCTAAAAGTAAGTGTATACTACGGAAAATTGTAAGCTTTAGGTCCTACCCTATAAGGGATACGTACGCGGAGTGAGACGGCGGCTAAGCGTTAAACGGCGTTGGAGATAGGCAAAACAGGTACACGGAAGCGCGCGGGATCAATGATAACGTCGCGGGCGAGTTGTGTTCTCAGAATCGTCGTAAAGTCAATGGAGATAATGTATTAGTTTTTTTATAACTACGATATATAATATTATTATTCTTAGTAGGAGAGATAAAGAGAGAGAGTGAGAGTGAGAGAGAGAGAGTGCCGAAGAGTAAGATGTCGATACAATTGATATTATTATTATTATATTTTTAAACGTATCGAAATCCACGTCGTAACACAAATCGAAGATTGACAACATTTTACACAATACGTACCTAATATAGTAGTAAATAATGATAATAACAGTCATAATAATGATAATATTAATAAAAATAATAATAATAATTTTAACGATTTCGACGATATTAACAATTGTCACGCGTACGGGACGTGGACATCATCTCCTTCGTCGTCACCGTCTTCGTTATTATTATCGCACAACTCTTCTAACGTTCGAAAAAAAAAATCAAAATAATAATAATCTTCGGACTGCATTATTTATTTGATATTATTATTATTATTATTATTATACGTCTCTGCTATACGTTTGTAATGTTTTCCGGTTACATTTTTCGGTGTCTATTGTCTAATAATATGTAATCACGAGTGTATCTGTGTGCTCTCATGTGTGTGTGTGTGTGTGTGTGCCGTTGCTTGTGTGTGTATATATATATATTTATATATTATGCGTGTGTTGTTTGGAAAGGAAATTGTTGAATTCTGTTTTTTTTTTTTTTTAAACATTTTGTATTTCGGCATTCTTCTTTTTTCTTTTAATTGATATCGCCATCGTCCAACTGCTGGTCCGCGTATTCGCCACTCGCCGCGTCGTAGTCGTCGGACCGCTTGCCCAGACCAAAGCCGTACTGGAGACGAGCCCGCCTCACCGCTGGGTGCCACATGAGCGCCGCGCTGCCGTCGTCGTCCCACTCCGCGCCCCGTTTGCCCAGTCCGAAGGCGAACCGCTGACCCTGACCCATGTCGTCCGACGTTCTCTTCTTCTCCTCCGACAAGTCGTTGTACGTGTAGTCCGCTTCCCGGTCGTCTACGCTCAGGTACGAAGGATGAGAAACCTGTTGGCCGTACACACGGAATATGACAATATGTTATAAATCGTATAACTACGAGTAGGACTTAAATGGTCTAACCTAAAAATAAATATATTACTCAGATTTGATAATAGTGCTAAAAAATTATCTGAAAACCAAAAAAGTCAAAAAACTACAAAACCACATTTTTGAACTCGTTGATTATCAAATCACATTTTGTGTTTTAAAAGCTATTTTTTGTAAATCATAGAAAAAAAAGCAAAATCCTATTCCTAGACTTAATATATCGTCCACGGTGCGTATCGTGCTGGGCCCCGAGTTATTTATTATTTTTTTGAACTTTCCCACGTTTCGTTCAGAAATAAAACACGTCGGATGCGATTTCTTCATTGCTGTACTATTCGAGTTTTCATGTTATAGTACCAATCGGCTACCGCACATAATGACATTTTGTTTTGTTTTTCGACCACTTCGTAGACCTTTGCTCCGAATCAAGCGACTCTCCGGCTCGATGTGAACTCCGCTACGGTAGTCGCCCAGCCGACTGTATATAGGCTGCCTAATTTTGAATAACTTAAGCTTTTTATCCGTCCAATATGGTGAAAACCTATATTATGCACCATTTCTACCAAAGATACGGTTTTCCTAAATCCATTTTGAATACCACTTTCCGAAATCCACCGTACGCGCAATGTGGTACCTCCTCCAAGCCCAAACAATCTCCGATGTTCTTCTTCAAACATCGAAAAATTATTAAGTTCTTTGATCAAAGAACTTATTTCAATTGTTAATCTCTCCTTTCTCTTCGCACACCATTGTTAAGCAAAGGTTAATTATAATTATCTCTACCTACTAAGCGTTGTGCGCAATTTCTTATTGTTATCGTTTAATTGCAATCTGCATTGTCAAACTTTTGTTACGTATCAACAAATGTGTTATCTATATAACTTTAGTAATTTTTGTACTAACCTAACCAATTAATTTAATCACCAAAATGATTTTTGATATCAATAAATGTGTCGGATACTACAATTTCCAATCACGTTAATTTTAATATTTTTTGTGGTCCTCGATAAAAATCTGTTTAAAATATGGCCCACGAGGTTGCCGACTTCTAGTGTAGAGCACATCATAATCATAATACACGACCCAATTAATATTGTTGTACTCGGGAAACACCGTTACGCATTATTATTCACTTCACTTGACCAATCTTACCTAGTGGATAACACATCCTTTTACCTTAATGACATAATTCTCAACTGTAAAGTTACGGAACTATGAACACAGTTAATGTTTGATTTGAATTTATACTAAATTTGAATAAAACCCACAAAAGAAAAAGCTCAAAGGATGACCACGGGCAGAGCTAATAGCGTATTATAATTACAGGCACCGGAAAAAAATCAAGAAATGATCAAACCACAACATGTACCCTGGAAACAAGCGCTCCAAAGATGTCCCGAATGCTCAGGCTCTGGTGGGTTCGAAACAAGGTCATTGCAACGAAGGTGCATTAATCACAATTCACAGCAACGGTATTTTTTCGTACAACCATTATTTGCTGCTCGGTTATTGCCTGCAGTGGCGGATTCATTAGTTCATTAAACCGCGCATGCAGAATCGGTATGCCTATTCATAATACACGTATGCACGTCAATTTATCGCAGAAATTCCGTGGGACGAATAAAGTCATCACAACTGAATCCAGTTATCCAATTATAAAATAAATAGGTCAATACACGTTGTTAAATCAATCTCGAACAAATGCGCGTGCATGGTTTACATTTTTTTTTCCCACCATATGGCGCATATTAATTGACGTTATAAGAAATATCGTAAATTTTAATTTTTAAAACACTTATAACACTAACACACGTTTTTTATAAGCACGGTGTAAACTTGAAAACCATACACATATCATATCGTTTTTTTTTTAAAAAAATCAGTGTAACATAATATGCTCAGGTATTGGATAACTTATTTATTATTAAATATAGTTGAAACTCGCTTTTATCATGTGATAAAATATTTTCAGTAATATATTTTAAGCTTTTAAACACAACATGAGCCGTTATTTTATATTTTATGTAAAAAAACCGCACTTCAATAAAAAATAGAAGTGTTCAATGAGATGATACTAGTGTTAATCGTATCGATTTTTAAAGTTTAAAAGCGCTGATGATTCCGAAAGAAGATATAGATTAAGGTTTAAGATGTGGTAGGAATTTATCTACTATTGGAAATAATTTTCAGAAAAATTACTATATTAATAAGGTATGGTGGGTTATTTAAAAATTTCAAAATCTTGTAAAATAATTGACGAGGCTCGAATATTTTGAATTTTGTCACTATAGGCGTACAAGATTAGGACTCTAAGTCATAAAATGTATTAATAGAAATAAAAATGGATGTAGGACGATATGATATTCGGTATAATTTACAAGGTTTTCTACGCGTGAAAATCTCGAAGAAAATATAAATTATATATTAGACATAAAATATATCGTCCTACAATCAATCTCTTCTTGAAATCTTAGAATATTTAATTGTCGAGTATTGATCCGACGATGCGTACCTATACGATTTGAATTTTACGTTTGAAAATAATAAAAAAAAAAAAATTTTCTCTTCAACGCGAGTCATCCGGACGGGTAAACGTCTATATTATTATACACATCGACTTGAGACATCGATCGTTCGCTTTATGTACGACGTCGGGTGGAAAAAACATTCGCTGGAGACAACAACGTTATGTGTGTACTTTAGCCCGGCAAAGTGCCATTATGCCATGCATATCACACTGTAGGTACTACGTGTATAACTGTAATAATAATAATGTCATTTACTCGCGTCGAACCTTCGCGGTACCACTAGAGTACTAGACGACGGCGAATCGTCATTATTGCGTTTATGACATTGCTCCGAGTCAGCCGTACTATACAGTATACAGGGTGTGTGTGTGTGTGTCCATGGGATGGGCATAATTCGGCTTTTCGTCATTTATCCTTCGCGTGTTAGTGTCAAAGTGCGCGCGTTATAACGACCCGAGTGCATCGAATTTTACCTATATCGAAAATGTCCCGCGAGTGAAATTAGACTTTTACACCTTTTTTTGACAACTTCGTGTTTGTGTGTTTGTGTTTGTGTTTGTGTGTATGTGTGTGTGTGCGTACCAGAATATAGCACAGCAACTTATTATACGTCAGCACTCCGTAAGTTCCCGAAAAAAACAATTTTGCCCCGTGAGTTGTAACCGCGTATGCGCCCTAATATTTGCGTTGTGATAATGGCTCGGAAGAAAAATAAAAACCAATTACGCTTTTAGGTATTTAAAATTCCACATTCTTCCGTATCATCTTTTAAATATATAAAGTTACCGGAATTAAACCGCTTTTACCGGGGTTCGGTGTACCGCTTAACCGTACAATTATGCAGCGGAATGGAAATGCACATCAAGCTGTTGACGTCCGATTCCGAGAACGAATAGTTTACTGTTGTTAGTTGGAGCATTAATAAAAGTTAGCACCAACGGAGTGTACCGACCGCTAGCAAATACTAACGCCGTTTTTACTAAACTTTTGAGTATACAAATAATACAATAACCCAGTCGGTAAACTGTTTGCAAGGATATCAAAACGAAACTAAGCAAGTTTTTAGAATGACAACAGTATGGTTTCGGTTCTTAATGTTTTTATATAATAATGTAGTTCATATTACCGTATAGAATTTACAAAAAATGTGTTGCTGTTAAAAGTCATATACGTGTATCTGTCTTACAACAGTGAAGTATTAGTATTAGTATTGGGAGGATATTAACATTTCGGAAATGTCAAGTCTTACCGGAACATCTAAAGTTATGAATAGAAAATATTACTGAATTAATTAATATGCCCAAATAATTAGTGTTTTTTGTTTGAAAACGCCTTTCTACTTTTAAGACCGGATATTGAAATATAAAATGCAAAAAAATATAGTACGAAAATAAATTCAAAAATATTAAACGCGAGGACATCACCAGAACGGGTATAGATGAGAATAAGATGGATAAATCGTGGTTATTGAGGGTAAATCAAATATTTTAGAGATTTTTTTTTTATAGAAAAAAATTGGTTTCGTTGAATATACATCATTTTCTGCAGCCGAGGACGTAACTGAAATAGGGGATTAAGTCTATTAAAAGCCATCGTGGTAGGATCGGTGCAATAACATTTTCGCGAGGATTTGGTTTTTTTTATTGTGCTCAAAGATTGAAAATGTTAAATGTGGGGTCGCACCACTGCGTATAACTCGGCTTTGTTAGCACCGTGAATCGTATAATAACACCTCGTCAAACCACCACACCAGTCATTTACGGTTTATTTTGTTAATCTTTCAAAGCTTCGTGCACTGGCCAAATGTATTGACCAAAAGAAAAGTAATGTTTTACAACTATGTCATAGCAGGTATAGGTAAATTTCGCATACCTAGTATTATATATAGTTATAATAATACGTTCCACATGTTAAATGTGACGTGAGAGAAACGAAATCTTAAACTAATCGAGTCTTTACGAATATTCGTTATGTAAGATATGTCTGATTGGTAGAATCAACGGTATTGCAGAGAGTATTTTTTTTTGGAAATCTTTATTTCTCCGAATTTTGCTTGGTCATTTGAATAGGCTGTGCATGTGTATAAAAAGATCAAGGAAATTAATTTAGTTTGTACAAGCAGAATATATTTAATTAAAATCTTCAACTAGCAATCTTTGATGTTTATGTACCACGTTTTTCACGATGACAGATAAATATTTTTTAACTATTTCAAACATCTATGGACCGACAAACGAAATTTTCTTTTAGAATCTACATGGAATTAAGGTAAATCAATTTTTAATAAATATGATTTCCACTATACTATAATTATATTATTTTAGTATTTCGATATTTAATTTCCTGGTTTTATCCTGAAATGTTATTAACTGTTATAAATTAAACTCTAATTAACATTAATTATCATTATATTTCAGAAGGGGTATGATTAAATTAATTATTTCTTCATTTTATTTTTAAGACTGCGAATGATTAAAGTACAGTTAAACGACAACCACGAAATATTTAATTGAAATCTTAATCAAAAAACGATTCAATTTTCTCCTCCTATTACTGTTGAACGCCGCAAAATTAATTAGTTTAACACGAAGTCTTTAAAAAACAATTTTAAATAAATCAAACATTTCATTTTATTTTAACTTGCTCGTAAATAATGTCACAAAAATAGGCAACAATTATTCATATTTCAATACAACTCACTAAATTTTATTGTGTTTAGTAATTATAATTGTACTCATTAAAAATACCGATTAGTATAATATTTTGTTTGCATAAACTAAACCATAAAAAAAAATCGTTGATAGTAAGATTTTGGAGAATGGTACAAACGTGCAAGGAAAACTATTGCCCTTCGATTTTTTCATTTTTATTCAAAATTAATATAATATTATGTTTGTTAAAATAAAACAAGAAAACGGAAAATACTATAATCTATCTGGGACATAATTTGTAGATTCGAAATAATGTATTGTAAAAACCTGAAAGGGTAGAATGCTTTATTCTCGTATTATTTCATATTACGTAATTATACGAGTAAATTACAAATCGGCACGGATACTTTTTGAACATACTTAATGTGTTTTTAAAAAATGTAAATTGTTATAGTAAATATATTATTTTGATTAACCATTGATGCTAACAGGAAAAAACAACAATAAACATGTTTAACGGTAAACTCTAGCGGTAAATGTTTTCACATGTTCTTTTCGACCATTTCCCGAAAAGTACTACTCGGAAAATGATCGTCTACCTGACATTTTTCTGAAAGCGAGTAAAAAGTTTAAATCCACACTCGAAATGAAATAAAAGTGGTTTCATATCATATATGTCAGGAATGGACAACTTTAAGTTACTAGAGAGCCCACAGTTTTTAGACCTTTCAAATCTAGAGGACCAGGAAACAGAAACCAAAAGTCTAAAACTTCTACCGAACTACAAAACGTGTACAACATGATACATACAGTGTTTGATAACAAAATACTTATACTAATACTTATACTTATAAGCTACGGATATGTCATATTTAGAAATTAAGTATCAAATATAGAATATAAACGTTTACTTATCATTTCATGAAATTATTTTTTGTTTCAAACTTTAGAGTGTTAAGCATCAAAAGTTAACGTGGGCTATACCAAAATGGTACGAAGTCGAAATACGGCCCTTAGGCCCCCAGTCTTCCACCGACGATATAATATGCGAAGAACAAAAAAATCTTAGCCGGTACTCCCTCGCAAACCACGTGGTCTAAACTTTTATCGGCAACACATTTTGTAATTGATGTTATAAATTTACAATGTTGAAAAAGCCGTTTGCGACGAGAGCAGCGGCCGAGAGGCCTCTAAAGAACCAAATACCCCTACGAGCTTCGTGAACTGCCGTGTGCATTTCATCCCTCCCCGACGATCCCGTATTTTTACTTGTGCGCTCACCCTTTTCCCGAGTCCGAAACTGTACTGCGGCGACGCCCGCCGGCCCAGGCCGAAGCTGTAGAACGTCGGCGACGCCCGCTTGCCCAGCCCGAACTCGTACTGCTTGAGCGCGGCCCGTTTGCCCAGCCCGAAGCCGTACTGCTTGGACGCCGACCGTTTGCCCAGCCCGAACTCGTACTGCCGGTAGAGCCGCTTGCCCAGCCCGAAGCCGTACTGCTTGTTGTGCGCGCGCTTGGCCAGGTAGCCCAGCGGGTCGGCGAAGTAGCCACCGTCGGCCGCCGGCGTCTGCATGGCCATCTGGCGTCCACCGCCGCCGCCGCCACCGCCGTTCACCATCGCCTGCATCATGTTCGACTGCTGCTCCTGCTCCTGTTGGCTCTTAACGCTGCCCACCTTGCCCTCGGCGCCCGCCGCTCCGTCCGTGCATACCGCTGCGGCGATCACGACAAGCCACATGCAACAACTGTTATGCATTTTGCCCTGGAAACGATCAAACGTACCGCGTTAATATCATATGCGAGTGCGTGCCGCTTACATGACCCGCGTACCGGGGCCCGCGCTATGTGAGTCTTACGACCAAACGAATCTTATAGGCCGTTGGTGGTGGGTTTGGGGAAACAATAATTTTAATTTTTTGTCAACTTTATTTCGCTACTTTTACCGTTACATATTATAGTGATTTTCAACTTTTGTGGGTCCACGGCTTTTCTGATTTCGATAACAAATTACCGGCTCCGTTATGAGTCATAATAATAATAATAATAATAATAAGCAATGTTTGAAATCATCAGAATTCCAAAACTTAGCCATTATTACTTCTACTATTATCAGAGAAAAATTAAATAGAAACTCTCATCCTTAACATTGTGCGAGAACTGCCCCAAGCCATAAGTTTATCGTTTCTATCACATACGTCTTAATATGTTTGTGAAAAAATAATTACATCAACATATTGCGCTTTTATTGTTAGTTGCTACTATGGACGCGGCGGCTCCCTTGATAATAACGGGCGATGCCCTCGTGAGCCAAGACACAGAGGTTGAAAACTACCGACATATTAGAACTCCTACATTTTCAAAAATCTCACGCCCCCTTCATTAAATTAGAGTTTTGACCTTAAATAATATTTTTTTTATGTTTTTGAATACAGTTTTATAAATGTTTTTATAATATTATAAGTGAAATTAATTTTATGAGACATTTGAGATAGTTTTTTTCTTACCAAGTCCATAATCCGTGGGGAAAATATTGACACCGTATTGTTGTCGATGGACGACCGTCCGAAAATTAATTATTATTTTCAATTTTACTGAATTTAAAATGGTATGATTATTTTAACAACAAAATTCTCATTATTTCATCATTATTATGATTTTATTATTCATTAATATTCCTCCTGCGCAGTTTCTAAATTCCCCTCCAGTTGGAAACCACTGTGTTAGATATTTTTACATAATATTATTAAAATAAATATAATATATACATAATATGTATGATTAAATACATATAGGTACATAAGTACATAAATTATACAGGTTGTTCCACCGGGATTTACATAAAGCGGTATCTCCCATGTATATAGCGATAATCATACTCTGTATTTTGAGAATCCCTGGGCATAGGCAATTTTTTTCACAATAGTTTGGTAAAAATAGAATTGTATGTCGACAGAAGTTAACAATTTTTTTGATTTTATATTTTTTTTGAAATTCGAAGATAGCCATTTTATAAGGTTTCTTTTTCAGAAAATGTTGATATTTCAACTTTTAATTTTCGTTGATAAATTATTTTAATAATTATCACCTTGTCATTTTCCCGATAAGGTATTTTCTGATAATATTATTATTATTATTTAAATTTTGTAAATACGTAATGCACAGTTTTCTATAAAAATTATCAAAAATCAAGAAGTTTAAGTATCAACATTTTTTTAGTGCATTATTCAGAATTTTCAGCGGACACAATTTTTATTTTTAAAAGAACATTCTAGGTTCTTATAGGGCATTATATTCCCAGCACAATAGTTAATTGCTTGCATACATAACCTGTTGCATACCGGTTTTTTTCACCAGCTCACCACAATTTCTGCAGAATACATTGAAAAGTTTGATGAAATAACCAGATAATTCCAAATTTTAAAGTTTTTCAGGTGGCTTAAAAATATACGAGTATGCTATTATTGCACAGGATTCTTTATACCAGATATCTCCATTTATATTATAATATCTTATCTAGCGGACGGAGTTACATCCTTATTGCACCTAAATGTAAGTAACATTTTTCTTTATCAGTAAAATATATAAAAACATAAATTTTGATATAAAGTGGAGATACCCGGTTATTGCACCGGACCCTTCAATTATTCATTGATAAATATATATTGTTAAATAGACAAGCCGAAGATGGAGTTGCTATATAAACTTAAAAAATAAAATTTAATCTTAGTTGTAGTTGAGATGAAGTTTAAAAATTAATCTTACGATATTATACGCTATTGTGTATTGTTTGTTTTAAATTTGGAAATTTAAGTCCACGCAGCTTAGTGTTACAGACAGTAATATTGTTTCTGTCTACATTTTTCAACGCTGCTTCCCTGATGTCCAATGTATTATGTCATGATTATTACAATTATTTATCTCTTAATCTACATAAAACTACAGATTATAGTTTATAGAACAAACTTTGTGTTAAGTTGGGAAATAAAAAAGATATTATTTTTGGAATTACGTTATATAAAATACCTATATTTTAGTAAACATATTTCACCACTCAACCTCTTAATTTATGAATGCAATAAAAGGTTAAGTATTTAACTGATTACAAAGTGTTTCTGAAAAAAAGATTACATAATGTTCCGTGGGCGAAAAGAACCCCCATTTAGTTACTGAACATGACTTAAGTATTCCTAGCACTTTTATTCAATTTTCAGTTATGTGATGTGCAACATGTTTTTTATTTTCCTGTAAGAGGCATGCGTTCCGTTTCAATATTACACAAAATATATATTTTATTTAGGAGTAGTCACTATTCATTTGTAAGTCGAACACGATTTTTATTTTTGTAAAAAAATAAAATAAAATTAGATTTAAAATCATACTGAAGTGTAACCGATAATACTCTATATTTTATCAGCGGACTAGTTTTTCTTTTCAATATGCGTTCGTTTTTGTATTCGTACTGTAATATCATACACTATTTATACTTGATACTATATTTTATAATATCTGATACTCGTTGGATCGCTCACGAAGATAACACTATACGGTTGTATCCTTGTTTATGATTGAAAGAAAACCGCAAACATTAACTCGAACGCGAGTCTGCGTGCGACCAAGGTTAATTTTCTTCGCCATACGTATTAGTGGTATTGAAAGGGTTAAATCCAGTACATACACGCCCCTTGGAATTACGAAATCGTAAGCACGCGTATATTATAATATTAGGAGTGGAGCTGCATAAGGCACATAATATGTCTCCGTTAACGTGGCCCCGTGTTATTACAATATATTAGGGTCGCATTCGGTACCGATTACGTATCGGGCTTTGGAGCCTGGGCACATATACCGTTCACAATTACAGACGGATTACGGACCACTCAGATAATGTTTATTCCTCTCGGACTCCCGACCATATCGGGATCCCACCGCATAATAAAACACACCCGAGTCTCGATTTCAAAAACGTGTACGTGTTTATTTTCGTTCTTATATTTAGTATTACTCGCCCCGTCGATGCAACCGTGCACAGTTTGCGACGCAACGAAAACCTTATACGATCATGCGTCTCGGTGGTCCAACCCGAAGGCGACATTCTTCACGACTCAGACTTGTGTTAATGGTACCGAAAGGGTTGATAGATCCAATTTATATCGATATATGTGTTTCCAGTGAAACTACCGTGTGTCGTATCGCGTCAGTCGTTTCGAACGGAATACGGTTAACCGGGGCATCGCAAGCAAACGAGCAACTCGGCGTTATACATTGTAACAGTACATAAATCGAGTGCGCTACAGGATGCGTTATTATATATTATTATTATTATTGTTATCGAGTATTTTTAAAAACAAAAATAAACTACGGTTCGCAAAGCGTACCGAACCTATAAATCTATGTGCAGATTTTGTGTTCGATATCGACCGCGAACAACGCGTTCTACAAAAAAAAAATAAACATTAGCATTTTTTGGACGTAATTTTTATAAAAAAAAAAAAGTAACAGAATTAAACAATGACTGTACATAACGTGTACATATTTTATCGCTGTAAAACAACGTATGAAACTTTAATTCTTCTTTTTTTTTCTTTTACATTTCGTCTAACTCGTAATGAATTCACCCCCAATGCGCTTTCGGTTTACTATCTAGTTTTTGGTCATTCCTGTTGTATAATTGTATAATAACTGTCGAGTTTTGTTTTCTCGAGCCGGGAACTTTGCGAAACGATTACAACCACGTTTGTACCTGCCTATATTTCAAGCAAGCAAAATGTTACAGCGTACCTGTAACGAGAAAGAAATGTGTTTTGTGACGATATCCTAATAACCAGATATCTAAAAAGACAAGAAAACGCTTTTCAAAACGCTCATTAAGCACTATATTGTTTCAAAATAAATGTTTGTAAATATTTCTGAAAACGTGATTTGCGAACGGTTGAAAAGTAATTGAACAAGAACAACTGAAGCTGATAAGTGTAGAATACCGGTTGGAAATGTCTACGTCGAATTGAAATATTTATTTGTTTTATCTCATTAATCGTTAAAAACATATGAAATTCGAGCAAATGAAATGTTTAAGTTATTCGAAATAGATACTAGGGCATTGTGTTGAACATTTGAAATACCGTGCCGAAAATAGTATCTAAATAATGCACAAGACAATAATGCTAACGAAACCAAATTCGGCCTAGCGAACAGGGGCTCGTAGACAGCTACACAATGACATATTTTCCTTTTATACGCGACTACGTGCGAGTACGAAGCCGCGCTTGGAATTTGTCGTGTTGATTGCTTCACGTATCATGACTGTACACGCGCGCTGCTGAACGTTATAAATTGTTACAGTATGTATTTAATATGATATCGTTCTATACTTTATCGCGACTACGGCGCATTATGTACCACATAGTTCACCAAAATTATGTTACGTACTCTATACTAGTACATTGTATCTTGTAGGTTATGTGCAATATTGTTGTCAGCGAATGCAACGAAATACGCTGAAAAGTGTAACACGCGCTTTGTGTTTAAGTTTTACTTTCATCGTTGAGCGATGTTATATCATAATTAAAACGCGGATGGGATGGGTGTACCTAATTGTCCGTTGAAATAATAAAAAAAATCGATATAATTTATGCTGCGTACAGTTCACCAAAACAAATTACACGATTGCGGAGGGAATGATTCTCACTATCCGCTCGAGCCATCATGCACACTTTGAGTTTCGATTTTTTACGAAGGAAAATAATATTTGATTATTGTACATTTTCTGCGGTTTTAAAGTCGAAGCGATATTGTTTATACGTAATATAAACTTATAAGAATGTGCATTGTTTGAAAACTATCAGCTATTATAATTGTTTATTTATGGATTATAATAATTCCGAGTTATAAAAATTAAAAATAGAATACACTCTATGAACGAACGTTATCCTACTCATTGTTTTCCACGTAATTTCAGTAGAAAAAATGTTGTAAA
Organism: Periphyllus acericola; assembly: GCA_949715065.1. Taxonomy (NCBI): domain Eukaryota; kingdom Metazoa; phylum Arthropoda; class Insecta; order Hemiptera; family Aphididae; genus Periphyllus; species Periphyllus acericola. Next base: position 9,467,024 of record OX454271.1, read on the forward strand.
CAATTTAACGTTTTCAACTTAAATTCATATTCAAAACTATTTGATTAAATAATCGAGTTTCAAGCGAAACAATTTGTACGCAGTTTATTTTTATAATACAGGGATTATTTTTAAAATTGATCAGATTCGAGAAACATAATGTTATTCATACTACAGTTTTTCCATTATGATAGTGTAAATCTTAAAAAAAAAAAAACTAATTTGATGCGTAATCATTTTGCAGATTTATTAAATAAAATATACATATAGAAGTAAAAAAAAAAATAAACTTTAAAAATGTAATCATACCGCAATATTTGAATTCTTTATTTTTACAAAGTGTTTCCATGATATTATTCCGCCCATAACTCATTTTCTACGCATTTAGCTGCTGAACAAAAAATAACTTTTATATGTGAATATAATGCACAAGAAAATACATACTTCCATTTCCACTTTCCACAAGAAAAATGTAGAAAAATAAAAACCACTGTTAAGAAGTCTGATGTATATATCTTGCTCGCTTTATTACCGACCCCTTCAAAATGTATTGTACACAGTTTCATATGAATTAGTTTAACCCAAATTCCAAAGCTTAAAATATAATCATACTCAATTCTAAACAAAACTCGTCAACATTTAGAATTCATAATTACAAATAACAAAAAATAAATGAAATATCTTGACTAGAGTTAATTAAAAAGTAAATTTTAATTCACTACTTGTAAAATCGTACTTTTAATTGACTTTTATTTTTGATGACTTTTAATTGACTATTTACATTTTTAAATAGCCTAACTACATCACTACTGATGTAATCAACAAATCACAATTAACGTAACGTCTTATTTATTACTTTAATAGTAACTTAAAATTAATATGTTATTAGGTACAACTATACAAACCAAATCTATAGTTGATTATTTTAAACTATTTGAATACTCGTATTCGAATAATATAAGAGCTAATAAATAATAATTATAATTCTTTTTTCGGGATATATCCATGTGTTTACTATTTATAATTAATGTGTCGTTATTTCGGACCAATTGAAATTTTTTTGTAAGCTTGCTGATAACTTTACTTATATACTATTTACTTCAACCATAATGACGTTATCTTTTGGTATGCTTTATTGTTAGTGTAAAAAAAAACTACGGAGAATTAAGATCAATGAGAGTAAATCAACCCATATCACTTTAAGTTTTCGCCTTAGAGATGGTCCTTCAATTTTCCTAAAAGAAAAAATAATTCCAATGGAAGACTCCACAAAATACTTAGGTTTTTATTCCGATGAGAGACTTACCTGGGCAACACACATTAGAACCAAAAGAAAATCTTTTAAACTCAAACTGCATACATTTAGGCATCTCCAACAAGTCCAACAGTCCAACATTTCACTCGTAAACAAATAACTAATTTATAAAAAAATTATTAATTCTGCTATGACATATGATGTCCAATTATGGCGTATTGCCAAAATATCAAACTTAAATATTTTTCAAGCGTTTCAGTTGATTAATTGAAGGCGAATAACACGCGATCCATGGTATGTTAGATACCTCAAACTCTGCACAATATGGCCTTAATATATGTACACTTTAAACTATTGCCTGTAATTATTACACTTGTATACATATGTAAACTTCCACACACACACACATATAGCATTCTAACCTACTTATCTCTAATTTGTCCTCTGTTACTGTTCCTGATAATCTACCTAGATGTCTCAAAGTAACTGGTCTCGAGATCTACTATTTTAATTGTTAAATTTCCAAAAATTAAAAAATAAACAAAGTTATTGTTGAAGTATTGTCAATAGATGCCACGTTTCTGTCATGTTACCATGCCTGTTGTACATTATACACTAATTATTATTGTATTATGTTTACAGATTGTAAATGTATCTATTTTTTTTTTTTTTAAAAAGTGAAGAAACGAGGAAATACAAAGTGTATGAAATGCAAAAAAATATGATTCATCAATTAACATATTTCCGGTAATCAAGTTGTTTCACTTATATACTGATAAGGCACAAATAAACGAAAGAGAAAGCGGTCTGCGCGTGCAATACTACCAAAATCTAGCAACGGATAACAATAATAAGGGCGAAGACAACAGTGTGAACATAGGTCAGAAATAACAAAGCAATGAATATAGAGCTTAATATTTGGTTCCAAACGTCCAGTACAAATCTAAATGCGTGAAGAAAATATTCTGATGAATCCAAGAAAGCTTCAGTTCCTGATAAGTAATTAATTAATACTTAATACAGCGAACATATTTTAAATAAGACATATGAGTATAATAATATATTATCATAATTTTATTTCCACGCGGCTTACGTTTATAACGATATTACGCACTAATTAGCATTGCGATTTCAGTGAACAAATTAAGTAAGCACACAAATTATTTCGTTTCACGGGGTTATAATCGTTTCTGTATTATAAAAGTTGTTACCATTAGCGTGTCCGAGGAGGAAAAGTGCACGTTTTTAATTTCAGCGATGAAAACGTAACGGTGCTTTTTTTCTCTTATTTTTATACAATATGTATGCGCACAGAAGAATGCAGTAGCATCGGAAAACGGTAATGTTTATATTGGACATTATCGGCCGACAGAACGGAACCCTTTGAATGGAAGAAGACAATGAAGTTTCATTAGTCCTTTATTGTTATCGTTCCGGAAAATATCGCTTATACGGTATTGTCCCCCGGGTGTGTTTTGAGACGGTCGAACGGAATAAATGAACTTTGTAACGATGACTATTGACCAGGGTAGAAATTAATTATTACCATCACAGGATTCATTGTTGTTTTTGAACTTTGTTGAACTTCTTCTGGTCTATGGTAGCCGTTGCAGGGGTGGTAGGGCAGGAGGGTCACTAGAAAATGAGAAAAGAAAAAAACCGTTGCGATATAATGTACGCAAGTCGTCTATGCGAACGGTTTGAGATAATACAGGAGCGGAGATCGTATATGGCAGCTGTACGTACTGTCGCAGACGAAAAATCGATCTTCAGCGTTTTATACAAGAAATTGTATTGTTTACGTACCCGTAAAAGTATACCCGTATACTTTTTTTTATCTCTTTAGAGCACATATTTTATTGTTTGACTTACTGCGATCTAACACGCGTTCAATATCAATTAACCAATTAGTACACGACTTCAGCCAACAACTTTTAGTTTCCAACGTACGTTCAAATGGAAGTAATTTAAAATATTGTCCGAAAAAAGTTTGACGACCACCCCTATTATTTAACAATAATATTTTATATACCTACCTATAGCTACGAGTACTACTATTATTAATGAACGCGTATATACAGGGCAATTTTTAGACGTGCTCACTCCCTATTTCGACCTTGAAAATAATTGAATTTTAAATGTTTTTGTTTCGGTGTTCGACTTATCATAAAAACTATGTTTTCCACTTTTTTTTTCATGCCACCTGTATGTCTTGAAGGATACAACCTTTTGTCTTTCGAATAGGAACACCATATGTTATACGCAAAGTTTTATTCAATTTATTTTTCTGGAATTTTTTATGTGACGTAGTTAAAATTTGGACCAATACTTAAGGAGTTATTCAAATTTAAATTTGCGTATGAAAAGTGTAAGGTTCGCGTTCTTTCGAAATAGTAGCAATTAGCGCAATAATATGTAATTACAAATTATTTCATGATATTAGGAATTACAATACTATTTTCTTATATGCGTAAATTGGAATAATTAAAAAACTACTTGTTCAAATTTTGATTACGGTACCTACTTAAAAATGTACAGAAAAGTGACCCCAACGAAATACCGTAGTGAAAACGGGTTGTTCCCATTTGAAACACAAAACTATATACCGCCACAGGACATATTTAAGGTGGCATAAAAAAAGGAAACACTGTTAAAAACACAGTTCATATGGTAACACGGACACTGAAATAAAAAATTCAAATCAGTGCATTTTTACGGTCAAAAAAGCGGGTGAGCACGTCTAAAAAATCACCCCGTATACGTTATAACATGTTTATGTATGTTTTGGCGGACGAAAACACGTCGTTTTTCCCCCATAAAATATATGAGGTGTCGTGTACGAAAAGAATGAAGTCAAGTCGCTCGCGCTGCACAGCAGCGTAACGCGGGGGCGCGCGCATTACATGTGATTGCTCGACATGAGTGATACGGGGTGTGTTCGTACGCAATATAACATGTACGCACGAGAGGGGGATGAAAATACTACGCGGAAACTGCTCGGCCATTGAGATGACAAATTTGAAAGTGTACGTTTATACGGATATACGAGTATACGTAATATATGTGCACCGAGATACGCGTGCGAACGCGAGCGTAGGTTTCGGTTCGCTATCCGCGGCGGACGGTTAGGTGCGCGCTCGAAAACAACGGCACAAGACAAATATACGCACATTTCACCGCGACGTCTCGTCGCCACGCCTCGCCTCGCCCGCGTTCCGAACGGATTTTCGTCCGTCGGTTTATCGTCCGCGATAACACCGCACGCGCGCAGTGTACCTACACGCGTTTAATGCACTCGCACGTAGAACAAACACGGTGCCCCGTGTTTACACGAAACAACCGTGTGACACTATAGGGGTGCATGATGACGCTCAAACTACGTAACGTACAGCTATAACGAGCGATCACTAATAATTAGCGACTGGAGGAAAAAAAAATTAACTTAAATCTCCTTCGACCTATAGTATTACAGTTTTTTTTTTTTTATTAATATTTCAATTTACTCGATACGGCTTGTTTTACGTTTACTATTTGCTACGTTTTCGTGTTGGTAAAATCAAGTACTTTAGAGCGTTTTTACAAGTCACATGATGTTTTAATATAATCGTATGTGTTACCGTCATATTGTTCAATTTATGATTACGACTAGAACTCTCTGAGCGTGCTCGTGCACACCCGGAACCCCTCTTGCGCAAACATATGAGTATTACGTTATCTATTAATTTTGGTCTGACGGTTAAAATCGTATCCGATCGAATTGACCACATAAAGAAATCAGCCGCATACGAATTGCATTTCACTTCGATAAAACGTAGTTATGCGAATCGGACAAATCGACTGGCCGTGTTGGAATTGTACAGTTATGGATTAAATAGTCTGATCATAAGTTGATAACGTCATTACATTGGTCGGAATTATTAACCGACGTTACGATGAGTCATTGTAACTTTTCCGATCATATTCGATTACGATTTTCGACGACCGTCCGTTGTGTACCTCTACGAATTCAGACTCGTTGCAGTCTTGTACTTGTCACTTGTCGAGCAGCTTTGTACTCGCGACGTGTAACACGTGCAATATTTTTTTGTGGGCAACACGGACGCAGTTCGTGCAGTCGTGATATTCGTGTGCAGCGGAAAAGTTCACCACAAAATGCACAACACGGGGTCCTGCAGTGTTGCACTGAAATACGGTTTCAAAACAGTATAGATTACAACGTAGGATCATTTATTACGGACATTCTGTTTACCGCCTTTTTTGTCTCGTTATTATTTCTAATACGTCTGTCAAATTGTGTTTAAATTCGACGTGTACGAGAAAATGATACAAACGTCAGTGTGAAAAAAATCGGCCGAATTTTTTATTGTCCACACATCACGTTCAAGCGTATATTACGACGAAATTACAGCGCGTTGTGTTTTCCGAGATGTTATTTTTCATGACATTGATTGACAATACATTGACGTACTACAATACAAGTCAATATGTAATTTTACCTTCGAGGTAATTGTATAAAATTTATAAGTATACAATATATATATATATATTATATCTTATACGGTACCTACATTACACATTATATATATAAGTATCAAGGCAATATAAATTCTATATTGTACTGCGTATGCTACCACGTATTGGGCATATTATCGTGTTTTTCGTCTGCAACCAACTGAAGGAAATATAATATATTGTATAACAGGTGGTTAGGTCCACCTCGTTGTAAAATTGTAATTAGGTTTGTTAAATTTTAAATTGGTGTAACCCCGCGGCTTATACAATCGAAAATGAACGATAATAACATTGTTAGTTCCACGAGTTATTGAAATCATGGTGATTCTAAATTTTTTTATTATTCTCAGTTTTAATTCTTGATCAACACAAAGAAACGATGAATTCCGCGTGGAAGTGGTAAGTCTTCGTCAAAGTTGTATTATTTATTTATCCACGTGACCGTGTCCACGGGACCGCCAACTATGTGACCATAATGGAATCGGTGGTCCGTAACGAAAGATTAAGTACAAATTTGATGATTTATAATATATTTTGAAATGTATAGTCACTAAATAAATGATGTTTTAAGTTAATATTGAAGTAGGTTCAATGAACTTTTAAGTAACTATCGGTAGTTATGATCTATTCAATCCTTCTATCAAATAATGTAACTTAGTTAAAAAAAGGTACATTATACATTTTGTAGTTCCTAAACATATTATAATTGTCAGTATTTTGGAATTTTCAACGGACTTCAATATTTATTAACGATGAAAATTCGTATTCTTCTTTTAAAATGGTCCATATTTATCTACGATTACGTATTTCGCATAACAATTTCAACATATAAAAATGGTTTAGGGGTAACATTTTTGTTTAGAACGACGATACGTCTTAACGTTAAAACTCTCGATGTACATTATCGATACAGTTTCGAAGCTTTTTTCGTTCTAATTTTTCATTTGGAGAGCTCACCGGAAGCCGAAATCAGGGATTTTCCGATTTGTTTTAATACTACCCGAGGGCCGAGGTGGAAGTTATAAAATGTGGAAAGGATTTATCTTCGATACGTCATTATGGTTGTCGGTTGATTGGACTGTACCACCGTTGATGCGAAACAATCACAGAGGAAAATGTGCAAAACCAAGATAAACACAACGATATAGGTATGCGTTGTAAAATCGCAAGTCATACTTATTTATTTTTATATTGTGCATCATTTTTTGATTGATGTTATTCAACCGTTATGAAGTAAGTGTTGAAAACACTTGTACGCAATTACGTAAATTTAAAATTCGAGTCGTTGTATTTTTTAACCGAGATTATATAATAGTCATCATAAATTCAAAATGTTTAAATTTGTTTAATCTTAAAATCTAACTTTCCTCTGGTTAACAGAATTAGCATAGAAGAGAAGTATAGAGATGTGCTTACGCATACTCCAAGCGCGTCAATGGTATATTAACCAAAATAATCATATTATATAAACATGTAAATATTCAAAGGTTATTCGGAACCCTAAATATTTAAAACAAATTTAAATTACAAATTTTTATTTTGTGTAAAATCATATTATACTGACTTGATTATTTTTTATTTACGTATATTGTCAAAACTCCATAATAAAATAAATAAATAAATGTAAAAGTTGTAACTCATTTATTATGGGAAAAGTCTAGAAAACCCGAATTGTTGTACAAGTTTTACTGTTTTAGTGTATGATATATTATGCCGTACTTACCATATTTAATAAAACACCATACAAAAATTACGATAACACCAACAAAACTAAAAATACGAATCATGTTTTATAGCCAATAAATTATTAAAGTTTATATTATTATGCTAGGTAAATATTTTGTAGCTCCACAGTTTTCTCGAGTATGAGATAAAGATTAAAATGAAAAATAGAAAATTTGAATCAACTCTCATGACTATATCATACGTATTTATAGCTTAACATGTATATATCAAAATATCTAACAATGATAATACTAAAAATATATGTCATTGTAAAACCAACACGTTCACTGTTTCGCTCAGAATCAGTCATCAAATAAAAAAGTTTTTATGGTCCGATGTATGCGTTTTATTCTCTATACTCTACAGCATAGTGAGTTTAATAATATGATAGTCATAATTTGATGATTATTCGTTTTTATATTTTTAAGGCGAAGTTTTTGATGACATTGGATCGTAATTGAATATTGTTGCATTTTATATGAATGAAAATCAAACTTTCCGATGAAATAAAATTACTTTACAAAAAAAAATTCTTCAAGGAAAAACAAAAATCTTTAAAGTTGTATAAGAACTTATACTAATTGGGTTATACTGTAATTTTTGGATTATAAAATCAATACAAAATGTATATATATATAAATATAATGGCATTACAAAATTACTTAAATTGTATTACAATCAATTAAAGTATTCCATTACGGTACTTAGTTATATTATTTGTTCAACTTTATATTACGTCATAATATTATAGGTTCCGCATAGTGGTACACAATACAATGGACGCCTTTGTAAGCCTCACGGATAATATAAGGACGCAAAATCTACAGGAACATTTCGGACGTATCCAACCAAATACAATAAAAAAATACTTTTGTTAAAATACTCAAATTTTGCTCAAGGGCCCTTCCAATTTCACAAACAATTTTAGAAAATAAAGACGTTTTTCGTAAAATTTCGAAATTAGTTAAAAAAAAGTTATTTGTGTTACAGAATCAATAATACAGACCGCTGTAGTGGTTTCGTTTCATGCCTAATAGTCAATAGAAGTACAACAATTTTTATTGCAATTCACATTTACCGAATTATCGTTAACCGTTACCTATTTTAATTTTCAACATAAGTACGAGTGGTAATTGGCAAAATGGTCGAAAGTAATAAAAACAAACAAAAATAAAAAATTGTTCAATAAATAGTAAATAAAATCAGTAAAATTTCAAGTATGTATAATGAAAATGCAAAGTACAGTTAATAACTATTTTCAAATGTTTCTTCACCTATTTGTATATGATTCATCTGCTTATAAGACTCACTAATTAATGCTGGTCCCAGAGCGAATCCTATAAGTGGCGTTCACTGTTGATATATTTACAATCTACCATTCTAAAACGATTTGCTGTTTGGTTATAAGCCGTTATAATAATATGTAATACAATTACTGCAAATATTTCACCGAGCAGTTGAAAATCTTATAATAATTATAATCAACGAGAAACGTTACAATTATACGTTACGACACTGACTGTTATTTATCAATTCATTACAAAAGAAACTAAGCTCCGGAAGACTTTTAATCATCGTTCAATCCCTTCGAAAACCAGAATAACCGCTAACGGAGTGTTAAAGAAGAAGAGTTTTGTAATAAAAACAATTTTACGATTTTTTTTCCTCCCACTATAATTTTCACCAGACAAAACATAAACGAGAAATTGAAATGTTAATCTGACGAAAAACGTCTACACTAAAATAATTTATGGTCTTGCTGATGGTTTGCGAGCAACGCCTCCTCGTTGTGTTCACGAAACAGTATAAAACTGTTATTTTAACTCTCAAAAAAAAAATGTTATTTTATACTAAACATTTTAAAGAGACGGGAGAAAAATATTTTAAAAACATTTATGCACTAATTATGTATCTTAGTATATCCTTTGTACATCATTGTTATTCTTTAAATAACTAATACTAGTTTATAATATTCTGAATTTAAAACTACAATCATTCTTACAATCAAATTATTTATTTCGTGATCATCAAATATTGTACTTCTAATGGTTAGAGTTTTTCTTAATAGTCATTTCGCTAAGAACAAAATTGAAAAGTCAATTGTTGTAAGAATTTTATTATTAATAAAAATGGTACTTAAATTATTTGGGTATTTAAAGGGATTTAAATATTTTTAGATTCAAGAAAAAGTTAAACTTTAAGGGAATTGAACGTAAACTATTTAATTTTTATTTTATAAAAAGTATAGGTATAAAAATATATAAAGTTAATATTCTATATACTCGTATGTCGCGTCCACTTAGTGAAAACACTCATTTCATGAAGTGGAGATCCCTTTCATGAAATGTATCCATTTAGTGAAAATGACATTTTACTACACTTTATGGACAATTTTTTGACCTTTTCATGAAGTGGATGAAAATCATTTTATCCACATTCTGTAATAATATGCTATTATATTTTTTAAAACATTCACATCTTGATGTTTGTCATGGATTTTTCGATTTACATGAATACGAAGAAAACCCTTGTCCACCTGTTGTGACCTTAACAGTCCTCGAATAGTTAGTTTTTTGTCCAACAAAATCATCCATCACTTTTTAAAAATTTCTCACATATTTTTAAGCAATCTCCTCCATACCATCCTTTGATCGTTCCATGTTTAGTATTAGTTTATACATTTTTATTTTCAACAAACTGGAACAGACTGAAAATCAATTAGGTCCACTTGCCCTTTTTCATTAAAATAATTTAACATAATAGGTTTAATAACAAGTTTGCGGTTCATTTTTTTTTACAACTGCATGTTTGACATACGGTTAAAAAAATGTCAATTGGGGGTCTCGGAATGTAGTACTCTTTTTGTATTGCCATACGAATTTTGACACATCAAGATGTGTCTGTTTTAAAAAAAATGTTGTGCAATAGTCTTTGCCATAAATCTGAACCATGTAAAAATAAATTATAAAATATAAAATAAAGTTTAAGTAAACTTTTAATTTAATTTTTATGCTTCATAAAAATTACCTAGTGCAAATCGTACAACTACCCAACACCAAAAATATTCGTATATAATTGTATATTACAGAATGTGAATAAAATGAATTTTGTCCACTTCGAGAAAAGGTCAAAAAATTGACAATATAGTGTAGTAAAATGTCATTTTCACTAAATGGATACATTTCATGAAGTGGATGTCCACTTCATGAAATGAGTGGTTCCACTAAGTGGACGCGACATATATATAGAAAAACAGTTTTTATCACATAAGCTTATACCTAAATATATACATCAACAATGTTCAATTAATATGTGTGAAAGAGAAATAATATTTCACATAAATTCTCAGTAGTGAATAATACACACAATTAATTTAAGATTATTAAAAAACAGTGACCGTATGGTTATAATAGTTTATGATTTTAATTTTTAAATAATTTTAGTATTTCCTTTCAACGTTTACAATAGTTATCCGGGTGTAAGGTGAAACTACTAAAAAAAATATGATCTGACTTTGGGGTTCTCCTTCACAGATGTTAATTTACATGTTTTAGACCGTGCATAGAATAAGACCGTTGAATCATTTTACTTTGAAATCAATATACCTTGGTAAACCAAACAAAAGTTATTCTCCATTTTAACGGAATCTGTCAAATATGGCGTTTGTCTTTAGTTGACACGCGATGTTTCGACATTAATTATTGTCCTTATAGTAAAGGCGAGGTTAATCGTTGATTTTTGTATATTTTAGTAATCTACCATAATCCACAAACAGTTTGTGTATATTGGCTCCGGTTGTTGGGTAAACAAAGTTTTTACTGCTGTTGACAGTTTTATGAATGTAACCATTATTTTATTTTTTTATTTCAGCACAGAGTAGGTTCGTTATTCATCGCTGTGCATTGTACTTCCAGTCTTAACTTCTTTTTGTATTATTTTTGTAATAAAGTATTTCCATCCCGTCTGTCTGCAGTGAAAAAATGACACTCTAACACTCCGCCATTACACGCGTTTCAAACATAAGTCTCGCGAACCTATGCGACCCGAGTTCTACAATTTCGGCGATTACTCGGCTCGTCAAAGTTTCATTTATATACTATATGCAGTATACGGCCGGCAAAGGCGGTATAAATTTGTAAAATATTACGAGGATAACTGCGATGTCAACAAAAAAAAAAAAAACTTTGGTAGACCAAAATCAACAAGATCTTAAGACTTGGACTAAAAATAATGACATCCTTAGACGTCGCGGCATATTTCATAACTTATAATATTTTTTGAACATATTATAGTGTTGGTGTACCGAAAAATAACGCTAAGTCTAACTGAAAAACGTAATAATAAAAATAATAATACGTCAGGTCATTTAGATAATTAAAAACACATTATTTATTTTTTTACGTAAAGGGTTAGAAGAAAACTCAAAAATATTATTTTATTGTTTTCAATGTTACGTTTAATTTAGAATATTAAAAATGAAGGAATACATTCACATTTACTACGACATTCATATTGTGGGTATTTAAAAATAAATTATAGCTCTGGTATAAAACCGTACAGTTTATAATATTTTATTACTGTTATAAGTATTATTAAAATAATAAATACCTACCTAGAAATAATTCGTCCGATAATATAATTCCAAATAAAAGTTTAGATTCTACTTATTAACATCATATGTAAGACTAATTTAGTTTCTTACATTTCAACTGAAAATTAAAAAATAACATTCAATTGTTCAAAAGGTTGATGATATTTATTACGCTCAAATATTTAGTACTATCTTAAAAGTATTTTATCGAACAAATATTTACTAACGTTCAGTTGTATTATCAACGCTTATTTATACGTTTTATAATATAAAACGTATAAAAGAAAAGTACTCAATATATTGGATTGAATAGTTGAACAGTATTTACATTTATGAAAACTTACTAATAGCCAGAGTAAATTATGCATTTGAAAATATTTAAGTGAAATAATTTATTAATTCTGCTTAGTTTTTCAATGGTACGAGTATAACACGGTAACATGATATACCTCATCGGAACACATCTAAAATGAACTGAAGATTAAAAATCATTTCTTTAAAAATCACTCTAAATAATAAACTGTTATTCCAAATACACTAAAATTAAATCAAAACGTTTGGTCTTAAATTAATTTTATAATATAAAATGTTTATGTTTATGTACAAGTATCATTTTTTGATAGAATATACGATCAGAGGAAGATTACGAAATTTAAGAAAACTTAATTTTTTTTTTTTTATTGCTTACTATTGTTTGAAGTATTTTGAAAGGTCACTGTAAAGTAATTCCCTTGATACATTTGAAATTATACTAGAACCCTTTCCATAAAACAATTTTTTTGTTTTCTAAAGACGTTTCAATATAAGATTTTTCATGTAAATAATATCAAATTGTACACGATACTTTTTAGTGTATTTTTTTTTAGGTTTTTATACAAACAACTGTATTGTTTTTCAATGTTGTTCTACCATATAAAAGCCCTCATAGTCTACGACAAAAAAAAATTCCCTAGCGTAGAGGCAAACCTTTTTACTCAAAAAATACAATAGTCAAGTATGAATATACTTCATAATACCTTTTATAAATACGAAGTTTATAATCGTATTTTTACCTAACTTTTATGAAGGTTACAAAACACACGTCTAGTGATTCTAAATATCTATGTTGCTATACTTAAATATTTAAATATTACAGTTTTAATATTCAACTGTAAATATGTAACGTGCAAACTTTTTAAGTAACAACATCCGCCTACTTTTATTTTTAATATTTGAGCACTGTCAATAACATTTTAACCAATGGAGCAACTGGAACAAATTGTTTTGATCCATAATTCAACAAAAAAAAATTAGTGAAAACCGAAGATTAGGCAAACTAGTAAGTATAACCAGTAAGTTATTAATATTATTGTTGCAACGATTGAGTTATAATTAACTTAAGCTAATAACTTATTTAAAAATTAAACAAGACGAAGTAAAAAATAGAAAATTGTGTTGGAAATAAAATGACTTAGGTATTTTATTCACTTAAATTTAAAATAGCTTAACTAATTTACACATCTTTCTTTTACATGGTGTGAAAAATGTATAAACTCAATTACAATCATTAATGCACATGAAATATTATATATAATACGTTCATTATAATGTATTGTACAAGGTAAAAATTAATTAAAGCTTAAAACAAACACATTTTTGTCGTGTTTACAATATGCGTCATATTTACTTAACCATCGTTATTAATAATTTGTATTCAATGTTTAAAACTGGCAAACTTTAAATATTAAATTGACGTCATTGTATTACATCAATAATCTGTCCGCCAAATTCAAAGTGGAAAATAGGTTTTTTTTAGGACACTGATTGATGAAATGTATTACCTACTTTAATATGTATTATGTTAGTGTTTTAATATTGTTTAAAATATAATATATGATTGTACACACCATAGGTATAAACTAGGAATTCATTAAGCTTATTTGATGACATATATTCAGTAATAATTACTGTATAATAAATAACTGATAATAAAAACGCTTTTAACACATTTTTAAGAGAAGTGTATTCATTTTATGAACGATAGATGCTTTTATATCTACCATATTATATACAGATATGTATTTTTTTTAAACGTTGTAAAGCCATAAGCTTTGATTCACAGTTATCTTAATAAAATTGGTTTCTTTTAGCGATGAGAACAAAATAGACAATAATAAAATACCATTGACGTTCTGAAATTGTACGCGGAACCGGGAGATTATGATTGATTTTTCATGAAAATAACCATATTTGTTTTACAATCGTGTTCGCCGACTTTAAATATTATAGCCGAATTGAAATAAAACTGAGTATACACTTGAAATACGGTTTCAATCGACTAGGTTGTAAAAAACGAACTCCATAAAGAAAGGTATGGTTATAAAACGTTATCAAATTGGTCGAGAGGTTTGAGTGAGTGAACACGTCGTATATACACATAACCCATACGGTCCATACATACATATACACCTACACGCTTATGAATATTTTAGGTCTAGTACACTTACAATATAGCAACTGCAATTCAAGTATATTATCTTATTATCATATAACAGCTGGTACATTTTTAATATAACTTCCATAAACTAAACATAAAGTTATATGGCTTATTATTTGTTGAGTCGCGTGTAAGGACTTTGTCCGAAGTATCTCGAATAAAAAATAACCAGTTCGTTTTCGATCATTTTCCATACGTTTAATCAAATGTTATTTATTATTAACTCATCTGGCGAATGATAATGATGTTTTTAATACATAGGATTTTACTTGAATTAGTGACAATGATAATCATTTTTCATTTCAATTCATATTATACATTTATATGCTTTAAAAACCTGCATTGTAATCCTAAGTATGGTTTAATCCATTCTATAATTTATTTTTACATCAATTATTCTATACACCAAATATTAAACACAATTCAAATTTTAAATTAGAAAAAGCGTTCTCGTTCAGAATACCCAAATGCTGCTACGGAGATAAATCACGACGGACCAAGTTAAAATTGGCGTAGAACTCATAATTCTAATAATTTCTTAGGTTAGACAATCTTCAACTATTATTTAATTAAAACTTTTTAAATCTCTTTGTTTTTTATATCTGTAATTCATAAACTTTTAATTAGTGTTTTACTATATCGTGTGCGAGCTTATCTCGAAATAAGAACTTTCATAAGATTTAACAAAGTAAACCGATACATTTTGAAAATGTTCACGCATAATATGATAATTATTCAAGTCGTTTAAAATAATTAACGTGAATACCGTAAATATTGCATGCTGCAGTAAGTTTAAAAATTAAAATAATTTGCGAATACATATATATATGTATATATATATATATATACGGAATTATCAAAGCTGAGTGTACTGCGCACGAACACCTGAGTGGAAGTACAATAAACGTCCGGACAGATTTATGTTGTTAATTTTCTCCCGAGATGAAGTACATCATTTTGTGCAAGAGTCCGCGGAATAAAGAGATGGATTGCTAGAAGAAAGAATAAAGTAATTTTCATGAAATCTTCTCGGAATATATCAAACGGTCTTAGCGGTCGGTGAAATCTATATAATTAATGACCAATATCGCACAGCAAACTTAAAACAATACCAGACATTTGCTATTTATTTTTTTTTTATTGTTGTTTAAATTTATTTATTTATTTTTTCATTCAATTTTTTAATCAACGCAATATTCAATGCATTGCTCGATCCCCTCGTGGCAAATAAAATGTGTTTAACCTAAAGCTGCGTGAACACCATTGGAGAGCTCCTAAATATTATTAGATTGTTGCGTTCTCCTCGGGATTAATGTAAAACAATGTCTCCGGGGCTGACATTGCTTGAAATTGCTCACTGGAATATTTGTCACAATCTGACAGCAAAGTTGTAATCCGTTGGCAGAAGTCAACTTACCCAATGAGTTTGATGCCAGCGTTCATCTTTATGCCACCACCGAATATACTACAAAATATTTCTTAGGTTGGTTAACGACAGTATTATATACTTTATGATTCCTGAAAGCGACAAGAATATAATATTAAGTAAGTAAATCTTCAAACGAATAACCATGTACATGAATACTTGGCTCGATAAAGTATTAAAACGTCGACGCATATTGACTGATGTCCGCGATTTTATAAAATTAGAAAACAAATCTGAGAACCATGGTAATTGTTCGCAATACAAACGATTTAAATAATATTCAAATCTTTCGTATTTTATAAAGTGCGAAAAGTATTTCCACCCTCGTATAAATTGCAGTTGATATAAAATATTAAAAGCGTAATACTATATACGTCTCAGGTTCGCAGCGCATTAGGGTACAAATCAGTCATGTGGTCTCGAAATCGATTTGGTCTTAAATTAACTCGCGAAAAGTTCAAAACATATTTTTACGGATCTTATCATTTAATTGTGGTATTCTTGGAAATCATCATTCATCAGATTATTATGTTCACTGCTTTTTTCTCCCTCAAACACGAATGCTCTTGAGCAACACGTCATACTACATCTGGGCTTATACTTTTTGTTCGGAATAATAAATGCTAAAATACATATTGTTATGATTTTCTAAAATGTCTCAGTGGGCGTCTCGAATTGAATAAGTTTGTTAAAAAAAAATAAATGCAAATAAATAAATAAATAAATAAATAACCTACTTTACATACGTATAATAAATAAAAAAAAATACAATCACGTGAATAAATCGTGGAAAAAATGTGGCCATCACTCAACCAAAAAACCCACCGCGCAGACTAAAGCAAAAATGGTTTAAAGATCAATTAAATTAATTAACGAGGTATTATCACAATGTGTTGCTTCCTCAACATGTTATTCCTATCAATTTAATCTTAGATATGAAAAGCGCTCATTGAAATTGTATTTTTTTTTTGTTCAGATTGAAAATTTTCTTTTGAAAGAAAATAATAATAAATACGAGTATAAGCACGAAAAAAATAGTTTTCTGGACGATTTATTTGATTTTATGTGGTCGATGAGTTCACGAAAATTTAAATATCAAAGAACATATTATTATCATAAATAAGTACAAATGTTCAAAACGATTACGTTCAGAATAGCATTTAAAGTATGTCTATGCATACTAGACCTTCATCCTTAATATATGTATACAGCGCTGTTAGAGTGAACAAATCAACAGGGGAGTAATTTTTATTATTTTTTGTATTTACTCAGCCTACTCAGTTTATTCCTAGGGTGTTTATACGAGTATGCAAATACGTTTTTCTTACTCGACTTTTGGTTTAAATAAAAATGCATTGGGCCTGCGTCATCATGAAGAGAAATTATTCATGACATATATTATTATAATAAATAATATTATTATTGTGTAGTGCGCCTACAGTAATTATTTAGGTATTTACTTGGCCGATTTGTGTAAAATAAAACAGGGTCCGTAATCTCTTGTATAAAACTGAAAGCCGTTATCCCACATCGAACGCATCTAGATAGAATTTGCGTCTTCAACTATTATTTATTTATTGATTTTAAATATTATACATCTACAAAATTTGAAGATAATGTAAGATCTATTTTTTTTTTCCGTTACACTAATTTATATATATTATACCATTTTTCAATACAACTCATTCCGATTTTGAGTTAGAACACGTCCATCGTTGTATAATTGTTACATTTATATGGATGTAATAAAGTTCGTAATTGAAACGAAAGCTATATTGTTTAAAACGGTTTTCCAATCATACGTTTCTATTGTGTGCGCCTATGTCGTCACGTGGTGTGAAATATCGCGACGAAAAAAAAAAAATAAATAAATGAAGAAAAAAAAAATGGTAGAAATCAATATAACAAGAACAATGTACCTGTAGGACGTCGTATTAATATATAATATACATGTATATGTGTACAATCGCGAGCGCATAACGGACGAACAACTGGAGCAGCAGTGTTCGTTAATTCTCGTAAACAAGGGTCAAGGAGCCGAACGGGTTTTTTGATTTATCAAATGTAACGGAGGGTTACCAAAACAGAATGGCGACGAGGAGCAGTATTAATGAATTTTGCCTCGAAGCGGCGCGCGTATATAGTGTCCGGTTCGCGGCTGATCATTTTTATCCCTTTGGGAAAACGTTCCCTAAGTAATCCGAATCCAATATTGAGAAATATTGGTTTTTAACATTCTCGTGTTCTTGACCGCACGCGCGCGCGCCACGGCCAGTGTAAATCCCATTTATAAAACGCCGCGTGTACCAACCGATTCTAGTGTTACACTTATTATGTCGACAAGAATAGCAAGCGATACGCGGGTATATATACGTGTGTACGAGTGGTATTCCAATACGATCCCGAGCCCATTAAGGTAAATCGCATGTATCGGATTTTCAGTCGTTCGAATTGAATAACACGCACAAACATATTCCACATGAACCGACACGCGAATTCGTTTTTCCCGCACTTTATATTTTTCATCCCGTCGAACAATAAATACATATATTTTTTGAAGTGTCACACACGTATATATGCATTTCATAATATGTTATATACGTGTGCGCGTGCGCGTGTTACCGTGTAAGCGGTGAAATGTCTCGTCTCGTGATTCGCAGGTCTATATACCCACCATACGCGACTTCCACACGGTCTCGACGTCGTGCGAATCGCATTACACGTGACTTTGACTCCGCCGGCAATTGTGCGTGTCGCCCGTACAGCTTTTGTACACGGTACTCGATTCAGAGAAAAAATAAAAAAATAAAAATTCCATATTTTCATAAACGTTTAAAAAGCAAAGTACCCTTTCCTATGTGCACGTGTTGCCATGAAGTTCATATTACAATATCAAAATGTCTCGAAGCGACGCGACGGATCGTATCGTACGAGCACACATCGATTGGCTTATATACTCGTATGTATTCCGATGCACGGTCGTTTTGATGTGAGATTTCAACGCCACACCGCATCGCCGTGTTTTATTGCAAACTTGTGTTTCGGATGCGAAACACACGAGACGAGACGAATTAAGTGAACATAACGCGTTTATTGTGGAAATCGAGATTTGAAATCCCCGTCGACGGCGTACACGCCACCACGTCATTATTGTAAAACCTCGGCGGTAAAATAATATTACACTATTATTATACGTCCGTATGCGTGCACGGTCCGGTATATCTATGACTGTTACGATAAGTTACTTCGTTTGAATCGCATTTACAAATTATTTGAACAAATCTATCAAGTCGTTACTCCAATACACGGGGTGATTTTTTAGGTAGACCTTTTTTGGCCGTAAATTTGCTTTTTTTTTAATTTTCAAGTTTCCATAAAACTTACATTTTCTATAACTTTTTTTCATAACAACATGGGTGTCTTGAGCCTATACAAATTACTTTTTTTTTTGAATGCACCATATTTTTAGGCAAAATATAATTTAATTTATTTTTCTGGAATTTTTGATGTAACGTACCTAGTCAGAATTCATATCAATATTTTCGAAACTATAAAAAATTTTTAATTTTCTATGAAAAGATTGAAAATCGTATTATTGAGAAACAGTAGCGATTATATTTAATAAGAAATGTTAAAATTATATTTGGTACTATAAGATTGTTTTCCTTAATACTTAATTTGGAATAATTCAAAAACCAATCGTTCGAATTTTAAATTCAACACATCAAAATTCTCAGAAAAATGCCCTCAATCAAATACCGCAGTAAATAAAGGGTGTTTCTATTAGAGAAATTAAAATTTGTTTCACCATAAAATAAGATGGAGTGAAAAAAATTTAGCTTTTATGGGAACACTAAAAAAAAAAATCAAAATTAAGAAATTTAACAGCCAAGAAAGGGCTGAGCATGGCTGAAAAATTGCTCTGTATACTATATATAGATGTACACATAGCAGATAATTAACATCATAATTAAAATATCTTACTTTTTTCATTGAAAATATTGTTTTAGAAATATATACATAGATCTATTTCTAACAAATAAATGTAGTCGTTGTACACGTATAACATTTTGATGCTAGTGTGTACGGGTACAATGGCTCTATGTGTAGGACAAATTATTTAATCAACCATCATGGATGATATTCGCATCAAAGAGTATCGTGGAGAAGATTGGATATCAGATTGGTACTAAATTAATCGTCTTAAATTACAACGCTTAATTCCAACGAATAAGACGCAATTCGTGTTTAGTAAACATTTTTCTATTTCATTATTCTTGTTTATATACCTAACTTTATAATGACATCCAAAAAATGTTTCTATATGTATTCAAAATAAAAACTTCAATTTTATTCCATTTTTATTTCTGATAGATTTCACGAAATTTACCCACCCAAATTGTTGGATTATAAAAATTGATAAATCATTTTTCATAAATAGACATAATTCTATTTGAACTTATATTAGACTAGTATTAAAAGTTAAAAGAAAAATACATGTTAGGACGTTTACTCATTTATGTTTCAAACTTGCGTGACTTATTTAACAAATATTCGTAATTTCATTATATGGAAATAATGCTTATACAGGTTGACTGAAATATGACGACAAACTGAATAAATCACCTTTTAAAAGTATTTAGAATGAATACTCAAATACTTGTAAAAATATGATCTTCAGAATTTATATTTGAATACTTTATGACAGAATTGTATTCACCAAGTATTTTAATGTCTGAAAATATTACGATCGGTAAGTATTCCGAGTATTTTGAAAATACAATCAAAAGTTGCCTTATAAATATTTTTTTCTCTGCGTGTGCACTGTGCAGTATACGGGTGCAAAATATGTCAGTCAAATCAAAATTTTAATTTATTTGAATCCATATTTTTAAAGAAAGGTTACAAAAAAAATAAATTTAATTAATTTTCCTCAATTCACATTATATTAATTAGAAGGAAAATTGGAAATTCAGTACGAAATACTCGAAGGGAACGCACAAAAAAACTCAAAAAACAGTTTGAAAACTATTTTGAAAAGCACACATAGATAAGAATCATATTGTATAGGGAAACAACACCCTATTATAATAAAATATTTACTGATAAACAGATGAAATGTTTTTTTTTTAATTGTTCAGCTCTATCTCCGTTCTATTCAACGCGCAGTCGTCTAAAAAGATTTCATTCACGGATCATATTAGCTTTGCTTTATAATTATGCACGATTTTTCGGAGAACTTTTGTAATTATAAAATACGATTGTTGAGGGGTAAAATGTTTGATCCTGCATAACCTTAAATGGATCTGACAAAACAAATAACGATAATTTCGGCTTTGATAATAATAACTCTTACATGTATGCTATTTCTATTCGTTTGTAGATGACGTACTGTTTATATTTATATAATTAACTCATCGAATGTGTATAGTAATTGTATCTTTGCGTAGGATTACCAATCCTCATTATTAATTAATAATATTATGTAAATGTTTATCTAACCTCTCATGTTATATTTCATCCGATATAGTGAACACCATTTCGTCAAATTTTAGAGAAGTGTCATGTTTGAGCAAAAACATAAACGGGAAAAATATAAAACAACAGGTTAAATCATAAGGATATTATGAAGTTACTAAAAAAAATCATTATTATGATCGTAGTCAAATATTTGTGACTATAATAAGTAGAGCTTTTAATGTACTCATATTTACATTTTTTTTTTAATGCTTTATGTTTGAGACAATAGTTTACGAGTGTAAAATGTGCTTGTAATATACACTGTTTAAAATGACAAAATAAAATTGTAAACTTTTACATTTTTCGAAGTCTAGCCAGCTAATGATATTTAAGTTTTATAAAATTTTAATTTCACTTAACAAGAAAAATATCAATTTAATTTTAGGCTTATTTTTAAGATTGTTTTTATGTTTTTGTACACTATCAATGGGGTCTTATATGTTTGTATAGGACCTTCGAATAATAATGATAATAGTAATAAATAATTATCCTGATGAGCGAATTAATTTACAATTAAAATAATACGAAAAATATATAGCTTTTCTTTTATGAGGTGCGTGTCTCCCTTGAACACTCTGGTGGGTACTATTTTACAATAATTTTGAATTTCCATAACTTTTTGCATAAAACTTCAGCGCCTCTTCAAATAGCTCGAACGTTTGCGTATTATTGTGCATTCCTTGGGTTATCACCAAGTCGCAAGCTCCGCCGACTGTACAGACTATTGTAAAGCCCGTGACGATCAATTGCTATTGTTTATGACGCGATACATTGTTTCGACTAATATTTATAGTATAGGTATAAGTTGAAATCGCCCGATTCGTTCATTCGAAATCTCTCGATCTTTCCGTAACATCATGCTCCGTTGCCGCGTCTGGAGCATATTATAATAAATTATTTACTCATTGACGACACCATCACCCACAATAATACCACGTTATCGGGATTTATCATTGGGCCGTTCATAGTTTTAAACACTACCAACATTTACGCGTAAGTATAATTACAATACCTAAACGTGCGTTGAGCATATATCGTGTATAATGGCGTTACGAAGTCGGAGCTTTTTGATAAAAAAACTGATTTAAAGCCACTCGAAATACGCGCACAGCAATAATTCTAGTTTTACAGCTATAAGTACATAATCATACACTACGGTTTGCGGTAAAACGTTTACGCGTTGTATCCCGACCATTCCATAATACTTACACGCGTGTATAGGCATACTATAAGTGTCAGTAAAAAAATATAATTACTAGGGTTCAGATTTAAATGCCCTAAAAACATTGAAAAACTGCCTTTTAAAAAATGCATATACATTATACAACCATGCATATAAAAATCTATAAAATGTACTAAAAATTTCTCTTACAACATATTATAATTATAATAAATTTGTGTGTGACAAATTTGTAAATAGTTTTATTTAAAAACCAGATTATCTAATGTTGTTTTAGTACAACATGTGTATGTTTATAATTTTTAATTTTTTATAAAATCACTAGAAGGAGGTTAAAAATAACATAAATAAATAATTAATGCCCCAAAAACGTTTAAAAAATGCTCTGGAACGTCAAAAATTTTGATAAATGCAAAAAATTTCCCCAAAAAAATTCATTATTAGAATAGT
Source organism: Periphyllus acericola (assembly GCA_949715065.1). Lineage (NCBI taxonomy): Eukaryota > Metazoa > Arthropoda > Insecta > Hemiptera > Aphididae > Periphyllus > Periphyllus acericola. The sequence goes on from OX454271.1 coordinate 9,490,138, forward strand.
GTGCACTTAAAACACAATTTTATCTTAAAAAGCATCGTATCAAGCATTCCAGAAGAAAAGATTCAATGGTGTCGAAATTCAAGCCCTGGTAATTAGGCATTATTTTCGTGTTAAGTTAGTTTTTGGATAGAAAAAAAAACTCGTACGCTTTCGTGATACTGTTGAGATATACAGATGAAAATATATTAGTAGCTTTCTAAATACTTATTATAAAAATATTTTAAACGTATTCACATTATTTAAGTCATAAGGTTTCGTCAACCAATGGTTTTTTAAATCTCACAGCCTTTTATCATATAATTTCATACGTTACAGTGATAGATATATTCGCATTTAATGTCAACGATTATTCATAGTTAGTAAAATTAAATGCGCATAACAATAATAAAGTAACATATCCGTCAGGAATTTTTAAAATTGAATTTCGTGAATAAAACCAGGAAATGAATTAAAATACTATACAGCTCGCGTAGCATTATTGATAAGAGTAAAATAATATTGTTACATTTCAAAACATAAACTGCACCTAATTTATGGAAGATTTAGTTTTAATTTAAAAATTATTTCTCATTTTCTCAATACCTATATTTCTATTATTAACTTTTGTTATATCTCGTGAACAATATCATGTAAAATTATAATTTTAAACCTTATTCAATCGAAGTATTTTGTTGTATGAAGTTCTTTAAATTCCTTATATCATGGTTCATGTGAAACAATATCGATCACGATTTACAAAATCAAAAACTCATTATGTATGTATAAAGGTTCTCGTCTAACTGTCTCGACACACCACTTTCACTACAAACCCATCCCGTTTTAATGATTATTGTATTTTGTTAGTTCGTTTCATTTCAATAGTTCGCAGGGATAGAGAATACATTTTGTGATAAAATGTACATATGGCACTTATGTGCGTCGAGTAGGACGCATACATAGATCGCCTCCGCGCGGTCCCTGTCCAGATACCAGGCGCAACCTAATCCAATGAATACCTATTTGTATAACGACGGCAGACTGTACGCGCGCAATGATATTGAAATGTGCGACGGATTTAATTTCAACATCGAATCTTTGAAATATTAAACATCAGACCAAACCGAAACGTTAATCAAAACTCGCACACACACACACACACACACACACACACACACGCCTACACGCACGTATGTTGTATTAGAAAAACCATATTTTATCACACCGCGTGTCCGCGGTTCGTCAACCCCACGCGGACTTCGGATTATGTCAGCAAAGTTTTACAACATTTTCCGACCGGAACGCGTTCGTTATTATTACCATGATCGCGGTACACCCGTGCACGCGGCCCGGACCGCAAAGTTATCGTTCGCATTGTACCGTACGCTGCGATGATGAAGCACCGCCGTTCATTAGTATCATTGTTATAAGCGTAATATTGTTATTATCATACGCGCGCCGGCAGTAGCACGCCGAGTGGGATTAAAAAATAATAACACGAGGATTTTCGTTCGAACGGAGCGCGGCAACGATATTTTACACGGCGGACGGACGGTTGACGTATCATTTGTGCGCGTGAGAAATACCGTAAAAACGCGGTCCCGCGAAATGCACCGCGCCCATTGCGTTCATTAATTTCATAACGGTTTCGAATTAATATTCATTAAACACGGCTCATTAGGCCCCCGCACCGTGTGACAACCACTTTAGCCCACTCGCATGGCATGGAACGCATATACGAGTTTTCCACTCGCAGCACTACGTAGCACGGATTATCATTATCGTCGTCGCCGTCGTCGTCGTCGTCGTCGTCGTCATCATCCGCGCAGCAGCAGCCTCTCTCGCCCGTCGCGCGCCCTCGATGACGATTCTTTTACTTTTCGCGGCGCGCAACATATTATCCAAACGAATCGCGTCCATTAGTGACGTGTGCGGGGAAAACGCGCTCGTCATAACACTATACACGCGTACCACGCCGCAATTATGTCTCCGTGACAGCTATTGAAATTTTTTATTTTATTTTTCTCATCCCTAGTACACCAACGTTTCATCGCGATTCCGCCGGTTCATCCGAACGTTTCATTTTTTTTTTCCACTTCTCACCCATCTCTCACGCGCGCACAATCGATCAGTTTATTCGCGTTATTCCCATTCATTATCCGCCGGTGTTCAGCACTCGCGAATATAGTTGTCAATCTCTTGTGATAATAATATTATGTGCACGTGTGTGCCGGATTGTCAACGATCTCGGTATATTTCCGAACTTGGTATACGATAAACGGTAATTTTTTAGACTTGTTCACCCCCTCTCTTTGAAAATGCTTTTTATTCAAATTTATTTTCTCAATATTCAAGTAACCGTAAGAACTGTGATTTCCACGATGTTTTTTTTAATACCTCCTCAAGTATGTCCCGTGGCGGTACAAAGCTTTGTTTTTCGAATGGGAAAACCCTATTTTCACTGCGTTATGTTGAAAGCGAAGTTAATTTTCTGTGAATTTTAACGTACCAAAATCAAAATTCCAACAAGCAGTTTTTGAATTAGTCTAATTTAAGTATTATTGAAAATAACATTACAATGCCTATGTTATGATACGATTTACGAATTATATGTTATCACTAATCGCTACTAATTCAAGTTAACGTGAATTTTACACTTTTCATACGCAATTTTCAATTTGAACAACTCCGAAAGTATTGGTCCAAATTATCAAAAATTCCAGAAAATGAATTGAATAATATTTTGCGTGTAAAATTTAGGGTTCCAATTTGAAAAAACAAAAGTTTGCATAGCCTCAAGACACCTTTATGTTGACATGAAAAAAGTTGTAGGAATAATAGGTTTTATGGGAACTTGAACATTGAAAAAAATTGAAAATAAAAGCATTTTTACAGCCAAAAAAATGGGTGAGCACGTCTAAAAAATCACTCTGTATAATATTTTAACGGAATTTCGAACGCTCTTTCGTAGTTCATTACTCGGTCTGATAACGCGAGTACGAGTATGTGTACATGCGAAACACGGAACTATATTCGATTAAGTATAACGTATGATTTGAACGTGTGCTTAGAAACTATCGAAAAGTCATTTTTTTTCTATTTCTTTTGTTCACAATGTGCATAAAACATTACCAGACAACGAGTAGTAAACGTGGTAACATGATGGTGGTATGCACTGCATGTTTGTTTTCGACCCAAAATGTTTGTGTACAAAGCTATACGTGATTTTCATAGCACACACAACGATTTTCATAATTGCAATAACTTGGTGCTCTCAGTGCAGGCGTTATCACCACATAAACCCAGACTCGTGTCTGACTTATCTAGACTTATCGCTGTTCCACGACGGTTTTAGACGAGACGTTGAGACGCATTCGCCCGGCGCACTCCATATCCTTTCCAAATTCGGGAGTGTGAGCTCCAGGTTCGGATTGAAAAAAATGTATAGGCAAATTATGATTATCTTGGCACTGTAGTAAAACCGCAGATTATCCCAAATTTGGACGAATAATATCTTAGAAGTCGCAGTGGAGCGAAAATGGCATGTATAATGAATTTATAGAGTCTATTATAAAGTGAACGATAGAATTATAATGATACATATACTCGTAATATGCCCGAAAAATATTATCTGTTAACAATGATATGTACGAATAATTTTTTATTATTATTTTCTTGTCTTGAAATTCCAAGTCTTGAAACACGAGATCGTTCAGTATATCAAAAGACATACAAACAAAAACCGCACTTAATGGAACGTATTCAACGCATTTAAATGTTGAAGTTTATCTTTTCCTTTTTCTCATACATCCAAGAGAACTTGTAAATATACCACAGAGAAAATAAAAAAAATTACTTTTTTAATGTTTTCACACGCAGTGCTACAATGTCTGATTTGTGGTCCAATAAACAGTATCATGAGATTTCAGAAGCACTATTTTACTGGGACACAACGTTTTTTTTTGTAATTATAAATCTATATAAATATTATTCGTTTAGAAAACGACGTAATTAGTAGAAAACCTCGACGGTAAATATAGGCCTAGCAATTGATCTGTAAACGCAAATATATAATATTATAGGTAAGAGTATACGGGATGATCAGGATTGCATGTTACAAATTGTATGTAAAAAGATAGAAAATAATAATTTTATGCCGTGCCGTTTCAAAAAAATTCCATTTAATGCATTTTATATGTGTCTCGCTTGTATGTAAGAGCAACATGAAATTCTAATCATCCCCGCGTCTACGCGTCCCATCTATTAATACTGTATTTACTCTTTCCCTTCGAAATATGTCATGTTTAACAGTACCACTCGCATGGGTAAAAATAATTTGCTGGAGGCTAAAACTGTCCACATATATAACATTACTCGTCGACTGCATGCGTTTCATTACACGAAACCCTATTGAATGTATAAAAACTAGAAAATACGACAGCGATTCGAAAGAGCTACTGAAATATTTAGAGGCTACAATAATATATATATATTTATATACAGTAGCTTCGTCCGAGTTGTCTCCTTCTCTGTAATATAGCCGTACGTGAACAATGCACGCCCGAGTCGACTATAAATAATAACTGCGATAACCCGCAACTTCTTATTGGCAGACATCGTGGATGATAAATATTTATCCCTCTAAAACTGTATTATATTACGTAAACCATTTTTAACCTCGTTATTGGACAATCTATATCGCGGCCGGCGGTCAGTGCAGTCGCTGCCGGACAGAATATAATCTTATCAAAACCGTAATTACGTTTGCCATCGGTACGGCGACGAGTGAGTGACGTCGCACTATCCGCATTAGAACGGTAATATTTCGAAAACAGAAACATAATATTTCGCAGAAAACAATGACGGTGGTCTAGCGCGAGCATTACATCCGGAACGCGCGTCGGCTACGATAAAACACACGAGAAGAACAAAAAAAACTTGACGGTGACCGAAATGATGATAATAGCTGCGCTTTTTAAACGACGGGTGTGTGTATAATTTATAAGCGTGAACTATGTGATATTACGTTTTCACGTTTTTTTTTCTTTTTTTTCACCTTCAGTATAAGAGATAATAACCCGGGGAAACGTTTTTAATGTAGAATTTTCCGCATTTTATCAAGAATTATATTCAAACATACGAGTTGCGTGAATTTAAAAATGGAAAATGAAATCACTTATAATTCACATTTTTGGTATCAACGGGTTTCGGGAGGACTAGCTTGATTTATCCTTCTAACAGGATACACTTACACATTATCAAGCTGTTCTACATATACTCATCTTTACAATTTATTAAATTCAAATCACACTCATTCACTGACATGATATGAAGCGAGTGTACAGCCAAAAATACCGTACCAACATATTTGATATTTTGAGGAAATGTACTCGTTTCTATTTATAGGCCCACCTAGAATCGATTTTGAAAATCGCATTTTTAAGGGTCGAAACGGTTTTGATAACTGTGCTGGGTGTGTATATTTTTCACACTTTGGTTACAAAATATGTAATTGATTTATTTTGTTTTATATGTTGTTTTAAATAGCTACAAATTGGGGTGTATGTAAATATATGTAGTATATGTAAATATCAAGAATATACGACGGTTGTGCGCTTTTTTCAAAATACATCGACATAGTATTTTCCCAAAACTAAAATGGAAAGATATCCCCCAGACGAGGACGCGAATACCGTTCAGCCTATGTATATATACCTAATATAGTTCTCTACATTTATTTCACGTTAAGGTTTTTATAATATACGCGTGTTTCATTATCTTACAGGTCGTTAATGTGAGCGAGAGCAAAAACATGGAAGTATCTCAAAATCAACAGCACATGTAATATAATCTCATAATCGTCATTATTTCGGAATGCTATTAAATACGTACACGCGTGCACATAATAATACCCAAAATAGTGTAAAATGAACTTAAGCTTTGCGAGCGAAATTTTTCGTTCTCCGTGGAACGATTAAACAGTATTACATGAAACAAATATTCTTTAATCAAGGTTAGCGCTCCGTCGAAACGATCTGAAAAGAACAGAGCAACGCAATGGAATTGGCCTTTGATTCCGTTCCGTTTGTCACGTCCATCATTTTTGCTCATTGCAAGTTGACACGATCGAGGTATGTATCCAGTGGTGAGGGGGGGGGTCGAGGGTCTTGGGTTACAGATGTCCATAAATCGCAATCCTTTTTAGTTAAAATGTAAGTAAAATCCTCTCCATTTGAAAGGTAATTGAAAAAAAAAACAAGTTACTTTTATCTTAAACGTGCGAAAATCGTATTACTTTATTTATTTTTATCTCGGGCGTAGAGAACGACATTTTTTCAGACCTTCCCCCAAAACAAAGTTCTACGTGCGCGACACGATTTGTTTTTCCAAGGCGGAGGAAACTCGAAATTATTAAAACGCTGCACGTCTTATTTATACGTGGAACCTCATCGCGATCTACATACCCTCTCTTTGTTCGTCTACCCCCCGGGCGTATATTTTAAATATAATAATATATTAAGATTAATGACGTCACCATCACGATACGTCTTCTATGCAGCGGGGTTTGATTGTATATTATTGCCGTTAAACGTCAGCAAACCGTATAGTATCTGGACGTGACTCGGTCTTATCTTTATCCTCTGTAAGTTTATACAACACTCCTGCGGGCGCACACACAATGCCGTCTTCACCGGCTCCCACGGACCCGGGACGAGCGCAAGATGGCACCGTGCACGACACGACGCGAGTTACGACCCCTCGCGCGAGCTGCGTTGCTTTCGAATTTTAATTAACACGAAGAAACATCACGGGATTTATCGAGTGCACTTAACGCCGCCGCCGAGGCGATATTACAATAATAACATCCGGACCGAAGGATAACAAAGTGTACGATCTTGCTAGCTCCCCCCCAACCACCCCCTTAAATATAATATGTATGCTCGTTACATGCACCGCGTAACTCGCCCCATTCGTTTGTGCTATACATTATACGCATACACAGGTACAAGAGCGGGCGCAGAATCCGCGAAAGTGCGTGTTATCATTTAGGAGTTATTCTCTGTCTCTGCTACTCTCTCTCTCTCGCTCTCTCTCTCTCTCTCTCTCTCGCCATATCCAAGCTGCCGACATGCAACGGCGATTAAATATATACCTGCAACTCGTGTTTAAAAACGGGCTCATTAATAAAACGGATTCGGCCGAAAGCGGTGCCGTCGAGGGGGGTAGTATAGTTGTGCGCGCAGGGATAAGCTCCACGTTTCGCCATGATATCGACTATGGAGTATATTACACTACAACACTGTTATACACGTAGATACGGGAAACAACATAACCCCAACGGCTTTACCGCGCGTGCACCGTTGTTGTACGTAATAATAATAATACGAACGCAACAATATCTCGACCGAACAATAATAATGCTGTGTGTTATCGAAGTCGCATCGGTTAATCCATTGACCGCCACCCGTGCGCGCACATAATGTCTTCCAACTTGTTTAATAATAATTATTGTATTTAAACGTGGTATAAGTAAACTGTTATTATATGCATGTTCCTCCGAACACCTCGGTGACTTTCCGCGTTACGCTCAATCGTTTGACCGCGCGCGCGCGCGCGCGTCGTAACGACCATCGAACGGCCCGAAGTGATATTGAAAACGATTAAGCGGATTAACACGATATTAGATTTTATCACATTTAAACTTATGTAGATTTGTTTATAACGCGTGTACGGAAAAAAAATCAAGTTTTATTTAAATCGAAATTCGAAAGTTTTCAATGTGTGTTAATAATCTATTTTTCTCTTGCGACATTTCTATAAAATATCGAAGTGAATCAGCTGGCCTCGGATAATTTTATTATTTTATATTAGAGCATTAAATTACTATTTCAAAGAATAATAGTCTCATAGAAAAAAGCGCACATATTTCGTATGGACCTAATGATACTTATTCACATTTACTTATACCAAATTAATTCACATATTATTGTCTGTAATTATAAAATATTATATTAGCTTATAACGAATTAATTCACTTACTATACCCACCCTAATCTGTAATTATAAAAACCAACAAATAAATAAACCAAATAAAATATTTCCTTGTTGACCAAATATGACAAATTTATTTTGTACATTGACCCGGGATGTACACCTACATCAAGTCCATGAGTCCAGAGCTTTTTTGACCATTAAAAATGCGATTTTTAAAAAATCATTTTGTAATTTATCTAAACATTATAATTATAATTTATGAGTATGTTTCCTGAAAATTCTAAATTAATTTGTTTGGTAGTTTGAGCTTCACGCCGAACTATTCGATTTTGCACAGAACAAAATTGGCCAACATTATTTAAAATTTCTCCTTATCGCACATCTAGACTATTATAAAACCAATATTTCAAATTTCAAGTTCATACGTTTTGTTATGCTTTATATGTAGCGATCACTCAGTGAGTGTTGTTTGTAATATATAAAAGGTGTCCTACCGGGATTTACAGAGAACGATGTCGAGATAATCAAATTCTGTTTTTTTTTTTTTTAATAGAACCCCTGGGAGAAGGCAATTTTTTTGACAATAGCTTGGTAGATATAAGTGAAATAATGTTTGAAGAAGTTAAAAAAATTACTTTGTATTTTATAAATTTCAAAGATTGCTATATTAAAATACTTATTTTTATGAAAAATATTGACCGTACAACTTTCAGTTTTCACTAACTTCGTGATTATTTATAATTTTTCTAGTTTATAAGAAAATAGGGTTCTATTTACACAATTTAAAATAATAACATTATCTGCAAATTTTATCTGAAAAATGACAAGGTGATAATAATTTACATTATTTCCTTGTTAACTAAAAAAAATTATTTAAAATCATGAACCCAATGAAAATTGAAAGTTGAACCGTCTACATTTTCAGAAAAAGAATCCCTGTATAATGCCTATCTATGAATTTCACAAAAATCATAAAATAGAAAGGCTTATTTTTTAACTTATTAATAATACACTTATATAATATACCAAACTATTGTCAGCAAAATTGATTTCACCCAGGGATGCTCATAAAAAATACAGTATTTGATTATCTCTATTAACACAAGAGGTATCGCTCTGTGTAAATATTAGTGTGGGACACTCTGTATAGAAAGAAGATTATCGTAATTCAATTGATTTTTCTTTTTAGGTGTTTTAAGTGAAAAATTGTATACCTACTTATACAAAGACATTTTAAAATTTTAAACGTTTATTATTGCAAATTGATGTTATATTAAGATCCTAGAGAAAGTTTTAACAGTGTTTACGATGAATGAGAAGTTATTAGTAGAAAACCTACTCGATCCGAAAAATGTTTTTCATTCTTGCATAAAGTTTGATTGGTTTAGAATATAAAAATAAAATTGTTGCATAAACTATCAAAATACAATTAAGTAACCTTATTACTACTAAACTTGTTACTACTCAAATCGGTATATAATACATCTACAGTAAGTGGTGTATATTTATTTTTTGCGTATTTTTATTCATTTAATATACAGGAACTAAGTTATTAGAAGATCACATAATATGTCAAAATTTAAAAATAAATTGTATTTTGTTTGAAATATTTTTTTCTAAAAATAAAATACATTTTAAAATGAGCAAGAATAAGTGTATTAATGAAGCTGATTTAAACACGTAGCATATCATTTACTACGTTCATGCTCGTTGATTCATTTTATAAATATAACTACCATATCGCTAATAGACATAATAAGTATTGAAAATTGCATTCGGTCCGTATAATATTTACTATAATTTGTCATAAGAATTTTAGCTGCTGCAGCATTATTTTTTAAATAAAAACAAGTATAATCATTTTTATCGCACCATCAATATAAAATATTTAATACAAAAATGCATCAAGTTATTGCTTTTATTTTTCGATAAAAATACTAAAATATTTTTAAAAATAGGTAAGTAATAGAAAAAAATTAAGAAAAACAACCTGTGCGTTTACGAACAATTTCAACTGATTTGTTATTCGATTTCGGCGCGTTTTGTAGAGTAAAGTAATTTTTGTTGAATCAAAATAATTATAATAAACACGTTTCCTATTTTTAATAGTAATTAGAAAAAAATATAAAACATAGTATATTTTACCTGTGAATGTGTGCAAGCGTGTAAAAACAGTGCCGCGGTGGTATATGCTTAGGATAGAGTCGTCTGTTAACAACAACTTTTCAAAGTGGCCAGTTAGTTCCGTCGGACAGACTCGAGGGGTGATATTCTCCCTTTATATCGAAATCTACCACCCCGTTGTGACGTCAGGACCAATGACATCACATCTCTTCAACGCCAACTGTTTTTATTTTTAAACCCCGTACCCACACCACTATACAGCCCGTTTCACCACTCCTTCCTTAAATTTAACATCCTTTTAGACAGTAAAATTTATATTTTCATTCACATATACTGAAAAGTATCAACTATTTCGTCAGTGTCTTTTTTGTATATTTTATTTGTGGTGTTAGAACTTTATTTTCGAATAACAAAATCTATTCCATGGTTCTTTTTGGTTCCATAAAACGAATTTAAAATTATTACGGCCGTACAGTGAAACATTAGTCAAGGATATACCACCTAGTATAACTATTATATTGGAAAACAATACAACAAAGTGTATAACAACAAAGAAAACATTGAGTTCTGTTGTAATTAATCGAGTAAGGATAAGCACGGTCAATTTTACTATTAGTACTACTTGTAACATTTTATTTACTTTATTTTACGTACCTAATGCCGCAAATTAATTGATTTCTATTTGAACAAAAACAAATCAGGAACGTAACAGTGTTCAGCGTTCATGTTTATAACTTCATTGTTGTAGACAAGTAATGTAGAAAACGCTAAAAAAATGTTCGTGCATATTATAATACTAAAAACAATCAAATTCGTTTTGACCGCATCATATATGTGAATATCTGCTAAAAAGTTTTAAAAATATAAAATTAAACAGATACAGCTTAAAAGATAATTGGGTTCAGGTTTTTAATTTTAAAAAAGTTCGGAGAGTTAACAATCAGGTTATCAATGTTCTAACGCATATTCTCAACTTATTTACGTTCACAATTAAATTACAAATAGTTCCTTTACATTTCTGTATATTTCTTCAAAGCTTATTATGTAACTTTATTTATAATTTGATGCTGTGTTTTTGATAGTTGGATTAAAAAACGATTTTTTACAGAAAAACATAAATTGAAATCATGAAGGTTTCTACACAAATTATATTTCAAATACTAAACGCCATTCTTAATAAATAAACATAATTTTAGATTCTATATCGAAGATGAGAATTTAATGGTATATATTATGGTTTATTATGTTTTGCGTTCTGTTTTATCTATAAACACATTTAATGGTAGTAAGCGTCATATAATTTTGTTGAAACTTTGTCAAATAAGTAATAACATAGCTGCTGTGTATATACTATGGAGTACGCTGTTTGAAACAATGTTTTGATCTTATCAAAAATCATTTTCTAGAGCAAATATATATATTGTCTACGGAAATACATTGCATTCCTAAAAAAATTATTTCAAATGTACTTCTACTCGTATACTGATCAAGTTAAACAATAGAGATAGCTGAAATTTGATTTTGTTAGAGTACTCTTGAAGTTAAAATATAATGGTTGTTCATTTTTTTAGTTTTACAATATTTTTCTAAGTGTTATAAATAATAATTCTTAATTCATACGAGCAAAAAAGTAAATCAAACCAATAATAAAAAATACAATTTAATTTTTAGATAGGAAGGGTAAACTAAATCGACTCTAAAAGACGTCAGAGACAACATTCGTTTATTTTTAAAATACATTTTTATAGTAAAGGGTTATGAAAATGTATGTTTCCACTGTAAATCAAAAGATAAATAGGAAGTTTAAGATAATAACATTATTTACAATATTCTTTATACTTACCTAATGGTTTATTATTATTGGTCCATTATAATAGTCTACACAAATATTAATAGTAATATAAATAGAATAAGCAAGCATTCGATTTGATTTTCATCAATGATTTGTAACCATGATGAAATGCTCATATATTTATTTTTTCGATCACCTTAGAGTGAATTGAACATATACTCGTAAATTTTACTTATAAAAAATTAAATTAGAAAAAACTTGAACGAGGAACGTGATACTCTTAGGACTAAATCGTATCAAACGCGTATAGTGTATTTAATCTTAGATTAGCACTGAACTTCAGTTTAACACATTTCACATGTCGTTTAGCCCAGTTTCAACTATGGAAACAATAATTTAAATTTATGTACCATTAATTGATCGTAGTTTGGCTAATATGAATTTAATCATAATATTTGGAAAGAAACAAAATGCAGTACAAAATTATCACAAATACAATTACTATTTTACTTATGATTATAACGAATTAAGAATAGGGTATGAACAGTGGTAATTAAAGTTGATATTCCATTTGCTTTCGCGAAAAAATGTACACGAAAGCTGACAAACAAATCATGTTACATTGAATGGGTTACAACTTAACAATAGCTTAAGTGATCTCAGCTACGGCGCTGTAGTCTGCAAAATAATAGGTACACGAGTTATAATTAATTTTATAACATACATAAATAACACTTTGGGTTGTCTAAAGTTCATATAAAGGAAAATAATACAAATATTTTGGATAATCGGTGGGCGTTTTAGTTACGTTTGTTATGACGTTTTAATGGTGAAGGGAAGCACGATATTCTGATAGTATCGTTTGATTAAAATTATATAACGCGTGAGCTTTTATGTATGATAAGAAATATAGTAAATATTTATAAGGTTTATATTATGTTATATTATATTATTAGTAATCTATACTCATGTACCTCGCGCCACAAGCTATGCATAATGAGGTAAATTAAATAATAATACTTTGTTATACTTTGTAAAATTATTTTTAATCGTTAAAAAAAATATTATAAGTACCTATAACCGGCTACCACCGCGACGTACAGTTGTTTTCTCCCGACTATTACAACAACACTTTACCAAGGTTACATACGACGCGTAAGGATGAGTTTGGAAAAGGTTTGACTCTTTAAAAGTATATTCAATATTTATTTTCATATATTCAAGTCCTCCGGGTAAAAATATATAACGGTACAAAAACAAAAAGCAACTCTCGACTTTCGTGCAAAGCTGATCCGAATAACAATCGTAAATATATGATGATGTACGTATATTGCAGCTGCGCTAAGATCGAAGCGGACAAATTTAACATCGCAGAACTAGTAACTACAGCAAATACCTGGTAGATAGATAAATGTACGTTATAGCTATTCAGCATTAGCGAAATCGTTAAGGCTCAGTCAACGTAATCGCTTCGGCGTCGCTGTCGTTTATATGGCCTTATAAGAAATATTCTTATAAACTTTAAACGTGAATTAATATGCGTTTAGCTTGGGATGGGAAAAAGGTAGTGGGTACGGTGATTCATGTACGGATCGTATTATCATTTGAATATGTTATTTTTCGTCCGAAGACTATTTACGGGACGAAAAGAAAAAAAGCTCAAGAACAACTTCCACACGGATGGAATACTTTACATACGTTCCTATATATAATATTATAATGTATGCTGCACTAGACATAGTCAAGAAATGACTAATGCATATTTCAAACAATTTATCATACCTTACGGTACTGTTAAAAAATCAAAAAAAAAAATCATGAAACTTATTTTTTATAAATGAATACTTAACCCGGAGATCGGACATGATATTTCTATGTAAGACATTGATATTTTTCGGAAACAACCAAAGTCCGGGATAAAAATCAGAATATTGTTGTTGAAAATATTAAGTTTTCATTTTCAAATTGACACGTGTTATAGAAGAACTTATAATTTCAAGTACTGAACTTATGTAGGTATTATGGTTTCTATGATAATCGATACCAATATATATTTATTGGTATATATTATTGTATAAGACCAGCTAGTGAAAAACGGTCGTCGTATATCAGTCGAGTATTCTACGACGTATTATAATGAAACACAAATCGTGCAATTATTGAAGTTTTACGCTCGAAAAATATCACAATATTCGAGATTGCAATATTGAATCAATTCGTAATAATCATTACGATAATAAATGAACGTTTATTTATCCGTTGTAGCATACGATGGACGTTGCCAGTAAAGATTGCTTAATATTACTTTCGTTTTTATTGTACAAACGTTATGATTTTCAATTAACATTCGAAGGCTCGAAGCCTTACGATAGGAGTACAACGGATTTTCATTTCGTCCCGGTTAGCTGTGCGTAAAGCGAGATTTTCGAAGTATTGTTTTGAATAAGTGATTTTAAATAAACAGTCTTCCGTTTAATTATCTTCAACAACTAATGAATACACGCACAAATATTTCCTACTGTTGCTGTTATTATTATGATTATTATTATTATTATTATTATTATTATTATTATATTAGTATTTTATTCCGAGCTTCTGACATTTGAATTTTGAATAATAATATTATCTTTAGATGCGCGGACCGTCATTAATATTTTCAGTTTTAATACCTATACTATATCATATATCTGAATTTTAAATCTCATAAAATTCAACGTTTAACATCTTTAGCGTCGCAGTTTTTAATTTTGTCGAGTTTAATGCGCCGACACCATTAATTTTGACACAAGTACAATATATACCCACCGATCTTATTAACGTTATCACAATTAACGCTGTATTAGCCGTTGGTTATTTAACGCTTTTTTTCCACAACCTCATCATGTTCGTAGTTTTTTTTTATTTTCTTCTTCGATATATTTTTCATTCCTCGTAGACTTTTGACGAGTGATAGCGTTGGGTTAAAAAGGCATGAAACTTGCCGCTTGGACTTTTACTGGGACAGCTAAGTTATCATTTAACCCCCATTTGAAAATACTTGAAGAGTTATAATATTTACAATGCATAAAAACATTTTCAACGCCTTATGAACACTTCGGGAGAATAATATTGGTTTTTTTTTCGTTTTTTTGTTTTCGTAAGAATAAACTGAATTATAAATATTACAACGACCAACTTTTGTGAAATAATGACGAATAATTTAGAGGGGAAATAGACTTTTAGATTAATTTCTCTTCTTTTTCTAGTCAATTAAAAATAAATTAATGGTAATAACGGCTAAGTATAACCTCGAGATATTTGACTACTTATTCATTTTTTTGTCTCTTGCTCATCGTCGTTTTTTTCCCTATTACAGCACTGTTCGTAGCACCAGCATAATTTCATAGAACGATGATAACAAAAGTAACGGACAATTAAGTAATGACTTACATAATAGTTGTAATAATAATAATAATAATAATAACAATATGATGCTGTATCGTTCACTAGGTATTTAAAAAAAAAAAAAACCATTAACGCGAATCGAAAATCAGGTTATACAATAAAAATATAACGATAAAGAGATGAACCGATAATATCATAATGTTATGGCTGCGATGACACAGACCGTTGTGTACCGATTTCTGCCTCGACACGGCTATATAATAAAATGCGAAGGAGTTAAGGGGTACGGAAGCGAAAGGAGCGAGTTAAATCCGGGTAAATCAGGATTCGTTCGGGCCATTATAATTATTGTTCTATCCTGTACGAGCATATTATGATGTAACTGTGCATCATGCTTCAATGTGTACGCGCGCACAGTTCAAGACATTTCCGACGGCATCATCATAATGTTTTATGGTTTTCATAACAGTGGTAAACGGTTTTGTTTATTTGAATACTGCTATTGGTGGTATACGGTATGCGTGGGTTGTCGAGCGCTATTTCATATATATGTATGGTATCATTGGAAATTTATCTTATCTGCTCGAAATGCAACAATAGTATCTTATAGCGATCGTATCGTCGAGTGCGCGCTGTATTGGTATTCCTTTTGAGTTTTTACTCTTGGATTAAATTAATAAAAACTAATTGATACTAACTGATTTCGATAAAAATAATCTTATACTCGAATCAAAATTATCTCTTTCATACGAGGGTTGAATTTTAATTTTTGTGTCCGAATCATTGTTTTGTAATCATACGATGTGTATATAGAACTCCGTCCAGTCGTGCTTTACGTTCTTACTACACGTTTTCGGATATTTAACCGTATAAAAATATGTTACAATAGTATTTGCAATAGTAACTCCACTATATAGCTGTACCTCAGCGGTTGTCGTTTCACCAGAGGCCACGTTTTTTTATGCGGTTTATTTCGTTTTGTTTTTACATCGTGGACGAAGACGACAAATCGAGATTGTTATTCTAAGTGATTCGGTCTTTATCGTTGGTTAGAGTTAATCCGTAGTGTTTTTTGACGCGGGCTTAAGTGCCATGAAGTAATATATTGTAGACAGCGTTGTTTTGATTCGAAACGGAACAACTGTATTATATTATTGCTTATAACGTGAAAACGTAATGCGTGACATTAACATGGCGTTGATAAAATGTCCTCTCCACTTTTTTTTCAGCTTCATTAAATATCAAGAAAACAATGTAGGTTTTTGAAAAAGTTATTATTCTAGAAAATTATATTTACTTTTGAAGGTTATAGCACAGCACATTGGTTATTGACCCATCTTTGGCACACTACACGACTATAATATACTATAGTGTCCTAGATTGTGCATTTATATGTTATATATGAAATAATAACAAAAGCAATCAGTCGGGGGACGTGGTGAAATTGTTTCGATTTTACTAGATGTGTACATAATATTATATTATGTTTATCGATAACGCGGCAAATTAAATATTAATTTTTAAAAACACCTAAAGCCTAAACCTTACATCGTGACGGAATAACGCTTTTTAGCCTCATTCTCACTATTTTCTTGAACGAAATACGCACATAACGTATGGAAATTTCTCAGTTTAATGTCAATACATGTTTGTAAACATTATTTATAATCGACGACAAAGCGTTTTTTTACAAGAAGTGTATATTACTTAGTAATTATATATTAGTACTCTCATGTTTCTGTGACCTGATTGCTATTGTTAGAAACAATTATAAAAAAGCAGCGGTCACCACGGTGGAATGACGACCGATCGGCAGTCACTATTATTATAACAAATTTTCATCGTTAAATTTCTGGAAAAAAATCTGTGTACCGGATCATATTATTTTAAAACAACTTTTATTATAATGATAAGTAATAATATTCTTCACTTATTGAATAATATTTACCAAAAACGAAAAGTCAAAATTATTGTAGTCGAGTTTCTGCAATGGTTTAATTATATTTCAAAAGGATCAAGATATTATAATTTATTTAAGGCGTAATCGACATAAGCACAAGCTACGCTTGCACGATGAACACTTTTAAAAGAGACGGCATTTTTCAAAATAAATTTAATATTATATGAATTATATAAAAAACAGAGAGAAACTTTTACAAATTAAAAATTATAAAAAAACTATTTGCGTTCAACAATATCTTAAAACCGTTTATAGAATTAGCAATATCAATCGAACATCAAATTACTGACGACTTGGGCATTGTATGTTTTACTTTTAAAATTTAATAATATTTGCTTGAATTAATTTATATTTCATACTATTAAAATAAAGCTTATTGAGTCCGAAATACCTGTATTGTAATATGTATACTTTAACATTAAAAACCTATTTTTTCTATTTATTTGGAAGAAAAAATATCAAAGTACAAGGGCGTCAAAATTATGTCTTGTCTACGAATAAAAAAATCACTAGAACTGGCACTGCTTATGAATACATTTTTCAAAGACAAAGTTGTTGGAATATTGCACATACAACGACGGATATGGTGAAATAATAAAAGAAAAAAAAACTACGGTTAAAATATGTAAAGAATTATTAAAGAATTAGCAGAAAAAAATGAATATTAACAAAATTATGAAATAATTCAAAATAATTGATATTATAATTTTAAAACGATTTTTAGTCTCTATAGCTGTTATACGTTTAACACATTTAGAACACACAGAATAATTTAACAGTCCAACAAAACCAGCCATACAGTCAAAACTTCGATTCGTGTGAAGTATACATATTATATTTTATATTGAATACATCATAGAGTTGGCTTTTATTCGTTTTCGGGAGTATGTGTATAAAGTAATTTGATAATATTTGCAAATATGCGATCACGTATGCCACGTTATGTCTACCATACATTAATCCTATTACGATGTATAATAATATAATGAGGTGTGGAGTAATATATAGGGTGGTCCGACACAGTTGATGTGCACATCGTCGAATTATACGCATAAATTTTAAAATATTATCATCACCAATTAAATATTTAACTGTGTGTCCTGTATCCTAATAGGTGTGTAATTCGTGCGGAATACTCGCCTCATATATGACCTCCAAGGACTCGCGAGATGTCGTACACGTATGTATGAAATACAATGAGGCCATTGGCAACCTCTAACTTATCTTTCGCGGATAAATAATAGTATATATTATTATTTTATGCTATATAAACAGACACGGAAACCAGTGTGTTGACAGCCGTGAGAAATAAAGTCGGTGCACCGTATCCAAACCGCGAAAGGACCTGCAAATACCCCGGGTCCTGCCACACGAGTGTACGACACAGACACGCACTACAGGGTGTGTTGTCATGGCAGTTTTCCGCTGAAACATATACATGAACGTATATATATATAAACATACGCGGAAAAATGTGAAATATTTGTGACACGATATTATATACATGTCTAAAATGTGCCGGCGAAAAGTGAACGTGAATGACAACAACGACACGACGTGTACACCACAGGTATGTGTATACAACGACAGTTCCGCCCCGCCCCAGAGCACATAAACCCCCGCCAACGTCGACACTCCGTCTCGTCGTAACGGTCTCGGGAAATCGTTTTATGTCTCAGTGTTTGTTCAGAGACGGGCGACCGACTACTTTACTATTTACTTGTTACTTGACCAGTGACCATATTTTATACCAGACTCTACCATATACACCTCGTAACCGTCCGAATGCGAGCGATGATACGGGCGCTGTTGGCGTGCTGTGCCGCGCTCCTGTACCTGTCGCCGCGGATGGACTGCATGACGGTGTCACCGATCTTGTATTTCACGACCGAGAGGCCATCGCAGTACAACCGTTACTACGAGAGCGGCGACCACGCGAAGTCTTACTACGGCAACGGGTCACCGTCTTCGGCGTACGGATACGGCCACAGGAGCATGCCCGACTCGTCCGCGTACGGCGCGGGTAAGGCACGCAGGAGCCGAGAGGAGCAGCAGCAAGGATACGCGCAGCCGTACGAGACCCCGAACACGTACGAGTACATGTCGAACCCGTCGAGGAAGACCAGCGAGGCGTCCAGGGTTCCAGGCACGGAGAGGCGACCGCCGGGCGGCGACGTGGAACTGATCGGCGACGGGCCACGGTCCAAAGAACACCACCGGATCAAGAAGAGGAAGAAGAAGATCAGGAAACAGGTGAGGCCGAGTGAAGACTACGGTGACGGTGGCGGAAGGGCCGCGGAACCGGAAGTGGGATCGTCGAGCAAGAATAACGTGCGCAAGGGTGCGGTAGCAGCGGTGCACAACAACGAACGGTCGGAAAGCGCGAGTGGTGGCGAGAAGAGTACGCCGCAGCAGCGCAAGAAGAAGAACGGAAACGGACAAAGGGACAAGGAAGAGATCGACGAGGAGTACGCGGCGTTGGACGCACCGACCAAACACAAGATACATAAGAAAAATGAGTACTCCAAGAGGCAGCAGTTCTTCGACGAGGAGCACGTGGACAACGGAAAAAAGAAACCTGTAGGATCGGTGGCGGCGGTGGCGGCAGCGCATGGCAGTCGTAATAAAAAAGTACATAAAAAACGGGAAGACGTGCAGCGTTCCGGGGTGAAGCGAAAGCGGCGCGCAAAGAAGGACCACGACAAGAAGCCAGTGCAGCAGGACAAAAATCACGGGAACGGCGGCGTCAAACTGCAATTACGACCGGGATCGTCGCAAGGGTACGGGCATGTGTTGGCCGTGCGGTGAAAGATTTGCAGCAGGCAGGGCACGTGCAGTCTCTTCGTTAAACATAATAATATATTTATGTAGGTAATCGTGAAAAGGGCGGATCGCGTGCGAAACGAAAACGTTACCATGCGAGTCGATGACCCAGCGTTAACATATATACACCTATGTATACTTATTATAAAATTTATTTTGTTGTTTTTATTATTAATTTTATAAGAAAAAATAAAAAAAAAAACTGTTTAAGACTGGAAACGCGCTCGTTTGCTTGTATACTATACGCCCGTTATGCGTTCATTTTTTTTTACTTTTATAGAAACCATAATATTTTATCATCCCGAATTCGGCGTTAGGTAATTATTATTTCCTCCGTGAAACGAAACTAATTCAATGACGTTGAACCGGAACGCGCCGCAGTAAACCTATTTATAAAATATATACGTCAATTGTGTCACAATTTTGTTATTGTTTTTTTTTCTCTCTCTCCAAGCATTCAGGGTCGTTCACCGAGTTAAACGTTATTGTTAAACAAATAAATCCAATTATTTTGTTATCGTTATCGACATTTCGTTTTAAACAAGTGACAAAACAACAAGTGTATATTATATGTATAATATGTAAGTTACACGTACGTTCGTATTGCACGAGCGCCGGGCGGACTTTCGTAATTTTTACTTCGCAACCGATGCGATAAAAGAATTTTATTTAGAGAGTATTCTCAGCCTTCCGAGAACCGCGTCTGTTGTCGCCGTGATCCGAGCGCGCAGCATCGTGTTGTTACACACGTGTAGTGACATTTAAAACAAACAAATGTTCACTAATCCCATACGCACTGCGAAAACCTAGTTCTTGTCTCGGTTTTAGAATAATCTTTATTTCATAGAAAATGAAAATTGCCACCGAGCGCACTACACCAAACAATAAAACGTTGAATCTCAACAGTTGTCCGAACCGTTCACATCATCGTCCATTATCGTTCACCTCACCGCTTGTAGAAAAAAAACCTCACAAACGCTGGCTTTTGAAAACTCATGTCGACCACTAAAAATCGAAACGTTCGATCGACTGCGGGTGATATCGTAACGATTCGTTCACGGTCGATATCATTGATAAAATAATATTGATGTATGATTACTGTTGACGGAAAGCTGTAGCTGTACCAAATACGTGTCAGTGATTCATTTTATTGGTATACAAGCATTGTTATTTTACTCGGAATATTACAAATCCATAGATTTCAACATAAAAGTGGCCGCTGTGCAACCGACAACTTACGAATGATATTAATCTACGAACGTTGTTGTGTTTAGTCACTAACTATACTTTCTATATAATATGTATTTTGTTGTATTACTATTAAGGGATTTTGATTTTTTTTTTTATGTAAACAATCGTATATTGCAACCGTTTCGACTGGTCGATATCAACCTCATAACGGCAGCTGGAAAAGTAATATTTTAATTGTTCTTAACGACACATAATATATTACGATTATATTCTACCGAATACATTTTAACTTTTAAGTAAATTAATGTAAAATTAAAAAGAAAACTATGCTGTACGACATGTAAAGGTAGTATATAGAGTTATATGATTGTTTCAAACGGAAATCTGTTAAATAAAAAAAATGATGAAAACCATTTGAAAACTGTTAATAAATCTTGAGAGTCTTTAAATATAAATTATATTATGACTTTAAGAATGTGACCATTGGAATTTTGTCGAGGCTTTATAATCAAGTTTGATTAAGCATCGAAAAATGTTTACTTTATGTCCTACCTACCATGGCCATCTAAAAATAAATTAAGACTAGATTACTTTAGTCAATTAACATTTCTCGTCTCTTATTTCATGATAAAAAATTATTACATATGTACTCGTTGGAAATTTGTTTTAAAATGTTAACGAAGATATTTGATTTATTTTAATACGGCTAAAAATAATAATAATCATTGAGGCTGTATCATGATTTCGTTACGGGGCCTCAGTGCTAGTATAAACGGAATAGAACGTAAAGCACTGTCAATTTCGGGAAAATTGCAGCACATTTTGAAAACTCACAACGAGGGGTGCGCAGAAAACAAAATTCGGAAACGTTTCACGATTTTGACGTGTGCATATATTCTACTGGCTCCAATAGATTTAAGTTAGACGTGATTGGAAAAAGTAACTGGTCGGGGGTTTTTATTCAATTTCCACTCAAAACGCAATCCCGCTTATGACATATTATTCTGAGCTGGTCCCTCGAACAACGGCTTAAGCGAAATGTAGTATATTTTAATGCTGTATAGGATGCCAATAATTAATTTATAACGACGATATTATTATTAGATTTACTTTTGTAACACAACATATTATTATTATCATTATGGTGTACAGGGTATTTTTCAATTTGTTTTGATGGAACTTGTCATATTTTGTTTATTAGAAGAAAAAAAAGATTTTATTACGTACAAAGACATTTTATCATAACGTATGTAGAATGTGGTTAAGGCAAAATAATCATACAGCCATAAACAAATGTCTACCAACCGTTGTTGTAATAAATGTTGGATGTATTATAGGAAGGTAATTTATATTATTTTTCAATCACTTAAAATCTTAAAAATAACTCCGTAAACACTTGGAATAACTGTGCTCGGTTCACAATCATATTTATTTTATAGCTATAACTTTATATCATCGCTTTTAACATTAGGTATATAGTAATATATACTACAACACTCGCTCACGTCGTGGTCAACGATGCGAGACGAATACCAGACAACCAGTCGCCGTAGGTTTCCGTACTTTTTCATATTACACGCTTCAATGATTTTTCATATATACCTATGTATATATATATTATAAAAAAAAAAATTAAAACATATTTAATTAAAAAATTGCATTTTTCGAAAACTTCAATTAAAACCCGTGGCTTGTTTTAATTATAATAATAGTTCTGAACGGCACTCTTACATTCTTTGTACTTACGTACTTGCATAAATTATTGATGTCGTACTTCATCCTAAGACTATAAGAAAAAACAACTCACTAATGTAATAATGAAAATCAAAAGAAATCTGTTATCATTATTTTATTATCCTTGGATATACTACGATATAATTTTTTTGGTACGGAGAAGTTTTTTTTTTTATTTCGGGTAAGAAGTTTCTTCTTTCGTACGTTGTTTTCTCAATAAGTTAAAATTAAAAAAGTTAGGTTATGATGTATCGTATACGACCAAAAGAAGCGTTATAAATATTTAATCACAAATATCTATAAGTATTGTTTAATCTAAGTTTTACGAATATTTCCCCGTAAAAACTTAAAATAAATTACAAAAACCTATATATATACCATATACATATATGCATGTATGTAAATACAAAGTGATTTTATTTTTTTAAATGGACCTACGCATCGATTTTTGAAAACTTTTAACGACTTATTATTTAAACGTCTATATGTTTTTCATACAAATTATTATTTTTTAAGTTTTTGCTCCATCTTTCGGTTTGGGAATGGTTTAGACTTTTTTATGTTCTAATATTCACCGTTTTCATTATTTAGAATTTTAAAGCTAGTCTGAAAATGTCGACGAAATACCAAGTTAATGAACTATTGGGGTTTGTGCGCTTACAAATAATAATATTTTTCAATCTAAACTTTAAACTATATTAATTATTATATCCGTTACTTCATATTTATATATGCATGGATTTTCAGAAAAATATACGCTAATAATTTAAAACTTTTAAGTCTCGAAAAAATATTTGGAATAGTTTACGGACAATAAGTAGTTTCCAGAGTGGTGAAAAAACGTAAACGAACATAATGAATTTTCCCCGAAACTTGGTCCGGTTGATTTCAAAGAAAATCACGGAGTTTAAATAAAATGTGCACGTTTTCATTGGTATGCGGACAAGGAACAACCGTTGAAATTGTTTTAAATTATATTTTTTAAAAAGGAATTCCCTATATTATTTTCAAAACGAAATAATATTGTGTGCGACACGTGTTCGTAATTAAACAAACGCACTTAAAAATATAAAAGCTTTACGATCCCCGTCAGAACACAAACATTTACCAACGTTTTATTAAAATGTCTCTTTATAGTTGCGGCCTAGTTTGAAATGAAATATCGATTGATCACCGATGAAAATGTATGAGCCGTTTCATTTTGACGGACGGTGTTCCGTGTTCGTGTACATTAATTACAGATTAATTTCATATTGTAATGATACAAATTTCGTTATAATTTCGTTTTAATCGTATCGACTATAACACTATATAATACTCAAAGGGCACAATAAAAGTTTTATAACGAGCGAGTAAGAAGTAAAAAAAAAAAAAATCGTGCAAAGAAAATGTTATATCAGTTGCAGGCACATTTCATCAACTGGTACATAAGAGTGACTTTAGTGTGAAACGTTTATATTGATTGAATTGCATGAATTATTTTATTTCATCCGACCTTTTTTTTTATATTTACATAAAACGTAAAGTGAAAAAAATAACATTGAAAATATTAACATCATTGACGGATAAATATCATGTATTTAGATAGTGAAATTTATCGATGACGACTTAAAGTACAGCTCACAATTTCTTATTGAGCCATTGGGCCTATTTTAAATAAAATATAGGTACACGCCACGTATGTTTATATTAAATTTTATATAGACCTACTACGTGTTTCTTCGATATTTTTGTAATAAATATAATTTATTATTTTATTATTATTGTCTTTTTTTAGGTGTGCACATACGGTTGATACTAAAAACTTATAAATTATAATAAAATAATGAAATTTAACGTATACATTTACCAATTTAAAAACCTTAATGTCTATAATCCATTTTTCAGTTGGAATCAATTAAAATACTAAATTTGATTTAAAAATCATTATTGAATACCTTTTGAATTCTTTTCTTTTAACAGCACACTACATAATCACATACACGTATACACGTACACACAAGTATAATCAATGATACTCAATGTCCCATGCTGTCTTGTATTGTATTTATTATAACTCAAATACTATGTTGATGGGTTTTATTTTTAAGCCTTTTTAACACTGATGATGCATTTTATCTGTATAAGTTGTTTGAAGTTTTAAAACGTCATTAATATAATATAATATAATATATATATATAATATACCTATGCATAGTTAAAACTTAAATGCAATTTAAATCTTACAATATCTTTAGAATCAATTTGTAAAAATGTTTCAATATATTTAGATTGAATCAAACTTTAATTTAAAAATATATTTTGATTGAATTTATTGTAATCTTACAATTTATTTACTTTGATTCATATTTGAATCTTACAATATATTATACAATTAATGTTTAATTAAAATTAAAATGTGATTGAGATGGAGATCTCGAGACGCTTGTCAGTAAAATTATTATTGGTGTGATATATAAAGAAATTTGACCGTACACTCGATTGTACGGTATACGGTCGGTTTTATGTGACTTTGGCATATGATTGT
Organism: Periphyllus acericola; assembly: GCA_949715065.1. NCBI lineage: Eukaryota > Metazoa > Arthropoda > Insecta > Hemiptera > Aphididae > Periphyllus > Periphyllus acericola. The sequence goes on from OX454271.1 coordinate 9,515,644, forward strand.
CTTTTAGTAGAAGCGTTGAGACTTCGGAGTTGAGCGAGATGATGTGACCTTGGATGATAGGGAATGGGTCTTCCCTTTAACTGTTATGTGCATGAGCCGTTGCACAAAATGCTCATTTGACCGGAAGCTTGTGGTCTTTAGAGCACTCCACCGACGAGAGATCTTCCCCAAACTTGATGCAGCGAGGGTGGTGAGAACAATACGACTTTGTGTATTCAAGTGATTGACAATATTGTGGCACTGAGGCTGCCCTAGATTTTTTTTTATTGTGGTTTTTCTATAGAAACCACAGTGTATAGAACTATAGAAGTAAATAAATACTAATGATCTCTTCATTGTTGTTCCTTTTATCTAGTCCTACGTAAAATAATGGTTGGGGAAATTTGTTTTTATTGGATATTTTTTACACGCTTAACGGTCTAAGTCAATGGCCTTAATAATTTAGTGCATTAGTGATATCCATGTTCAGTGTTAAATGGTGCAAGTTTGAAGTTCCTGGTGACAACCCTAAGCGGACGGTTGCTTCGTGGACTGAATGTACGATACTTAGAGTCTGCATTACGCTAAGATGTTGAATAATTCAACTAAAGTTTTCGCCTTGCGTGAAAGATACGATGATACCAGCGAGACTTGCCAACATATTTAAAATAAACATTGATTTATGAACATTGGAGCAATGTTTCTTATGGAAACAAACTATAGTAGCTAAACATATAATATATTCATATTATAATATAACCCGTGAATAAAATCCGAAACAGAAGCCAAGATTTTTCGGTCAGTGAAATAATAATTCTTTTTTTTTCATGAAAACAAGCATGAAAATAACGTTTTGGCAAAACGCATAAAAACAATCAGTGTTAATAATAATTCATCTTCGCCAGTTATTTAGTGATGTGTTCAAGGGTAATAACTTATCGGTAATGCCATGTGTTATCCCTGTAGAAACCAATAACACAAGCAGTGGCCAAACATTTAATGACGAAAATACTGAAAGTAAATTATATCAGATGAACTACAACTTTATTCGTGCATGTTGGTATCATTTTTTACTCAATGTGTTGCTGTACACATATTTTGTACTATTAGGAAATCCAAGATAAATTAATTCCATTCTCGATAGAACAACTCAAGAAAACCTGGAGTTAGCTTCTCTTTCGGTCGTGATGCCGTTATCGTTAAACATATTTATTGACATGATAATAATACAAACACTACGTTCAGCTTTAGCAGATAAAATCTATTGGTTATGTTATTTTGTTTGACGGAAAAACAATTACTAGTGGTAATTATCTCTTTTTTTTTCGTTGAGTCTTAAACGGGTGGGTACCGCGTGAAGAGCGTCAAAATGTATTCAGTAATTAATTTACCCTTGTATGAGCATGTACAGCGTGCCGATATTCGAATAATTCGAATAATTAAAACTAACAATACATCTCACAAAATAGTTGTAAATAATAATCAATAAAAACAACAGACACGAGGCTAATGATGACGTTTAATGTCAATGTAAATTCAACATTTCTTGAGATAGCTATATACTTCGATGGCGCTTAAAAAAGTCTACTGCAGTGTCGTTTTGTTTTCAAAATTATTTTCCCCGGCAAGCAGCACGTATTCCAATGCACCCCGTAGTCTTGTTCCCGATAACTTTATCGATGGAACGACGTCTACGCTGTACGTAGTGAAACAAATTGTATTTAATGTTATTACGAACACGAACGTCCAATTTATCGTTATGGCGCAACCGAGCTGTTCATTCTTGTGATAAATCAATACATAATCTCTTGCAACGCCCACGCGTATTGTCGTGACTTAATCTGGCGATCGCAGTGATTCCATTCGATTACATACGTATATCTCCGAATGATTGACCTCATGCGTATTACGTTTGAAAATTCGCGATCATTTGAACGTGAATTGTGAATTTCATTCGATTAAATTCCAGGTGCGTGCCAAGAACAACAATTTTTTTTCGACAGGAAAAAGTGAAAGCGCGGTCGCGCGTTTGTCCGTCATGCTCATGGCGCGTGTTACAATCGAACGATGCACGTGTGTGTGGGTACGTTTCGTTGTAAATTATCGCTGGACACAGATTTTACGAGGAAAAAATTACGCGGTCGTTTTTTCTAGTGAAACGGCGAAACAAACATCACGATGTTTCTATTTCCACGAGAACTGGCTGCGCCTTGGACTGAGCTGGACCGGGTATTATAAGTTGGACCGCTATCGTCTTTAATTGGTTGAACAAGTGTTATCCTATTGCTAAGATTAAATTTAAATTAGCTAACCGACGCACGCAGTGCATGCACGCAAAAGCTCATCAACTCGCCGGTAACCGCAATACCCCGTTCGCCAGACCGTCATATACCTGTATGCGTGTACTTAAAAGTTTTACCGGGCGACCATGGATTATACGCGGGCGAACCCGAACGTACCGATCCCCGCGCGCGCTCACGCGTTCGGATACAGTGTCCTGCGTCGAACGAAACGTCTAGGACATAGGATCGCCGCCTCCGTTCTCGTCCACTTCTTCGTATCTTACTCGCCGCGACCCACCGCACTACGGCAACGGTAGTATGATAGTAAAAATGATCATAATGAATTGCTAAACGAATTATTGGCGGCCGGGTGGTTGAAAGGGGGTTGGGGAGAGTTCATTTTACCGATTGTTTTACGATTAAATACTCTGAACAAATCTGCAGGCGCGTCGAGTGCACGAACAGCACGTAATGCCTATCTACGAATTTCACAAAGTCATAAAATTTAATTTTTTAACTTCTTTAATATTTCACTTATATTTACAAAACTATTGTCAACAAAATTGCCTTTGCTCAAAGATATTCTTTACGGGAGATTTTGCTCTGTGTAAATCCCGGTGGGACATCCTGTATATGTAAGTACAAAAAAATTATAATTCGTAAAAAAGAAACTAAAAATGGTTCATTAATATTACCGTGATAATGTAATATTCTAATAGTGCTATACCGCGGCTGTATAAAAGTGCAAACAAAATTTAGAATTTACGTACGTACACGTTTATTGTATTCTGGAATCTCATCCATAATAAAAGTTTGTTCATATATAATAAAATATATTTAGAAATCTACAAATATCTTGTATAGTATTATACTATGCCACCATATGTGTTTCAGCGTCAAGTTAGAAATGTTTATAGTAACTTATTGATTCAAATTGTACGTTATTATTGAAACCCACGTACTATGCCCAAGGCGCCAAACCATCAAACAATCATCTCTAATACAGTAATATTGTCGAAAACGTAACGTCAGATTTGACGTAACAATACTGACGTCATGATCGTTTCACGAGAATATCTTTGATACATCCTTCAGAAGAAACGACCGTTTTGATGTAGCAAATACAATATGTAGGTGGCATGTGTGTTGTAATATTTACCAAAGATACCACAAAATATTACGTACACGAATTCACGTTATCGGTTACGCAGTCAAAACCGTTTCATTAACTCTGTGCACCAGTTGGAAATAATATTATTTATAGGTTTTACCGAGAAATCGCTCACCCCTTTACAAATGCTCCGTGGTAAAATTAATATGACTGTTGGGTGAACCACCTCAAAATCAGCTGTAAAAGATTGTCGTACGTCGAAAAGTGAAGAATTCCGCCTTTCGGTGCCCCTGCCGATGTTATAATAATTGAACACGCCTATTCGATTGCATTTGTCGACTACTGGCGGCAATATTATTTTCTAATATTACGTAACATCACTGGAAACTAACATCTCACGGGTATATCAACCACGCGGTGGACGATTTACGACGCGTTATTGTTGTCCACGATCACGAGATATTGAAATCGATTGAAAAAAATGTATTTAAACGTGGCCAAACATAGTGTACGAATAATACTATTAAAATGTATATACTTGGTGTGCCCGGTAAGTATGGCTGCACGGTGCACGCTGTACCCTTACATTTCATACGAGGATCGGTTAAAACGTGTCCAAACAAGTTGAGCACCATGCAGTGCGTATCTACATCCAGTGGTGTTTTGTGGGGGAGGGATCAAAGTGTTCAAATGGTTCATATTTCATGTGAAACAAATAGTTACAGTCATTATTCATTACATTTAAAATATTAGTTGCAAACGTTGAATGTAAAAAAGCTTTTATAATTGTCAGTCTTATAGTCGTATATGAGAATAGTACTAAACAAAAAGGCCTCAAGTAAAAATGTATCAACCAAAAAAATGGCTTTCGAGCTCTGCGAAATTTATATGAGGAAATATAATCAAATATCAATTTTCATTTTGTTAGTCTGTTTCAAGTTTTAACATCTACTGCAGATAAAAGTTTCTCTAGGCCAAAACGCCTTCATGACATGTTGAGTATTAAATATTATTATTGTTAAAATATGTTTCACGATTTTAGCTATTTTCTCTTTGTCGGAAAGATGGTATAGGGTCTGCATGGGTTTCAATTCAGCACTTTGAACTCTGTGAATATATTTCCAGTAATTTCAAAGTTCTATATTTGTACGAATGCCAAAAGTAGTAGGTACCCATTAAGAAACTGAAATTGGTCCGTCAAAAACATCGAAGCCTTATGATTATGTTATGATTGTATTATAGATGTGGGAGGCAAAACCCACCCAGTGGCTATTTGTCAGAAAAATTATCTCAACCTTCCCTCCCCCGTGAAAAATGCCTATATACGCTACTGCCTACGTTCTTTATTTCATCGAGTCTTGGACCGTGATCGTGACGTATTCGCGGTCAACGAAAGTACACAATACGTTAGTTCGAATAATATTTACTAAACATTTACAGTTATGAATACTTATAGTTTTACCTTTTACTGCTGTAACTATGTGTAAAGTTAATTTAGCAAAAATAATTCGTTTCTCTGTGAGTGCAATACAACCCCGTTCGCTATTCATAAAATTATAAATACATTTATAACTTAATTGGTCCCATTTATAGAAGACATATAATTTCTGTAGCCCAATAAAACATTATGCCTTGATTAAATTTACATTAAGATTCCATAAAACTGTTGTGAATGAATTTAATTGAAAAAAAAAATACATGTCTATATTTATACATATATAATATATATACATGTATGTATCGTTTAATTAAAGGTACTTTCAAACCGAACCATATGAATTGGAAAGCAACACAAACATTTTGTTATTAAATTTATCAGTCACAAAATGATGACGTCCTATAATACTACACGAAATACAATACTATCTCACAAAACCTTCGTGTTACACGTGCACATTTAAATAGTATTATTCATACGCTGATCAAAACCATAAAATGTAGAAAACATTACTATATTTTTAAGAATTAAACATCACAAGCGGGGTTCGCACCGTAAAACCGTAAGAATCATGATTGAATAACATAAAACTAGATTCTCGTGAATTTACCAAGTGTGAACACGCTGTACGTATAACTTATCTTAATTAAACACAATAGTACCTGTTGTCGGTTGAAATATAAAACGCGTTTTTTTCAACGAAAAAAGTTATTATAACTTTCATGTTTTATTATCGTTTCGTGGCGAGTATAAAAGCATAATATAGTATGGGCAACATATTATTTATTATTAAACAATTAAAAACAATACTTTTCTTCGTATACATTATACGCATAACACTATAATACACGATCGTCGTTAAGTGAGAGCTAAATTTTATTTTTTTTTGTCGGAAAAACATTAATCTATCTTCGCGTAGAGTTTTAAAGCGAGAAACTGCAAACTCGCATTGATGTCTCGTAGGGAAAAGTTATACATATTTTTTTTCTCTTTTCGAAAAATATAAATATACTTTTAGAGTTGAAATTTTAAGAAATGTTCTCGTCATAAACGTGTTTAAAGGACGCCGCTGTAGCCGACGTTAAAACACTTGAACCAAAAAAATTACACGAAATCCTCCTCTCGAAATTAATCAGCATTTCTCGACTAAGAATAAAATGAAAATTATTTAGTTTAGTGTTATGATTGAGGCGAGATCGGTGGGGCTTAAGCTTTTAATAAGATTGTACGGCATCTAATAACATTATCTAAATTGGCTGTCACATGAAATAGAAAAAAATCTAAATTGGTAAATTATAAGAATGAAAACACACACCATTGTTATTATTTTTTTTTATATGGCTGACATTAATTTTTTATTGTTTTTCACCACAACGATATGGTCGCGTAATCAAAGGGAATATAAAAGTTTATTTTATACGCTACCTATTTAATTGGTAAACCGTTGCGGACAAAAGCTCGTATTAAAATCGTTATCCGTTATATTCGTGTTTACAGTATAAGTAGCTACTATAGGTGTTGGACAATATTAGTATGCAGTGGCCTGTGATGATATAAAATTACCATTCGTTATATAATCTATATATATAAAAATAAGTGTACATTTTGAATAAATCTTATAGCTCAAGATCCACCGAACCGATTTCGATAAAAATTTCAGGGCATGTTAAGATTGATATGTAGATGGTTTCTGTGAAGTTTGTACGCTGTGCGATATGTGGTTCCGGAGTTATGGCCTCTTAAGTGCACAATATTAATCACACACGCACGCACGATATTCAACAATATTATTGTGTTGCCGTGGAGAGATATATACACTCTATGTGGTTATTTTTTATTATTTGTTTCCGTGGCACGTGAGTCTATGGCATTAAAAGTTACGTTTTACGTAAAATTACTTAAATGTAAAATTTAATCTTTTCTTTCTTTTCAGTGAAATAAAATTTGTGAAAATTTGTTTTCAGTGTGGTGGTTTTCATGTGTTTTTTTCGTCGCATTTTAATACGATTGTGAAATTCATATTGTTTTTTAAGTGACAAAAAGTTAAAATTGCAGTACGGCTCATTGCAGTACATTAAAAGCATTTGGATATTCGCTATATTGAATCCATAGGTAGGTGTGACTTTTGTTGTTGTTGTTGTCAGTGTTTTTTAACACGTTGGATTGTAAAATTCATATTGTTTTTTTACGATGGAAATTAATTCGTTTTTTTTTTCATTTTTTTTTCATCAAATCGTGTGCCACATTCGATTTCATTTCGCATTGCGCAGTAATCGTTCGGCTCATTGCAGTACATTGAAAGCATTTATTGAATAAAATTAAGATTGAGAACAATTTAATAATAAGAAAATAATTATTAAATAATAATAAATTTATAGAAAATTTAATAAACTTGAGAATTTTTAAATGATTAGGTTTCCATTTCCCAAATAATAATAACACTTTTCGAATTTTGATGTTTATTAATAAATTTTTTAATTTTGAGTGTGAAGAATTTTGAATAAATATATTGAACAGCTGCACATACATAATGACAACAACAATTCTATTTTCTATTAATTGGTTTGAGATTAAATGATATTGATTTTTACTCAATTTCAATGTTTAGGTGCTGCGAAGCGCACAGGGGCTATTAATTATTATTATAAAACTAACTCTAACTGTACAACTTACGTGCTATTTATTTATTTAAGGAATGTGGCTAGGGGACGGAAAAAAGAAAGAAGGTAAATAATTAACATCTGATTTAAGAATTTCACTTAGAGAAAGCAATAACTGCACACGAGCGAAGCCGGGTTATTCAGCTAGTTACTAATAATAAATATGATCGAATTGAAAGTGCACGCCTAAAGAAAGTCGGGTGATATCCTGCGGGGATGGTGTGGGTTGGTTGTTGTGTTTGTCTTTTGCTTGAAACCAGTGTGCCATTGATCTCGAAATAACGATTCTGAGTGAAAAAGGTCTGTTGCATCAGTTTTAATGTCTAAAGATAGTTAAAATACGAGTATATACCTAAATAGGAGGGATGGCCAAAAGGTCGATCGCGACTCCCTTTCGCATTTTCTTGAATTTTTAAATTTTTTCAGAAAACAAGCAAAATGATTTTTTTTTTTCGTAAATTTGTGTATCTTATGTTATGTTATGTATCTATTTTATTAATACTTATATATATTCTAAATAAAAGTAATAAATAAGTGTAACACGCATATACATTTTTGTTTATTGATTGACTACCTTTTTTCTTTCTTTTGTCGATCGCGATAGCCTGAGAAAACTAAGATGTCAATCTTAAGTCTATTAAAGTTGGCCACCCCCGCTATATAAACCAAATTTCTTAATAAGATAGGTTGAACTTTTAACGTTCTAAATTTTGAGTGCTATACGCTTGTCGATGTGTTCCACGATGGGTTACATCTATTTATAACGATTCAGTCTGCGGCTCTCGCACTAATGATTATTAAAACTAAGTGCGTATTGTTATAATTCTTACATGTTTAATATTTATGAAACACACAGTGTGACATACGCTCAATTTTTTTTTTTTTCAAAACCAAAACATTTATAACTTAAAGTTTGAAAAACTATTGAGCTACAAAAATGTTAGACATCAAACGGTATGTTTTCGGAAGTTAAGGTATAGTATTTTTATTATTATATATACTACCAAAATTCTAATAGAAACTGGTTATCAATACTGTCGTTAGAAATAGTCCCTAGAAATCCACAGATTTTGATTTAAATACCAAAAATATCATAAATGTACCAGTACATTCCAATGATGCAGTCCACACTTAACTATCTTACAGTATGATAACATAATTTGGTAAGATGACGTGATTTGAAATATTTGATCAGGACACGTTATTATGAGATGATTTTTAATTTGGTTACCACTTACCACTGCATTAATTATCCATGGTATTGGTGGTATATGCAAATTTATGTAATTACTGTTAAAGTTTAAAAGAAGACACTTTTTTCACAAACACAGAATATGTTAATTGTAACTATAAAAGATTCTTTTATAGTCTATACAACTATAAAAAAAGATATTCATGCTTAGGTTAACAACTATTCGGACTCATAGACATAATATATATAAAGACGTATTGGACCTATCAACTGCAAAATCTAAAATCATTTCGAATATTTATGATAACTTGTTTTATATAGGGCTCAAAAGTAAATATTATTATGACCTCCAATCCTTTAATCAAGATAAATGATTTTCAAAACCATCATATTACTGTTAGGAACTTTATTGTAAACTTCAACAGCCTTTAAGCTCATCCCAACACTCAGCGTTATATACATGGGTAATGTATAACTCGTAGTTTTATTTCAACGTTATAAAATTATGCATGGATCATATAATATTTACTTACTGCCAATATATATCTAACAAACTTTAATTGTTGGTAAAATTTGACATCGTATTTACCATTAAGGGGATATATAAAAATGCACAAAGGCAATCTAAACGATTAAAAACTAAACAAATGCATTGTCTCTGTCGTTGCCAAGGAAATAAATAAGGATAAGAAAATATTTTCGCTGAGCTCGGTTTTTTCTTGTTTAAATCCATTAGTTTTATCTGTTAATTACCCTAAATTATAATTAAACTTCAACCTTTTTTCTCTCTTAAAAGCGGAGTCATGACTACTGATGACTTTTTTTTTCTTGTTTAGTTAACTTGTTTATATATTTAACATAATCATCACGTCCAACCCGGATTATTTGTAACGCGATATTAACTTCTCTTGAAACATTTTACACAAATATATAATCACATTTTTCGTTACACCTATTGTAAAATGATGCAAAAACAAAACATATTGTGCAATATGTTGAGTGATTCGTAAACGTTCTATCATTCACTAGAAAAATAATAGGACTCAAAAATTTTTCAATTTTTTACCCATAACGTTAATATAAAAATAACCATGTTAACAATAATACTTGCGGTAGTACTTATGTACGTACTATTATTCTACCATTGATGTAGATAAAACGCAAATGACCGGCCACAACAGTGTATGTATTCATATTATTCCATACGACTTTACGGCGACGCGTCGTACAACGTTATCATACCTACGTACCGTAGCACGGACTATTGTTGAAAAAATTACGTTTATTTTATGGACTCGGCGAGAACGCGGGTAATTGATGTTATTCAAAAAAAGAAAAAACCGAAACAAGCCACGTTTAATGACGAAAAACTCTTAGGTTTGACGATTCCATTAACAAACGTGCTTATTTCGAAGCCATATACAGCTGATATTATGCCATAGCGCATGAACCGACGAACCCATTATACCGCGTGTGCGGCGTGAAACTATATTATGTACAATACACATTGATGAAATATGCGCCGACAAACTTTCTCGCGGTAGTGCGGAAACACTGTGTTTACCGTACGGTTTGGAATTCATGACGATTCCGATGACTAAAATAAAACCGAAACGTTATAGTCTCAGTGAACTCGAGCAGTTATATGTTGTACGGAGAACGGGCGCGTATACATTCCATACATGGTAGTGGTACTCAATGGTGTGATACGAAGTAGTCGTGAACGATAATATGTTTTTGATGTTGAAGCGGAGCAGAGAGCGTCGTCGTCGAGAAGAATGTTAAAATGTATTTTACTGTATGATACACGCGGGGTCGTTTCGAACGACAATAAACTTTGAATGTGAAAGAAAAGCTGTACTGCAAGACCTTTAAGCCGATAGCGACAAATGCCGTGTCAATACCACGTATAAGTACGGATCTACTCCTGAGCGAAAACCTACAACAGCTATTGTGCAACCGCTATGAACGACAAATTATTAGAAAAAAAAAATAAAAAAATAACGAATACGAAATATATTGTTAATCGCCCTCGGTTAGGTAGTGCTTAGGCGTTCTAAAAGCGAAGAGTTTTTAAAATCCAATATCACTAATAGAACCACCAGATATTTGCAGAAATAAAATTGAATGAAATAGAAACGCGATGGTTTCGAATCAAATGAGAACTGGGGGCTATTGAACCGTTCAGGCAAGAATAACGAAGGATAAAGATTGCGATAAAAATACGCATTGATCGTCAACGAAATAATCCTAAAAAGACTACTTAAAAATCCATTTTACAGTATATTGTCTCGACGAGCGATTTTCTATCTGCTGTAAGAATTGTTGGTATCAATCACTCAATATTGATTTTGGTTTTTTCCTGTTTTTCCTGTAAAATATATCTGTTAAATGTTTAAAAAAAAAAATACGTCGTCAGGCCCAAACTAATCTCAATATTGTTCTCGTCTACTTTTTCTGACCTTTCTTTAAGACGTACTCAAAAGTGGCCGCACGATACGTAATATATTAAAATATAAAATACGGTATAACTATATTTGTAAGAAAACAATTGTATTATATGAACGTGATGTATTTTAATTTTTACAATTTCAAAACCGTTTATGTGAACAGTTAATATTTTTAATCCAAACTCGTATTGTATCGAACGGTCACATATTTTATAAACGCAATAAAATACGTGGGAAGATCTATTTTCGTACCACCCCCGCTGCTGTAATGACACCCGCGGGATTCCCAGGGAGTATAACATGAGACACGATTACTAATGAATCGGATACTCAACTATCATAAAATATGCGATTCGGCTACGGGACATTCATCAGACTCATTTAGGTGTAAACTCGGGTGGTTAAGATGTACGGTTGTAAAAATAAATATTGTATATTGTGTATTCAAGTGAATGTAAATTTAAAAATGGGTTTAATCGAAATGATTTTGGAATTAATGAAACACGTGAAATTTGCAAACATAAAATGATACAATCATGATTACAGTAATGATAAAGACTGCAGAAAAAAAAAGAAACCTATAAAGAAAACTCAAAATAATCACAAAACACACGACAGTTTCAATTGAAAAAAAAAAATATATATACATAAGTATTCAACAAATCACTTAAACTATTTGGCAGTCAAAAAAGTTTTTCTCGCCATCCAGGTTCTTATAATTAAAATAATTAATACAAGTATAAAATATTATAAGCATTTACTTTTTTTTGTATCAATAATTTTTACTGTAATTGGAATACATAAAAATGCAAAATCAAATTAAATATACTGACTACGTAACACAGAAATGGTATTAATACACATTATTATTATCTTTACCATGGGTTCTCGAGTAGGTATAGCAAGACGTAAGAACGGAAAAAACTGTTCGATCAAGTTATCTAATTTTCATTGAGTTACCAATCACATCACGCATAAACATAACTAAGCGTATAAAAATATAATTATTAATGACATATTAAAATAATTGTAAGTCCTGCGGGAATGTATGATATTAATTGATGTGTCTTTTTTTCTGAAAACCCTTTATTTGAGTAGTAAATCTGCACCAACATATTTTGTACATACTAATCGGAAATCGTTCAAAGATTATGCCTTAAACGTGTAGTTTTTTCAAGGTGTTTTGTTGTATCTATTTATTATTATTTAACCGAAACAACAATATTCAGTACATATTTTACAACAAAGCAACACCTTCAGTCGCATAATCATTTTGTACAAATAAATAAAATACATTTCTTCTAACACTCAGAACCAATTTAATCATACTTGAAGTTTTAGTATAATTATGTTGAGTGTATTCATCATTTCGATATATTATATTAACCTTTTATATTAGTATTCAGACAATTATAATAAACGGGATAATATAAGTTTTTTTTTTTTTACAATAAAATACTTTATAACTCGGTCATGTCACTTTCTCAAATAAGATGCTGTTTTTCGTTGGTAAATATTCAATGTGGGTACTCCATAGTCAAAGTGAAAACCTTAAACTTTTGTTTTTTTCAGCAAAGGACGATAATATTATACATATAAACATGAATAACCTTAATTAACTAAACACCAATATCAAAATAAAATTGTTTTCATGTAACTATACCATGTGTTTAAAATAATAAATCATATTTATATTGTTTTCTGGAGTGTCTTGTATATTTATTTTATTTTTATGGCCATCCTGGGCGGCTGGCTGACATAGTACATGTGAAGAACGAAACGTAAAGCGCTATCGATTTCGGACAAACCGAAAATTTGAAAAAAGTACAACCTAAGGAGTGCGGAAAAATAAAGAAACAAAAGCAAAAAAACAACGTGTTACGGTTTTCGGCGGGTATACTTATTTATTCTACCGGCACACGTAAGAATTTAATTTGGTCGCGATCGGGAAAAGTATGTCTCCTATACAGCTTAGTTATGGTGGTTGTTGGTTTTTTTTTTTCTGTATTCCGCTTAAGACGCTCTTTCGAGGTGGCCCCCTGATAGAACGTCTTAGGCGAGTCTTACGCGATACGTGTGTAGGTACTCCGGACGAAATTTCGTACGACACTAGACGTGCGTGTGTTCCGGACAGGCGACGACGGCGACACTAAATTATAATATTATTATCGTAACGACTTGACGCCTGATGCAGTTGTTGCGGCTTCCAACACGCACTCGAACACGACGTCACTATACAGACTACTCGACGTTCTCGAAGAAGACGTACTCGTGGTCTTCAGATAAATCACGTGCACGCCGCGCGAACGAGTGAAACACAATCACGAACGTATTGTCATTAAAATGCACATAAATTGTATCACCATGGATGTGTACCTTCGCTCGCGTTAAACGTGCGTTATACCATTAAGTTATCGTTTACAGGATTTCGGATAATGCACTCGTCGCATCACGGCCCACGGTCGAGCTTACACGCCGCAGGCTTTTCGATACGCGCGCGCAACCCGCACGTTCCCGACATAACCTGCGCAATAATTGCACAGATTTACGCGCTCGCTATATCATTATGTATTACGGTCGGGCGCACCAAATATTGGTTATTTTGCGTACAACTGCGTTCACATGGCGCATTGTACGTCGACGATAATTTTCAGCATTATCATTATTATAGGTTTACGCGGGTTTTGTCGAAACGGCTTATGCGTACGCTGATCGACATTTCACCCCCGAAATAATTGCGAGATACGAATCACAAGTGTGAACAACAGTGTCGAGTGTCAGTCTATAAAATAGTTTGACAAAACAATGAACATATTATTAAGCAAAATAAAATGTTTCCTCGGTAACCAAATACGTGCCATTATGCCCAGAGCCCAAAGCTGTTATGACCCTTAAAAATGCGATTTTCGAAAAATCATTTTTTAATTCGCCTACATATTATAGTTAAAAGTTATAACTAATGAGTATATATTTCCTTGAAATTCCAAATGAATCGGTATGGAAGTTTCAACTGCAGGTTGAATTTACCCGGCTTTGCACAGAACAATCTTGGCCGGGGCAAACATATTTTAAAATCCCTTCTTATGTGGAGTATTATAAAACTACTATGACAAATTTTAAGTCCATACGTTTTTCCATTCTTGATATGTAATAATCACTCAGTGAGTGCTATTTGAATAACCTACAAGCTTTCCCACTGGGATCTCCACAGAGTGATATCTCCCGTGTAAATAAAGATAATAAAATTTTGTTTTTTGGGGGGGGGGTATCCATGGACAAAAGTCATTTTTTACCATAGTTCGAATAATAATATAAATGTATTATTAAAGAAGTTAAAAATTAACCTATTATTTTATGAATTTTGAAGATAGCCATTTTATTTGGCTTATTTGTCTGAAATATCGACCGTTCAACTTTCAGTTTTCCTTGCATTAACGATTTTTGATAATTTTTTTAGCTTACAAGAAAATAGTGTACTGTTCGTACAATTTTAAATAATAATAAAATTTTCAGCAAATTTTATCGGAAAAATTACGAGATGATAATAATTGAAATTATTTCTTAATAAACTAAAAAAATTATTAAAAATCAAGAAATTAAATAATAAACAGAATTGGATCATCTCAATCAGCTTAAGAGATATCGCTTTGTATAAATCCCGATGCGAAACTCTGTATATATATATATATATAGGTATATGGATGTAAATAATATGATAAATAAACGCACATAGTTTTTGAAACTTGTTACTTCATGCTAGATTCTGTTGCAATTTGTTCGTTTTCTCAACAATAATTTCTGTCTGTTCATAAAGTATTTTCAGGTAATGAAGTAAGATCGTGATTAAGATTCTAAATTCATAATAACAAGTAAATAGTCATTACGTATATAATAATTAATAAGTATAAAATACACGCTTGAGCGAATGACAGTACAATATTATATTGTGCACGCAATATGGTAGAACAGCAAACTTATACTCAACAGCTGTTACACGATTTGGATAAGAGTTACAATAATATTTATCTCGGCGACCGTCGACTTCGGTTAACACTTCGTTGAACGATAATTTCACGGATTCTGCCATTTTAGGTAATGCAATTTAGATACGCTCATAGTGGTTCACGTGATCGTACCGGAGATCTTATGGAGATTTTTTCTTACCTATCAGCATTTTCGGTGGGAAATTGTCCAGAGAGAGAGAGCATTTTTATACCATATCTATATTCCTATGCGTTCAAGAGCTGCGCTGCACAATGCGTTTTTATTGTTTTAACACGTTCAAAATAATCATTGGTTGCGGAAACGAAACGATCGAAGCAGCTTCATTCCAACAGCATTTTCCAAATGTATATTCTTTAACCGTCTGCTTGTGGATATCGTAGAGGCTACATCAATACTTATATGCTCTATATTTTGTGTCCAAACACGAAAAAAGTTACAACATAGCGAAAAACATTTATCTGATACATACCATGAGTATGGTCGTATATTGTATATCACGTAGCTGAAATGTTGTAGCATAAAACAAATAGGTAGTAATAATACGAATTAATATTAAAAATAATAATTGTAAATATTTATAGTAGAACTCCGACCTCATCTTCGATATCCTATTCTCCGCACCCTTTGAAAGGATTGATAAAATCGCCGGTGCACGGCGTTTATTGTAAACACTAGGAACAATAGCATTGATTTAAAATAATAATATAATATTGACTATGATGTAGTACTCAATGATATTATTAAAGACCAACAATTATATTTGTGCTTGTAAGTATAATAACCATATGGTAATCACACCGCAGGTCGCGTTATTGCGGTTCTAGCTCTGTAGATACGATGTAAATACTCATTGATGACGCAGGGGCCTGAGACCATAAAAAAGCCTCTTGGGCAAAAATCTGTCGTCATTAGAAATAATATTCTTTATCGTCACAGTTCGATGTTGTCAACGACCGTTTAGTGCGTCCCTAAATGGACTGAAATAGAGATCCCTGGGCTACGTCAAATATAACGAGAATTTATTATTTATAATGATACTGTTCGAGGGGAACCCCAGAATGTCAGAGATTTCGAACAGTAGATAACATGAATATGTATTTTTACATCCGGCTGCTTTTTATAATAATACATATCGTTGGTACATAAATATTAATATGGGACAATGGAAACGTTAAGAATATCGCAAACTGTAATGACGGTTGAAAAATGTCTGTTGTATTGAACAATGTTCAAAAATAACGTAGTAATACAAAAAATACGATATTGTAACGCTGCAGTACCTATATTATAAAGCTAGGATTTCGATACCCTAATATAGTAAATCCACAATAATACTTAGATTTTTTGAATAATAACCATCAAATATAAATTAAAATGATATATTCCTAAAAAAAAGGATCGTGGTTACTTTTTTCTAAATATTTTTATGTCCCGTAATAATATTGTGAGAACGTCGAAAAACACCAGAATATAACAAAAGATTGTAAAATAGAAGTAACATAAAACAATCAGCGTATTGTTCGATAAATATTTTCCTCTTACAGGACTAGAGTATAATTACCCCCCTCCAATTCAAAAAAAATGCTTCAAAATCCGTGTTGGTTAGTAGGAAATTAAGTTTATCATTTTAAATCGTCACTTAACCCGGTACGAGTTCACAGGGCACAGGATCTATCGTCCTGCAAACATTGAACGGTGCAGTGAATTACAGTTTATTTTACGAGACGTCGTATCCCCTGACATACTCGTGGACGTCCAGTGTAATAAACGTCTAACGAGAAAGAACGTCATATCGTTGAACCCTTTAGAGATAATTCCGATAGTAATTGGACACAAAAGAGAAACGAGAATACCGTACAATTTTATTTTTGTTCCATTGGTCGATTGCATTGACGCTAAGAAATTAATTTTAATCGGAACGTGGTATTTATTTTTTTTCTTACAAGAACTTTCGATTTAAATTTCTTTCTTATCACCGCTATACATTGCGTGTTCGAAACAAATAATTAGGTTTCAAATAATATTATATAATTTTTCGTGTGAAATCGTGTGCGGGAAATTCAGCCGCTGTGTAGCGGTCGACACACTACATGCAATGCATATCATATATATATAGTATGGATGACAAACGCTTCTCGTTCGGTAATGTAAAACCACCATTACGTCATACTATGGTAAAAACAATAGTAGAATAATAAATGTGTTAACAAATATAGATCGTAAACAAAATAACGAGCAATGTACGCATTTATAACCGTAAACCATAATAATAAATATTATATATATATTTTTTTTTATACCTACTGCTGCACCAACTATATGACTGCAGCACGTGACTAATTTTTAGGATTCAAATGTTTTCTACGTATACGATGTAAATGATGTCGCAGGGAAGCGTGAAATATTATATCTTATAGTTATATCTTATGATAAATATACAGAACGGGTTTCCAGCGCGATTAACGAAAAGGCCACCCATAAATCTCACAAATACACTTCAAACATTACACCGATCGATTATGATACCTATCCAAACCTTACTTAACCAAATGTTTTCAGATCGCCTGTGCATTAACGTTTTTGTTTTTTTTTATTGATCTCAATAACTTTGACAACAATAAGGCCATTAGTTACATTTAGTTTATTTACAGGTTCATTTTATTTAGATATATTATATTGAATTGTATAATTTGGATATTTTAAGAAATATTAATACTGGGTTGGTTGTGTCAGGGGTCGGGCTGAGTGCTGCGTCCAGTATACTGGGGATGTTAAGTTGTTTGATTACGTCTGTGTACTTGAGGCACTCTATGATGATGTGGTTGACTGAAAGTTTGGTTCCGCAGGTAGATCACATCGGTTTTTCTTCCTTTACCACGAGAAATCCATGTGTTAGACGAGTGTGTCCGATTCGGAGTCTGTTAATGATAACTCTATCTCTTCAGGTCATAAGAAGATTTGGCCAACCAAATATGGAGTTTTTAATTTCGCTTAGTTTAGTGTCCCGTTTGCGCCAATGTGCTTGCCATTTGGTCAGGACTATTTCGTAGATTTGGTTTTTTATGTCTGAAAAAGTTGTTATGCTTAACTTTGGGGTATCAGTGGAGTCTGCTGCTTTCTTGGCATCTTGGTCTGCCTTTTGGTTACCTTCTATGTTGCTGTGTCCTGGAAACCATAAACGTTTGACTGATTGATTAATTGATAATTTCTTTCCAAATAAATGCAATTTTTAAGTACGATACCGAGTGCATAGTGATACATTTTATCGAAGTTGATTAAAAAACATAATCGATTGTTTGAATTAATGTACGAGTACATGACAGTATATGATAGTATATTGTAAGGAGCCCGTTTCGAAAGTTTCGAAATTTTCGGTTTTTAGTATTTAATACTTATGAGCGAAGGCGTGCGAATCAACTTTTGTTTAGCTTGGAGTTTAAACAATTTGTAAATACTACGTTTGAGAACAAAACTATACTTCCTTAAGTCGTAAATATCAAACGCGCGCGTAGGATTAAAACTGCCGGAGGATCTCTAACCTCCTGAACTCCCTCTACATTACACTTTGTTTATAGGATGTACTAACGGGGACGGGAGGGATGTTTTTGTACAAAGTAAAATTGCAGGAATTTTTCGTTTTCTTTTTTTTTTACATAAAAAGTTTACAAAATGACCATATTTTTCGTATGAGACGCAAAATACTACATCGACGTGAATAAACTATGCCTTCGAGATGAACACGTAGCACATGAAAATAAATGCAATCGAGACAGAAATAATTCCACTAAAATGGATTGTGGTAAGAATAATAGATTTCCGTCGGGACGGAAAGCGAACCACGAACAACGTAATATGAAATACCCAACTGTATAGTCATACAATACACGAAAAACGATATTGATTCCGAAGAAGCGCGTTGTCGTGCATCCCTTTGATCGTCGCATGAGTCGCGCGGCGTTACAATGCAGTTCTACTTATATGCCCACCGGAGGATTTCGCACCCGGAAAACGCTTTTATTCCGTTGCCGTTGAACCGTGTACATTATATTCGTCACGACTGTGCGCGTGTCGCCGTCTCGTTCGCGGATAAAGTTTGTCAGCGCGGAATTTAATAAAAACTCTACACCTATATACAAGCAGCCCAGGCCCGAGGCTAAATTAAGTTCGCGTTATGCGCACACGTACGGGGGCGACAGCGTTTTCGGGGTAGTTAAAATATTCCCGTCATCCCGCCGGGAGGACGACGCTTTCTCGTTTTGTTCGCAGGGATAAAGTTAAAAACCCACGGTCGTGATTAGGGCTCGTCTCGGGTGCTATAAATAAGGTGAACAATAAAAGTCTGCAAAAATTGTGATTTACGACGCAGCTGGTTTGAAACCCTGGATGTGAAACGAAGGGCACTATTATTATATTATATATCGTTACGACGACGAGTAGTGCCGAAACGGACTTACCGTTTACTTCGGACGAACCAGAAGCGATAGCCGCAGACTGTACACGGGGCCTATATTGACGCCTGAACGGCATTCATTCGTGTTTTTTGATTTAAAGTTTATACCGATACCGTTACTAGTATTGAAAAAAAACAAAAAAAAAACAAAAAAAACATTGAAGTGAACCAATTTTCTGTCCAAAATAATTGGTTGCGGGTGGAGGTAGTTTTTTCAATTAGCGTAAGATTTATGTACTCCCGCGTGCCCTCGTGAATTATCCCACCTGTGTCACCTCCCGAGTACAGCATTTGATTGTGTTGTTTATCTTTTCGGCAACACGAGACTGCGATACTTGTATATTTCGAAACTTGAATATAGGTACTACAAACGGCCGTCTGCGGAGTTTGAGCGACACGAGTCGAGTTCCTGAGGTGAACATTTTTCGACAAATTTTACCGTTCAATCTCTTTAGGTTCCACGAACGTCCTTTGCCGCTAAAGGTTCTCCGGAATTCGACCGGCCAAAATATTTGGAAAACGATCCTTTGCGAGTATACTCGTATATACATATTGTAGTAAGTGTTGTTTTGTCCTGCGATTGTAAACTGCGCCGCCCGAGGCACGGGTAAACACAATATCGTGCATGTAAACTGCGCCCGAGTTTGCATCAAGTGGAAAAAGGTGACGTGTAAACTGCACCCGAGCTTTTATCAAGTGGAAAAATATAAACGAAATTATGAAATATCTCTATATTTATATCTTCGTTACAGCAGCATATGATGAACAAAAAAAATATTAGTAATTAAAAAAGTGATAATTTGAGCAAATAATAACATGTTTTTGATACATATTGATCAATATTGGTATTTCACCGCTAATATATTTATTAATTAAACTTTTTATTTTTTCACGTTTTGTTTTTTCTTTTAGAATTTTACATTTAAAAGATTTGTTTATTCTACTCGTATTTAATTTTAACGTATGTTTCTATTTGAATTTCTTTCAACTTTTCCGTAAACATAAAAATATTTGGTTGAGTTGTATAAAATCTAGAGTTAAAATGGAAATGGTATCACTTGCACTCGTTGGATGTTAAAGGTTACTCTGCTGATGCTCAAGCATCGACATTGAGTACTGAGCTTTTTCACGTATAAATACATCTACTAAATGATTCGCAAATTATAATCAGGGTGCAGTTTACCTTAAACAAGCTGTGATTTGGGAGCAGTTTGTACGTATGGCCGTTTTGACAAAGGTGACGGGTGGGACGTTACCAACGTTCAGACAACAATATTGTAAGGTTTTATAACTTATTTAATTTTGGGAGCTTATTTCATTAATGGAACCTATACAATTATATAAAACTGATTTTTTTTATACTATATTATTAATAACATTATTAGAGTCGTCATGAAATGTCTTAAAGCATGAAGCAAAAATTCGCAAGAAAATTTTCAGACAAAAATAATTGCACATTAACACATATCCTAATTGGAAAACACAACTTTGAAAAACAGTACAAAATAAAGAGTTCATCGATGAAGTCACCTTTGAATCACGATATTATGCAACGTTCGTTTTGATAAAGTCATGAATTATTATTTCTAAAATATCGGTAGCCTTTTACTCGGGGAAGAGCAATAAACTGTTTGCATGGGGAAGAGCAATACACTGTTTACACGAAAAAAAATATTCGTTTGAAATATTCTTTTCAACGATTTTCCTAGAGAACTCGTGCAGCTGACCCAACACTGTGTACAATATAAGCGTACCATGTGTGTGAATATTTTGATTCGTTTCACCCAAAGCCTATAACATAACTCATCAACTTGATTGGTTTACACAAAATATTATATTCATTAACCGATTGTGTATTTTACTTCAGAAACTATAAGATATACACTAAATATACCGAAAAATATTATACGGTGCGTACTCTAATATACTAGCTATGTGTACAACAACATAAGTGTAATTTATTCATTATAACACGATAAATAATACTTACAACCGACGACTTTTATGAATTATAAATATGACTGTGCATAATATATACTATATGACGCGTGTCGTATATTAAATTTAATTTAACGACTGTATTACGCGTGTATTTTTATTAAACGAAATAATCGCGTAGGTAGTAAAATAATTCACTTTTTGTTTGCGTGCAATATTTATAGCGTTCACTTACCTTTTAATTCTTAACAAGAATTTTTTCCTACAGTAAATAAGATAAACAATAAGAGTTTACTTTAGTTCTTACAGTTATAATTTGTGATTGTTGAACGCAATGAAATAGCGTAATTATACACAATAATTATATTTTAGTACTTGACAAATAAAATGTAATCTTATATTTTGACTTTGATTTATTTTCCACTCGAGTCGTAAAATGTACCATAATCTTGAACACCTTAGTTTTACTTTGCTATAGGGTTTTTCTCGAGTGCCGGGATACAACCCATATAACCACCGGTAGCCAGTGTTTTAATTTTACCTTCACGTAGTGTAATTTTATTGTTTTAAGCAACATCATGTTATTCGAACCATATAATATGACAATCGTTTACAACTAATCCGATTATTATACAATATTAAAATACATTTTAGATTTTTAATGTTTATCTGTACGGCGTAGGTAATATGCAGCTCGGCAGTGTCGAAACAATACGTCCCTGTGTTCTGTTTAACTGTTATCTGAATGTATATCGAACTGTCAAAGAAAAACGGGATTAACTTTCAAGCCCTATATCAGGGCTTTTCGTATAGATAATATATACGTGTTTAAATTTTAATCTATACTGGTATAATTGTATTTTGTTTGACTCGAAAACATATACCTAGTATAATATGACGTTCGGACGCGTTTGAATTAAATTTAAAATCACCTACGTCAAAGGTAATACGTATAACGTCCGATCGTCATAACCGTAATAGCAATTATTATTATTACCGACCGTACCGCATCGACGCCAATAATAACCGTCATGAAAACTAAATTGTGACTTCAGACGTGTGGATTCATAGCTTTTAACCAAACTAACTTTACTCGTGAATTCAAGCGAAGAGTATGGAAGGTTTATAGTGTTTATACCTAGTTATTTTGTGGCTTCAATTTAAAGTATAACCAATCAAATGGTGTTATATCAGTGTTAAAAATAATGTCCATTCATCAGAGAAATTTTATCTTATTGAATATTAAAGAAACGTTGATCATTTTCTCGGTTCGTCCTTTATGTATTTAAAGGTCAACCAGGATTTTACTGGACCCAATGTACGAGTATACGATAATTATTTTGAAATCACGGTACGATCAATTTGAATAACAGCAGTTTAAGACAAATTTTATTTTGTTAATTATCTCATTTAGTATCTTGAATTATGTGAACAAAAAAAACATATTTACCCAAGTTCAATTAGAAGTACAGAGACTTTATATCGTATAAAGAAGGGAGCTTACTGTTTCGTATGAATGTAATAACATATAAAATAATATATACAACGACCTACAAGAGTAAAAAAGATCTACTTAAGTAACATTGAAACCTAAAAACTAAAAAGGATCCAAGCTTTAGTATGAACAAATATCAAATTATCTTCAACATTAAATCATGTGCACGCAAATTCATAATAAACAACAGAAAATTATTATTAATCACACCAAATACTATGTAAATATATACACGTATGTAATCAGATGATTTGGATCACATTTCGAATCAATAACAGTGCACATCATTCGCATTATGCGAATAATTTACGTAGCTAATATTACCCTCATTAACGTCTATGGTTGCACATAACTACATACGCATAACACGTTGCGGATCTAAGTGTAAAATGCAGTCAATATCGCGCGGGTAATGCAAGTGTAATGTAATAGTTACGTTTTTAAAAAAATACCGAATTTCCTCTGAATCAAAATCCACCACCAGTCACGTGCGGTGGTTGGTGGTTAACATATTCCGAATCGAGGTACTTCCTGATTATATTTATTCAATTATACGAGTATTATGTTATCCCCATAATATGCTGTTAGTATACGTTTTACCCTGTAATACCCAGTTGTACGGGTCTGTAAGTTGGACATTTACTAAAATATTAATCGCTAAACACGTTTGATTTTTTCCCCAAAGATTCTTAATAACTTCAAGCTACAAATTATACGCAAGCGTTAGTTGAAACTCGCTGTAATCACCACTCCATTCATTGGTGGTCAATCGAACTGAACGTTTTTAAGATCCTTGGAGCGGAGAAATATTTAAATTTTGTAACAGTAGGAACAACATTTAGTCTTTCCCAATGTTTTTAATCGTCGCGACTGTAATTTTATAACTTTTACGAAGTTGCGATCTTAAAAAAATAAAAATACAGTAAGTTGATATACAACATTTTTTTATTGCAATGCAGCACAACAGTAGCTGTAGTTTAATATTCTTACGTTCAATTACTTCTTGGCTAAGGGTTAAATTTACTTTTAAAAATTATTCAAATCAATTAGTGCAGTTAAATTAGTATGTACACCTACGCAATTTAAAATATGAAATTACGTAAACTTATATCGCACTTCAAAATATAATTATAAATACGGCGGGCGTTTTTAAAGCGTTTGGAGTTGAGCAACTGTTATGCCCAACTGATGAAAATATGATTTAAGTAAATATCCACTTTAAACTAGAGAAATTCAAAAGTTACGTCTACGAGTGTAAAAACGAGTATAAAGTTTTCATCTATAAAAATGTTATAATTAAAATACGTAACAAATAATCAGCGAGTGATATTTTAAACATTTTTATTTTGTGTCTCACGAAAACAACAAAAACTATTTTCCTCCGCGTTTTATCCTTTATTATTCTATTATGTATTATATAATACAATTTCATATTTTCTTACAAAACATTATCAAAACAATCTTAATTTTACGAAAACTGAAAAAGAATACTGAATAATAATGAAAAAATAAAAACAAATAATTATAAAAAATTAACAAATTAACTATTTTAAGACATGACTTAAACTCTTTTTTTTTCTTTTACCAACCCGAGTTAATATTGTTTCACGTTTTCAACAATCGTGAAACACGTATGTTAATAATACGTAACAGATATTTTTTAAACATGTTTCGTTTAATCCCTCGAGAATCTTAATAAAGAGAAAAAAATGTACATAATACAGATGTTACATAAAGTATTTTTGAGACCACTTTCAGAAGCGTGGGTGTTTGAATCTTACTATCAAACCAAGGAGGCTCAGCTATTTTTGGTATTCGTAAAATTTACTAAACTGTTTACATGTATGTTTATTGAAAAACTAATAGGTACTTTATTTTAGTAACATATACTTATAAGTAATAAGAATTGATATAGTTAATTAATTGTTATAATTTTGATAAGTTTTTTATTAAATAATCGTTATGAGAACAATATATGCTGAAAATAAACAATAAAATATGTTATTTGAATATTTATTTATTTGAATGAGCGATGTTATGGACGCTGCAAGTGTTGTACAACTATACCCGTCCAGCCTGCAGCAGTGGCGAAAGATTAAATTCCCGCACGTACGTACAAATTAAATGAGCTTATTTATTTTTAGAAATTAAATTAGAATTCATCATGGCATTACGTATAATTTTTATCCATTTATAACGTGTGACTATATACCATGTCTAGTATATAAATATAGTGTGTACTGTGTAGTTTATCGTATATACACGATGTGCGCGAAAAAAAATTATCATCCGGTGCGTATTCTTCGAGAAAACGAAAGTCCGAAACGCGTACAGCTATTTCTTCTCATAACTTTTTTTTCTCGACCCCTTTAAGGTTCCTGTGGCGATATGAAATTCTTTCAAATGAAAACACCCTTCATTCACTGCGGCATTTTATTGAGGTAATTTTTCTATGAATTTTGATGTATCGAAATCAAAATTCGAACGAGTAGTTTTTGAATTATTCCATAATTTAAGTATTAAGGAAAATAGTATTATTACACCCGATATCATGATATGATTTGTACTTACACAATGTAATCACTAATTGCTACTGATTCACGAATTTTACACTTTTCATACACAATTTCAAATTTAAATAATTCCGAAAGTAACAATCCGAATGTTGACTACGTGGCACCAAAAATGGTGTTCCCAAAACAAAGTTTGTACAGCCACAGGACACCATAAAGTTTGCACAAAAAAAAGTTATGGAAACCAAACATAGGTTTATAGGTAATTTTAACATTTAAAACAAAATCCAAATTTATGCATTTCTAGGGCCAAAAAGGGAGTGAGCATGGTTAAAAAATCACCGTTCAGTATACATATGTAATAATAGACGTCCATTAATTTTTTTGTAAGTCTGCTCCGTCATTATGGTGATCCCGAGGCATCAGAGTCCTCACGGAAGTGCTACATATCTGAGAACGGGCTCTCGAGTCGCAAATATTTTCTTCTCACGGTCACCTACTATATATGTGAAACAAATACGTGGAAAAAATTTCATATTAGTACTGATAGGATATAATTATGCGTGCTGCTATGGGGTGATTTTTGTGCTACGTCTAAGAAAATGTATGTGATTTGTGTTTTTGTCATGACGTGTTGACTATTTTTACGAAATAATTTGTAGAAAAGAATGATCTAAAAATATTCTAGGATTCTAATAAAACTGTGTCGAATGTTTATAAAAACATAAAAAAAAGTAAAATATATAATAATGTTATCGAAGATTGAAATGTTGTTCATTTTTTCCAAACAAAATACATGAATATTTTATTATTGTTGTTTTGTTGAACGGATAATTTCGTTTTTGTTTTTTTTTTAATTCCTTAGACAAAATCATATTTTACATCATCCAACATACTATTTGAGAAATATCTTTAGTTTGTATCATAAATTACTTAAGGCATCTTGTATTTCATGTCATAAATACCATGATAACTACCCATACATTTTATAACTATATCGTAACATAAATCACGTAATTTATATGAAAACACGTGATCAATTTATCATCTGGTTTATTTATGAGATATTCTCTCGTTTGATTGGAGGCGAACACGTCCGCTGAGACTCTTCTTCTTTAAACAATTATGATCAATTTTCAAAATCTTACATCTATAACAATATCAGTGAGTGTTATAAAACATTACTAGAGTTAGTAGTGGTGCTAAACAGTGAAGACGCGAATTAATTGAAGAGGGTCGTCCAAGTTATGAGATCGAAAAATTTGACAGACATTTATAACCATAAACCTGTATAAAATGCTCAAAATGAATATAACTAAATTAATACTGTTGGTTTTCCAAGTGAACTAATATTAATAATTATCCCCCCCCCCGATCACGTAAATATTTGTTGCATTTTTTTTTCTTTATATAATTCGAATGGATCTCATTATTAAATTTAAAAAATTGAGGATTCGTGGTAATAGCTATACATTGAAGGTCACAGACTTTATTACTTTAACTCAAGGGTTTACCAAAGTTATTTTGGTACCCTGTATAATATAACCTTTCTTTGCAGTAACATTGAAACCGCTACATCATAATATGGATTTAAATCTATAGTTTAGGGACCACGCGATTTTATAACAATATTATTCAAATACCCAAGTGTAATTTGACACTGAAAATGTTGGTTTTAAATCATTATTTATATCGAAGTCACGCCTCGTCAATTCAAATGAGAACGTTGGGTAACTGATCGTATTATATTGTACCTATAATATGTTCATATGAGTTAACGTTTTCGTACATCGTGTATGTATATAGATTCTCGCGTAAGGTTAGCGATACGTTCCGTCCTATAGGTTTGTGTAAAGTATTATAATACCAATCATTTAACTACGTAAGGAGTGTGTATTAATATTTACTTGTACGACTGTAAAATGTGTACGTACTTGTACACGGGGTAGTTCGTTACATTTTTCCCCGTGAATTCCTACTCGTGCAGGACACACCCTTATTATATTACAAGCACAAATATAAAGCCATTATAGCGCTGTACGGCCGTTAGCAAAGCCGAGTGGCGGCCGATTGAATCGACTGTTGCCCCCTGGTGGCAGATTTTAAGAGGACGTGGTTAGTTTTTGTATTTTCAATTTGTTGATCTTACCGCACGTATTGTTCTTTTTCGTCTCGCCGCTTAACGAATTCCGAAATACGGCTCGGCTGTAGCAACTAGCAACACTATTAGTCTATTAATTGTTCCTCTTAATATTTCACGGTCATAATTTATAATATACCATTACCGTACATTCACATCGATGATCAAATTCAAAATTCTAGTGATGCGAATATTCTAGTGTCCCCTTAAGTTTGTTCTCGATCCCTCTTAAACATCTTGCCACTAATTTTCAGTAAACTAATTAAAATTTAATAAACTCAGTGAAAGGACACAGGTGTTTGTCTGATGTTGTCCGGTACAAATGATGCACAGAACTTATGGCTGACATTTATTTTTAATTTTTTATACGTTGTACACTTATATATATCCTTGGATAAATTATGTAGGCTTATGAAAAATATGAGAAAAAACAATTCCAGTGAATATGATTGCTTTTATGTGGATGTGTATTTTATATCGTTTTGAATTTACCTCTACATAATCAAAATAATTAAATCTCATGGAAAATTATTAATTGTTATGTTTAGGTACGCCAAGGTTTTATGTACACTAAATTCTTTCGATTTACACGACAGAATTTATTAGAACACTGTCGAAAATAATTGTATAAAATATGTTTTTATAGAATATGGTTTTTAATAATGAATTATTATTTATTATTTGTTTAATTCATAAGTATTGAGAGAATGTAAAAATTGAATGGTTTGTCCAAAAATGAAAACCTTGTGCGGAAAGTATAATTTGGTTTTCATTCGAGCAAACTATGATCCCCGTAGGGTAAAAGTTAGATATTTTAGTTTGATGATACACAAAATGTTTTAATAAAAATGTTTAGCCTACACTTTTCATGAAAAAACAGTTTATTATGGCTATAAATAATGAGTTCCCATGGGTGAGAACATTATTACATGGATCGGTGGATTTTGTCAAGGTTCCACACCGAATCCCCGATACATTTCTACGGAGACCCGAATTCATCCTAACCTAATGTCTATTTACTAGACCAGCCCAGTTTAAAGCGGATTTGTCAGTCTGATTAATTATTTAATTTATCAACCCTATTCACTCCGCACATTTAGAAGTTAGAACATCCGGCCAGCTCAAAACAGGAATAAATTATTCGATCGCCGAGCAATGCAGTACTCTAAAACCTATCGTGAAGGTAAGGGTTCAAATAAAAATCGAGTGAAACGAGTGAAGCTGCGGGTATTATAGTTAATTCAATTTAACACCAAATTTGTTTAATTCGTGCCCTGGAAAAAATTAAAAAAAATTATCGTTTTTAAATAAAAAAACTTTAACACGTTAACGTGCGCGCGCACGCGCGCGCACACACACACACACACACCAATAATGAAGTCGTTTATTGTGAGTGATTTATTTTTCAATTAGGTTTAATGGCACACACAGTTTTTTTTTCTTAAAGTAGATTTATTTTTTTCCTACGTAAAGAAAATTACTATTGCATCGATTAATTTTATTTTTAAACGTTACTCTTGAAAAGCCTATGAGAAATTATAGATTTCTAAAAAAAAGGTATACACACATTATTATGTTATTCTTCATGAGTATCTTTTAAATTGGGTTAATAGTATAACATAATGTATATAACGTTCGGGCGAAAAAATAAACGTGCGATTAGTGTCAACGTTCTGAAGTTGTTTAAAAATATTAAAACGTAAAATCCATAACCATTATTAAGGTAAATAACTATCGAAAAAAATTAACACAATTATGAAATGTAATATCTAATACTTAATGAGCAGTACATTAGTGTACTCAGATTAGTGTATTATAGAGTTCTATTTTTGAAGTAATTTATGTTAACAATGTTACCTTATAATAACAATATTTAATTATGGTCATAAATCATAATAGTACTTAAAAATAGTTATACGACAATTTATAGGTATTAATCTATGATTATTATAACTAATATTTGTCAAAACTAAAAAAAAAAAAAAGGTTTGCATTTTTTCTTTATCTCAGTTCGATTGGGACTTGGGAGCCACTGTACTTCCGTACTTGATCTTGTATCAAACAAAAAAACACGAGAAAGACATTTTTCTTGCAGTGTCTTTGATCCGATGATATGTAAAAAATTAAGGGATTTTATAGCATTTTAAATTTCATGAAATCAAATCCGTTTTTCATTTTTTTAACATTAAAGAATACTCGTATAATCTTTATAATCAATTATAGAGTAAAGTTGAAAGAAAAATCATGTACTTAATATTAATTACTTACGTCCGCAACTATGTCTAATTTAATCTATATCTCATGACAGTTTTATTAAATTTTTAAATTATTAAAAAATTTAAAAAAAAAATAACTTAAATGTTTTTATACAATAATTAACATCGGAGAAATCGTAATAATTAGTACCTAAATCCTCAGGGGACGCCGCCGTGTTAAGTTACGCGTGTGCGTATACTAATTTTACTTAGACTAGACTACAGTGGACGTTGTAACTTGTACATTATAAACAGAATTAGTTTTACTGATCGAATTACGTGATACGAAATAAGTTTAAAACTTATATTCACTTAAGATAATTGTACTTGATACATCTACAGTTCGTGCAAAGTTTACTCCAATTAAATATGACGTTTAATACAATTGATGCTATTGATGTATTAGTAATATTGTGACAATTTGATTGAATACAAGTTTTACAGTTAAATTTTTAATTAAAAAGTTCCAGCACACAGTTAAAAAATTTAAAATAATTAATATAATCAATATGTACAGAAAATGTTGATTATAAATGTTTAAACAGAATTCGTTTTGTGCCAAGTCGTATTTGATCAGTTATTACTTATTATTTATTGAAAAACGGGATGAATACATTTTAGTGATAAATTTTTGTTTCGTAAATATTAGTAATTAGTGTTATTACGGTGATCAGAAGTTACTTGTTTCTTTGATTCGAATGCCGTTCGATAGGTAATAACTAATAAGTTTAAGTTGATAAATTTCCCGTTTAGAATTAACCTTAACCTATAGCGTTGTATGCTTCTCATAACGCACAACTAAAGAACTTTTTTATCACAGTAATTATAGCTATTTACTACTGACCACTGACATCGTTTTATTGGCCAACGTGGATACCTTATAGTCGCAACAATAACGTGTTGCGTACGGCGAAATAACCGTGTAAAGTGTGTAGACCGTGGGTACGCCGTCCGATTTCGATGGGGGAAACCAGCTCGGTAAACGTATAAGCACAAAACTGTAACATCACTGCAGTTATTGTGTTGTTATCATAATTATACTGTATGATTATCATTATATGTTATTTTATATATTTTATTTCGTTCCTATATTCAAATTGAAACAGCGATCGCACATCTCATATTCTCGCTGGAACACAATATGGTAAGTCAGATTAGTGCTTCCGCTGAAAACAACAATACTTTTCACCAGGTAAAAGGTATAAACAGCAGATCACCAAAGATGAATCCCATGCCAAAACGAATGGAAAAAATAAAAAACGCGAAAGTACACTCGCGTATTCTGAAAATCGAAACGAAAGTCATATCAAAACTGTAAGCTGTTCGATATTATGTTTTATTCTGGTAGTTCGTCTTTTAACGAACACGAGAGAATAAGAAAATAATACCTTTTACGAACACGTATATATGCGATGTATCTTCAAAGAAAATTCGCAAAAAACCACGTTTTACGTTTGTCGTGCCGGCGAAATGTGTTTCGACTCCAATAAGGATGTACGTTTCACATAAAAACACGATGCGTACAACTTATCAAACGCAGTGGAGATACAATGGAGATGACTATTTCTGAGACTACGAACCATTAGAGTACTCGTACAAAAACATTCTATAACTCGATGATGACTCCGAAAAACCCAATATCCAATCCTTATAATTGTCGTGGAAATCATATTCATATATATTATATATATATATATATATATATATATATATATATATATATATATATATATATATATATATATATATATATATATGAACAGTGTAGTGTTCGCCAGAGCTGCAGAACAGGATGGCGAATAAGTCGTTAAAAATTATAGAGTGACGCATACAGTAAGGCTATTGATGAGCAAATCCGTTTGAACGACCAAAACCAACACGAACATGTTAGGTGACCGTTTAATCGATAAACAATTTAAACGCTTTAATCATATCGGTACGAATGAAACTATTCAAATGTGCTGTACGCAATGAAGAAAGCGTCTCAGAAAATCCCTTTCGCCAATCACATCGAATCAGTAACGAATCCTACGTTTGAGATACCGGGAACTAATATTTATAATAAATAAATAAATAAAAATAAATTTCCGTTCAAAAAAAAATGTATCATCTACATTAATTATTACCCGGTTTTAAGGACATTTGTTCGAAAAACCCAAAGAAGATTACTCGGAACTCAACACAGAGCACACGAATAAATTAATCGTTTGCAATAATAATGAAAGTCGACGACAAAGAAGAACGAACACTGAAATGTGCTTTTGATGACGTTGATGACTGTGATGACACGTCAAAGGAAATCTGAAAAAAAAAATATAAATATATATATGCAATAAGCGAATTGGTAGCAAGTTTATTTTGTAGAGGAAGTTAGCGAAAATAGTGCGTAGCAGATTCAATTTGGCGTCCAGCCGAATCACTGTTGGAGGATATTATCGATGTATCGTCGGCGTAGGTACAAGGTACAATAGCGTTTGTTAAATTTTAATTGAAAATTAATTTTTGTATTTTCAAACATCACAACATAATGCTAATTATAGCTGCAGATTAAATAAAATATATTTCTCTTTCGATTGATTTCACCGATGGATATGAATATAAAATAATATACTTATTGTCATAGCCTATGACAATATAAACAAAACTCAGTGCCAAACCTTGGATAAATAGTAGGGTTGTGTTTAACCCAGTCGTACGTATTAAATCATGGCTAACAATATGTTGTCAAGTTAAATCTTTTGAAAAATTAAAAATATAAATACTACCAAACGACAATAATTGTCAATAACTCCTAGGAGTTGTCATAGTTTAGTACGCGCGCTAATTTATTATGTATATTTTACTGTCTGCGGTGAACTCCAGAATCCTATTATTTATTATAAATATTATTATTGCTAATTCGTTATTATTGTACGCACTGTTTGTTGCACATTATGCACTGTTGTTATAACTGGCAGTTTTATATTATTATATTATCTTTAGCTTAACAATACAAGTAATTAAACACGTATGGGGGGGGAATACTTTTATTTTTTGTGAATAACAAAAAATTGCGAACGTATAAAACAATGTTTTTTATCTTATTTATATTCTATTTAGTTCATAGTATACTATATTACTTGAATATGTATAGTTTCTATTCATAAGAACACAATATAATATATTGTATTATTGAATTATTATTGTATATATTGAATATATACAGTTACGTATAAAGTTGATAATTTTATTTTTGTTGCGTGATTAACGTTATTACATATATGTATTTTAATATTGGCATTTTATGAAACTATGTAGGTAAAACATTTACATTTAATTAATAATATATTCGGGTAATTTATCATGCATATAGTAAAATAATTTATTAACTTGATACAAAAATTTTAGTTTACAGTTTTTTTTTTTAACAACGCATAATTTGTTTTTAAATTTAAAAGATTGTTATTTAGCATCGATAGATAGATGAAACAGTACATTTTAATTCATAAGAAAAACTACAGTGCCACGTGAAATTCGAACAAAATTAAATTAAAATAACATTCTGAATAAGAAAATAAAAATAAAAATAAATGAACACAGTTCATATTCAAAGAATATGAAAATTATTGGAAAAATATGTAAATCTATCTTACGCAGAACGAATAAAAATATTATTTAATGAATAAAAACATAAAAAAAGAGCGTAACAGTAAAAATGTCTGAAATCTCTCTCTCTCTTTCTCTCTCTATCCCTCTATTTTACTTTATTTTCCCCTCGGCAGTTTGGATTTATGTATACAATAAGTTACTATAATAAGTCTGAAAATATATACAATACCTATTAATTTGTAGGTACATAGCAAAAAATACAAATACGTATAACCATTATACAGTATATACGTACAGAAAATAGATATAATATTTTGAAAGTTGTGATTGTTAAGTAAAGAACGATTTTTTTATTTATGAAATACTTATAGTTACAAATATAATAGTTATTTGTATGAGCATGTGCAATCCATCAACGTTAATTTGTCATATGTAAGAGATGTACTCGTAGTATTATCAAAATTTAGGTTTAAAACGCGGAGCCTACTGCTTTTGAAGAAACGAAACTATTAAAATGAAGTGCGACTCATATCATTTCTACATAGGTAACCATAAATTATAATACATAAAATAATATGGATAAAATGAATAGAGTTTACGATTAAATATGCGTATTAAAACTTTATAATAAATGGCTTGTTAAAATGAATACAAAACGATACTTGATAATAATTTTCGAATAGAGTTGATATTTTGTAGAGACGATAAATTATCGCGTTTGAAAAACTATTCCGGACGTGGTCGTATTGTATTGTAAAATGACAGTGGGTAATTTTGAGGGGAAATGCAGAACAGCTCATTTCAAGCGTTCCGAGCGTAAACAACGAATAACGCTAAAACGTGTCGTACATTTAAACGTCCGCAGCACAGTTGCGATACTTTATAAACAACAGCGAGTAGGCGAGTAGGGTGTAGGTGCGGTGCTAATCCTGAACTCAAATAGTTTAAACTGAATACTAATAATAATTAATTGTTTTGGGCGCGAAGTCCATATAAAACACATATTTCACCCGCAGTGTACCTTTATAATGTCAACAATGAAATTCGTCCCTCGCGTCTCGGCGAAACAAATACAGAAAGAGGGAAAAAGATCAGAAGACCGGTCTTCCAGACTGTATACTACACCCCGGGGGGTACGCGATGTCTCCCGTTATTTTTCGCATTCTGTACGCCTTGATACATGCGTGTGTATACTTATGCCGTTCGAGTAAATTTTACTTAAAAGTAATGTTAATTTTGACGAGTCGTGGCGCCGCTGCAATAATGCGAATTCCGCATACGGTTTCCCGGAAACGGTGCGAAATATAAATATAAATATAATTATACTTTGTTTATAAAACTTGTGCTCCAAGTACACCAAAGTGGGTGTTAACTTTAACTTCGTTGGCGATTGCGATATTTATTTAAATAACGCGCACCTAGAATAACTGTATAATAATAACATGTCCAGCGCATTAACATTTATAATATTATAGAGTACATACACTATAATCCTTGTTTATGAGGTATTTTTGGTGTAAACCGTTTAATGAGAAGTACTCTCGCGCGCCCAAAATGTA
Source organism: Periphyllus acericola (assembly GCA_949715065.1). Classification (NCBI taxonomy): domain Eukaryota; kingdom Metazoa; phylum Arthropoda; class Insecta; order Hemiptera; family Aphididae; genus Periphyllus; species Periphyllus acericola. Next base: position 9,550,699 of record OX454271.1, read on the forward strand.
TTGTTCTCATCGATACACGCACTTGACGCCTATATACATATAGTCATAAATTCGTCAAGCGTTTTCAATAAATAACTAATTTTTTGAATTTTTTTAAATTTTTTAAATCAAATGCACTTTAATATAATACACAATATTTTGTTTTTGTCTTTTTTTGAAATAAACATTACAGCTCAACGATTATGTTGTATAGGTTAACAACAGTATCATGGGGGTGGGCAATTGATTACATAATAAATTACACATTGTAATTTAGATAAGAAAACTAATGATGAAGCAAATATTTGAGAGGTAATATGTTATGACGGGGGGATCGCTAGTTGGGTAGACCAACAGGTACAACTAGACACTGGTACTTGTTATCAGCTGTATTTTCGATTATTCTTTTTATCATTCAAAAGCTCATTTTTAATACCACATAAATTATTATACACTGACGCATCAATAATTAAGGGTGCACCCCATATAAGTTTTTCTACGGGGAATGACGGAAAATTCAAATTTTAAATAGCTAGTTACGTTTGAATTAAACGACGATTGCGGTTTTAATACGTCTCTACATTATCCAAAGCTTGTATATAAAAAAAACACGTTAAGAGATAAATGAATCGATGTTTACAAAAAGGGCACATGTTCAATATTGAACAAATAACACTTGTTTACATTACCGAAATCAATTTTGATAAGTACATGGTTTTAGGCAAACAAACAGAACATGTCCTATTCCTTGAAATTATTTAAAATATAATTTATTGTAGAAAAGGCAACTTTCCTATATTTTGTCTGCCCTGAAAAATGTTAAGCCCGGGACATGTGCTATTTTTGGACTTGGCGACTAAAACGTTATAAAGGTAATATACATTGTATATGAGGTATCGAAAAACATATAATAGTGACGCTAGTACATCATTTGATAGAAGTACTTAAATACAAAAACCTTAACAACCCAACAGTGAGAAATATGATTAAATTATTAAGAGTCGAATAAAATCGAAAACATACAATTAATATCGTACATTGACTGATTTCCAAAACCTAAAAAATACCCAACCCTATGTATAGTCGTAGAACATTATACCATTATAAACGTGTTTTGAACAACACTATTCGTCGTACAGTGTAATAATTGTTCATCTAAATTGTTAAAAACCTTTGAACCCGTTATTATGCGCTACGTAATTTTTACACGATACCCGTCAAACTTAAGTATACTTATTACTTATAGAAGTACAACTCATCCGTTATCGCTCGTTGTACTCTCCCCCCCCCCTCTCGTTAATTTATTCGATGAGAACGATTCGTATACGACGTATTTCCCGAAAATGATTTACGATTTCTGTCATAGGCACTCGCGTAACTTAGACGTGTATTACCTATAAATATTCTTTGATGTGCGCCCCCGCAAGAGTATACCTATCCTCTTACGCGCGGCATCGCGGTGTACGATATCGCGCACACTATTATGTATATCGCGTTTGGCGTCCACACGATGATATTCTCCGCTCGCGATCGAACTCTTCTCGCGCGGACGGTGCGGGGTGCACGTCGGCACACGTCGGGGAAGATTATACATTTATTCCGTATCCGTACACGCATCGTTACGAAAAACACATTTAGTGCACCGCCCACCCACGTCAGTCGGGTAATACAGTTGTAGTGCTCGACGTTCGCGCGCAGCTCGGCCGTCGAAATACCACGATCTCGACGTGATTTATTATCCGCACAAAAGACGAACGTATTGCGATAATCCAATTACGTATCGTACGTTTTCACCTTCGGTACGGCTACACCGTGTCCATTAGCAGCAGAAACGCTCGCACACGCCCAGCCTCTCGTCAATTAAACGCAATATAATAGTGTACGCGTAGAAATGAACATCGCGTCAGTTGATGATACGTATGTGCGACCGCGTTCACGTGTGCCTATACGCGCGTTGACAGGTTTAGTTTTCCTGTACGGAATTCGTTTGGAAATTATTTCGATCATGGAAAAAACTTCGATGGGAATTTTTATAGTACGCAACGCAACCTTGTGTCGAATTTGAAGTATACCTGATTCTGACGCGATTCATCGTTTGCGCCGTGAGCAGTGAGCACCGCAGTGTTTCGTTTTGATTTCGGAGCGCTCGGTGATGTCGCTTTTGTTAGCTGCACTATCGGTAGACGAAAAAAACCAGCGTGAATGTGAAAAAAGGTGTTAGAAAAAAATCAAAAAATATTTTGTTGTGTCCTACGTACGAGAAAAATTAGAACCCGCTAACGCTAAAAGACCTTTGGACTATTTGGACTATCATCATTACTTCACCAGAGAAAAAATAAACTCATTTTTTTATTTTTTATGAAATGTAATGTAAAAAATATATAAAAACTCTTCATTGCAGTAAACAATTTTTTTACTACAGTCACTCAAAATTAATTACATATTTTCTTACAAGAATAAACGAATATTATACATTTTAAATACGAGGTTTTGAATCGATATTTGTCTCTTCATTCGACGAAGCTGTCGTACCCACAAAACTTTAAAGCATATGGCTAAACGACAAACTGTGATACGATATGAATACTCGGAAACACGAAAATACACGTGTCTAAAGCACGAAAGCCTCGAACTTGAGTCTCGGAGATACCGCACACAACTGATGTCTGATCAACGATAATAATTAATAAATAACAAAATGTTACGGTCACAGAATATATTAATGTTATGGTATAGCAGTGATGGAATGGCCCGGTGCAGAGTGGGACAAATCAAATATTAATAGAATTACAAATACCGATAATTCCTATCTACCGACTACACAGACTACAGGCTATACAATTTTTATTATCTTATCGCATAAGCGATTTTTCATTTCGGAGGGGGCCCGGGCCCCATCGGCCCCCCATATATACGCCCCTGACTCTATATCAGGGATGGGAACCTTTTTCAGAGCAAATACCAAAATTTGAAATAAAATTTTTTTAAATATGCTCGCGTGCCAAAAAAAAATTACATAATATTTAAAGAGATATACGTTTATTTGTTAACCTTTATTTCATAAAATAGATTTTTAAATTATCATGAAGTATTAAATATTATTTTATTATTAGTTATTATTTAGGTATAATATTATTGACAGATGAAGTCTGAGACGTAAAAGCTTGAAAGCTCCTCGCGCACAATAATACAATAATACAATAATTTCAATACAATAATTACACATAATAGAAGAAAAACAATTGAGTGTAGTATCACAATAATTCTTATAATCGTTTGAAGTAAAAATTTTTAATAATTATGCTTTTTTTTGTGATTTGCATGACTAATTTGGCTTTCAATTTTTTTTCATTTGCTAGTTCACATCGTGATTGTATACAGTTATTTGAGTTACCTAAAGTGCGCTTGTTGCTCTTGTGGATTAAGTAATTGAAGTTGGAAAAAAGAAGGCTAGTTGCAGCGAAAATAGAAAAGGGTCAAAAAAGTACAAAAAAAGTCTATTGTCGCCGTTACGAAAACGCCTAAACGCGTATAGCGATATGAAATATAGTAGATTCGTATCGGGACCATCGCCAGTACCGCCTCGGTTTTATTCAAGTCTCGCCGCGATCGGAGTCTTTCCCCCCTCCCTCCAACCATTTGTACTTGTATCTCTCAATAAAAAGAATCGCGAATACACGGAACCCACGAATTAACCCTTTCGCTCCCTATGCATATTACAGTGTGCATTAACCAACTTTGATTATATCAAATAAACTATAGTTGTTATAATTATCACTATTGGCTTATGTAAAAAATTTATATTTATGAATTTTTGTTTGTTGTCTAGCACTAAAAAAACATTTCAAAATTCGACGGTGTTTTACCTCGAAATATTAAATTTTGAAATTATCTAACATTATGGCGTGTTTTCCTTTCAGTTTTCTGAATAATAAACGTATTTCACCAAAAGTTGTCCAAGTGCAGTTATTGATAAAAACATACATAAATAATACGTTGGTTGATGACGGCGATTTCAAAATATATTATTTGGCTAACGTAAACAAATACATTTGGTAGGCAAAATATCCCTGCTATATATCATTACATTTTCACGTGTATATTTTATAGTTTATAACTTTTTAATCAACACAATTATTGTAAAAAGCCTTAACTTACAAGTTACAAACCGTGTTACGAACTTCACACCGTGTCTATTCTGGCTTAACTCATTGATATCTGACACGGACATTTTTCCTTGCGGACAGCCGGTTAGTGTTTGAAACATTGAACAATATTTGAAGTACGATACGATAGTAAAGGATATCTTGACTGAGGGTGAGGTGACAATGATTAATAATCAGATACGTATTGTACCCTCGAACTGAAAAAAATAAAGTAAAAAACTGTACTAAAGAATTCAAAATGTTTTTCCAGATGTCATATCCCACTACCATAATTACGATTAAAGACTAACTTAACATAAGTGAATAAAAAATATATTTCTAAACATGATCATTTAGTGCGTTAATCTTTTAACATAAATATGTTTTTGGGCTGGATACAACTTTTTTTTTCTGGTTTATTCTGGTACGTTACCATGGTTATTTATTAACATTGTATTACTTATTATTTATTATTAATTGAATTCAATAAAAATTATGTTTTATTTGACTTTATTTTTTTAATTATTTGTAATTGGTTAAAAAAACTAATTTATAACGTAGCATGCTACTCGATATTTTTCTTCTACAAGAAATTATCTCGAGTTCCTTACTAATTAATAATTATTATCCCGCCAAAAAATGTTTATGATTCATAGATTTTCCTTGTATAGTAAAATAACGAGTTTTCATAGATGAACCATCAATAATAAAATATATTAATAATATAAAGCCATTAGCGACTATCAACAAATAGTACTTTTATCGAAACTGAAGAAAAACATATGTTCTGTTTTCTCTTTTATATGACATTTCGTTTACTTACTGATAGGATTTAGATTTTAGAGCATCTTTCACTAACAAAACGAATTTGTATAAAATTAAATCCATCGTTAATAATGATCGTCATGGCATTAAGTTGTTCAAAAATAAATAAAGATAAAATCAAAATATTTATATACACCATGTGCGTGTCATCTTTTGTCCATACTTTTTGTCTTTATTAATTATTATTCTTTATTGTTGCACGCATCAACCAGATATTTTGTTTGCAATTATAATAACAAGTTTAAATTCCAAAAACCGTAAACGAAACTGAGTACTTGCTTATAATGATGTTCCTCTGCAATTTGAAATTTCGAGAAGAGTAATTTAAAATAAAAATCTATTAGGACCAGGAGCTGAATCTTCTTGCGTCTCACACTTAATTCCAGCACTGGGTGTAATATGTGAATATATTATATTACGGTTATATTTAGTTTTTTTCCCCTGCTGAAGTGGGCGTGAGCAATGTTTAAAGTGATATTTTGATTGAACTGGTGACTGGCGTGAATGATTTAAAACATTTGCAAGAGGGTTTGCTGAAAAATTGTATCAAGCGAACGTTGTTGCGTCACGTATTTGTACGAATTGTTTTGTCTTTTTTTTTCCTCGCTTAATATATTTCTTCAATATTGTCTAATGCAGGAGAGTAGTGAACCCATGATATGCGTGCCCAAGATGGTACGCGTTTTTCAAAATCTAATGATGCGCAAACATTTTATTCGCGTTATACGCCATTCCAGTTTAGGCTTTGAAACCCCAGCGAGAACGACCGATTAAAATTTAATAAGTCCGTGTATCGAGCATACGGCCAACACTGGGTAACTGAAATGTGATGCGGGAAAGAGAGTAAAAATCAAGTCAACGAAAATCCGAAGTTCCTTTCATAGTTTGACTGCGTGTATCTTCTTTCTACTAAATAAAGAGACTTGTCCTGGGTGATTCATCATCGCCTAGCCGGAACCGCTGAAGCTATGGATATGAAATTTTCAGTAAATGTACTTATTACTATGTATAGGCGCACTAAGAAAGGATTTTTCGAAATTCGCATTTTAAAGGGTAAAAAGAGCATAAAATAGTTAATTTTTAATTAACGGTGGGTGAGGTTTGCGGTACGGCAGCCGTCGACGCGCGGTGGCTAGACGTGGCCGCCCAAATTTCCCCTTCCGTGTCACCGCCGCCGACACCGCGCACCGCCGCGCCAACGACCAGCTTAATACCGAACCGAAAAGCAGATAATATATAGATATGTCTCGGATACTCAACACTTTATCTATAACACATTACAGTCGGGTCTCGATAATCCGAACACAGGCTAATCCGAAAGACGCGGTAATTCGAATGGGCTTGAGAATTATCTTATCGCTATTATGTAATATGTACGTATGTATGTACATATTATGAATTTATAAATAATATTTTCCGTTAATAACATTTTTCGATTATGTTTGTAATCGCACGTGTATATCGTTTATAAATATATGAACGTCGATTACATATGTACGTTCGTCAGTTGAGTGTCGTACTGCATAAAGATTTGATTTAAAGATTATTAGATTAAAGATTTATCATTATCATTAAAAATAATTTTTTTTAAGCCACCGCCGCGCCAACGACCGAACCGAAAGGCAGAGATGTCTCGGATACTCAACACTTTATCTATAAATTATGCTAGCTCACATTACAGTCGGGTCTCGATAATTTTTTTTAAGCCATAGCCCATAGGTAATCCGAACAAATCGCTAATCCGAACGACCCCTTTCCCCAATCAGATATCGAGAGTATATCATTCATTTCGATTTTAAAATAACACGGTGGCATGTGTCATTTATGATTCTATTATAAGTTATAACGCTTGCCATAATCGACGACGCACACGGGCTTTTCTAACAGTAGTAGTGGGAGTAGGCATGCTGTCGTACCACGGACGTACGCAGAAAAAAGTTTCGGGGGGTGTTTTTGAAAATCAGTTGCTGAAAAGTAGAACTTTTTTTTTAATAAACATACGAAATTTTTTTAAGAAAATTATCTTCCAATACTTTTTTATAATATAAACAAAAAAATTAAAATACTAAATCTAATTTTCGTGAAGTTTTAGCCATTATGTTAAGAATATCTTCACAATTAACTTCTATGTCTCTATGTACATTTAACAATGTTAAACATTCAATTTATATTTCTGCTGGTGCCTAAATAGCGCAACAATCAACATTAGAAAACAAGTTAAATTATAATAAACAAAAAAATAAAAACTAATACGCACCTCATTATTCTCAAAACAAAAACATGAACGATAATGTCGATAACAAAATATAACAGAAACGTCATTATTCATTAATTTTAACACTCCAATTCGCAGTAATTGTCCCGTCTGTATAGCTTAGGTATTTCCCATGTCCTTATGCATTTTAGAATTCTTTTATACCCACGTCAATACACAGGTTATCATTTTATTTTATTTATAAATTTGTTAGTATGTATTACATTTTATTTTGCTTTAGTCGGTTTTTCACAAACACAACGTAATATTATAACTGTCTATTAAAGTATAATATAAAAATTAATTTAAAATTGAATAAATAAATAACCATACAAAAAACCAAATATTTCGGGGGGTGTTTGAACACCCAAAACACCCCCCTGTGTCGTACGCTCGCACCACTGACCACACACGCGTAGCGTTTATATTTCATTTGTATGACGACACTCACGGCTTATGATCTGGTTTACGTGTACTTCCAAATGTATACTATATAGTAAATAAACACGTACACTTATTAGTCAAGTGTTTTACTTATTATTGTAGTATTGCTGTGAAGTTGTGATATGTCTTTAGCGTTTACGCATACACAAGGTGTTTTACATTTTCGAATATTAATGCGTCATCGTATACGCACCCCAGTTTATGTACCATTATTTTTAAACATTGAAGTGTATTAAAATAAAATTTTTTACATTCTTACAAATTAATATGGTTGTCGAATTATTGAACATAAATGGCACAATGATGCCCTACACTATCATTCCAATTATTGATGACGGAGCTTGCCTGTTTAGGACAATATCTTTTATGTTATATGACATTCAAGATAAGGCCCAAGAAGTACGTAAAAAGATAGTAACCTATGTGATAAATCATTGGGAAGATTATTCAATAATGTCACATGATAGTGATGGAAATAATTATCGTAGTTCTGCTGACTACTTTACTGATATGTTAAAATGTAATACTTATGGAGGTTTAAGTGAGCTGGTGGCAGCCGGACAATTATTTTTGGTATTTATTGAGGTGTAGGTACTTAATTGGTATTTATTGAGGATTTTTATAACACCATAATGTATAAAATAATGTTACAATAATAATAAGAAGTAAAAATAGTAATAAGAATAATACTAATAATAGTAATAATAATTACAATTTGTCTAAAAATATTAAAATAAAGTAATTTTTTGCTGACTTCTGATTGTTACAATACATGGGCAACCTAGGATAAACTTATCTAAAAGGAGCCTGTAATAAATATAAAAACTGATAAAATAAAAGTTATAGTAGGTTACACAAAAAAACTGTACACGGGCGAAGCCGGGTAATTCAGCTAGTTGTATTATATAACTTCTTACCATCATTTTTGAAGTGCGGGTAGCCATTCGCAGGTAAGATAAGAACGATATCGAAATACGTAAACACATTGCCATAATGGTGACATTTTAGCATCGATAAAAATAAAAATGTATCGTCTTACTCCATCATGAGTAATCTCCTATTGATGAACATCTTGATTTAAATACACTTGTTGATCGCCTAGTAGCCTTAGGTACTAAGTTCATAAAAAACTTACTTGACAGTATACTAGATTCCCCATGCCTATTATCATCAATCAATTTTAAAGTTCCTCAGAGACAGTTATCCAATTATCCATTCTTTATCCCTTTTTGCGCAACCAATTGCTTATCTAACGAACCACTCGGACGTTTCATGAAAAATAACAATGAGGACCCCTTTTTTATGTTTTATTTTAACATCTGTGTTCTTATATTTTTGTTTTTTGGCTCTTTTATCATACCATTTTTACACCATTTGTAACTTATGCAATGTTATTTATTGTTGTAATATTTCCTATAATTTTGTATGTTCTTTTTTCTTTTTTTTGTAACCGGAATTTTTATATTACAAGAGTTAATAAATAATAAATTATCGTTCTTGTCTCATCGGAAAATAACTACAGACTTCAATTTTCTCTCGTTGCATCGTACCGAATTGGCATCTAATGTTTATATTTATATTTAATTATTTAACGGGAATAATGCCCAACAGTAGAGTAATACAGTGTAAACAGTACCCACACAAAAAAAAATAGCAATATTATTGAGGCTAAATCAAAATATTCATGAAATTACAATAAATAAAAAAAACTAATTGAATATGAATTTATTAGATAACAAATGATATTAATAATATTAATAATATTATGATCAGGATAATCATTAAAAATAAATAATATAATAAAATCAATGAACTTTATAGGAAATAGTAAAAGAAGCTTATGTGCTCTTTTCCCAGGCGCATCATACGGTGAATAGGGAGTGGTTTCTACCATAATAAGTATTGTAAAACGGAACAACAAAATAATAACTAGATTGAACGGAATTAGATGAAACTCTACATTTATTTGGGAAAGGATGAGAGAGGAAGGGAGCATCAACACGTCCGTCAATTAGTTTTTGCGAAATCATCAAATTGGCTTCCGCACTCTTCTATCTGCCATATTATACATCTACGAGTTCGAGTTATAGCGACTCGACAGCATCACTTTAAGTACTTATAAGCATTGTAGAAGCAGATGACATTGTTTTCATATCGTTTAAAATTAAAAACTTCTGGCGATGTAGGCCAAATTACTACAATACTTATACATAATTCATCCAACTCGTGAACTTCGTCTTTAGAACGAAAATATAGCTTAATTTGGTCACATCACTTCATTGTTAAACGTTAAAGATTCTGAACAAATCCTATATGAACAGAACTTTCCGGAACATTTGTATGAAGTTATAGACCAGATTGTGGAAATTCGTATACAAATTCTAACTATACAGTATACACACTAAATAATGTTGCCGCACGTGTACGTTTTTTTTTCCATAGATTTATACATTTTTATTGCACCTTACAAGGTGGTCATACAATTTGATTCGACCGAACGCAATTACTATTAACAAACACCGAACAATTTATCTTCGAACAAATAATAATACTTTACAGTTTTACTAGAATATTGAAACTAAAAATTGTAAAAGATGTTTCAAATCCTTATTATTGTTTATACACCAAACACTGATCGTGATAGTATTTTATTTTTTTACTTGAACATGATTTTAATAACGGCCGCCCGGCACCAAGTCCAATGTATGACGTTGCTAACGAAAAACAATTTTTTTCCGCAGTTATAAATAGGTTATATGGGTTTTAGATTATAGGTTAGCTTTACATTTGGTTTTGTATACTATCTGCTCTATTGAGAACTCAAGTAAGGGCTACGAAAAGAGAACTGTTGTAAAATTATGAGCTATGTGTTTATTTTAAATACATTAAAAACCGAGATTCATTGTCATATTAAATGAAATAATTAATATTTTATAATTAATTGATCATTTTGATCCGTATTACACCAAGCATATCGTTAACTGTAATTTACTTAATTTATCAATAGTTATTTTTAAAATAATTAAAAACAGTTTCATTCTCTAAGATAATTAATTATTATAAGATATATATATACTTTTTTTATTGATCTTTTGCAGCTTCAACAACAAAGGTTATTGACTATATTTTTTTTTTACATTTTTTTGTTCCGTGTTATTTGGTATTTACATTTTGAAATTTATGTTTGTATTGTATTCTTTATTAACTCATTAAATGTAATAAAAATTAAAATCGATTTTATCAGATTTCAAAATAAATTGAAATCTCCCAACACAATAATTTAACGAAGACAATAGAATAGCAACGAGACATTCAAATGCATAAATATTAATGTAATGTGCTGGTTTTTCCTTAACAATGTCTATTATCCTGTCAAATATTTGTATCGTGCATGTTATGTATGTTTAAAAAATTGTAATTAAATTTTCCTGTCGAGTTATTTTTATTAAATTTTACTGAAAATACTTTCAAAGCATCACATTATTACGATATTGCTTTTTCGTTTATCGTTATAAGTTTTACAGTTACGATACTCAGCAATACATTCTGCTTCTTCATTAAATATTCTAAATAGTTTTCCGAAAAAATAGGTGGCACAGCGGTAACCAAAACGGTCTCTCTCTTCAAAATAGAACCGTGGTAGCTATATAGTACGTTTGTTTTCAGTCCTGTTGCAAAACGTTCGCTTACGAGCGATGTTTCCCTGTGAAAAATAGTGGACACAACTATATGCGCAGTAGGTACACCCTTATTCTCCCGACGGACGTTAATTAACAGATGACTGCGATGAGAAAAAAAAAAGTACCTATTATGAAAAATATTCAAAGAAACTTATTGGCTTAGGAGAAAAATGTATAAAAATTGTATCTTATTGTCATCGCGAGTTGTTTAAATGTTCAGTTTATCAACTATGAAAAAATCGTGATCGATTCGGATAATACAATAACAACATTGTGTATTAATTTAATTAAAACCGTTTATGAGGAAATAATTTAGTCAAGAAAATAAATTAAAAAATTAAAATAAATTACTTTTAATGGCTAAATTACAAATCGAAAATATTAAAAAAATAAAGAATAATTTAACGCATAATTTATAATGGAATGAAAAACAGTTATCATTTGATCACTGACAATTTAATATTAAACTTGAAAAATTAATTTATTCAAGTCTTGACAAGTTAAAAAAAACGGACGAAACTTCGAGATCTGATGAGACATGATCAAGCGAGAAACAGGGATGGGTCTATTCAACTCGAAACCAATGTATCATTTCTCTCGAAAAAATGATTCTGAGTCGAAGAGGTCGGGTGGATCAGTTTATATTTCTAAAAGTGATCGATATAGTGGTAGTAGAACCAAATTGTTTTTAAAATTATAGTTTGAATGCTTAATCGAAAGCGTTGAGTGCTTAAAAAGCATGAATCTCAATAAAATATTACAAAAATTATGTCTATATAGTACTAAAAAAAGTACTTAGTAAATGTTTCGAGACGCTATACAATTAATATTTATAGAATTACAAGTAATAATAACTAATTTTGTGAAATCAAAACTAGTTTAAGTACCCAATTTCGTCAACATTTCATTTACTAACGCTTATATAAGAGTTGTTTGAGACTTTCCGGTAAACATTATTTTTATTGGCTACAAAGAAAATCTTATGAAAAACCTTGAATCCATGAAAAAATGAAGTACAAAGGATAAGTGGATACTGGATAGTGCGCGTGACGAAATATTTTAGACGGTACAGGGTTCGATTCCCGACTCCTGTTGAAGTTTTTGGCAATTTTTTCTTCGTTTTTCTAGTTAGAAAACTCTTGATACAGCGTTACTTTGTACGGATATGTATTTGAAAATTAAATAACACTTTAGTGTACAAGTATACGTTGTGCCGTCATTAAATAAAGTTGTGACTGACCGCGACAGATAGGCGTTCTGCGCATACGTGTCGGGTCACTACACGATTTTGGTGTCAGATGTGGGGTTTTCTTCTTCAAAAGGTGAAAAAATTTGATTAATTTCGAATAAGTAGTCTGAAGGAACTCACTGACGAATATAACATATAATAGAACACGTGAACCGTCCGAAAACAATTTTTCTTTTAAAAATAATAACATTCAATCAGAACATTCCAGAACATTCAATCAAAGCATTTCAGAGCATTTAAGAGCTTTTAGAACATTTTAGAGCATTCAATCAGAGCATTTCAGAGCATTCAGAGCATTTCAGAGCATTCAATTAGAACATTTCAGAGCATTTCAGAGCATTCAGAGCATTTCAGAGCATTCAATTAGAACATTTCAGAGCATTCAGAGCATTCAGATCAATTCAAGCAGATAATTTCAGAGCATTCAGGGTAATTCAATCAGAGCATTTTAGAGCATTCAGATCATTCGATCAGCACATTCAATCAGAGCATTCCAGACAAGAATAAATTGTAAGTCATATTTTATATAATTATTTCTGAAAGGGGTAAATGTTTACAAGAAGTCAAGCAAATAAAAATAACGATAATCAACGCGAACTTTTTGATTCACATTTTTAAATAATACAATTGGCACAGAGAATTTAGAAACAACCAAAAATCGTGTAGTGACACGACATGTATGCGCAGAACGCCTATCTGCCGCGGTCAGTCACAACTACTCGTATATTTAATGACGGCACAACTTATATTTGTACAGGGCTACTTCGTACGAAGATGTATTTGAAAATTAAATAACACTTGTTAAACTAAATTAAAATAACACTTTATTTTACACTTATATTTATTGTAACAGTATTTGTGAAATATACCTTAGAGGCTTCCGGCGATGTTACCTTGGTAGGCAACGAGAAGCATAAGGTAGTTACAACTTGGGTTACATCTAATTATTCTATTGAACACTACTCGTATTTATACTGACTTCTGTACATGGCGTGACTTTGGGATTATGTTAGGGAAACGCTAAATTTGGAATTAATCTATACTCGTGCTGACCTCTATTATGACTTTGGAATATTGCGTCATAAGTATTTCGGCGGTTCCTACTATAATCTACTAATTAATGGTCTCGGTTATCCATAATACTGAGAATCGTTCTAATCTCACTATTATAGACAACACTAGTAGGAAACGCTTCATATACATAAAAAAGACTACGTATGGGTTTACTACAACGTACGTATTTGTCATAACTAAATCGGATTAAATTAATATTGGATTCCAATGTCACATTGATTCTCTTAGAAGCAAAAACAGAAAATAAAAAATGTACATGACATTTTTTTGTAATTTTTCACAAATAACGTATTTTCATCCCTCCGAATACTATAGATTGACAATATTGTTGTTTGGTATTTAAATAAACATCGAATTAGCTAAACGGTTATCAATGTAATCTTTAATTAATAGTAATGTTTAAACATGCAATGTTGTAATGTATGAATAATATGGTCTAAACTCTAAACATTGAAGACGATGAGAGATTCCTCAAGATTTTGGTCGAAAAGTTTGTTTAATAGATAATTTTCATAATAATTTCGTTTTGAAAACAAAAAACAAAAGCTTAAAAACTCAAACGAAGATTAATGACGGATATCACTATTGTAATTATAACCAAAACGCTGACGTGTTCTTTAATCCTAAGGGCATAGCACAGAACGTATTCCAACTTTGACCGAACAACCGAGTGTCTAACGAAAATGTTACCCATTACGGCGGACACCAATAATTTACGAGCAACACATTCATAATATTGTTGCAAAAAAATTTGCTTTCATAGAAAAACTCACGTTTTATACTTAAATGTATAATTAAAAATTACTAGCTTTATGCATTAAAACTTTTATTTACAAAAACAGTTCTAGATATTATACGAATTACGGTGTCAACCGCGAGACGTATATACATGATAAATGAATGTAGTTGTATACTTATATTATGGTTTAAAATCTGGATTTACTGTACTACACTTAAACTACTTGCGCTTAACTATACTAAACTGTTATATGTTGACGCACTATAACGTTGATGTGGATTTTTTCAAACATTCCATTCGTGGAGAAGTCATGCGTTGTTTTATGTGCACTGAATCGATTGCCAGACTAAAATGCATCGATTCGCTCGGTACATAACACTATTGTGTTCAACAGTGATTAGTAGGAGATGCCTAAAAGATAATAATAATATAATACGATTTTATCGGTTTTTTTTTCATATTCAGAAAAATCTACATATAGTATTACAAGTGAGATATTTTATAATTACAATATTTTGATTGATCTCTTTTAATCTTAAGCCTATACTTATTTTTATACTTAATCATCTTTTTAAAATAGCCACAAATATTCTGTTATCTTTAGACCCATAGACATAGATAGCCAAAGGCTATGAATGTCTTAATTTATAACTAAATAAAAAAGATTCAATAAAACCCCCAAAAAAAAAAAAAATTTTTAAACCTGTGTTGAACACAGGAAGTTATGAAAATTATTAATTGTTAAAATAATAAGAAAATATAACCAATATTTACAATACATGAACATAATTTAAATGAATATAACATTAATATAATGTCTAAAAGAATAAAATCAATAGATTGGTACTCATAAAATTTGGGTTTTGATAACATACACATAGCATGTACTTTAAGTATACTAAGTCTAGGTACAGTATAATATAACTTATAAATAAAATATTTATACTTTTACAGGAATACTTTCCCGAGATACTTTGAGAAAATAATAATTGTACTATGAAATTATATTGTCAGTATGTCATGGTTGATATAATTTCTAATCGGATTCGGCGATGTCGTAGGGATGAGGGTTATGAGAAGTAGGGGAGCGTTCGAACGCCCCTCGTAATTATCTACTCTTACTAAGCACATTGGAACAAAATTTTACTCTTGCGTTGAAAGTACATCTAATTGTTTTTTAGGTTTTAAGGTAAAACGCGATTAAGTAGACATAAAAATAATAATTTTGCTTTTTTACTCTATAATGCAACAAATATACAAATAAATTTGGGTGAAGAAGCCAGAGGAATTGATGAACTTGAATAATAGGAATGGATTTAGTGTTAATTATATTTAAGTTCAAAATATTTTTTCAAATATTTTTAAATGTAAACTGATTCACACGAACTGTTTCGCTCAAAATCGTTTTTTCGAAAGAAATGGTACATTGGTTTCCACTTTCAATTTTAAAAGACCAATACAGCAATATCATTCACCCGTCCCTGCATTTCACCCGACCGTGAAGTCAGTCTCGCCCGAACTAGGACTTTCGTCTCGTTTTTTATTGCAATAATATATAGGTATTGATTTCAATAACCAACAACGGCACCTTAACCCTAAAACAAAAAATCTTTTATACAAATATGTGATTGGTAAACGTAAATGATTGCAATTTATATTTAACAAGTCGAACACATTTTGTCATAATTGACATTTCATATTTATAATAAGAATTTCAAACGAAAAGTGATTTATTTTTTCGTCCATTTGATATGAAATAATTTCCTCTCTGAATGTTTTATTGTTTTTTCTTTTTCTTTTGACATTAAACTTCTACCCTGAACCCAATATTAACTTAAAAAAGCGCGAACTCTATTCTGCTATTTAATATTATTGTGATTTGTGTATCATAAATCATTTAATAAATTCATAATTTCTATAAAATTAGAATACTATAAATAGAAAAGTAAGTTTAATTAATAGTACATCACGTATTGATTGGATCTATGAAGACACATCGACTCATTTTTCTGAGGCACTATAAGCTCACGTTACATTATTGTTGCTTACTCATAAATTATAATAAGTTTCTTATTATGTTTATTTAATTCTGATATACCCAGTGTTGTAAAATATTTGAGTAAAAGTATTAAAATTCTTTTTTCAGTACCTATCAAATATTTTTTTAAATACTTTCAATATTTAGTATTTTGATGGTACTTAAAATACTATTTTTTTTTTTTTTAAGACTTATAAGTAATCAATTCTTGAATTTTTTGTTGGTTGGTTTGTTAAATGATTTTTGTAAGTCTGACGGATTTATATGTAAATAAAATAATCAAATAATATCTAAGGATTTAGATTGAATTTATACTCGTCTCATAATTGTGTGAATATATAGTATTAAATAATACAATATTTCATCTGTTATTACATTTCTAAAATTATCAATAGGGTTAAATTGTAATTTTATTTTACAATAAATTTATCTGATAAGTATTCGATGTGTATTTTAAATACTTTTTTTTATGTATTTGAGTAGTTTTTTTAATACATTATTTAATTAGTATTGTTTACAACACCGGATATATACATATCTACTGCCTGCAATAATGTTTTGATTTTATGTTCAACGGTAAAAATTAACTAAGAAAAAATCATTGGTCCCGTGGGTGTTTTTCACTTTGCGTACGATAAATCGGAATGATAAGTAAATAAATGCATTATGCAATAAATAATTATTGCAAAAATCTCATACTTTTCAATAATATTGGCGAAAACAGAGTTACACCGATAAATTATTAAACGTCTAGCGACATCTGTTCGTTGGTCTTGGTTATATCAGTATCGTCGTACTGTCGTGCGGCGTCACCGAAGTGGTCACACTGGCTTGCTTCCTGCTATCACAACTTTTCAGGTTATCGTGATAATGACCGTGTACTGTTTGTAATTTACAAAAACTGCAAGGTAACTGTGGACTGTGGTGCGCCGGACAAAATCTGTTGCCGTACTATTATTGTCATAAGTCAAGAAGTTTCTCCAATTCGTCGTTTCGTTTGCAACCTATTGTCGAAAAAAACAATTATGGTAAGTTGTGTTACTCGTATTAAGTGCACGATTGCCGTTTACAAATGACCAATAGTAATATTTACCGTCCGTTTTTTATTTCATTCCAGGATTTCGCTGACAATTCTTTCGGTAACTACGCCATCTTAGGGTAAGTCGTGTTTTTATGATTATTTTTCCCCATGATTTATGAACCGCGGACGGTTAGTGAATTAACAACACAATTTGTTTGTCCCGATACAGCGCCCATAACGCCAGGCCAAAGAATTTCCAAGAAACCTATCATCCGGTTCAACAAAACTTGAAAAACGTGAGTAAATTCATCTACATAATTATTGTATCGTCCACGGTGAACATTTGACGCTAACCATTTATTCCAGAATGGTATTAGAGATCATGATATTGTTTGTAATTGTCCAACATAATATTTTACAATAACAAAATGGCATTGGATAGGTTGAAAATCTTGTTGTCTTATAGGTGTTATTGCAGATATTAGCTACTAAGACGAATGTTATTCAATTAAATCAAAAATTTTAGTACATAAAATATAGGTGTCCTAGCAGGATTTACACAGAGCAAAATCTCCTGTGTTTATTAAAATAATCAAATTTGGCTTTTTTTTTTAGCGTTAAAGCGTTTTGTTGTCAATAGATCAATAAATAGAAGTGTATTATTAAAGAAGTTAAAAAATTTACTTTTCATTTTATAACTATTATAAATTCAAAGAAAGCCATTTCATAGGGCTTATTTTTGAAAATGTTGACGGTTAAACTTTCAATTTTCATTAGCTTCTTGATTTTTTATAATTTTTCTAGTTTAGAAGTATACTATTTACATAATTCAAAATAATAACATTATCATCAAAGCTTATCAAAAAATGACAAGGTGATAATAATTTACATTATTCCTTTACAAACTAAAAAATGTATTAAAAACCATGAATCCAATGAAACCTGAAAAATGAACAGTTGACATTTTCAGAAAAAGGAGCCCTATAAAATCTTTGAATGACTCTAAAATTGTAAAATAACTGTAAATTTTTAGCTTTTTTATAGTAAACTTTTTTATTCCAAACTATTATCAACAAAATTGCTTTTGCCCTGAGATGCTTATAAAAAAACAGAATTTGATTATTTTTATTAATAAGGACGATATTGCTCTGTATAAATCCTAGTGGGACACTAGTATAGAGTGTATAGCTAATGTAATAAATAATTTATTAATCATTTGTAACTATATTTAAAAAATAAACCTTAAACTAACAATTGTTAACTGTTTAAAATTGTAATAGATAAAAAGAAACACTTGACAGATGAATTAAAAATGCTAAGATCTTAATTTGTCAACAGCTCTATAGTTTTAATTTTCAGGATTGCTACTTACATACTTTGTCATTACTCTGAGTTTATTGAAAACCACTGGATATTGAAAATAAAATGTTGAGTGGTTTTACCTCAAATATCTCTTCATAAATTGATTGTTTGTACATTAAACTCTATTTTATGTAATATCTTATGTACTTAATATTTCATACAAAACAAACTATTATTTTGGTTTACAAGGAAAGTAAGGAATAAGATTAATGATAAAATAAAGATGATTTTTAAAATTAATATTTTATATATATTTTATTTTACATTTATATTTAAAAAAAATTTGAATAAAGCTGTACAGGATTTCAAATTTATTTTTGTTTCATAATTAAAGACAAAAAGATCTTATTTTTGTCTAGACTGAATTTTAATTAGTTTTCAAATAGCCTTCTTAATAAAAATCTAAACACAATGTTTAAGCTTCAAAAATTAAAAGAATATTTTTGTTTTTAATATATATTGTGATGAATTGTTAAATATGTTTATTCAGAGTTTATAATCAAATGCAATTATTGTGTTTCAGTATAAAGCAAAAGAAAGCAGAACACTGACTAGAGGTTTGATGATCACACAAGGCATGCACATGCCCTTACGTTTAGCTATGGAACAAAAAGTTTTTGAAAGTGTTGGGCGCCTTCCCATATTGAAGTCGTCTCGTTTACATGCTGAAGTATTAAATGATACACTTGATACAGTTACTGAACGCGATTACTTGAACCCTTCTGAATACAATGAAACTCTAGTTCCATCATTTGTTATTATGGATAAGGATTTGAAATTTTAATATATTAATTAATAATAATCTACATTAAAATATTATGTAAGACAAATTTAATACAAATTTTATTTGTTAAACATCCATTTTTATAAATTACAAAATTATTTGGGTGTATTGTGTACAGTGAAACAATTAAATAAATATACTAATTTTTTAAAGTAATTTGACTTGCACTGTACTAAATTTATTTAATTTTTTATTCTTATAAGACATTTTAAATTGTGAAATTAAATGGTCAAAAAACTGAGCTAGAATGATACACACAGCTACTTTGTTACACACCCACAAATCCATAATATATGTATGTATTAAATATGTTTCACAGAGATAGTTCTCCGCCTTAGGTCCTTGATACTTGCTACCAAATCTAAGACCTACAGTTCTCTTCAACCTCTTGTTTTACATTCCGCAGAGTATATTTTCATTATTTTTCTCCCTCTATCATTCTACATTTCTGTTTCTTAAAGGCTGTACATTTTTATATAATATATTTTTGCCTTTGACTGTGTCCTCTAATTTAGTTTGATATTTGTTTTTTGATCAATTTAAATTATAAGTGATTGTCTTCAAATATTTCAGACAAAGACCTATAAATCAAAAATGTTTTCATAATGAAAATATTCATCATTTTAATTATAATAGTATTAAAAAATTTAATAATTCAGTCAAAAAGTAAACAATATAATTGTTGTGTATTAGTATTAAATTATGACTATTTTAAAAGTCAATAAATTTTGAACATTTGCCTTATGTGTCGCCAATAAAGCCTGATAAAAATACCATTTAATTTGTTCCTTTTTGTCTGGTCCTTTCGGATATTTTTACCTTTGGATTCTTTCATTGCTCTAGAGACATAAAGTCTAAACAAACGGCTAACTGTCTGCTGTTCATAAATGTAAAAACCACTAACCAAAATGATCATAAAATAAGTTATAAAGCGACAAAGATAAATAATTGACAACCAAAACATACTGCCGACCCTGTGTACTATAGATTAAATATACACAACCAAAAAATAGCATGACATTTTTTTCTCGATTTGGTATTAACACAGATTTTTTTAATGATGATCCGATTTCATGGAATACCCATATTAGTTATTTACGTAGGAAATAAATTGTATGCTCACTAAACTTGGTAAATGATACAGTGGAGAGAACAGTCAAACTAATGGAAGATTTTCATGGAAGTATAACCCAAGATGATGGGAAGTCTGAGTTTCTTCTGCGCTGTGTCCAAGAACACAGAAGGACTTATCTGGATTTTAAAAAGAAACATTGAAAACCAATTTTAATTAATTTTGATTGTAAATTGTTATGTACGAATAAAAACATAAAAAATTAAAATTAAATAGTAATTTTATTCATAAAAGTTAATATTTCTTGTAATTAATTAGAAATAAGAAAAAATATTTAAGAACATAAACTATAGGAAATTTTGAATCAACGACCGGTCGTTTCCTGCTTGCGCATTGCTTCCGCCCGAAAGGAAATTTAATTTACTTTAAAATATGTAGTATTTTTCAATTTTCTATCGGTAAACCAGATATTCATAAATAAAAGGGAAAAATATAAATAAATGACGAAAAAGTCAATGCATTCAAATTTCAAATTGAAGTCGGCACAGGGTAACATTAACCGATTGGCCTAAAACTTTTTGCAGGTCATTTTGATATACATATACACAAATTATGCGGGTGAGATATTGTGATTGATAAGTAAGGGACACCCTAATGTATATATTTTAATCTATTGCTATACACGACTATTGAGATGCATCTTGCACAGTTGCACTAGTACATATTATATAATAATGTACAATATACAATATACTTGCGCGAACGCATTAAGAGCGTGTGAATATTATATTCGATGTTAACGGATGTAATCGACAATCCGCTGTCGCCGACGAGTAGTCTTGTAAAGTATTTGAATAAAAGTATTCAAATAAATATTTTAAATAATTCTGGAAAAAATACTTAGACTTAGTATTTTAAATACTTAGACTTAGTATTTTAAATACTTAGACTTAGTATTTTAAATACTTTACCAGAGCATCTGTATTTAAAATCAAATACTTTTTTTAAGCCTATTACATTAAAATAATAAATTAATTAGTAAGCTTATATTAATATAATTTATCAACCATTTTCAGTTTATGTAATATTAGTTTAAAGTGTTAGTAGCGTTACATATGTTCTTTGTATGAAGATAAATAAACTATACACAGTATACTCGTACAACTATACGAGTACTCTATATCAGGGATGGGAACCTTTTTCAGAGCAAGTACCAAAATTTGAAATCAAATTTTTTTAAATATGCTCGCGTGCCAAAAAAAAATTACATACTATTTAAAGAGATATACGTTTATTTGTTAACCTTTATTTCATAAAATAGATTTTTAAATTATCATGAAGTATTAAATATTATTTTATTATTAGTTATTATTTAGGTATAATATTATTGACAGATGAAGTCTGAGACGTAAAAGCTTGAAAGCTCCTCGCGCACAATAATACAATAATACAATAATTACACATAATAGAAGAAAAACAATTGAGCGTAGTATCACAATAATTCTTATAATCGTTTGAAGTAAACATTTTTAATAATTATGCTTTTTTTTTGTGATTTGCATGACTAATTTGGCTTTCAATTTTTTTTCATTTGCTAGTTCACATCGTGATTGTATACAGTTATTTGAGTTACCTAAAGTGCGCTTGTTGCTCTTGTGGATTAAGTAATTGAAGTTGGAAAAAAGAAGGCTAGTTGCAGCGAAAATAGAAAAGGGGCAAAAAAGTACAAAAAAAGTCTATTGTCGCCGTTACGAAAACGCCTAAACGCGTATAGCGATATGAAATATAGTAGATTCGTATCGGGACCATCGCCAGTACCGCCTCGGTTTTATTCAAGTCTCGCCGCGATCGGAGTCTTTCCCCCCTCCCTCCAACCATTTGTACTTGTATCTCTCAATAAAAAGAATCGCGAATACACGGAACCCACGAATTAACCCTTTCGCTCCCTATGCATATTACAGTGTGCATTAACCAACTTTGATTATATCAAATAAACTATAGTTGTTATAATTATCACTATTGGCTTATGTGAAAAATTTATATTTATGAATTTTTGTTTGTTGTCTAGCACTAAAAAAACATTTCAAAATTCGTCAAAATTCGACGGTGTTTTACCTCGAAATATTAAATTTTGAAATTATCTAACATTATGGCGTGTTTTCCTTTCAGTTTTCTGAATAATAAACGTATTTCACCAAAAGTTGTCCAAGTGCAGTTATTGATAAAAACATACATAAATAATACGTTGGTTGATGACGGCGATTTCAAAATATATTATTTGGCTAACGTAAACAAATAAATTTGCTAGGCAAAATTATCGAAAAGAATAACAAATACCTAGGTTGATTTAAATCAAAATATTTAAATCGAACAATCCTATCATTTTAACAGTCAACGTTTAACGTTTGTTAAATATTTCAAATTCGTTTTTTATCTTTTTCCAACAGCAAAATGGATCAACAAATTCTACACGCTTTCGTGAACAAACCATTTTTCAAAAGATTTCGCAAATGTGCCGAGTGCAAAAAGAGAACAATGTGGACCCAGATTGCAAAATGCACGGGATGCAAAACCTACTGTCATCGGAGATGCATACAGTTGTACAGCGACGAGTGCTGCAGGCCGAATCCTGTCGAATCGACGGCACAGGTAGAATATACAGATCGCGTCACTTTATACTGTACCCGCAGTGGCGCCGATGAAATTTTAAAAACATGCATTGCACGAAAGCACGATTACCAAATTTACCAATTCACCCCCACCACTAATAATAATAGATCGGTGCCAATGCGTCGACACTGCCTCGAAACAGGATTTTTATCCGCGGTTCGATGGTAATGACTGATGAATGATGATATTAAATATTCGTATTCCAATCCCATCAGATAACGGATCCGGATCTTGAGACTGTAGTAACACGGTTCAGCGAGGAAGATCGAGACTCAAAGATGGTATTAATGCCCGAGGACGATATCAGATACCTAAGTCCAGCAAAAAGTGAAGTCGTCACGGACTGCCCAGAAAACAGCGCTAATGTCACGTGCTCGGAGATCTCCAAGATAGCCGAACGGAGGCCGTACGTCCCGGACGACGGTAATTTTGGAGGCGACATGGGGCCACAGGACGAATATTCTGAGGCCGTATACACCGCTACACCTTCTGACGACGTGATGAAGGTAGATGAATGCGGTACGGTGTTTGCGGACGAAGAGTTGCGAGCCGCTGAACTTACGCGGACACCTTCGGACGACTGCGAGATGACGGCAAATGAATGCGGTACGGCCATTTCTAACGAAGAGGTACAAGTCGATGAACACATGCCGACACCTTTTGACGACGTGACGACGGCCGAAGAGTTCGGTGCGGCGCTTTCGAACGAAGAGGTACACACGAACCCGACCCGAGACGATGATGCTTTCAAGCTCGCGCCTTATCGTTTGCCGTGGGCAAAAACCGAAATGGATGAAAGAAGCCAACATGACGACAACGGTTTTGAGCGGAATAAGTGCAGCGGTGACGAAGGTGTCCAAAAGGACGTCGCGGAGGAAAACAAGTTGGACCAGCCGCTATAATTGTCCTTATGATATAATTTACTAGTTTTCATTTGACTCTACGAGGAAGTCGTATCCACATGTGTTGTCTCCGTCGAACTTACAACATGGCAGACTTACGTCCGGAGTAGTTCCAATTTTGCGTCGTTAACTCTAATGATATAGAGTGTCCCTACTTGTTATCAAACAAAAAGATGAAGCACATTAGCTGTGTTTTTTGGCCGGGTTTTTCACGACGTATTAATTTTTACGCGCGTTAAGAGTTTTTTTTTATTTATTATTTCGAATTCTCATAACTCGCTTAAAAATTTAAACATCCACATAAACCGACCAACAGAACACGAGTAATGTTCTTCCCTTTATGTTCGATGATGGGTCAGTTTACTCCGAAATTAAAGTTAACAAAACTACATTTGAACTACTTCTGAACGCAAATTCGCTATGTTGTAAAACGGAGAAAATGCAAACAGATGCGGCATGCTCTTGTTGTCATTTTAAAACACGATTAAATTTTATTACCCTAGACAAGCGGTTGCACGTAAGGTTTTAAAGATGATTATTAATTATTTGCTTCGAATCAATTACAAACTAAACGCGATACGATGAAATGTATTTATTTTTTTAAGTGCACTTATCCCTCTGTCCGAGATGTTACACGGCATAAGCCCAATAATTGTATTATTTATTTGTATGCAACCATAGGAGAAAAAAAATTAGATACATTTATACCGCATACTAATCCAAACAACTTTAGACAAAAGGTGTATTTGTAAATAACATTTACAACTTTATTATATAGGTATATAAAACAGAAAGTCTTTGTTTTTTGTCCTGGATAAACTCAAAGACTACTGGCAAAATTTATACATGCTGGTTGCTTTGAATCTGTAAATACATACTCGTAGTTCTTGAACTTAAAACATAGGTAACAAGAAAATTTGACGAATTGTAATTTAATGTGGTTGAATGATAATTCGAAAGTGTCACACGGAGTGCCCATTTTTTGATATTACTGCATGTTTACAGTTTTATTGTGTCTCAGAGCAGACATGGTCGTGAATTGTTTATTGTATTTCGTATGTCTTAGTTTTTAGCACACAGTTTCGAAACGCTAATAAATAAAAATAAATTATCCTAGGCATTCTTCTATGATAAAATGCGCAAGATCAAACCTTATTTTTTCTCATATTTTGTATTTCAATACCTATATGTGCAGCACTTATTATATCAATACGGTTTTAATTTTAATTCAATGATAATAATGTTAACGATCTTAGTCAAAGAAAATACATTTTATTGATACAATTCCCACTTCTACGATACATTTATCACACTTGTGCGAAACCGTGTACACCTTACGTCTTGTCATATAATATAATGACGATGTTTTTTTACGGTTTTGACAAGATCCAAAAATATATCGTTTTCAACGGCAAAACATTTTGTTCGAATTAAATACTGAAAAAAAATACTGTGTATAAATCTACTAATCTAATCGCACTAGCAAATGTTATTCCAAAAATAAAAGTGCAGTTACCGCAGTACTATAAGAAACCTCGCGAGGGGAGTACTTCAGTTCTTTTGTTTCCAGATATAACCGCGTTATTGGTAACAGTTTACTCATCGTTATTTTATAAAAGTTCCCAACCGATATGAAGTCTTTTTGACCAATTTCACGATGATCAATATACATGATCAGTTTTTGGTAGAACTTTTGGGGGTGTCTAAACATTTTCATAAAGGTTTTTAGGGGTTTTTAAAAATTAAATTCGCGATTTGCTATTATTTATTTCATACCCACCTCTAGTATCCGACATGTTGTTATTTGTGATAATCTCACTAGAATTCCGTATCGTACGGGTCACTAATTCAGTTTTCGAAGCCATAGGAACACTCGTGAGATGGTTCCTTACCATCTAGCGCTTTACCGTCTACGTGGTAACGTTGACTTGAAGTATTGTTTTAAAAGTTCCTCGTGGATCGGAAGGCTGCGTAAAAGATATCATGATAATTAATACATTTGACAAGTTGTTGGAAGTCTTTTAGGGGGTGTGATCCTTTTAACATCATCACGTGTGTCCCTGCTTATCCGGTTGTTGCACCACGAAGACCGATTTTATATTCGAATGTAATACTTTGGTTTTGTAAAGAAATAAAGCGACATCTAGCAGTAAACATATCGTAACGTTAGTTCAATCATGCAGTCGTTAGATCGAACCCGCTAATAAACATTGAGCGACTTTTTTCGCACCGAACTTTCGTCAGCTCTTATGGTCTCCTAGTAGTACTACCGTACTCGTCGAAAAGGGAGAAAACAAAAAGCGCGCTCGAGAGAGAGAGAGAGTGACGACACTTCTAAATATATTTCAAACTTTTCCGGAGAGTGTAAAAAATTACATTTCCGATTCACAGGAAAACGACAACAATACGAGTGTACATTATAGTATATAAGTCCGTTTAAGATATTCAAGTTCATTAATTGTTTGGTATTCAGTGACGGTTTAACGCATAGACAACCTAGGACGCAATAGGACGCAGGACCTAGGACCTAGGACGCAACTTCACGAGCTAGAATCTAGGCGAAAAGTATATGATATTTTTGTGAACTATTTACATTTTTAACACAACTTAAGGATTTAGACAACTAAGAAATCAGAAAATCAGTCTACAAATTATGTAGAATTTAACGTTTTTCTAAATGAAGTTTTACATTTAAAAGCTCACAGCAATGTAAGTTTTATTGGGAAAAACAAAATCTGCTTGGACTTCAAAAACATTTCTGTATGGAAAAACCTAAAAATTATTTAACGTAAAAATAATGCTACATAATTTTATTTCAATAACTGTCACCAATATTGCTCAGCTGAAAGATCGTTTTCATGCTTAAAAAAGTAAAAATTACTTACGTTCTACCCTGACCCAACAAAAGTTGAACACTAGCAGTTTTGAACATTGAAAATCAAATAACTCGTCAGTTATCATAGAAATTAAATTATAAATATTTCACTAAGGATAGATCAAGACGCAAAATTATTTGATCGTATACTAATTTATTTGCAATAGTTCATAATATTATAATGTATTGGTTTATTTTTATATATTTGTTTTAATTGGTACATGTGCTTACATACGAAGTATAGTTATTATAAAGTTTAGGTTTTATTTTAGTTGAAATTAAAATTTAAAATAATTTGGGAAAAATAGAAGTATGGTTGAAACTTGGGTGTTACGGGACACCTTTGGACCATAACAACAATATTTCTGCAGTAGAAAAAGGTCATTTTAACATTTTAACAAAGGACTAAATTACTCTTAAACTCTACAACCGCAGGAAATATTCTTCAGGCGTTTTATTTGAAACTAGTTGTATTAAGGAAAAATTAAATAAACATAAATTTTCCAAAATCAAGGTCTTGTGATCGAGTCAATATTTATGAGGACTAAGAATTATTGTCAAGTTATTTGGAATCGTCTGAGAAAATTCAATATTAAAAAAATCAATATTATATAAAAAAATATTTTTTTTATAATATAAAAAATCAAATATTCAAAAAAAGTAAGCCAACATTCATTTTTTTTCATTTATGTATTTTCAGTTCAAAAAGTTTTGTTTATAAAAATATTTGCCATTCACGTCTTAATATTTATTTATCTTTTAAAGTTCAGTTTGTCATCCCACACAATAGCGAATTTTGCTTTTGCTGTTCCGTATATTTTATTATACCTAAACTTACAATTATGCTTAAATAATTAAATGTATTTTTGACGACAAATCATTTAGTAAACGTGTATACGGTATACCTGTCATAAAAGAAAAGGTTTAAATATTTCAAGCGAATGTAAGCTAAGCCGAGTAAGGTTTCTAACAACCAAAACTTGTTAAACGTTGACAAAAACTTAAAAGTATATTGTAAAGTAATCCCTCGTTATCCGCGGAGGTTAGGTTCCTGCAAAGTTGCGCGGATATCGAAACCGCGGATAACGAGACCATAAAGCAATGTAAAACGGGAAGTTAGGTTTTATTTATATACAATTTTTATTATTTTGTATTTAATTTTAAAAATCACAAAAATGTTAATGTTTTACAATTATTTGATTATTTATTTTTTTAATATAATTTATTAATTATTTATACATACATAATATATTAGGAAGGATGAAAAAAAATTGTAATTAAAGTTTGTTTCCTTTTGTTTTCTATGTCTTTGCGAACTTCTTCGTAAGGCACCAGCAATTCTTGGATTCCTCTTTTGAACTTTAATGCTCTTTCAGTGAGTGGATCCGTCTGAAGAACTTGTTCAGTTAGTCGGTGTGCTAATGAAAAAATCTCTTTGATTGATTTAGAGGAGAAATCCGGCTTCACAGGTTCTTTTTCCTCTTCATCATCCTTGGATTGTTTTGGTTCGTTCGGGGTGTAACCACCGTGGACATTTTTTAACTCTATAGGAAAATGTGTAGCTGCTAAATGGTCTGCCGAGGCAGACTCGCCAACTAGCTTGACGTTGTGAAGGTTACACCGATTTTTGAATTTTTCAAACCAGCCTTTGCTTGCGAGAAACGACGAATTTTTGCTATCCCCCTTCGATGAACTTGTAAAATGTTGATGAAGTTGTTTAGCCTTTTCGCGTATAATTATAGAACTGAGAGGAACTTTTTTTTGAGTCTGGTCTTCAATCCAAATATTTAAGGCTTTTTCGGTCTTCTCTACCATAACATCACGCGTGATAAAACACGTTTTACTGGAAATAGGGGCACTTTCTACAACACTGCGTCGTATTGTCACTTCATTTTTTCGTATTTCTCGAACACTAGACTCGTTCATTCCGTACTTCCTAGCAAGTGACGCTACGGTATCACCACTTTTTATTTTATCCAAAATTTCAATTTTTTGCACGAGTGTCAAAACGTTTCTTCTCCGTTTCATTGACATTTTAGGTTGAGAAGCCATTTAAAATGAAGTATGGTACTAAATTAAATAGTAATACAACCATACAAGTATCACGCACTAATATCAACCAACAACTGAACAATTTTAAGATATAACAATAACAAATTAACCGTACATATAGGTATGTACCTACCTGATGTAGCTTATCTGTTATAAGTATGGGTATAATAAAGATAAAATTTCATTGTATGTATTAATAATAATGTTATAATGTTATGGTCGACCCAACCGCGGATAACGAGGGATTACTGTACTCGTATATGGTTTGCTTGTACAATAGAATAAAGTAGTTTGTTCTTATGTAGGCAAAAAGGTTTTCATTTTACCTGATCAATTCACATAATATGTGATATGTATTAAATATGTATTCCTAGTACTCCTAAGTAAGTTTTTCTTTGGATGTAATTTTACGTTTTCTTTTTTTATTATTAATTGTACCCAAATCATCAGGTTCCTAATAATATTGTATAAATTCACAATATTAATAAAATAATATAACATAATATTACCAAAATTAAAAGAAAGTATAAGAGGTAGTTTATATTAAAGTTTCAGATATTTTTAACAAGAATTAAAAATATCAAAAAAATTCAGCCATAATCTCAAATTAAAACACGTATAAAAAATATTTGAATATGTTTATCGTTATGAAACGTGTACAATTGTTGAACATTATGTGGTGGGTCTTTTGCTGTAATAACAATTTTACTGGATTAAAAAAAATAAAAAATATACACTTCATTGTAAAACCAATACATTCTTCGTTTCACTTAGAAATCTAAAATATCAGCTAATACTTAAATTTAAACTTACTTCAAAATTAGAAATTAATTCATCATTACTTTCTTCATTCACTACATTACAATCAATTCTAATAGCATTTTGTGCTAATTTAAAATCTTCATCCTTAAATTTACAGTAACAATGAATATTATCATAATGTTATAATATTATTAAGAAATACTTTAACAAAACAAAATTTATAAAAGTGATTACCTAGTGTAAATAAAATATAATATTATTATTATACCTTATAATATTATTACATCTTTTTGTTTTATACTATACAATATTAACAATATAATAATATTATAATTACAAAATCAAATATCTATCCTAATACTTAAATCTAAACTTACATTATTAGGAGTGTATTCTGGATCCCTATCACTATCATAAAAGTCACTAATATTCTCACAATCACTGATCTGGCCATACTCGTAATAGGATAAAACATTTGAACCAATTGATTCAGCATCACTCTACAAAAATTAATAACATTATTATAATATTTTTAGATAGGTAGATAGGTACTTTTTAAAATGATAAATAATATTGTTATTATTACTTTGTACTTACCTCATAATTAATATTATTCATTTTTTCGCAGTAGTTTATACGTCTTAATAAAGCAGGATCATAATATTATATTATAAAATATGTTGGTGAACTTCAAAAATGTTCCGTTTGAACAATGATGCACGAATAATTAATTTGAAATTGATAGTATTATCACTCAAAAATTAAAATAATAGATACGACCTTTTTCATCGGTTCCGTGATTATAGAATATGGACCATAGTCGTATCTATACATACTGCTCTTTTCGTTGGAAACATGATATCAGTACATTATTAATATTATTATTTTCTAACCTCCTTGAGTGAATAAAGATACGACCGTTTTCGTGGGAGATACAGTGCAAAATTCTCCATCAGATGGCAGTACTAACTCAATATTGAAAAAAAATGAGACGACCTTTTTCGTTGGGGCAGTCGAGTTGAACGTCAATAATTTATTAAGTACATGCAAACTTTTCAACTGCATATACTGCCTACACGATTGCGACAAAAATGCGAATAAACAAAATAAGTCCTAAACGTTTGGACGATTATATTTAAGCGATTAAATAAGTACCGTTCGATCTCAACAGTTCAAAGTTCAAATTAGTAAATCACTTATATAGTTAGACAATATTATTAAAATATATATAAAGGTACATTTATAATTTATACTTCAAAATATATCTGGAAACTTGATAATTATACCGTAATATATCTTCTACATCGTGAATATAGTCTAAAATATAAGCCGCAACGAAAAATACAAACTACAATGAAATTAATATGTTTTACGTAACTAAATAGCAATACGTGTACTATTGAATTTCACTAAAACAAAAACGGATGAATTCGTAAAGTTGGATTTATAATCTAAGAGAAAAGCCAAATCTGTTGATCACATACAAGATGTAAGTTAGAAGCGAAAGCAATTATTAACTTAACAAAAGCCATTTAAATGGTTAATGGATATAAAACATTCATTAGCATAGTAATGGCTTCTTTTAACTGTTTTTTAGTATTAAAAATTTAAATATTATTCTCATTTGGTTTTAATTTTAACCGAACCTATTAAAATTTTACCATCATGCGATTCACTTGAGCTTCAATAAAAATAATTTCATCATCAATTTTCATTTAGACAGATTGAGTATTCATTAATTGTGCACTAATATTTATAGGTAGTTATTTAAACGTACATCTAAGAAGCCGGTAAGATACTGCGTCTTCTCTATAGTTCCAAATTGTCTAGTGCAATTTTATAATGACTCCAAATCTGGTTTTTTTTTCGTACCATAAAATTGTAGTTTTGAGTCCTAATTCCAATAG
The DNA here is from genome assembly GCA_949715065.1 of Periphyllus acericola. NCBI lineage: Eukaryota > Metazoa > Arthropoda > Insecta > Hemiptera > Aphididae > Periphyllus > Periphyllus acericola. The sequence continues at coordinate 9,582,533 of OX454271.1, forward strand.
TTTCTTCTTACAAACAATATTTCAAAATAAATTAATATAATACTAAATTGGTTGAATATCATTACGGTTTTTACTTATTATCACGCGCGTATTGTTCGGTTTCAATTCGTTTTGATGACAGTTTTTCCTTATTTTTGTGATATCATATCGTCCGTGTAACTATTACGACGCGCCGTGTGTTTTTGTCGAGACGATTAACTATACCATTAAACGGAGAATCTTTTTTTCGTCTATCTCTCTCTCTCTCTCTCTCTAAGTTGTCTTCCGTTGTATGGACACGAGAAAATTAGATTTTCCGCTAGCAGCTGCAGCTCGACGTTTACCACTTTTTCGCCGTCAAGTATTATTTTATTAATACGTCCGATTTTTCGCAGTTCTCTCGCGGGGACTACGGCGGATGATGTGATGGAGAAAAAACGCTATATTTCGCGCGTGTATGTACAGTGTATACCCTCGGGGTGTATGTATATGTACGTGTGTGTATATATATATATATATTAACTACGACTACCACTGACGGGTGCGGTAATTGAACTGGAACCCTCTGACAACCGAACTGTCAATGTTGCGGTATCTTATCGGGAGAAAAAATCCTTTTCCCTTTCCCTCTCGTCCACTCGCTCTGCCACTCGCTTGATCTATCTCTATCTCTCGCGTGGCGTTTGTTATGTATTATATTTATATGAAATAACACTTCTATCTCACCCTTTATGTGTACAACGTGCGAGCAAGTGGGGAATTTTGTGTAATTACTATATTATGGGTGTTTAGTACTGTACACACACACACACACACATACATATTGCATATATGTATATAATAACACAGTCGAGTGTAGGCGATGAACTTGTGGACAAATTATGTGCCAAGTAGATTATCGTTTTTATTACTATGATTGTCGGTGAATAAATGTAAATTCATATGAGATTTCTACAGGATTGCATTTGCGCGAAGTATAATCTGTGTAGCATGGTCAAACTGCCACTGCGGTTGCATGCGGTCCCTATGTAGCTCATGATTTTAGGCAGCATCAAAAAACGCAGTTAGTTAATTTTAGTTGATTATAACATTGATGTAGATTAACCCATACTAAAAGTACTCTGATTGTGCTTTAACCAGCATGTTCTCACTAATGAATGAAAATAATAATTTCCTGATAGACTAATCGGCATTCGTCTCGATTGCGCGGTAAAAGTGACATTGTCTAAGAAGAATATCACCGATTTATTCCTATAAGTCACAGTAGGAAAACGTCTGCAGATATCAAGAAAAAATAATTTGTTCGGGTTAAATGGTTTCACTAAAAATTTCTTAACATTAGAAATTGGGTGAAGGTCGTGCGATACTCCAGACAGGTAATTTATAAGCCCGCAGTTCATTCGATGCGTAAGTTGCACATTCTATACGTGAAAAAAGCGCCACTGGAGAATAGGCCAAAAACCTAAAGAAAAACGTATAAAAATATATACATGTTTTTGTGTAATATCTGCAATGGTACAGTTCCCCTGAAATGCTTGAAATGTATTCCGTGGTACCACGCGTGCCCTCAGTGGGAGCGAAATGAACTTTTCTTTTTTTAGAAAAAGTATATCGTTTTTTAAAATCGAAATTATTCCAGTATATATTTATCCGTTATATGGAGCATGAGGCGAGATAGATGTACACATGGTTATTAAACAATACAAGGTGATCTTTTAGACGTTCTCACCCCCTTTTTTGGCCGTAAAAATGGTTTAATTTGAAATTTTTTTTTCAGTGTTCAAGTTATCATAAAAACTTTTTTTTATGCCACCTTAAGAAACTTATGTTTTTCAAATGGGAACACCATATTTTTACGCAAAATTGTATTCAATTCATTTTTTTGGAATTTTCGATATAACGTAGTCAAAATTCGGACCAATACTTTCGGAGTTGTTCAAATTGAAAATTTTGAGTTAACTTGAACTAGTAGAAATTAGCGATAACATGTAATTATAAATTGTATCATAATATTAGGTACTACAATGCTATTTTCCTTAATACAAAAATAAAGAATAATTAAAAAACTACTAGTTTGAATTTTGATTTTGGTATATAAATTAATGCATTTTTACGACCAAAAAAGGGGTTGAGCACGTTTAAAAAATCACGCTGTAGTATACTGTTATGTTTTAGTATATAGTATATAGTATATATATAAATACATATGTTTGGAAACAAAATGCTATAGATCACGTTTAAGTTTGTATACTTAAAACGTAAAAATTGTAATGTAGAAGTTTTTAAACGTTTCCACCATTCGATTCACCTTACGACACGAAATATGTCAAATCGACCATCCAACTGGAAAATGCGAAAATCTCATTTTTCAAAATTCGTCAGTATACTACTGCGGACCGCTGCTGCAATTTTCTTTGGGGGTGGAGTACCCGTACACGTGCCTTCGTTTCGACCACTTCGCGGCACTTTAATCGAAAAAAAACGCGAGACGTGCGAAGGAAGCGTGACGGCACAAATCGTCTCTAAAAGTCTAAACGATGGAAATACAACGTCGTTCCGATAGCGTACTGAAATATATACATGGTGTATAATATAACGTATACGACGAGTGTATGTTCTGTGGGCCACGTGTAACTTGTAAGCAGTGTGCACTGTGCGTGTGTTTGTATAGTGCACACAAAGGATGCATTTTTAATGTCAATTGAACCTTAACTAAACACTATAATGTATAAAACACAATAATCGGAATATACTCGTATACTGCAGCATATATAAATGCGCGTTTGAAGTGTATATTGTATAAATAATACACTTATATTTTACACACACACACACTCGTCTTCTGTTCTACACCCCCACTCGACAGTGGCGTATTTAGAATTTTGTCATGGGGGGGATATGAGTTTAATGTTGTTTTTTATTAGAGACTTTATGGTTATTTATTATTATCTAAAAAATATTGAAGGAGAATGGTATTTTTAAAATCCGTTTGTAATGAAATTTATTTTCCAACACAGAATTAATATAGACATTATTTGATTTAAAATTTCCAAGTCTTTGTTTGTGTCAAAATAAATTATATGATTATTTTCTAAAACGTATTTTGCAAAATTTGAATTTGGAGCAATTTTTTATTTGAACTTTTTTAAACCTTAGAATCTAAATCTATGTTAAATAAAATAGCAAAAAAAATTTGTAAAATATTACACTGGTGTAAATTAAGTAGCACGGGATTTCTAAAGTAGTTGTTAACGAAAAATTTTCTAAAAATTAAAAAAAATTAATTTATTTAAAGCGGTAAAACCTAATCCGGGCAACGTCGGATAACTATCAATAGAATATTCGACGATAGTGTGCTTTTTTCAAAATTGTTTTTCACGTCGAAATAGTAATTGCTCTAATCTAAAATCTCTCGGGCGTATCAACTACAAATTTAAAACACTGGAGGTTCCTCTAATACTCAAGATGGCAATAGAAGAGATTTAAAAAAAAAAATGGTCCCAGCCAAGACTGTACGAAGCCGAGCGACTCAGCTTGTACATAACATAGTCATATATAGATTATAATTAAAGACAGGATTTTCCATAAAATGCATGTTGCTATTTCCAACATCATATACATGCAGTCAATGAGCGTCCATAAACCATTACATGATATTACATAAAATAATAAATTGTAAATTAATTTTAAATAAATTAACTATGAAATGTGATCTTGTTTACGTTAAAATCAAATTTTTCATATATCGTTGAAAGCCTCAAAAAACTTGAAAATTCCAATTTGTCACTTATAGAATCGTTAATAATATTGAAACAAATATAAATTCGGTCAATAAACTTCCTACTATCGCAAATAGTACAATAATTCCAACAAAATTTAAAAATGTTTTCGATAAATATAAAGGACTAATAGTTTTAAAAGAAATTTCGAAAATACTTCAATGTGAAAGTGATAATTTCAACAATTTGTCTGTTTCAAATTATTCACCGGATATATTAACCAATTTCAAATATGCAGCAACAACCAGCGTTAACGTTCAATGCAGTTTTTCATCCTACATCCTTACAGATCGTCGTCATAATTTTACAGCAATAAACATTGAACTCACTTATTGTTTTTCCAATTAACATACCTACTACATAAAATTTGTCGTACTTTTTTCCTATAATGTACCAAACACGTACCATTTACTTATCTACTTTTTTTGTGTATAAGAACTGAAATTTTACCGTGTTATGTTTGGCCTTTTTTTCTTGCATATTTTGACTTTTTTCAGTGCATGTTTTCACGCATATTTTACAATTTAATATGCATTAAAATTCGATCTTTGATCATAATATATAATAAAATAGTGTACGGTTTTCGGCAAGACTAGGAATAAATCAAAACTGATTGCAGGTATTCGACACTGAAACACAAATTAATTTGTTTACGCAACCACTTGCATGACGTAACAACGCATTTACCGAATTCGTGGGGCATGACGTAACAACGCGTTTACCGAATTCGTGGGGCATGACGATCGGGAAGGAGATCGGTTAAGTTGCGCATCGTCTGTTGACAGCTGCGCTAAAATATCGTACATCGTTTGCGCACCGTCTTTTTATCTGTGACAATATATCGTTTGCGCATCAACATAAGTAGGTAAGGTCCAATATAATATATATATATATATATATAATGTAATAGGGTTGTATTTAGTATTTCAATATTATTTGAATTTACGTGCATTTTCAATTAAAGTGAAGTAAACGGATGAAAAATAAAAATAAAATAACGTAAAAAAATATGTACGTACAATACGAAGTGTACCTAAAACTTCAGCTGTTGATCTGGTCGCAACACCGAGGTATCGTCTGTACAGGTATATTTTTAAACAGAAATACCTACAGGTGTACACCACAATATTTGAAGATTGAATATTGGTTACGAGGGGCAAATTTTTAGCTGGAAGTAAAATGAAAACGAAACGTACGACTTGCATTTTGGCGTAAACATGCTAATGCGCGAATTATGTACGATCATTTGACGTAATCGTAAAGGTAAACAACGGGCAATACGCGCGAACGATGCGCAACTGACTTGCGAAACAAAGGTGCAAACTGCAAACGAACAGTGTAGCCGTGCGCAAACGGTTTACGGCTCCGCGAAGGAGCACTAGCTATACGATACGTCCTTCTCGCGACACGTGTAAGACCGCGTTGTCCTTCGCCACGAAGAACTTGCAGGGATACGGGCGACTAGACTTGGACGTCGGCGAGGATTTCCCAAACGGTGCAACGCGTTCCCGCCATGTTATCACAATCTTCGCGCGCGCGCACGAGGTATTTGTCGTACGCGTATGTGCGAGCGGTATACGAATACGCGGGTAACAATGTACAGTAATAGTTTGCGATATCGCGTGCGCCGCGCGCCGTGCCAATATATTAACACATCATGCAGAAACGGCCGATAAGATCTATACATTAACTCGTTCCGATGTAATATAATATGTGCGCGTGCGTGTACACGTATACGACACCCGGACTTCAACCCTTGTCGCAGCAGCTCCACACTACCCCTGCAGTACGCGTCGAGGGGTCCGCGATCCGCGTCGGACCGACGGACTTATTTTATCCGTACACGCCAAGGACCGGAGCAGCCGCGTTCATTTAAACATATTATTATTATTATTGCTGCAGCGGCCGAACGCGGACACGTGACCGCTGCACTCATATAATACGCGTACATATATATATATATATATATATATATATATATATATATATATATTCGTATGTGATTATTATAAGTTGTTTTTTAACCCTCGCCCCTTCCGCCTCCGCTGTGTGAAAGGCGATTTTTTTTCTTTCCGCTTTCTCTCTCTCTCTCTGCCCGTCGCCCGTCGGAGGCGCGTGATTTCACGGACATGTTATTATTAAAACGTAAAAAAAAACCGCCACATCATCCGAAAACTGTTGATCGCTCGCGCGCGCTCCGTTTTCAAAACGCATCGATTCGTGACGACGTCGTATTGTAATTTATCGCGTTATCCGCACGCGGATCGAAAGACCTCAAAGCGATTCACGTGCACTACTATGCGCGTACCAGAGTACCCAGGGCTGCGACGTGCGCGTATGTATATAGTCATTACACGCGTATTTATTTTATATACGTTATTAATATTGTCCTTTTCGTCCTTTATTCCCACACGCGAGCACGCACGCATCTCCCCATCAAAGTGCTGTGATGTCCGTTGCCCGTCGTTGGTACCGCAGCATACAACGCTCTGCAGTGTGTTTCGATCCAAACGTGACAGCCAATCTCACTACATTCAAATTCAGAAAAAAAACAATAGCATATACTTGTGCAACATACATTTGGAACTATACCCACGCGTACACCGAAAAAGCTCATTTGTATAATTAATTTTGTCAGCGTTATTAACATTGTCCCTTTCGTCTCACACGCACTACAAACACGTCCGTGTCTCCACAACAAAGTGCTGTGATCTCTTGTCCGATACTGCAAAAGCGTACCTGAGTAACAAACATTTTCAACCATACATAAAAAGCTCAAATAGATATTTTGTATTTCATTTTTTTTTTTTTTTTCTAATCGGGAAATTTTTGTGATGAAAATATAATTATAAAAACAAATACCTAGACTTACGTTTGTAAATCGTGAAAAACGATGATATCTGTATGACCGCGTTGCTCATGCCACTTTTTGGTAAACTAGATTGGTCTTGATTCATGGTTGGGTTTTAGTGGTGCTTAGCACAGAAAAAAAATTAAAACGCGAAATGTACTCCGAATGTAGGAAAATAATAATGCAACCTCGTCAGGTGTACTAAACGCTGTAGATAAGAATGATTTACCCTTAATCACAGCGATTGATTCTCATCAATATTATTATCATCACAATAAGTCAATAACGATGTCGGCCATAATGGCATTTAATATTGACATTTGACAAAATGTTATTAATTATAAATAGGGCTAGGATTTTAAAACATAATATATAACAAAAAAATCACAAAATTGTTTTAAAAAAGTAATTATTTATAAATAATAAATCTAATCTATCACCGTAAGCTATAAAATATTATTACGATTGTCATGATTTGCACGCGTACAGAGCTTTAAAATCTCTGCCGGTATACACTTATATAATAAATAGATTTCATAATCCTGCACATGTCTACAAATTTATTAATCGTAATATAAGTATTTTACTTGGAAACAGGGCCGTGGAGAGAAATTAAGGGCCCCAGGGACAAATTAATTCGGGCCCCTCATAATGTAATTTAACTCACTTCTAATACTAGCATCACACTGCGTCGTTACTCGTTCTTTTAAAATATGTAAAGGAAAAATAATATTGATTAGAGGTATATCAGAAATTAAAAGCAAAAATCATATTTTTACTAATACGGTAACACATGTGTCATGGGATATGGTACAAATTAATTATTGTACTATTAATGGCGTTATTAATAAGATATAAAGTAATTATTATTTATTTTATTATTTACATAGTTCCTTAAAAAATATAAAATTAGGTAAAATTATGAAATAAAACTAAAAAAAAATGTTTATATTAATATAATACGTATATTTCGGTAAAATATAAGACCTAATTGCTTTGGCTGGCCCCTATTTGAGTACTGGGCCCCAGGGCCCAAGCCCCGGTTGCCCCCTCCTCTCGTCGGGCCTGCTTGGAAACTTATTGTTATTATAGTAGCAGACAGGTAGGTACTATATCATTAACATGGTGGAGTTTGAAATATAAAATGGAAGAATTCCAATTTATAAATTATATCGCAATGTTTTCGTAACGCTAAAAAAAATACGAACGGAAAAAAGAATAAAAAGAATTTTTGGAAAATCTTCGCCGATTATTTATTTATTTTTTTTTTTTTGTCGTTTCCGAATGGGAAAAAACGACCGGAAGACGGGGAATGAAAAAAAAATTGTATTTACACGATTGTTCGGCCCTTTCTTGGCTGATAATAATAATAGTAATAATAATAATAATAATACGATAAAAAAATTCACAGCTAATACGAAATTATAAAGTCCCCCTTTCGCGCGCCGCCCGCGACGTGTGTGCTCACTGGACCATTATTTCCGTGTGTAATCCGCCGTGAAAACAGACACGGCGCTTTCCTTCCTGCTGCCACCTACTATATACACCCCCGGCGCGCGTCCCCCGCCACCACGCGCCACGCGGCCGCACGAAATATTATAATACACATAATGTTATATATATATATAATACATATATATTCCGAGGTAACTATATATGTATGCATGTATGTACAAAATATGTATAATATTCTTCGGCGACGCGGGGGTGTGCAACGCAGGAGCAGGATTGTATACGGACACATTGCGCAGGAGGAATTAGGAAAGAAGAGCAGAAAAAAAAATAATAAAAAAAGGGCTGCTGTTTACCGGTTCCGGCCCGTACACTGCACGTTTATATACATATTATTATTAATATTTATATACCATGTGCGCAACCGTACCACACGCGCCGCGGCGTAAATGCGAAATCTGTTTTGACGCATTAAAATATATAATATTCATTGTGTAGACTCTAACGAACGGTAAATATCGCAGCCAAATCGAATTACGCCGCGTACAAGGAAACGGAAATATTCATATTATAATATCTCGCGTATGGAAATTGCACATTTGTATGTATATTATTTCACAGCGACGTCAGTCGTCTGCAGTGTTTCACCACCGCATAACCAGCAACCGCGAAAAAATAAGACACCTGCTCACAACAATGTAATAATACGTAGCAGGGATGATGGTAAATTTTAAGTTACTAGAGCGCCAGTTCTTAGACATTTAAATTCTATGGGGCCGGAAGACGAAAAACTAAAACTACCACTGAACCACACAACGTATACTTGTTACGGGTAGAGTACGAAAATGGATATGATGTACCGGGTAATGTGCACAGTATCCAGTGTATTGTGGATAAGGCATGAAGAAGCAAAATTGAAATCATATTAATTTTAAAAAAAAAAATTCATTTAGTAAATAAGATATAATAAGTTATTGTTTTATTTGTTTTTTTCCATCCGATTATTTTCACGTTTTTGATTTTTAATAATTTTCATAATATTTTGATTCCGTTTTAATACACTGAATCCTCATTATTTTCATTCATTAATTTACTGAAACTCTCATAACATTTCTGTTTTTTAGAACACATTTTAATAAACTAAACAATAACAAAACTTAAATAAACCGAAGGCAACGTTCTAAAGTTTAAAACTATACAATATCAGTGCACACGTTTTAACGCCAGTGAAGTTAGTCTCCCGACTTAGTAGTAGTTATCCAAAATTGGTACCAAGATGTAGCAACTTTTTAGCAATTAATTGAAACCAGCATTAAAAAACTAAGTCGGAGGGCTATGTGAAGTTGAAATCCGGTTTAAAAAATAGATTTTCGCTACGTAGGAATCGGCTGGTCAGGTTAGGTTAGGTTGCAATTTTTTAAATGCTGGTTGCAATTAGTTGCTAAAAAGTCGTTAAATGTCCGTACCAATTTTGATTGCATACCACCAAGTCGGGAGACTAACTTCAAAGACGTCACGTATATATCCTATTGCCCAAACAAACCATGACAAAAAAGATCTGGAAACCAGTTCGAAGTGAAAAATATCAAGTGTGCCAGGAATGTATAAATGGGCGAACCGGCAGGGGCTGTATTTGTATTGTATTCGCTGTACTGCAGGACATCGTATAATAATATTGTCTCGATAAAGAGAGGAGTCGACTCACCCAAAAGTTGTGCGAATCCCTCCGTTTTCTTTTATTAATTTGTAAGCTAAATCGCACATGAATATGTACGGTTTTTTTAGTGAGTTAACTTTTCCTCCTCGAAATTCACGTACAGTCTTACGTAACTGTACAAATAAATAATAATATTCTGAAAAGGACATGGTAAAAAATCAGTTTGTGCGGCTAAAAGATATTTTTATGGAACTCGGATTGCGAGCGACGATGGTCTTTCGAGTATTTTTCTAAAACTGTCGGTGTTTTCGAACAACCGAATAAGATTATAATGAATTCTTAAGCCGTATCATATGCATACACCGGTCGTATAATAATATTGTAGAGAATTATCGCATGGAATGAAAAAAACAAAAAAAAAATAAAATCTAAAAAAATACACACGTATTACACGAATTCGCCACACAACAATAATATAATATGTGCTCTGCAATAAAAAGAATCCATTTTATTTAAGTAAATAATATAACTATATTAATATTTATAATGATATTATAGAGTCGACTTGCCAAGCCGTTCGGTGGAAAAAATAAATTTTCAAATTTCACCGACTTACGGTGATTCGTTTTTACGGTTTTCATTGTTCTCAACTTAACCACGCATATTGTTACGTATCACGCGCGCCATACAAACGATTAATTCTTCGAATATAAATCAACACTTCCCCAGCTTCCCCACCTCACCCTGAACTATCAAATATTTTTAAATTACTCTCATATGTATTCAAACGTTTTTAATTAATCCTTGCGATTTTAATAAAGCTGCGCGCGCATTACCGCTTATTTTATCCGGAATGTTTTGGGACACGCGCGTTATATATTATTATACGTCAGTTTAGTCGATTTTATTTGAATTTCCGACTGCAGCCCGCCGTGTGTATACGTACATATTATTGCTCATATGCCCGTTAATAATATTTCAAAGGAAGTTGCTCAGTTGCGTAATTATAATAACGAACTTTCATGATAATCCTACATAACAGTTATTGTACACATATTATTATACACACATATTTCACGAAATAAATATACGAGAATAGTTTCAATTTATTTCACAAACTAATACGATACACGTTATACCTTGTACACAGCTTGTTATATTATAGTTGTTACCTATAAACGTGAATGGTATAGATACGTCAGGCATTAGGTACTTCGAACGATAGTCGGACTGGATTTTCGGAAAACTGTCTAGAAAATATATGTTTACGGATGACTGTTCTTTTCGTGAGTTTTTCTACCTAATCAAAACGTTGCAGTTGGTAACATAAAAGTTTCAATGCCCGCGCAACACTCGAGAAAGACTGCAACCAAAACAATACGTAAATAATATAATATATAGGTATACTACATTCAATATAGGATTTGAATCAGACAGAAGTCGAAGTCTATCAATACATAAGCATATAATAGGGGGTATTATATAGATTACGAACCTATCGAATCGTGATGTACTGATGTGGTTACCGTTTTCCACCGTACGACGGTTTATAATTATTATACGTCATCACGTCGACGGGAAACGTATTGATTACGCGTATACATTACTATAACCCGTAAGATTAAAAATCGCAGTTTTTCGGCCGAAATAAAAATGTTATCCTTCCTTGTTCGGCTTAACCGACGATGCACCCGAAACCTGCAGTGCATGTACCCATACGGTATACTGTATAGCTGTGACAGCGGAAAGCTGTCTTTTTCACGCGTCCTCTCGCACGATGCGCGTTCTGGTGGTCAACAGGATCTACACCTCTGGCAATCGCGTCAACCTGTCTACCCCCCGGGCAGGACGTCGTTTTTCGAGGATTCCGTACGTTTGTCTATCTTTTTAGCTCCCAGCAACACGCTACACGATATTTGCCGGTCGGAAAAATTCGTTATTTCTCATAGAACCGCGGGAAGTATTAGACGGGTCCGTAAACTATTCCTTTGCGTAAAACTTGCTACTTAAATATGCTACGCATAAAACTATAAAAGCGAGTTTTATACTCTTTAACGCTCAAAGTCTACATAAACGTGCGCCGCGATTGTGTATAATATTCATCAACAAAAAGCCCCCAATCACACAAGGTTTTATGAAAGCGCACAACGGCAGAATCGCGACTGACGGTGTGTGTACATATGTATATATATAGCGCAGTGTACGCAGACCGCGTGGAGAGTTTTAATCAGATTTGCCGAATTCAAATAACAAGTGCGTGTGTGCAGTGTGTACAAGTGCGTGTGAGCGCGTGTGTGCGTATAAATAATACGCGGGTGCGCGCGTAGGGGTGGGTCGTGTGGGTGTGCGTGTGTGTATGTATGTATATGTGTATATGTATGTGTGCAATAGTATAATTGTGTGTCAAGAGATGAGGAACCACGCGGCTGCCACTGCCGTATGTATATATGTATATACGTATAAATACGCGTCGCGTGTGTACAACGTCAAAACGTTAAGACTCCCTCGCTTCCGCTCGGCCGATCGGAAAACATTAAGCCAATAATATGTGCTCTTTCCGTCACTCCACAGACTTGTACACACACACACACGCACACGTGTACATGCGTTTTGTTTTCCCGGTTTTAAGTTGTACGTATATAGTGAATACATGTATTCCGCATGTGTCGAAATAATTATCGCGCGGAGGTGCACTCTCTCGTATCCAAACGAATCGGCTTTGAGAAAACACGTATATATATATATAATATTGTATACCTACTAACTCTACTCACACGCCCCCTCACATGCAGTACAGTTCTAAGAATTAGTCGCGATTTCCTCGTACGTATCCGTACGCCTGCCGAGTCACCGAAGACTTCGGAAGTTTATTTTCCCGCTCGTCGTGTAACACGAGCGCGTATTTATACGTATAATATATATATAATGTATAGTTTCCCGGAGAATTCTGTATACGTATACGCGTGCATCAGTCGTGTTTTATTTCCGTCGAGTTCCTCTAAACGCATTAGTATCTTAAATCTTCGGCCGACTATATAATACAATTATAATACATCAACAGTCTACATACATAATATATACATCATTAAATATACGTTTTGAACATTATGATCTCGCGGCAAATTGTTTAGTATTATAAGCGTATAGGTGCAATAATATATCATAGGGATTCGCGAATAGTTGTAAAATACCACCTATAACTCACTATTATTATACATTTGCAGTGCTCCGAAATTCAGCAAAATGTGCAAAATCAACTCGTACACAATAATATGATATTCGCAGAACGATCATTTTCAGACCGAGTACAGTGCGGTACCTACATCATATAATCGTCGAGTATTCATGCTACTCACGGGATATAATATTGGCACATGCGTATAATATGCATTATACACACAACACAAACTGCAATAGTAAAATGCACTGTTTCCCTATAACAGCGATTTGGTTGCTATAGTACATTCGTAATTCAATGATCATAGTCAAGATTATTACCATGGTATATCAACTGATTCTGATTTTATTAAAATATTTACACAAAATGTACTACACGGTTTTGACTATGAATTTATACTTTATGTCTTATGACAACAAAATATGGTTGTTAGGGAAATGGTGACATCCGGCGTGACATTTCGGACAAAATGTTAACATTACCCCCAGCTAAAAGACATACCTATATACTAGCTACAAGTTATCCGACTTCGCACTGAACAGTTTTGGCTGCAGGGGCAAACATTTTTCAAAATCCCTTCTTATTGCCATCTTGGGTGTTAGAGGAACTTGCACTATTTTAAATTTCAAGTTCTTACGCCCGAGAGATCTTATAGATTATAGCAACTATTGATTCGAAGTTTTAGCTGCAAAGGTTTAAAAATGTCGTACTAATATAATAGTGTTAATACTATCTAAAAAACGTCTTTCTAGGCAATTATTCTTCACTGGGTGAGCTTGTGCGTGAGCAAGTTACGCGTCGTTTTCTCTCGAGTCTGAGAGTTTGCCCTTGATCAGGTCATGTTAAATAGTCATTGCGAAGCAGACTTAAAGGGGGGACTATAATCATTTAATTTCGAACGGATGATCGTTAGGAATTAAAGGAATTCGTGGTACAAATATGAAACTGTGTACGAAACCCTCGCGTACACCCAGTTAAAATGGTAACTTTCACTATATTGCGCTATGAGGCTTTGGCTTTCAGCCTGCAGGCCCCGTTGTACAGCTTAGGTAACATAACAGCAGTGCTCACACGCAGGATAAGCCTATGATATGGAAACCTGGTGGTTTCAGCGAATTCGGAAATTCGACAGGATAATTAGAAGCCTAATTTATGTGTTGACACCGGGTCTGTCGAAGTGTATACCATTTCTTCCCCACAAAAGAGATCAGCAGTATATCATTGATAGCCGCTGCTTGGTGGTTTTTTTGGGGCAAGTATGGCATGTTCACACAAGCATTCCATAGGTTCATCGTGAATATGAGCAATACGTCTTATAAAAATCCCAGCAAATATTAACGATATCTTCTTTCAACATATTTTACCCCTTTTTAACTCCTTATTTTAACCCAATTCTATGTTGAATAAAGCGCACAATCCTCGTATGACTTAAATGTTAAGTACTCGTATTTTCATTTGACTATACTTAATTAACTTATGTGATATACCTTATACCTCATCGATAGCTGTTATAACCAACAAATTAAAGAAAAGAAAATAGGTAACCATAAGGAGGAAAAATACTTATTAATTTACATATACTTATTATACCTCAATTTGGTAATTATTAAAATCAACATATTAAACAAAATAAAACATTTCTTGGGTAATCAAAAGTTAAAAATATGTATACGTCCAGCCCAGAGCCCAAAATTTTTTGGACTCTTATAAATGCAAATTTGGAAAAAATCTTTCTTAGCCAACGTACGAGTATATACTCCATAATAACTGTATGCCAAAATTCCCCGATCCGTCCAGTGGTATGATCTATGTGATGTTGAATCAGTCAGTCAGTCCTTCTTTGATATATACGAGTATATATATATATATGTTAATAATTTGCGTAATGCTGCCCAAATATTATTATATGTATGAAGGTACAGCGTGATGTATTTATAATAATTTACATTTTAAAAGAACCGATTTTATTGAATACCGGTGTCTACTATAAATGTTTTTTTAGGTATTTCATTAAACATCGACTTTTGCCGTTTGTTTCTAGTATATCATATACGAACAACTACAAACGAACCATATTATATAATATTTACAAGTGTATATCTTGTAATTATTTGGACTGTAAGCCAAAGTATATTTTAAATTCACGATTCGGTTGCAAACAAAAGTGTCTACGTCAGAAGCGATGGATAAATAAATAAAATAATGTTCGTATACGAACGATGGTATACGTAACATGTCAATACATCACGACACTTGATTATATGCAAATTTTTATCAATCGAAATGCGCAGTATTTATTTTAAATTTAAAAATAGTCACCTGAAAAAAATATTAAAAATGTGCGTTCACTTCACAAAAAATTAACAAACATATCAATTTAATATTTTATAATTATAAGCGTATGACTCATCTATGTATATTGTATATAAGAGATAGATGATGAATAATGATGACAAAAAAATCAGTGTTACGAAAAAACATGTATTTTTATGAAGTTATACTTTTTTTATACATTATTTGAATGTCATAAATTTTACGATGACAAGAACAAAACAAAATTAATTTATTGTTATGTTAAGTTATAAATACTTCATTCTAATATAATAGTATATATAGTTAATGTGTACTGCGCAAGTGTGTATTTGTGATCGTTTTTACGTTTTATAATGATAATATCTTTTGACACTGAGCTTGGATTGTGAGTTTATCAGGGTTAAACCCACTATATATTGTATGTATAGTATGCGTATTATCCTGCACCCCTCTTTGCTGTATATCAAAAATAATTGCATTTGTATACACTTAAATATAACTGTGTACGATTATACGAAATAGTTAAGAGAGAATAATATTTAGAAAACATTAAGTACAATAATTTAAAATTTAAAATCGTAATGTTTAGTTCAACCCTAAGATTTATTTCTATGATAAAAAATAACATAAATAAATGAAAATTAATTATAACACCGTATTTTTCCTCCACAAGGAAAATGTGTGAATCATAAATATGTTTTTGAGAAATTATTTGGAATAATTTCTTGTAGAAGAAAAATATTGTTTAGCGTGCTACGTTGTAAGTTAATTTTTTAACCAATTGCAAATTATTTGTAGTGACTATTATAAATTTATATACATCAATCATTGATGAACTAGATGCCGTAACGCTTATAAACTGCCATACTCTTGTCGGTTACCTTCAACGAATTTCCTTTCCCGAAAATTGGTTAGACGTTTAATATTAAAATGTATAATGTCGAATATCAATATCATTTTACTTTATAATAATTAATAATAAGTTATAAATTGTTAATAAATAACCATGGTAACGAAAGCGTTACGAAAAATGTCCTCGAAAAAAAATTCGTATCCAGTCCAAAAACATGTTTATGTTAAAATAATAATATTACATAATTTTTAAATTTATATTTAAAGGTTTATGTTATTTTATCAAGAATGTACGAGTATATGAGCAAAAAATACAAACGTATCTCCATGTCTTATAGTTTTTTATATTATATTTTACATTTTTAATCTACCATGAAAACATTTTCTCAAGACAACTGTCATTTTCCTTGTTTCATTATTTTTTAAATAAATATTTTTGATTATCTTCAATTTCAACTTTTTCATTATCTCTTACGTTTTTAAATTAATTATTTTTCTTTCTAAAGTTTATTTTATTATTCCATAATTTTTCCTCGTTTATTTTTATTATTTGTTTATATTTTAATATTGTCATTTATTTTCTGTGTATTTTTTTTCTTTGGTATACGTTTATTTTTCGCTGACATTTAATTCTTTCGAATACTTTTTCTTTGTTTTACTATAAATTGTTGAATCCGGGCGAAGCGATAAATATATTGGGTTAACAATAATTATATGAAAAAAAAGTTTTACCGATTATTCATTTTAGCGTAACCTAAATATAGAATTTTGAATATATTTATTGTTTATAGAATAAAATGTCTTACTTTCAATACTTAAAGATAAAATCCGAGTTTAAATGTCAACATTAATCTACACCATGTTATATGATCTAAAAATCTGAAGTTATATTTTAAATTCTAAGTAAGACTAGATTGGTTTTTCACTTTTACTACATACATATATGATACGTTTTTTTTGTGTTTATCTTCACGATTTTTACAGGAGTAGGGATTGCGGTTCGGTCATAAGTTTATTTTTAATGATAGCAAGTGTTGTCCAGTTGGTGCATTCGGGACGTAATTTTCCGAATTTTCAGCAGTTTTCCAAATTATTGAGAAAAAAATGAATGAAATTGTAAAGTTTTCTTAGCTGTCTTTCGTAAAATGTCGGTAAAATATTGTCAACACCCAAAGGTCTTAAAAATGTATCACAAAGTTTTTGTACATTGTTCGTGATAAATTAATTTTGTAAAAATCCTATGTAACAATAATTATGTTTTCGTAAATTTTTTAAATATTGACCCGACGGAAATTACTAAATGTGCATCATTTTTGTAGTTTAAAATTCGTAAAAACTTTGAACTTTAATGCTTAGGACTTGAAAATTGAATAAAATTTAAGATCACTACGATGTGCTATTTACGATGTTACGATGTTTAAGCTCAATACGTTTGAAATTATTCGTAGAGACACATTTTATAACCTTCTTACAACTTGCCTACGTGAACCTATACCATATGCCATATACTTTTGCTAAAAATATATAGGCACGTTTAAATACCTATAATGACGTTTATGGGTCCATTATTACAACGGCACGGCGTTCTCGCGTTGACCATTCTCGATATTCGTCCCTCTTCTCCCCTGACATTGTTCTCGCCGTACCGATTCAAACAATCGCGGTCCAAGACCGTTTATGGGCACCCTATATTATTATTATGAGAATATCTAATGAAAATACCAAATACCGATAAATAAGTCCTCTGCTGATTGACAGGCAGTCGAAGGTCACCTGTGGAGGCATTCAAAGGGCCCACAATTGTGTGAAATATCAAAAACTCAAAACCGCGATATCAATAATAGCGTATAAATAACAATGTGGTATTTTGAATTCGACATGCGCGCGTAGCGTGTATTAACATAATTCAATTGGAAAACGCTTAATATAGATTTGATCAACGTTTACATTCAAACAATGGTTAAGAAATACGGAAAAAAATAAAAATAATCGTTGGTCATACTTTAATTTATTCCACAATAGAAATTATTTTTTTCATAAAATTTTATTCACGAGCTATATTTCTCCTTCCACGACCGAAAAAATACCAGTTAACTATACATTTTTCGCTGGAAAAAAAATTGACTTGCTAGATATATTATATTATAACTATGTTGGAATTCAAGAGAATATATTATTTTTAGAAGGTATAATACATAGTTTGTCCGTTAAAATCAGAATATAAAAAATATTTTAAGACAATAACAACTTTTTTTTTTTCTGTTTGAACCGAGGATCAGGCGAGAATAGTTTATCACAGTACTTTCACCCGACCCCCATCGTTTATTAATCTAATAAATAAAATATATACTGGCCACGTCAGAGAGGCCGCGCGTGAAGATAATAACAACTATATCGATTCGAATAACCCTTGAAAATAAACATCAGTAAGATTTCGTGTCACCACATTTGTCGAGGACAGAGTGGTCAGAATTTCACGTAACAGCGGTTATATTTCGTACATACGGAAAAAACACCAAAAGTAAAAACTTGAGATTGTTCTATACTTTGTAAATCTTCCGAAATATGTACATTTATACGACAAAAGTGAAAATAATATGTGTAGAATATCAGTTTCTTAATTTAAAGGAGGGGGAGGGGCGGAAACTCATGAATCATGATCTAAGATGGTTTCCTAGATGATCTCATGGTCTAGAGTTTAGCTAGGTATCCCGAAGCCGGCACATCATCAAAATATAAATACGTCTTTTTGAAAGCTGCATTGACATAAGACATTACGTTGTAAGACAGAAAAATTCACAATTTAAAAATTGGCTCACAAGCGTAAGACATTTGACGTAAAACTAACTCTGAGTCGGCAAAATAATAAGAGTATCCGCCTACTTCTCTACACTAGAAAAAACTGAAATGACGTCACTGCATAATATTATAATACATATACGCATGTACATCTTCTGTAGTAACACACAGCTATAATTTCAAATCTACCATTGTCTCTTAAAAAAAAATGTTAATATTTTGGACTGCGTATTTCATAGACGAATTGGCAAATCACTTAACGTAACGCGTGTTCTATATTTAAATAATGTAACACATCGTGCGTTTCATTTTTAAAAATTGCATGTTGAATACTTTACGATAATTTCATACATAGGTACTCCTCTATACGTAACGTATAAATGCGCAGGATTTGAAATACTTTGTTTTTAGATGGGAATTTTTATTTTCATAAAAAAAAATTAATTTTCTTACATTATTTTCATATCGCAGACTCGAGTACGCCATGCGTGCAAGACACAGCAAAGGATCTCATTCTTTTATTCATGCTTCGGTGCAATTCTTCACAACAGCCTAACAAGTACCCGTCTACGCGTCTTTTACTACAACTATATAATAATATATAGTATAACAATACACACTCGCTGTAACAATCGTGATACATACAATATATATGTACGTGTATGTACATACTTAAAAGCAGTTTTTTTTTTCTTCAAAAACACGCATTTTAAAATATTTTTAGCAAAAAAAAAAATAATACGTACCCGCCTACACGTGTAAGAGATCAGGTGGAATACTCCACTATAACAAATAAATTTTTCTTTTTATTCTACAATAATCCGCTTAAATGCGTACTTGAAAACATACATTTTTTGTGCAGTGTAAATAAAGATCGCGGATTCATTGTGAACATTTCGACGCGTTTTCTATACTATTTACTGTAATACATCGTAAAGTCTTTACGAGATGATCACACAATGTGTAATTTTTCTCAAACAATTCGCAACAAAGAGATTACTAGTAACAAACTTTTAATAGCAAAATTGTATTATTTTGTTTTTGTTTTTTTTTCCGCTAAACAATCCTTCGGTACGACGGATATGATTTGCTATTAGGTTTTCGTCGGTTTCAGCCGTTAATAATAGTCGTTTATAGATTTTATTGGTTTAATTACGATACCAAGTAATAATTAAAATTGATTATTAACAACAAATACAATTGTTCAAACTCAAGTACACAATCTCAAAGTTTTTAAATTCACGACGTTTTGACTTTCATCCACAACAAAAACCATATTGTAACGCATTCAGATATATTTACTGAAACTGCGCGTTAGAAAAAATAATAATCTATAGAATATAACGTAATAGCTATACAAATCTATAGGTTATTCAAAACGGGGAGGCGTTGACCCTTTAAAAAACTTTTGAATGAATATATTTTCAGAACACATTTTTCACAAATTTTTATGTGCTCATAAAATAAAATAATAAACGTACGTATAATAGGTACAAGCGCAGTGTCCCTCGAACATAATTATTGTTTGAGCACGAGTGTACGCGGATCGAGACGGTCTTATAAGAAGACATGTGTTTTTTTTTCTTTTATAAACGTACCTAAGTTATCTTTTTTCACTCATAAACTCTAACAAACAACTCATAAGGCGTAAAAAAAGAGAACACGTATCGCGGATGAATAGAATTCTTAAGACGCCGTATTATCAGCCCCAAATAGGAGGAGAAAATAATATATATTTTTATTCGACGTCCTGCAGTGCGACATTCGCGCATTGTCCGCTGTACGAGGGTGTAGACAATTTGTCCCCGTATATATGTGCCATTGATACGAATACTACTGAAGTGTTCGGGGGAGGTTCATAAAAATCGTAAAATAGGTGTCAGCTACAAAAAGAAATTACCGAGTGAGACTGCTGCGAGTGATTTATGGTAACTTTTTTTTTATATATATACTATTCAACAATAATTTGGATGGCGAAAATGTGCGCGAATATAATATATACAGTTTTTGACAATGTCAAAGGAATGTGAATGTTCAAAAACGATATTGTATTATTGGTTTATGGCTGGTTTCGTATATATCTAAAATAATCGTATACGTATGTAAGGTTTCGTGAGGTAAGTATCGTTTTAAATTAGCATACTTAATAAAAATAATATAAAATCACGTGACGATCACGTATATAATTATAAAATGAAAAACATTCAATTAAAATAATATCAAACTTAAATCGGAGAATATAGATCCAAAGTTTTCTGATGATTTATAATCGCAAAACAATAACATTGAAGCAATTATCTTAAGTTTTTCTTAAAAACCTAATTTTATTCATTTAATTCTATATTAACAACATATTCAAAATATTAGAACTCGAAAAAACCGCTTTCAATTTCACCATTCCTTAAAGCTACATTACTGCTGTAATCGGGTCCTGTTATAAAATTTGTTATAATAAATTAAGATAATATTAATCCCTATTTATAGCTTATTTAACAAAACAATAATACGTAATTACGTGTTTATCGCGTCTTGTATTCAAGTTTTGTCATATAATGAGCTTTTAGTGTTACATACATGTTTATGTTGGTACACGTGCGTCCTAATATTAATTAGCTATGCGATGCAATTGTATGTTTTATAACTATCGTACATCGTTTTATGTAGTAATCTGTTAGTACGAGTTTCTCGTATATTAATCATGGTGGTTGTCCTGTACCGGTTTTGATCGCATTTTTAAACGCTTTATACAACTAACCTCTAATTCATCTGTGATTTTAATAATTCGTAACATTTTTAAATAGGTTACTTCGTTATTTATGACTTAGGTAAGTATTTCATAGAGAATTGGACTATCGCACGTAAACAATTTGAAGGGTTTAGTAGTATAATCAGCTTTAAAGTTTAAAACAGTAACCATGTTTCACTATAAATAAACCACTTAAATAAGTGTTTATGCATTATTCACTTTTATAGAAATCTAAATGTCGGGGAAAAAACCGAAGACGATAACATGTATACTACATTCTTATGATCGTTAACTTTAAAATAAGCTCCCATCGATTTCAATACAATGGTAAACTGTAAGCTGGGTAATTTTTTTACGCCATACGTCAATTTTCTCGGTTAGACGATTGCTGTGCGGCGCCGCAAAGGATCGGCTGCAATGATCGTTCAGTGACGTCCTCTTAAATTGACGACCGTTGTGCAGACGAACGTACAGAGAATAACGTATTAAGGGAAAATAAAAAAAACACTTGAGTGCGCCATCCCCTAACAGCGGCCTACGAAGCTATTTTAACAGTAGAACACGCGGTCATTATATTATTATATTGTTATTAAGAGGAAAAAAAAATTAGTCTCGAAGTCAATTGTCTACCGGCGTGCTGCACAAACAATTGTAGTATTAAAACGTATTTGGACGTGAGAAGTCCGCCGAACATGCAATTATTGTAACCGAAGCCTGAATTAGGAAGTCTAAAAAAAAAACATTCGGAGAATGAAAATATAATAATCGGTATTAAAAAAAAAATAATAATAATAATAATAATAATCGCGAGACAGTCATGCTGATGTGAACTGATGGAATGAACCGCCTGTAGACAAGGCGCGCACAAAGGCCTCTTTCATTTATCGGCAAGCTCCCGCAGTCAAATGCCACGCACGTACAATAGGACCGAGTACGCTTTGTCGAAATCCGCGAAGACGCGTAATGTTCGTATTATTTATATATATATATACGTATACATAATATGTATAATGTTATCGTGCGCCGTCCGCGTACAATGACATCCACTAGCTGATAATACATTTTGTGCTACAGCGAAATATTGTACGTAATACTGGATGCGATAAAT
This sequence comes from Periphyllus acericola, assembly GCA_949715065.1. Classification (NCBI taxonomy): domain Eukaryota; kingdom Metazoa; phylum Arthropoda; class Insecta; order Hemiptera; family Aphididae; genus Periphyllus; species Periphyllus acericola. The sequence continues at coordinate 9,605,247 of OX454271.1, forward strand.
GCGTGTACGTAATTATACCTGTTGAGCGAATATATTATTGTTTATTATATGTTATATCGGATGCATCCGAGTTACGTCCCGAGAACCTTTTTTTATACAAATTCCGTCCCGGTTAAAAAAAAAAGAAGAATTAAAATAATAATAAAATATAATATGTATAGTATTGTTATAAAATATTTACAAAAAAATATAGGTATTCATAATATTAGTACATCTTCATAATTTAATTATAATTAATCGTAATAATATAAATAATAAAAATCAATAAATATTAAATATTTTTAAAAATTTGAAATTGCATTGAATTTAAAGGATAATTCCTTTATTTTTTCCTTTATTTGGTGCAATAACTGAAATAAATATCATCTTTATTTCTAAAAGACTTGATACAAGACAGAATTAGTATATTATCCATTAAGAGAAACCTGGGACGGAATTAGTATGTTCATTAAAAAAAGCTGGGACGGAACTAGTATACCTTTAATTTCAATTTTTATATATGGGACGGAACTCGGATGCAGCCGTTATATCCTCGCGAAAAACGAGTCTTTTTAAAATATCATATTTGCTGATAGAAAATAATACCCCGTTTACCTGCAGCTAAGCCAGTTAATACGTGGTTTACCGCTGGGTTTTAATCCACACAGTTAATAATAAAAAATAAATCCTTACCATTACAATATAGTATCCAAATTCTGAAACGGAAATCAGATCGCCCCATTTTCAATTCAACACGTTGAAAATTGACAAGACGTATTACATCCGATAAAAAATACTAATACCTGCTATTAATAAAAAATAAAAAAAAATGTTAAATTATTTGGTTAAACAGTCAAGATGAAAATCAATGTTCAAGTCATATTACGTATAAATTTACAAATTAAAATAATTTTCACGTTCTGAGCGAAATGACATACGTATTCATCTTTCAAAATCGTTGCACAATTGTTAAATTTTTAACACTTTCTTTTTATAAATGTGCACCAAGAGCCTTAAATATCGTATGACTAAGAACCGAATTTTATTTTAAAGAAATTATTTGTAATACGTATTATTAATACGAAGATTTTGATGCAATATCGTCTTTTTTTCTGGTATTTCAAAACGTTGTGTTGTACCGTAAGTATAAAATGTGTTTAGGTGATACTGATTATTTTAATTTAATCTTTATTTTTAATTTTTTGCCATATTTAACCTTAAGGGGATTTTTAGGGATTATTTTGATTTGGCGTTTTCTTAGTTTTTAGAGCATTTTTGACAATTTTTTCATAAATTAATAAATATTGTTGTGATTAACAAGAGACTTCGACTGACTGCCGACACAATGGTACGAATAATAAATTATATAGCACGATAAGTTATCGTCGATAAAAAATTAATCATAACTAGGCCTTTCCGCTCAAATTATCGCCACAAAACAAGTTAAAATGTTAAAGTGTTCAAATGCTTAAATTATTATTTAAGAATAAATTATTTAGAAGCCAGAAACCCATTTAACCAAATAACGTACAAATTATTAAAACTATTAAAAATAAATACACAATTATATAGGTAATATAATTTTACAATTTATTTTTTTATTTTTAAGCTTCTATAAGTAAATTTAAATTCATTTTTATACTGCATTTTTTTAGTTTTTTAAGTGATTTCGAAATATTAAGGGCATTTTTTAAGATTTTTTAGAACATTAAAATTACAGTCAAATTAATCATCAATAAAAATTATCGATTAAATACACTATTTAGTATTTTCTTCTAACATTTTAAAAACTAAGTTCAATACAATTCCTGTTAAAAATATTCCGACGGAAAATTATGTCTTATATTTTCTAAAATTAGATGTACAGTGTACACAATATATTTTTTCGGTATTGCAATATTAATGCACGTTTTTTTAGACCTTATAATATATAGGTTCATTTTCAATGAACTTTAAATGAGGGATGAAATAAACAAATAAAATTGTTAATCCCAATATTTAACTACCATTATCCGGCTATGTATTTAATTAATATATTCAGAAACGATTTCAGAGTTCACTATATACGATAATTATTTTACCCTCTTTATTCGTATACAGCTCCCTAGAGCCCAATGTTGAAGCAATGAAGTACAAAATACATTTTTTTTAAGTGTAAAGGGGACGATTTTAAAATGTCATCATTTTGAGAATAAAGAATCGACACAACTCCAACTTCAAATTCAACAAATACATAAGCTAAATTAATGTAGAATATGAATACAAAATAATTTAATAATACTCTTTACCAATTTACGAAATATAATTACAAACCAATATTAATAACTAATTAGTAATTACCTTTTTCGTTAAAATGTTTATTATTTAGTTGTATGCTTTTTTTTTATTCTCTAGATATTCAAAAAGTACACATTTAAATAAAATTACTCGTACAATCTTTATTCTGTTGTCTAAAAGATAAATAATAATTTAATTTAAAAAAAGTGTTCAAACTATATAAAATAAAAGTTCTAAACGTATCAGAGCTTCTATATTTTTACAGACTTTAAGGTTATATTATTATATACATTTTATAAAACACTTTTAATTTTCTTTTCGCTCTTCTGTTCTACGCAATATATCATTTTTTCACGTGAAACGGTTTTTATTTAATATTATTATTATTTTTTTTTCACTATTAATTCATAGCACTTAAACGCACGGAAATGTTACGATAAACAAAAAAAAAAAAAGATACATGTACTTTTGTAGAAATTTAATCTTTTACACTTTGTCGTCGGTACGCTGTGCGCGCTAGAAAACTTGTATTACAAACATTGTATACATGTATAGGTGCACATAATGCATTTTCACTTATTTTTTTTCCGTTTTAAATTGAATCCGGTGGCTCTTATCGAGGTAACGAAACTTCCGACTTAATTGAAAAAGTTATCCGAAATATAATTTACCACCGGTGCGTGTATACGTATATATATAGCCTACCCCGACCAGCGCTTTGCATTCGCTTGGCACGATCGTCGTGCCACCGCCGCCGTTACGGAAAGCTCGCGTTATCTATGACAAACGGTCGTCGTGTTGGCTCTGTATAATATTAATAATAATAGTAATAATAATAATAATAGTTATAATAATAATAATACAGTCATACCTCTATATAACGAAACTCCCTGGATAACGATTTTTTTTTTATGAAACCAGAGCATTTTCATTAAAAAAAAACGTTTCCAAATTGATTTTATATTATCATTTTGTAATATTCCATGACAGTATTTGTTGGTAGTACCTCGGAGTTTTCAAAAGCATGGCGAAATAAAGTTTTGGAAACAACAATAGGTGGTGTTTCGTCGTGGATTATTATGTACATATATACCTTATATATACTTACACTACTTACATAAAATAATAATGTATTATTACAATCGAAACACATTATTTCCGCTCGCGCAGTATATGTTTTTACGAAAGAAATACGAATTTAAATGTATCCTCCATAGCCCTCGACTAATTTTAATATAATTATAACTATATGTTCTTAATTTACTTAGGTAAACGTACAGTTAGACCAGGACTAACGTTATAACATTATTGATGTAATTTATCACTACTGTACAATAATATTATGTACATTATAAATCATAATTTCATACGTTACTATACTTACTAGATGACTTCGTCCGGGAGATATTTTACTATTTTTGATAAGAAAAATTATGTTATTTTGATATAACTTTAAGGTTGAAAAATGCCTGTATTCTAATGCGATATTTACTTTCATTTATTTGCACTGTATTCGTTTACATATAAATAATCGATCAATGATTATTAAAATAAAAATATCAAACAAAATAAAACATTTCCTATAGGCAACCAAAAAGTGAAAGAGCAGCTAAGATCCAAAAGCTGTTTTGACCTTTAATAATGCGATTTTCGAAAAACCTTTTTTAACGCACCCATCCGCATAGAACCTACTATGTATAAGTAAATTCCTTCAACATTTTCAAACGAATCGGTACGGTTGTACCGGCTGTATGCCGGCTAGTCGTCGAGCGAGTGCTATTCAAATTCGATGTACAATATACGTAAATTACAATATTACCAGCCATATCATTATCTGCGTGGTAAATTTACGTAAAAACGTGTTTTTAAGTGGTAAAAAAAATGAATTTCTTATTTCCTGTTTTTATTTTCATCGAGATTCCCGTTTAGCGAATTACTGTAAAAGAACCGTTTGTAGTCCGTTGAACATGGGTTCGAACGTGATTCATATTGTCCTGTGCAAATAATAAGACGTTCGCCCGGTGTGGAATAGTATATATGTATATATAACAGCCGTGGAGCACAACTACGCGTGTACAACTACTGCAAACACAATAATAAATTATTGTGCCTAGGTACCGCTGCGTACGAATGCGACGAAAAGCCGCGTCATGCGTATATAGCTGCTGCGACAATGTGTTTAAGCCGTTTACCGCACCAGCAACGCCCAGTAATGCCCACCGATTCCGGAACCCTTAATTAAACCCGCGGACCCCGGCCGGGTATTCCCATGGACCCCATTGTCGCACAGGTATTATTATTATTATTATTACTGTCATTATTATATATTTATATACATTACGCGTTCCCCGCGCCGGGGTAACGTCACACGCGTATAATAATCGCCGCAGATAACATCAAACTCGGTATCGACACGACCCTTTTGACTCGGCGTGCGGACGCAGCTTGATACAAGCCATTATCTTTGTTTTCGTTGTACAACATAATACAGAGGTTATGTACATATTACATGTACACACATGCAGTACGTGTGTGCGCGTGTGTGTGTAATGACCCCGGGAACTCGCGGCGGTTCTTTTTATATTATATATATTTATTTTTTATTTTATTTTTTATTATTTTTTTTTTCTTCCGCAGAGTCTGAGAAACATATGTAGATCACATTATACATTACATACGCAAACACGCGGACGACGTATGGGTACCACCTATATAATATTGTTTGCACTGTGCCGATGAAGAACGAAGCAGCTGCTGCTGCTGCGTTGCGAGACTGCGATGGCTGGTAGCGGTAGCGATGATAATATTATAATATGGTCATGATGTTTGAGCAGCGTACGCGTGTAGGCACTGCGGTCTATGTGAAGTACTCGCAAAGACGTCATGATACTATATACACACTAGCTGAAAATTGCCCTATATTGATTTACATATATTACTAGCTGACCCGGCAAACGTTGTTTTGCCATATAAATTATTTATAGGGAATTTATAGTGTAGAAAAAATATAACTAACTTATTGTAAGTGTGTAAGGATGTGGTAAATGAGTGAAAGAGGCATGGAGCGCTGTGAACGATGAGGGAATATAAAAAAAAAAAAAAACACCAAACATTAATTTTTGAAATTTATCATAATTTATTCCTCAAAATTATATACATCATTAATAATTAATTACGACAGTAACACTAACAAACAATATCAATTTCTTAATGCTATAGCGTGAACAATATTTTTTGTTAGCCCATCTTTAGCTAACACAAACAAACTGGATGGTTTACCCACTCGAGAGCATGCCACGTATAATTGTCCGTGTGAAAAACATGGTGTGTTCCAATCGAAATTATAGATCACCAACATAGATTATATTCTGAAGTATATCAGGTTCTATCCGAATTCTTTAACATCGATAAGATATACAGCTTTCGGAGGGGGTTATGATCACTGGCAAGTATATGACCCGAATTATCTAGGGCTAGGCCATTGTCCTCTCCAATGCAAGAGATAAATTATACACAAAAATATATTGACATTTATAATTTACCATTTTTAGTATTTAAGTATAAATAAAGGTGAGAGAATCCTCGCTCAGCGTTGTGCAATAATCATGTTGTGACAACAATTTATTACTACTTACTTAGTACTTAGTCAAACATTAGAAATATTTTACTTTTGTTAGATTTTAAAAGAACGAAAACAATTTATTTGGATTATTAAAATTATAAATGTATACAATAATTTGTAATAACGAAAACAGTACAGGGCAGTATTTACAACACATTGTTCACTCTCACAACGGTCTATGAAATGGATGAATTACTTGAAATGCAATATCGCATAAGTCAGTAAAAATAAAGATCTTATAATCTTAAAGGCAGAAGAAAGAAAGAAAGAAATAGATAGGATATGGGTATAAATATATAACAACTTATAACAAAACGGCGCGCTAGTCTTTGCTCTAATCGTCGTTGTTCATTGCGTTCAGCTCGTGCCTCTTATGGTTGAAATTCACAAAATTGCGCCATACTCACACGCACATTCATATCATCGAATTGCATTTGTTCTTCCGTTCTTTGTGCTATTCTATTTCTCTTGTTTGTAGCCGCATTTATTCGACGGCTCAAATTTGCCTCTTTGCGTCTTGCTGGCATCACACACACACACACACACACAAATAAGACAAATTAAGGTACTTAATTATGAAAAACCTGATACTGACACAACTTTCAGTTGTACATAGAGCGGTAGCATGCCTGGCAAATTCAATGGTTTCAAAAACTCTGTTGCATAATTTACAGTTTCGTTCGCATCGCAAATTGTATCGATTGATTTGTATGACACTTAATCGCCTGGCAACAACTCTTGTATCTTGAGATATAATTCTTTGGTTACCAAGGTAACCCACGAATCAACAAATACATTTTATTTTCCCACTTTTCTGTTGAAATGTTGAAATTTTTCCTGAATTTTCTTTGCTATAAACCTCACGAAGCCCAAGACCTTTCCAACGAATGCAAAACCGTGGAAATCGGTTCGTGCGTTCTGGAGTTATAACGTCAGGAAGGAAAACCTGACTTATTTTTATATAGTAGATAATACACTTCAACCGGTAAATATTGAATTAAAAATGTTATAAACAAAAAAATAATAATATATTTTTCCAAGGTAACCAACAAGTGGAAAAATATTGTACATCCAGCACGGATCCCAAAACTATTTCAACCCTTAAAAATGCGATTTTTGAACAATTTTTCCTTTGCGCACCTACGCATGTATAGTATTTTAAGTACATACCCTCAGCAAATGATACGATGATCATAGAGCGAGTGTATGAGCGAGTGGTATCTTAATTTTATATTTCGATTATGAGCAGGACTATATTATGATGAAATTATAATGCGTAAGGCGTATTTTAAGCCTAAGAGACCTTTGCGTTTGGAAATATATTAAACGTATTATAATTATCGGTGCCGGCTGATGGGGTGTGCCCGATGTGCGAAATGTGCGTCACTGCGACGCACTGACGCACCTCATTTGCTCCTAGAAAAATGATATGCAATTTTATTATAAAAATATAGAAAATTTTTTAACAAAAGAAAAAAAATTTAAAAACAAAAAAATATTAAATTGGTCCTAGCAGATCTTAATTCTGAAAGTATATATATTTATCTGATATGAATATTACAACAAAACAGCTGGGTATTTGAAGGGATTATACTTTTTTTTTTAAATGTTTGTGGTTAAAAAGGTGGATGGTTTTTAACAAACATAGTTCCTTTAAATCCGCTTCTTTATGTATATAAGGACCCTAAAAAAAATCTAACTAACTAACTAAGCCCCGCAAAACGCGCTCCTTCTGCATTGATAGTTACTCATGATACATACGAATATATAAAACGCAGTTTCGGCTATATGATAAGGCACTATGTTCGTTTGGATCTAATCTGGATCCTTGGATTTTGATTTTGATGTTTCCTTTTTATATTTTAACGGTCATATAGTGCTCTCAAATCATTGGTAATTGTTATTATTTAATACCTGAATAAAATCTATGGATGTGGAACTGTAACCGCTAATCAAATAATTCGCGATTTATTAGCATACAGTACGTAAATAAATTAAGTTAAATTACAACAATATAATATGGATACGAGAATATTTCAGTAGAAAAATATTGTGAGATGATCAATTTGAATCAATTACGTTTAATGTGATGTTGAAGTTGGTACCAATAAGATTTAATTGTTATTACAATTGCCATAATTATTTATTTATTGTACAGATACAATTAATGATCGTTCCTATTGTCTTTGTGTAATAACTGATATTTTGAACATTTTTTATTTTTTAATAAGCTAAAATCCTTTTTTGCAAGAGAGGGCGTAAGAACGTAACCCTCACATAATGATTTTTGCCTCTCCTTCTTTATTAAATACACCCACTGAATAACAATATTTTATTGTTCATTGGGACGGTTTGTAATGTTTCGGATATTCAAAGTAACTAATACATACATCAGCTTACTACTTCTTCAGCAAAAAATTACATTTTACCATCAAAAGAGTAGAATCATATAATATCTTAATACTACCACTATACATATAGGTACCATATTTAGACGCACGTAATTGCGAGAAAAAATATGAATATACATAGAATAAAATTCAGAAAGTATTAAGAGCATTTTTTTTTTTTAATTTTACAAATTATACCATTCAAGGAGCTTTGATATGCAGCGATTCTGTTTAAAATTTACAAGCGTTAAACGTGTGCACTTGTATTAATGTATAACGTTGTTTTCGTTTTGACCCGTATAAAAGTATTTATGTTATTTACACGTTGCACATTATATGTAATAAAACATTACGAATTAATAAACTAAATTCTTTCAAGTATGTGTGTATTAATATGATATATATTATAAATAAAGGTACCTATGTGATTTTTTCATTATGTATAAAAAAGAGCGATAATAATAAATAAATAAAAGGTGAGAAACGGAGTAGGTGGTTTGGGGAGAAGATGTATGGGCTTTTAATAATGATTCGTGCTTATCGAGGTGTGCGTTTATGTAATGGACCATGAGTGCCGCAGTAGTTACACGTATTTATACACGATGAAAAGCGTCGCGTAACCTGGACCGTATTTATGCAAAATAAAACAATAACTTTCCGGTTGAAAAAGCATTTGAACCGGTCAAAGGGTTGTTGTTGCATTTTTTGCCGCTCACACGTTTCCCGTCTCTCTCGATCCTTATTCCTCTTTTTCTCCTTTCCCCAATATCACTCTTTCTCTCTCTCTCTCTCTCTGTCTCCCTCTCCCTCGTTCTCTCGCTCATTCCCCGTACCACTATATTCTATCTCTGTACATCTATCTCTCTATATGATCATGTATATATGGCCACCATTATCAACGGTTACCCCTTTCGTTCGAAATACATGAGCTAAACGGTTGTTGTTTTTCATCATTTTGTATACATACACACATATAATAGTAATAATAATAATAATAATAATAATAATAATATAACGCGCACGGTCCTATGTATATATATATAATATGTATATTTATGCAATGGAAGGGAGGAGGAACCCGGTTTATCTGCTGGAATGGAAAAGTCATTCGACGAAATTTATTAATATTCAGGGACGCATAAAAGAGGCTGTTTATACGGTGTTTCGTCAAAATGACACACAACGAGGGGAGGTAGAGGCAGGGAGCAATGCTTGTTTCTCGGTAACAAAAAAAATAAATAATAATAATATAATCTCATACAGTTTCATCTGCGTGTATGCGCTGCATATAGAACATAAAAATTGGCTTATCTTTTTATACTGCTTATATAATACATACTAAATGAAAAACACAGACGAATTTCCAACGAGAAAACAACAATTACGTGTTTTTAATATTTACATATTTTGTGGACAAAAAATTATTATATTTTTTTTTTTGTTACCGAGAAACAAGTATAAGTCATTTTTTGATGTACGCATACAATACCAGATACTGCCAGATACAATACCAGTATCAGATACCACATACTTGGCAAGTCGATCTAGCCGAGATAATAATACAATTTTATCGAAAATCATGATAACCGTACTTGGATGAATTGTATTATATTAAATTTGTGGTTATAATATATTATTACTTTTTAACTCCCGAGTTTTTCCAATAATAAAAAGTATTGATAAATGAAAATTGGTACTTAACAAATTATGACCATTTGATTTCTCCAACATTAATTCGTGTACCACCTATATATAATATAGTAATATTAGGTCCGTAAATATATATATATATATATTTACGGACCTAATAATTTAGTTTAATAATTTAGTTGCGATAGTTACGCATATTACTACCGACACAGAGTTTTCGTAATTATTTTAAGATGATAAATATAGTTTATCCACTACATAATATATACTTTCATCACAACTATTGACGCAACAGACTCTATACATATGTGTATAATATTATGTAAAAAAAAACACACCCTCTCGAGTACTATATAACGCCCGTGTGGTGCTAATTTTGGTAAACTGACGGATGTAAAGATAATTATTAAAATCTCCACACTCCCAAAACGGATCCCTCTTTGTATTATTATTATCGTCCTTCCCCCGGGTGACATAAGCGGTTACGAACAGTTCACTAGTTCCCACCCCAACCGAATAATAAAAGCTTCGCAGGGACAAGGAAAAATCGATTATTATTATTTGCAGACACGTATAGTTAGTTTAGGTTATGATTTTCTACGCACACTACACTTTTTCCACAACAATAATATTATTTCATAAAATCGCGCGTACAGCGTTTCCGTTTTTAGTGTCCATATAATATATACGCATGTCGCGTATTACGTAATGACACAATGAAATTTAACTATAATTTCTATGCTATTACATTGAACATGTTAAATTAACCCGAAACCTATTAATATCGTGTGTTCTGATACTATGTATTCGTGTTATTGCATGCGTTAATAACTCGATGGAAATAAGACGGATTTATTTACAAAAAAAAAAAATACCATATAGATGCAAATTACAAGTATACTAATATGATATAAATACCCTATACTTTGATAGTTTATAAACACGAAAAAAAAAAAGATAATCTCAAGTACCTGTGTAATAGTATTTATACCCAATTCTATAATCAAATATGTTTATGGGTTATAAATAAGATGATTGAAAAATATAAAATAAAAAAGGACGAAACTATCCTAGGTCGGGTGAGACTCCACGATCGGGCACGATACAGAGCTGGTCGACGATGTATGCCCCAATGGGTTAGGTAAATCGAATCCGTCTTCCGGTTTCTGCTCTCACGCCAATGATTATTGATTATTATTTATTATCCTCGTTACTACTTCGATAATTAATATGTATTATGGGGCCTGAGCACGTGGTTCGTGCTTCCGGAATTACTTGCGCCTGCCTATCCCCCGTCAGGGCTTATCATATTGGGCGAGATGTTAGTAACCCTGAGTAAACCTTGGTATCAATCTTAGTGCTAAGTTCAAGCCGTATCAAGTATCAAAAAAGTTTCGAAAATTATGAGATTTCTATGAAATGCCAATAACGATTTAACATCGATAAGTCGATTGTATACATGAATGTTTCGGGTTTCTAGTTTCTACGAATAATATTTTTGTAATAGCAACCACATATTATCTTGTAATCAAGAAAAATAAACGAGTGGATATAGTGCGTGATTAAAATACTATTGACGCTACAGGGTTCGACTCTCGACCGGGCTAAGAGTTTTTTGCACTTTTTCCCTGTTTTTCTCAATTCATTGGAAAACTGTTGAAAAAATCAAAAAATAACATCTAGATGAAATTTCCTTCTAGAACAGTACCACGTTTTTATACATCGGAACAATCCTTCTGGTCATAATCGTGTACACAGACACAAATAAAACACACTAAATAAAATAAAATATAAGATAATATATCTGAATAAGATAAAATTAATACGTACCTCGTTTCACTCAGAATCTAAAAAATAATGAATTTTTTAATAAGAATTGTCTAATTTTTTCGGCACAGTAATGTGAGAATTTCATGAAAAAATCAACAATATTGATTAATGAAAAAACGATAGAAAACAAATAATTCACCTGTTGCTATAGACAACACTAGCTGTTGCCATAATCAAAATATCAGGTGATTAAACGAAATATCTCTTTGAATATAATAATACCAACAAGGGGCAACAAACCCTAATAGAAATGTGTTCACTTTGTTCTACACAAAATGAAAATGAATCATTATAAATATGATAAATTGTAAAACCAAAATTTCCAAAAACTTCGTATAAGTTCTAACATAAACATTGTGCTTATAACCCGCAGAGTAGGTATTATATGGTAAAGACATACGGGCGAAGTGTAATTTATTTAAAAAAACCTGTTTTCACCTCTTAACCCGTTATTTGATCCATAGTAATTAAATACATACATATCTATATATAGATAACACGATGTAGGTCTCGAATAAAAAAAAAGTGTTGATAAGAATAATAATTCTATAATATTTCTATTATAATAATAATAATAAAATTAGTCAAGAGCTGTGGAGGATCCGTTTAAGTTCATTTTTCTTTCGAAAAGCTATTGACACTGCGTCAGTGGAAATAATGCGTTTCAATTGTATAAAACACTAGCTTTCGTTACCCGGGATTTAGTAATATGAATGCATAAGGTACCTATTTAAAATAGTATTGAATTCGTAGTCATTTTTTTTACAACATTTCTTCGTATGTGACGTTCTTTACCATTTCAGACTGCGATGTCGGCACAACCAGGTTTTAGGGGTGAGCGAGCACGTGAGCACGCTACATAAAATTGATCATGGGAGAAACAGTTCAGTCTCAAGTCAACTCCAGCGAATTTTAGAGTATGGGGCTTTGTGACAACTGTAGTTGACGGTTGTGTGATAAATAATAGCCAAACATAATTAATTGTACTATATATGTGTAAACATGACAAAGTTGTGAAATCATTTGCTGTGCTAAGTACAATTTTCGATGTACCTGACACTTGCATATAATATATATCTCGCGTCCACTTAGTGAAACCACTCATTTCATGAAGTGGACATTCACTTCATGAAATGTATCCATTTAATGAAAATGACATTTTACTACACTATATGGACAATTTTTTGACCTTTTCATGAAGTGAAAACATTCTGTAATATTATATACGAGTATGTTTGGTGTTGTGTATGATATGATAATAATATAATATAACCTTAAGTAATGAAACATAAAAATTAAATTAAAAGTTTACTTAAACTTTATTTTATTATTTATTTTTACATGGTTCAGAGTTATGGCAATGACTATTGCACAACAATTTTTTTAAAAAAAGTCACATCTTTATCTTTGATATGGACTTTTCGATTTGTATGAACACGAAGAAAACCCTTGTCCACCTGTTGTGACTTTAACAGTCTCTCGAACAGTTAGTTCTTTGTCCAACAAAACCTCGTATATAAAACCACATAAAACCACATATTAAAAAAATGGAAAACCCCACTAGGCATTTCAAGAAGATAGGAAGTTGTAATTACCCGAGCGAGAATAGGACATACACATTTAACGCCCCCCAACTTATAAGTTAAGAACCTATATGCGAAATATGCAGAGTTAAATTATCATTACACCATATGATGATCAAGTGTCCAAAAATTTCAGGATCACGCGGGATCCTCAACAACCCCTCTTTAATTCACTAAGCATTAAATGAAAATATTACCAAAGCCATATGCTCCTTTCTACGTAATATTAATATTTCCAAAAAATTGTAAATTATTATACACAATTACCTAGTGCAACGTACTATTACCCAACACCAAAAATACTCGTATATAATAGTATAATATTATAGAATGAGGATAAAATTAATTTTATCCACTTTATGAAAAGGTCAAAAAATTGTCCATATAGTGTAGTAAAACGTAATTTTCACTAAATGGATACATTTCATAAAGTGGATGTCCACTTCATGAAATGAGTGGTTTCACTAAGTGGACGCGACATACATACATCAATTTCATACATACAACATATAGGTACACAAAGTTACAAAGTGTTCGGAGTATCCACCTTCGCTAAGTTCGCGCGCAATGTAACATGTTAGAGTGGATTAAAATCAATGAATATAATCTCTTTGACAATAGGTACCTGCGATTGTTGACGTTTTCATAAAATGTATCAACTATAATCTGTTCAATTTTCTCGTTGCAAATAGGATATATACAGGATGATCAGCGAATATTAATTCAAGTGACGCGGTGAACTTCTCAATTTCACGCACAGAAAAATATATGGAAAATAAAAATGTTGGATTGCACTGCGGCAATATTGCATCGTATATACACGACTTCCCAGCAAGTGTAACACACTGAGGTACACACACTTTTTGGACATGACATACGCGGGGCCATCGAGAGCTCTTGTGGGCCCCCTTTACTTATACTTATTTGACTGAGATATAAATACCAATGTCGTACAATACTAATATTTAAATTTAATATTACGTGAATATAAAATCGTATTAGGTTCGATTAAAATAGTTTATTAATTAAAGAAAAAATGAAATTATTATGTACAGTTATACGTAATAATACAGTTATACGTATTATATCGTTCCCTTTATGGTCTTTTATAAAGCGAAGTCGTTGATTATCCCGTTCAAGTTGATATTTCTGTCCAGTTCTTTATCCACCGCTAACACTCCTATGCGTTAGAGCCGTGTTTGAAGCAGAAAATATTTTTTTTTGAGGGGAAGGGCTCTTTTTTTACATTGGTTATACATTTTAGTATTAGAAATTTGGTTATTTTATAGTATAGTTTATTACAATTAATTCAGTGTGCATTTGACATTTAATACAAAACAAAATATTTAAAAATGTAAACTAGTCTTCAAAAATTTGTTTTGTACGATATGTTGAGACGACGCGCCCTCTCGGAGGCCCGGGCCCCAGGGTACTCTCCCCCCCTCCCTCGGCCACACCCTCTCACCGGTCCTGGACACACGGTACGCGGGCACAGAAGCTGCAACGGTCGACCGATATTCCGGTATTCTTAATGTAATGAACACATCGCATCTATTTTGACTCCTCGTTGGCGTTATATCGCAATGGCCGCTGATCATAACGAATTTTCACGGTTCGATGTCGACGTGCGTGCAGGGTCGCCGCCACCGCGCCGTCGACATCATATCGTATACACGACTAACGCGATTTCTACACGTAAATACGTACATACACACATATATAGATACCGTATATTGTTATATTTATATAGGTGCAGACTTGCGGCGGCGATATATCATTATTATATCCGAGGTACGTGTATATGCGTGCGGCTGTTAAAAAGGCAATATTATTATAGTGTCGCCAAGGACGCGTGTCGGATTTATGAACGATCGCGGCCGGGGCCAATATCGAATTCGCCACATCCACTCGATATAATAATATATATAATACGTGTATATAATGCGTTCGTGCGTGCGTGTGGTGTATACGGTCGTACGTATATACATAGCCCCTCGCGCCGCTTGGAACACACATCACTTTACCCGTCATTAAAGGCGGAATCCGCCCTCCGACGATCTCCGAGACTAATTCCCGTATATACACTGTATACGTATATATATATATATATATATATATATATATATATATATATATATGTGTGTGTTATATGTACTATATCGTATTATATTATAGTAGTCGGGCAATTGGAGACGCGCGGCGAGATGATGAATTACCTCTAATAAACATGTTATATCATATTATGTATAATGTACGTGTATACAGAACGCGCGCGCACAAGGGATGGTCCAAGCGGGATCACGCTGCACGATAAACGGTACTTGCGTCATATTTTTCTTTAGTTTTTTTTTTTATTTATTGGGTTAAGTATGTTGAATGGAAAATTGAAAGTTTATACTGCGTGTAGAGCAAAAAATAAAAAATAAACGGTCGGCAAAATTAGATTCAAAAATAAGCGTTTGTTCTGCAAGCGCACCGATTCCACGTCAACTGACTGGAAATAATGCGGTCAATGGTTCGTTTATTTCATTTATAAAATATTATCTTGAATACTGTAAAAAAAAAAAAGAAAAAAAAAGTTTTTTATCTGCAACTGTCGGCAGTGTGGGTATTACGCACATACTACAAAAATGTACTGTCAATATTAAGAATGAAATCTCCTGAGAATTACTTTGATGGTGAAACTACTCTTTGAGACAATTACTCATAGGTTTACTTTATTTTAAAATGCGTATTATCGGTCAATGTAACATAAGCTGCATTAAACCTCACTACTTTTCAACTAGTCAATCAGACTAAATAAGTATGAATGTAGGTGATTCAATAATTAAGCATGATATAATATCATAGTATCACCGCAGTATGTGCTACCCATAATAGGCCATACTTTGTATTGCAATGCATTGTTCTATAAAAAAAATGTCTAGTTCTAAATCTGATTTAAGTGAAATACTTCATTAGTTACAATAAACAACTGATGACTTATCACGCCGTACTGTAAATAGTATATTATTATGAAAATAAAAAATACAACAGTAACTAAAAAAACTTAAAAAAACTGTAAAATCGTGTGTTAAACTAAATTAAATTCACCTATTAATCATCCATTATTGATCTCTCGCCATATTATAACTGTTTTATGTACGCAAATAATAGTGAAAACATTATGAATTAAAATAATTTATAGTTTAGCATTTTAACATCTGACTTTATTATTAAAATACATGTTTTTTAAATATTCTTATTATAGTGCGTGTTTCGTAAAATATACATAATATTATACATATGTCATATATATATATTTATATATAGCTCATTACATAAATGTTTTTTTCTTGCAAAATGTTTAAATTATCGTATGTTAAATATTTTATCAGACGAGTGTTCTTTAATATATATATATATATCTTATATAACTAGTAGTTAGTACCTATAAGTATAATGTTGCAGGCCAGATATGGAGAGAAAAATAAAACTTAAATATAATAGCATACAATGCGTTGTTTATGTAGAACAAACTGCAGGAATCAGGGTTTAAGTGTGTGACTATAAATATATATATGCTTATAAGTTATAATGTATATCGACGAGCCACAGCATACACCGAGCTCATTCAAAAAAAGGGTTGTAATAAACGATAAATATATATATACTTCTCAGGGGCGTAACAAAATTTATCGGACGTCTGCAAGACTGAGTCGCCGCGTGTATAGCCGATGCGATATAACACATCCGGGGATGAGGGAGGTTTCTATACACCTATAAATATATATATATATATATGTATACCTACCCCCTATATTATTCGATACGGTTGTTTTTCATGTAGAAGGATATGCCGTAAAAACTATATATATAATATTATGTACACCGCGATATTATTAATTTTTCTCCGCACTTCATTTCTTCTTATCGTCGCTCAACAGATGGCGAGCCGAAGAAAAAATAATGGACGATCGTTCCAAGTATTCGACTATACATCCCCACCGGCGTATAGCCGTGTACATAAACTATATCTGTTTCCATGGACGTCCGGACGGAAGGTGTACGATTTCGTTTTCAATGACTCGTATTGGATCAAAATATTATCGCTAAACAAAACAAAGTAAACACTTATTTTCAAGTGCGCGTTTAAATAACTATAATAACTGTATATAAAATACACGTTATTACTAATAACTAATAGTCATACTAATGGTTGTGACCAAATTACGTGCGTACCTACCAGGAGTACCTACCACCGCAAGCGTCTCATCGTCAAACTAATAACAGCCATTGTCTACTTTCTTTATTTTTATATCTCGAATTCTGATTTTTCGCATAGTGTCAACTCGAAATGTATATTTTATCTTAAATTAGCAAAGGAAAAAAATACATCGTACAAATACACTTTATTCGGCAGTGTACATCGAATTTATTAATTATATTATAATTATTGATATTGTAGAAGCACTGATACAATATTAAATAGTTAATATAACACTATTGAGTTTATTGGTTATACACCTCGGTATATTTTCATGTGTCGTGGCTACCGCAAATTGGGATCGAATAGATATATAGATCCTATAGGACTGTTGGTCACAATATTACATAATACGAATGCGCATGAACATCATAAATCAGATATTATACTTAGCTGGTTATATACATTTTTTGTTCAAATTGTAACAGTATTTTTTAAGGTTATTCATCAAATGTATGTATACGTTGAAAATATACATTTATACGGTTTATAAGATGAGTCGATGACTCATAAAAAAAAACACAATTATATAATATATTAGGTTAATTGCTGCAGCGGTATTATATAGATACTTCGACAAAATTTTAAAATTAAAAACGAATTTTTAAAAAGTAACACCATGCACGAGCACGAATAAAGGCTAGCTTATTTTTTTACCATCGCACGGTTATACACGAAAAATGGCCGGAGGTGTAGCCGTGTAGGTATACCTTACTGCTATGTATTTTTCAATATCAATTTTTTCCGACATTAAATTTGACAAAACGTTCACACTGAGTACTCTTGATGAATAGATAATCCCCGGCGCTCTATTATTGTCGAATTGTTTCTGGTCTGTTGGACAGTCCGTTAACGTCGGATATTCTGCCCAAGATAAAGCTTCGAGCCGAAGGGAGAGGCCTACTGTGGCGGAGAAGTCAAAAAACACCTCGTGCGTGCTATAGGACGGTCCTATAATATATATAAAATATAAATGCGGTCCGTTTATAGAAAGGAAAACCAAAAGGATATTTTTTCGACGCGAGACAAATAAACGGTGGGACGTCCAGGCGCGAGGGGGGGGGGGACACAAAAGTCCTATGCAGTTTTTACGTAATGATGAGCACCTAATCAGGTGAAAACACGACCTGAATGGGTCACCTGCTGGGTGGCTAAGTCAATGGACCGCTACTGCTGCCGCCACCGCCGCCGGGACGGAAACCGGAAGTTGTGACGTTTCAGTTATTGCAAAATCCGACGCGTGTTTGAGAGGAAGTAAAAAAAAATGTGGGTTAACGTTCATGTATAATACGATAATTGCATCCGGAAATAATAATAGAGCAATAGGCTATAAGAGGGCAGACGACTATATATACATCCATCGTAATATTAGTATATCGCGTTTATTATGACTTGACTGCAGTAAGCACTTATGACGACAATATATCGTTTAATTAAAACGAATGTCCATGATATAAATCTGCAAATACCTCATTACATTGCACGCAATTAAATTATTTTTTTTTCATTCGTGAACTGTAATAAATTGATATAAATCGATAAATGATGAATCAAAATCTTAAATACAATTAAGTAAAAATTCTATAATAGTACATTTTTGTTATGTTTATAATTTTCAAACCTTTAATTGAGCATTGTAAGTATACGTTATATATTTTCTCTACTATATGTTAGATACACAAAGAGTTCAGGCATTTATAACTCGTTGGACGACTATACGAGTTTACGCTCATAGCAAATTATGATTTTTGATGTTGACCATGACAGATATTATTGGCTACCACAAAAGTATTGTAAAAAATATGTTGGCCGAAATCAAACTGTTTGTTATATTTTACAAATCAACAAAATTAAATTAGTTTATTCTATTTTTAAATGTTTATAGTTCATACCCTAGTACGTTTCCAATTATATTTGAAGTTTTCAAGATATTTAAGTCGGTGAATTATTTTTATGCTTTTTCGATTTTTTTTTTTTTTTGAAACGTAGAGGCAAAATTGTGATTCAAAGGACAGAAAGGCTATGATGTAGAAAATATGATCGAGTTGCGTGTCACGGTCGTATAATTACAATTTTCTTAGTTAATAGTTAACGGGTAAGCTAAGAATAAGTTATTATGTATTATTACCTAGTTATGAAGTTTTAAGACTGATTCAGTACTTAAATAGTACTTAGTAGTAATTAACTACATAGTTAGAATAAATTTGGCAATATTCACTGTAGTATTATTTATAGCAGTAGTTTGATCATAGAATTACATTTTACGCAGAGGGAGCGTCAGTTATTTTTCTCGCTATTTGACTTGATAGTTAGTAAAATTGTGTTTTTAGCAAAATTAAAGTCTACAAATGCTCGTCAGAAACACGTTTTTTTATAAATATTTTTTGCATATAATTTCATAAATTAATGAACTACAGATAAGCGATTATTAGTGTCAACGGTAAATCTTAGTAAGACGATAATTACCCTCGTAATCCATTGATGCTTTTCTATACGTGGATTAAGCCTTCACGAGGATACCACAACGAAAAAAAAACGCACCACGTATAATACCTCATGCTAGAAAACACTACGATTATATTGTCTAAAAATATTGTTAGTTAAAAGCTAAGGTAGTGAGGAAACGTACACTTGCGAATAAAATATCGTTAAAATTATTTTATGGAGAAAATATATAGTTGGTACTATACATAGGTACCTATACAGTTCAAATGAAAATAATCTACGTTCTGTACTGGAATTTATTTTTGTCAAATTAAAGTCGAACGGATGACTATGTACGCTTCGAGTATATATGAATATTATTATTTCCGTTCTTTTCTTTAACATTAGTTCGCACGGACGTATTACGTGCGATCGGTTAAATAAAATAATTTGGTCTCGTGGGTGACGCGAGAAAAAGAAAACAAAAATGCGATGCGGTTGCGGTCAGTTAAAAATTACGAATTGGTGGAAACATTTGCTTAAACACAAAATTACCCTGATATTAAACACAGTATTTTTTTAATAATCACTTCTTATTGCACAACTAGCGAACACCATGGGAACTATTTACTACGTTTGAAATGTCACGTTTTGTCGTTTTTGATGTGTAACGATACCGAGATAGCTGCTTCAGTTGTTGCCATAAATAATACGAGATTTAGATTACGTAGTGATAGGTAAATATGTTGTCTAAAATGTAAGTGTAATCGGAGGGTACAAGAACCACAGTACAAGAAGGATTGTGTATATTTGGTATATATCATATATGCATTTAGTTATGATTTGCCACACACCCCTTCCGTTATATTAACTAAATTCACTGCACTATACACGGTAAGATGATCTACTGTAAATATTAACACGTACTACTTTAATATGGTGTGGTGATGGAAAATGTATTAGTACACCACACTGACCATCGTTAAAGGTCTATCAGTATCTTAACGAAACGTTTTACACATGATGTATGCAACACTCGATCACTATAGGTAATAATATAAGCTAGTCGGGTGTGATATGTTTTACACGCAACAAATATCCTTGAAATAATAGGGTTCTATCGTAGAAATTGTAAGCGATAAGCTTACGAAATATTACCTAGGCATGTATATTGTATATCATATTTCATAACAAACAAGTCTTTTGGTATTGCCGGTAGTGGTTCATTCGTTTTTTTTTTTTACTCTATTCTCTACATACATGACCAACCGTTCTCTATTATTTGGATTTACTTTTCCTGTTTTTGGTTTGTTGAAATATTCAAATACATAAACAAACCATAAATATATTATAGGTATAATACTCCCGGTTTATAAATATTTAAATAAATAATAAATAAATATTTATTAACGTTGTATTAGTGATTATTTACTATTAGTAAATATTCGTCAAGTAGGTACATACGCGTAACTGAAAAAAATTAATAAAACAATCCGTGTCAACAGATATTGATGATTCAAAAATTGTATGTTACACACAATTTCTTTGTTTTTATGCGTTTAATGCGATTTGTTATGCAATGATTTCTTCGTTGAACTTTTTAAGATTATAATTAAACAATTATTATTATTACTATCGATCGTATAACGCGACGCCAATACGATCGCAGACATGAAGTTATGTTATGAGTTTAACGGTTATGTTCGCATCAATAGGTGTTTTCATACTCGACTCCGATCATTTTCTTATATAATTTGTTTTTATGAGCTCGCGAAACGATCGCGGACAATCGTTTAATTAATCGCATGGACTCTATTATTATTATATCGCTCCGCAAGTACATACACACACACACACACACACACACACACACACACACACACACACACACACACACACACACACACACACACACACACACACACACACACACACATGAGAGGTATTCTCTTCTAACAATAATATATAATATAATATAATAGTGCATACCACATATACTTGTATTCGCACACACACGGTATATACGTACACATTGAATGGTAATAACGGTCTGTTAGCAAAACCGTTTAACCTTCCCCAAAACAAAACAATGGCGGCAATATACATACGCTTCGCGTCGAACATACTTAAGTGCCAACAATGGGTGGTGCAGTTTCGTTATGTTGTACAGAGAGAGAGAGAGAGAGAGAGAAGGAGAGGGGAAAAAAAACTTAAGTATTGCCAAGAGAAATGCACAAAAGGTGATATCTGTAAAACATTATTGACGTTTAACAATGAATACGCGCACGCACACAAGCACGAATATACACTATACCTACGCGTACATATACATATATATGTCCAGAAAAAGTGTTCAAAAGACTTGTGATGTGAGTGGTGCGCGGCGTATACGTGCGTGTGGATGTGTTTTTTTTTTTCACTTCACTCCTTGCACGACACACGAGTATAGTAGTACATATGTGTACGTCAGGGAGAGGGTCCCATTGTCGCGGCGCGTATATGTCGGTGCAATAATATTATAGGCTCTCTCGGATCCCTGGTACTCGTATATATACACACATGTATACGCATTTAATATATATATAGTATTGCTAAAAGTCAAGAAGGTTATACGCGCGCAGCGCATTCTCCTGGTCCACAATGATTCCTTCGAGGGGTAACGGTGAGGGGGGAGGACATGAAAGGGGGTTTTCAAAGACAAAATTATTATTATTATTATTATTATATATCGCCTTCGTCGTCGTCTGCTGCTGCTGCAGCGGTTATATTCTTTCAGTCGCGCGCGCAGATATTTGAGTAATAGTCAATATATTATAATCGCCTTGCGCGGGAACACTCGCCATACGCAGCACACACGAAAACAGATGTCCTGGCTGGGTGTGTATAACATAATGTAATACATACCCGTACGAATAGGTATACGTATATGGTAGGTATTATAAACTGGCAGCATCATAATGCGTGTCCGCAATAAATGAAAACGACTCGCTGGGCCGTTTGATAAACGATAAAATGCGTGTGCGCACACATTACGTTATTAACATTATCAGCTGGTCAAGAACATACGCGCTGGTGTGTGTGTGCGTGTAAGATGCGTGGATCCTACAACGTGTGTACATACACGATGCCGAACAATGTATATATATTCGATTTCGCGACTTGTAATGTATATAGGTACATACGATATTGGTCTTGTACAGGGTGTTAGCGCGCGCGGTACTTCAAAAGAGAGACGTCTGAGTGTATACATACAAGCGGCTGTACAAAACAAGACGTCGACGCGGCGACGAGAACTGTGTAAAATCACACGACCGATGTGTCTAGTTATGTAGGTACGAGTACAATGATAAATAATCATAACAATATTATATGCGACACTATACCTATATATGCAATATATATATACGATCATTATATGCATGTATCGACCTCTCGTCGCGCGGCGTTAAGTGGGACAGAAAAACAGGGGTTGATATATAAATAGAATAGAATATAAGACTGTTGATGTGCTATAAGTATTTTATACCCTACAAAAAAACTCAATTCGCATGTTACCATATAGGTAGTTCTTAATACGCGTTTTCTGTTTTTAAACGAGATATAGTTTTTCATAATGAATAATAATTAATTTAGTTGCGTAAAGTATGTATCTAAAGATGCGATAAACCATGTGTTTGTTATATGCAGGGGTTGCAATATAGAGGTGTAGCCAAGGGGGGGGGGGCTAAGGGGAACGAGCCTACCCCACCCTATGGGCTGTATTTATTAAGCGGTTAATACGTCTTGATATATATTAAAATAAAAAATATTGAATAATTGTGTAGCTAACACTGAGTAACACATAATAGTAAATAGAAATTCTAATCGAAACTCTTTTTTATAATATCGTAGTATAACGATAAGTCAATTACACGATCGTGATAAAAAGTGTCTACTATCTAGTGTTAAGATTATTGAGTACGCGTTTAAATTTTTTTTGATCGGAGCTCATAATTCATAAAAAAAATATTTGTAACTTTCTAACTACTTCATTGCGTTTTAATTCAGGTATCATGCTGATGATTTAGTAATAAATATTAAAACTATTTAAAATTAATAATTATCCACTATTGACTGACTAATTATATACATTGATAATGCCGATAATGATTGAAATATGCTATTTTTTTTAAAAAAATATTTGTTTTTATAATTTTTATTTTTTCCCATACAAAATTCCTGGCTACGCCTCTGTTGCAATGCATACCTACTCGCAACCCCTTAATGACACTACTGGGCATACAACTCGCATGCAATTTTATTTTAAATTAACACGTGTTATTGTAGCATACTTTCAGTTCTCAGTATATTGTGCTTAGTTGAAAAATATTACACTATCAACATACCGATCGGTAGTAGATTTTGTTGAATTTTGGTTTTTTTCATTTGATCGATGACTATTATCAGTTATCGTGAAATTAGCTGTTAATACATAACTCAAAAATTATCTCTAGATAACTATATATTGCGCATGGTATAAATATTTTAACACTTTTTTGCATTGTGTTACGATTGTAGCACGGTCGCACGGAATTTACAAATCTATTATTTGGACGATACTACTTCATCGGCTCATCGCTTTCAATATTTTAACTATCGTGCACCAGTGTCATATAGTATCATATTTACTCAAAGTGTTTATTAAAATGGTATTTTAGCTAAGATGTATTAATTCTTTGAACAATTATTTTTTCAACTTCGGTGAAAGTGCCATCTGTCACTACGAAGATCTTCAACTATGAATGCGTGTAACATCAAGATGACAATTTTTACATCGCCTGGACAATGTTACCTGGAAAAATTAACTAATGCATTAGTATATATCAGTCGTCACGTGAAAATTTAACTATTATATGAGTATAAATAAAAGTCTCATTATTTAAAAATTATATGAATCAATAAATATATATATAAAAATAAAAGTATAAAAAAATCATAAATATATGTACATTGTACAAGGGTAAATTTTAAACATTTTATTTGTATATGTATAGTGTAATGAATTTCACTGAATTGTATGTCCTATTAAAAACAGCATACTATTTTAGGTGCTCTAAGTTAAACATGTTTCTATTTCAACAAAATATCTATGTATTATATTATTATAATCTAATATAAACACGATAATTTAGAAATTAATCAAATAATAGAACAGTGTGCAATAGTCAATATTTACTTGTACTGTTTGAAATGTACGTTATATAATTTATGAATGTGTTGTATTAATGAATACATAATATATTATATGGTTATTAATTCCGTATACCTCTTTGTGTAAAATACTTTTCATTTGTATAAATTCAAACGATGACACTTTTATATTTTATTCCCTGCACAATACATAATACATCCCTACATGATCTTCAACCCTTTCAAATATGAATATCGACAGTAAACAAATTCAACGAGCCTAACACAAATTCAACGAGCCTAACACAAATAAATCCAATAAACCGGCAACTGTTTAAAATGTTTAAATACGATAAAATGGTTTATTATATAATTCATATATTATGTTGTGTCTCACCACTATTTGTACGAATATTACAATATCATTGTGTGGGTATAACTGTACATATTTTGTTTTGTTAAAAGTTTTGTTTTCAATTTTATTAACTTAGACAAACGATTTCAGAGATAATTATATGAATTAAACAGTTAAACACATACCTTATATATATATTGTTCTTTTTACAAAAAATAACCAGGTACCTAAAAAAATATTTTGTAATATTTATAATTTTATTGATAGCTAATTTTTTATGTACCCCAGTACAGATTGTAAATAATTTTTCATTATAAACGAAATATTATATAAAAAAAAACCGATTTTTACAGAATTGTGGATATTTACCAAATATTATATATTATACCAAACATTTTTTTAGGTATTATAATTTATAGGATTTATACACATCTAAAGAAAAAAATTAAAACTTATTATAGGTCATATATCGCAATTGTATAGCATATAAAGGTACTTATTTTTAAGAAAATTAACTATTGAAATTTTTTTATAGTTAAAAAAAATAATATCTTATTTATACAATTTTCAGTAATATTATTCACTCTTTACCATTTTAAAACGATGTTTATATTAGTTGGTTTTTAGTAGGTACCTACTTACAATTTTAAAAATTTAAATGATTGAAGTTTTCATTTGATACATTTTGGAACGTTAACGCGTTTTTAGAGATATGACAATACAAGTTTATTTTTCTTATGATTTTTAAACTATAATCAAAAATCTTTAAAACACAAGCATATACAGTTAAAAACTACTTTGGCTTAATAAACGTTTAAAGTTTAAATTACGCTAGTTTCAATAAAACATCAATTACCCCGCAACCTTAACTGCATCGAACTTAACTTAACTCAGAATCGTTTTTCATATCCGGCTATTTATCATTGTATTCAAATTTTTTAGACTTCAGCCTCGGTGGCCCATCCAGCTCTTATATAACTTTAAAAAAAACCACATCTATCTTATATTCTCATCACCTAAAACCTGTATATACAACCGCTTTTTTCCATGTTGTGCAGGAAAAGTAACCAGATACTCTATGTATTGGTACCTACCTCAATGTAGACATACTAGCCACTAGATATATAAGTTTTTGTTGTATTTTATTCTGTATACATTTCATACATTGCACTATATGTATAAGAAGCAGTATTAAGATAATATATTAATACAACAATATGTGTATAATATATTATATATCTTCGACGATTTAAAACTAGTACAAATATATATACTTACAAAGCATATATATATATATACCTAAATGGCTGAATATGTATATTATATTATTACCGACCGCAGCATCATTAAAGTATTGTAACCCTTATATTTTTCCTTCGTTAAATCTATTCTTTATAAAAGCTGCAATTATCTTAAAATCAGTTTTTTATGCATAGAACATTATAATTATATAAATAAAATAAATCTATGACTAATATTTATCAAATACAATTCTCAATAGTTGAGAACTCCCTATAGTGGAAATTTTTTAATTCTCCGTGGCTGTCCACTATATAGAGGTTTCACTGTAATAAAATTGCAGACATGTTGATTTTTACAACAACCATGGAAACGTATAGGAATTATAATAATGGTTATTTTCATTGTAACTTTGTACGTAGTAGGTACACAGATTATTATGTTCGAAATAATTGTCCAAAAACATATGCTAATAATGAGTTTCTTGTTTTTACTTTCAACAAATATAATTTTAATCTCATATTTTAGATATAAAACTAAAATAGTATAGTGATATTGAATTTTATTTGAATAGGTATAACTCGTATGACCAAAGTGCAACACTAGCTTTAACTCAAATTGACTATGTATAACCATTTTTTGTAATAAATATATTTTCAATTCATAGGTATAGTGTATTGAGTACAGACTACAGATATATACGATTAAAGGAACCAAGAAGTGTGAGAATATATGCAATACAGTGTGCTTAAATTGTTACGATACATTTATGTTAAATCATTAAAAAATATAAAATTTCAAAATAACTTTTATTGTGACCCAGGTGATGGTACAGATAATTTGTAAGTGCTCTTTAATTAAGATGGGTAAATATATTTTTGGGTAATAATCATCTGAACGCAACAAGACAGGGGGTCAGTACTTGCTCCCCCTGGAAAATAATATGAACTTGTGATTCAATAAATATCATTATTATTATTAATATTAATAATACTTATTATAGTACCAACACACATGAAAAAAAAGACATTTGCAGTTCTTATATTTACCGATACCGAATAATAAGCTTGAATATATTTTATTTTTTCTGAATTAAAGTTGAGAATATTTTTTATTATCCTAAAAGATTTCCTATGAGGGTACCGGTACCCATGTCTACATAAGTGTAAATGCACTGAAGTGATGGTTTTTTTTTTTTTTGGAGATTAGGACTATATACGAGTACATGGATTTTTCACCAAATTTCTTCTTATAATCGGCGTTTGGCGGAGAAGTGAATCACTTCATCATATACAGAACCTGTAAATTGTAATCTCTGTGTTTAAGTTTAATTACCTTTAAACTAATTGTAATGTTAATTATGTGTACCTAATATTAAGATGATATTTATTAATCAACAAAGTTTATGGCAGGATGTATGTATATAGGCGCATAAATTTATAGTCTCTCTATAAGAATAATTAAATGTTCGCTATAAATACATAGTAAAAACGAACACATATTTTCGAGAACGTTTTGAAGCCTTAACTGTTCAGTATTCTTCTCTATGTGTAGTTTCGCATCACATGGTGGTACAAATAACTAAACGCTAAGACCCGCTTGCGACAGCGCATCTACTCCTAACTCGCATAGTGCAGGCTTGTCATGAACTTTGGATGGAGAACAGCGATGCGTGAAGATGGTACATGAACAAGAGCTGCAGGTGAGAGTATACCGAAAGGACGAGAAGAACAATACAAAAAAAATACAACAAAATACATGTACGTGTTCTGACGCTCTGCAGCCACTGCAGCAGGACTACGTACATATATCTATTATTACGTATATTGTAAAATGTAAGGTACCGAAGGCAAAACCAAACGGCCGTTCGTGTTACAACTGCGCCATGCGTACAAAACGCATATAAAAATAATAATGTATATCGCGAAGGGCGAACGGTTCGACGGAGGAGCGGGGCAGTGGATATATACATAAGGGTGGTGTGGACGAGCCGGGAGAGGAAAAAAAAATTAAAGCATCGGCGGCCGAGGGCCGGGGAGGAGAACGTAGGTGGTATATAGGACGTCGCGTGGAGTTAAAAATGATTATTATTATTATTATAATAATAATGCCATCGTGACGAGGGGGCGACGATCCGGTGGAAGATGGTGGGCGGGGGGTCATCTACGGTGGCGGAGGCGACGGCTGCGGCCGCGGCGTAGGAAGGCGCTGCGCCCGTGTCGCCGGTGCACCGTGTACGCGAGTGTGAGCGCGTGTGCGCGAGTGTGTGCGCGCGTGTTCGTGTTGGTGCGCGAGCGTGTGTGCGTGCGTCGCGCCTGGCGGATGGAACATATCTTCCGGACGAATGAGCGCGGCGTTCTATATCGATCTGGGCGCCGGCACGCGATTGGCGGACGGGCGGCGCTCGGGTCCCACCCGCCGCCGCGTACCGACCGTCCCCGAAAAATATTTTACACGCGCCGCGGCGGTACCTACAGTACGTACCGGGGGCACTGCTCCCCACCATCGCCACCACCGCGGTCGTCGCCGCCGCCGCCGCCGCCACCAGCAGCACCACGGTCGTGGTATATACGCCGCGCGCGGGAACCAGGCGGAACACGGCGCGGCTTCGTCGGTCGCGGTTCACACACGTTACCGAACCGCGCGGGACCACTCGAAACACGCACATCTGCACGCGCGCGCGTCGTACGCACAACGATAATATCATATAATATTTACGGCACGCGCAAAAATCATCGGTGTTTCGCGCGAGACGAAATCGCCGTGTTCAGTTCGAATTTTCCCATTGGTTTAATTGTTTTTTTTTTTTTTCTATTTAATATCCGCGACAAATGAATCGTGTGTGATGAACAATTATCGTGTATAATTCGATCGGTGTAAAATCGCTATAATATATACACGCACGCGACTTAGACACGATTGTAAAACTATACTATATACTACGAGACATATACGCTGCTCGTCCATAATACGTGCACATTTGTCAATTCGGATTATTATACGTCGTACAGCGCGAGTGCAATTTTTTACTAACCGTATCACGTAAGTACACAATAACAACTGTATATTATGTTAGATACTTGCATTTTACGTCTAGGAACTTGGTGAAATCTTCCATCATGTAGTTAAACTATTATATATCTTCGACCGGATTCACGCGTACATAACACATACAATTATGTCTATATACACATAAGCACGTTGAGATCTACCTCATACCGCGAGTATATAATGGTAGGTACCTATGTAGAACTAATGGAAACTTAAATCGAATATTTTATGTAGGTACACCACCTGTATACAGTATTCGATTTACAATCATCCCCATTCGTATACATAAATAGTGTAATTCGTTTTTCGTATTATATACACTGTGCATTTTAGTATACAAGGAGAAGGGGTTAATGTGAGCACTAATTGCCTCCCCCCTACCGTAAAAATTAAAATAAAAATATACGATATTACCAAGTACCTATACATTATTATAATATATTATTGACAAACATAATCACACTTCTATACTCACGTTTAATGCTGGCAATCGGTCACATTTTGCGAATTTCGGCAAACATGATATGACAATAAAACCATTTTATTGCTGTGCTACAACCGTTAACGACAAAATTTTAGATGAACGAAAGGTATAATTAAGTATTATAGGTATTTTGCTTACTTATTTGCCTCTCGACTATAGTTCAATCATCATCGCACAGTCGAAATCCGTTTGATATTCAGTTAAATATTTATATCTAGCATAGGTTTTAACTGGAGAATTTTTAATTATGAAATATTGCATTTTTTGAATATTTTTCAAATTTAAAATACTTACTATACTATATACATAAAACAATATTGTAATACAAAACACAATTTTTGATAAATGCATCTTAAGTATATTATGAATTTCTTTCCTACTTTACTACATTATACAATTTAGTATACCTATGTACTCGTAATACCTATGTTTACCAACTTTAAAAAATTTGCCTCCCCTCCTGCTCCTATACAAGATGGAATCTATATCCATATTTATATAGGTATAACGTGAATTCCGTACTTGCAGGTAAAATATATTTTATCCAAAAAAATATATTGTTGCTTCTCTCCATTTTTGACCTTATTTTCCTTCCCCATTTCTATAAATATATTTATAGATAACCCCCTCTGTTATACCTATAAGATTTATTTTATTGTCATAATTATTTATAACACCCTTTGTAAAATGTCTTCACATCGACTGTTGTAGAACTCCACAAGATTTCTAAAGAATTTCAGTAAGAAGTCTAAATTTTGATAGGAATCTATTAAATTTTTTCAAATATTTACGATAAAATTTAAAATTAACATAGAATTTCAATGTTTTATAAACAAATTAAATGTTCATAAACAATTTGGTGAAGCACTCCGGTATAAAGTTATTCAAATACTTTCGAAATACTAATTTTCCAAGTACACATATTTTAAATTGAAATTATTTTCGTTTCTTTAAACAAACCAGATTACAATACTTTTACCTACTATATTATAATACTCGTATTGCTTATACATTTCTATGATTATACTCTATGATGGCCTAGAATATAGATAAACGTATCTATAACTTAAAACGTACCTATTATAAAACATATAGCTTTGTGGCTCTCTGCACTATAGGTATTTGGTAATCATTATTATTTATATTGGCCGTATAAACATATTCTAAACGGTTAATAATATATCCGATTCCAAACAAAACAAATTGTCATACAATAATTATTACCTACCTATTTTCAGTTTTATTTTACTGGTATCCAATGTATAAAATAAATCTGTTTAATTTAACGCGTGACTATAGTTATAGTAACTCAGCGCGGATATTTATTAATTGAAAAGCATCATTACCTTCGGTAAAGCTTTAAAGTTACATTAAGAACTAGTCACAGTTATTATTTTCAAAATAAAAATGTCATATAGGTATAATAATATGATAAGAATATCTACAAAAATATAAAATTTAAATTTAAATTAAATTTAATTTAATAAATAAAATTTTTATTTATTTATATGAATTTATTCTATTGATGATTATAATACGTTATATTATGTATTCACTTAAATAAATATATCATGTAAGGTAAATTATTATGATATATATGAAAACTAACGCAAGCATACATTTTATGTCTAAAGCTATGAAGTTGTATATCTCACAATAGAAATAAAACTATAACGTTTACATCCCTTCAGGAACATTCTTTAATTGAGTAAATTTATAATTTAAACGATTTACAGTTTGAATTTGAGCGTATGTAAATTAATTCAAACAAAACGCGCCATAAAACACACGTAGATACAACGCGTAAACAAATTAAATTAACTTATAATTAATTTTTACGCGTGTTTTACGCTGCAGCTGTAGGTACGTTATAGTAATTATTTACGTCACGTCCTGCGAAAAGAGAAATCTGATTATGTTCATAAAGGCTAAATGAAAACAAAAAATAAATCGTTTTTTATTTATCTTTTAACCGTACAGATAGCATATATATATACGTATTACGTATATATAAATGCATAATATATGTGTATATGTACATATTGTGTAATCGTAACGAAAAGAGAGGCAATTAAAAAGAGCAATTGAGCGATAAAAAAAAACAAACAAAAAATAGCTAACAGAAAAGAATAGGTGGTTAAATGGCACACACATATACGTACTGGTGGAGTCAATTAGAATTAGCGTCATCATCCGCGAGGGTTGAATGTGTATCACTGTTTAAAAGCGGGGGAGTATGTTTTTATTATTTCATTAATAGCCCTGTAGAGTATCGCGTTACCATTTCGAGAGCTCGCGCGCGTACTCGTATATTGAAATGTGAGAAATGAGAGTTGATGTACATATTACATATAAACCTACACGTTATACGTGGTGTGTGTGTGTGTGTTTGAGTGTGCCTGTGTGTACATTCTGCATCAGAGTCCTTTTATACGCACACGCCCGGTGTACACACTAATAATGTTGTATACTGTTATTATTAGGTTTTTCTTCTTCTATACGTCCCCGGCCGAAGTGTGCTCGAGGGGTTCCGAAGTGGTCGAATTATTATACTATACATATATACGATATCGCAGCAGAAATGGCGGCGCTCAAGTGGCTTCTGATGCTGTTTATTATTACGTATATATATTTATTGTATACACGTGTATGCCGGAACAAATTGACTCTGAAACTATAGGTAATGAATGAACTACCCCATTATATATTATGTACACAGTAAACTCTTACATACATATACGTGTGTAGTTTTTAAACGCGCTTAAACACAATTAATGTAACACGAATGGATTTATAGTATTCCTCAGTGTGTTCAGTGAAGACACTCGGTATGTAAATACACACATTTAGTAGCGTATTTAAGTGGTAGGGTCGTAGGGAACGGAGAATGTTCTGGTACCAACTAGTTGGCACTAGAACATAACTTAACAGAGCTAATATATAATATATGATATTCTTATGCATAATAATAATAGTTATATATAGTTATACATATATATTAGTTCATTTAGGTTTTGTGACACTGAAATTAAATTGTTTAATTATTATTAGTATGTAAATATTTTTAATTATAAACTGTTTATCTTTTGTATACAAATCGTCCAAAAATAGCCAGAAAAATTTGCTTACGAAATGTGTTTAGATACAAAATATTCAAATTAATACTCAACTCAACGTGTAAATTAAAATGTATTGTAGCATACTCGTACATAGATCATAGATGTGATGCACATTAAAATGCACGAATTATATGTATATATTATCAATATTTGATTTCGAAAAGATTTATGTTATCGTGTAAAGAATTATTCTTTGTTTGATTTTATGCGTTAAATTAAAACTGAAATTTAAAAACTCGTTTCTATCAAGAGTTATTTATATATATTTTCACGATTACTTTCGAGAATATATCTTTGGTAAGTTAATCCAAAATTTTCAGTCATGCGCGCAGCGCGTATATATGTATAATACTATATACTTCGCTCCGACTTCGATATAGCCTCATAATAAACAGGTTTTCAGGCTTCCAAGCCATAAAATTATTGCACACGATTCCTAGAATACTTTAATTCCTAGAATACACTGATTTAATTAATCATTAAACCTAAACTTTGATTTGTTTTTATCACACCGTCTCGCTCAAATCGATGTTTTTCGTAAACTGTTCTAGAGTTCATCCGATTATGTTACAAGGCATTACCAGAAGCGAACAATCGGGCTTGCTGCCTCATCACCATCATCACCACCACCATCACCACCACCAATCGTTGGCCACCCACCACGGCCTAGGTGCAGGGTCGGCTTGGCCACCTAACCATCACGACGATCTCGCACACAAAGGTAAGTCATCACACACGTTTGATATGACCCATACGGGCCATACGTATATGTGCCGTATAAAATATAAACATGTGTGCATTGCAGATAGGTATAGGTATATATAGTGAAAACGAGTTGAGAAATTAATATATAAGATGTATAATTGTTGCCACAAATATACATTTTTTCATGCATAATAATATATATATATATATATATATACTATACACTTAGTAAATCGACTAGCTCGGTCAACGAGTATAGGTTACTCGATCTGGAATTTACGTGCATACTGTATACATGTATAGAATATAAACACGCGAAGAAAAAGAGAGAGAGAAAAAGATAGAGAAAGAGAGAGCCATTTCCAACGGGTTATATTAAGGAGGGGAAGTGTATAGTGTTTCTTGTATGTGTGTGTGTCGGTTTGAAGACATGATTCCGTGTGACTGGTTCACTCATGGATGGAAAAATAACCGTGCGTGTACAGAAACCAGCTTGCCGTGTATAATTAAAAGGAAAACGGGCGGAAAAAATACGCACACATAAAGGAAAATGTTGTTTTTTTTTTATTATTATTTTATTAAAATATAAAAACATCAGACGTATTGGGTTTCGCCTGACGGGTCCCGGCCACCCTGTATTCGACCGTGTAGCGGTTTTGTGTTTACCTTCGGCGCGATGGAAGACAATATCTCGTTATACGACACCGTATATCGTCGAAGGAAAAAAAATATTACCTATATATAGGAAATAATATTGGATACTTCGAGTACGTGTAATGCGTCTGTCAACTGTTGTCAAGTCCAATATCTCGCGTATATATAGGTACTACTGCCGAGATTGCTAACATGTTTTTTCTTTAGGTTTTTTATTTTTTTACACGTAACTCAATTCTATAATGATTTACGGTATACAAATTACCGTGACAAATCATTTAAGTTATACTCCCAAAATAAAATATTCCTTAATCCGTTTATGAAAAATAAAAACGTATAACTTTTTTAACTAAAAAAATATATAATGTAGCTATAGATATGTATTTATCGTTTCTTATTTTGGTATAATAATGTTACGCCAAAATGTGTGTAATGTAATAGCAAATGTCCATCATACATAATACAATTTATCTAATAACTATAATATAAGATACACCCATATATACCAATAATTATGATTGTACAAATTAACTTATATGTACTCGATCGAAAATATACATTTTTTTCAAAACATTCGTCTACAACAATAACGTATATATTACTTACCACAGCATTGAAACCCAAGGATTTATAAAAAGTTGTTTGACGAAAATTGTCTTCTATCCAAAATCCTAAGTGGTATATTTTACGTGTGCGAGTCTATACAATTATAGTTTCGTTTTGTAAATAAGTTTATTAATTATTTCCAACTACTATAAACCGTGGCATATACATCGATACGTTTCGTTTCCTGTTTGCTTGTTAACCGGTTCTAATGAATACGTTTACTGGTGGCTTATTGTGATTATGCGATGTATATATTATGCATACGTATACTATATTTTCCCAAACATTTACCTGTATGAATAGACAAAAAGCCTGAGATTATTTATTTTTTCCCAGTCGTCGATATATTTTACGAAAATAAATTTTGAAACAACTATATACGCGTTGTGCGACGAACAATACGCAATAACAATATTATTTATAATAGCACGACGTCAATCTGAGCGCGCGCGAAGAACAGTAGGAAGTCCTGCACGATCAGAGACCTGCACGTATATAGGTCGTGTGACGAAATGTTATTATTTTAAAGCGTGCAACGACGACGATTAGGGACGACGCAGCGTAAATACGAATCGGTGGTGTACCGTATAAAAGGGTTGTATGCCGCCACGGAAGGACGAGAGAGAAACCACGCGCGCGGCAAGGGCTCCGAAAAAGGATTTAACGTGGCTATAGGTAGGTTATCGCGTGTATTATATGCGCATAGTGCATGTACGGCAGGCCTCGGGGGACTACGGCGCGTATCCTGCTCGCGGGGCTCGCGCATTATAGTCATCGCGGGCCGCCCGGCTCAATGGGACGTGGCAAATATATCGTTTCCCAAACGGCAACGCTAATTTAACGAGCTCACACGCTGCGCGCGCGGCCCTTTTCGAACTCCGCGAGTCGGCGGCTTCGCGTACACCTACCTACCCACCTACCTACATAATATAACATGTACAATATGTCGCACATAATATTATATACGTATAGGTACAACGCGCGGGATACGCGCGCCACACAACAACACACAGCTGCGGCTTCTTCTCCTTCATCTTCTCCGTCCTCCGTCCTCCTCTTGCAGCTCTCCTCCTTATAGTCCTCGTGTACGGTTTTTTCTTTCCCCATCACACCTGTCACCTGCAATTATTGTATTTTTCTCCGAGACATTCCGCCGACCGTCGTTTGCGAAATAATACGGTTTAATCCATATATGTATATATTTTATGTACACGCCTAACACGTCACACGCGTACGCTCGTCTCGTATTATACCTTATTATTATACACTTGGGAGTACGACAAATTGCAGTGTTATGTGTATAATATAGAGCGTTCGATGTATAGGTACCTACTCAATGGTCGTGTTATAAATAGAATATATTATTGAATTCGCACATCACGTATACATTTTAATGTATAACATAATGTTGTATAAAGGATTTAAATATATCACATACCCATTGTCGTACATATATTTATACATTTTTTTCATTGCGATTTTCTTGAGCGAAACCCGGGCTTAATTTTTATTAAATATGTTCTGATATTTGGAATTAATGTTTACACACTAAAATATTTTCGACAGCAAATTTGAAAATCTTTCGCGCTTACATAATTTTGTGCATTGTGTATGATCACATTTTATATTATTTGTTTTAACAAAATCAAATCACTGCGTGTTTAGAGAAATTAATCGAATCATCACTGAAATAAAAATTATTTACATTTCCCGTTACCAACAAGTCTATAATACGTTAAATACACAACTTAGTTTTTTTATTTATATTAATAAAATCACTCAGCTGCAGTTCAACAAAATCCATTACTGTATTTGCTGGATTGTTATTTAAATGGTTTTTATACAAAAAAAGACTAATGAACACAATTTGTGTAAGTGTACACTGTACATTATAATATTATAAGTTATAATTAATTTTTATTAAAAAAGCAAATAAAAATAATAAAACCTTGAGATTTATTTTACCCTGATACATGGGTATATTATATATACTCTGAAATGTAGCAATAAACTAGTATTTTATGAAATTATTCTGATGTTTCGTTGCAATCAATTATCAAGGACTGAATATTTTTATATTCACAATGTATTCAAACAAATATTGTATACTCGTATTTTATTTACCGATGGAATCGATTTATTTAGTTATTTATATACAACTGTATAATGTTTAAATGACATTAGTTTTAATAACATAAAATTGCTATGTACGAGGGTATAAATATAATTCGTTTTCACATTCTATACTACATAGGTATATTCGGCATATATTCAATAATTAAATGAAAGAAAACATATAGTATAAATGTCGACCAAAATTTAATTAATTTCTCGTTCTTGAAACATAATTACTATGGTCCATGAAATTAAAATAAAGCAATTTAAAACCACAAATGCGATTACCTCTACGCAAACGGGCAACCCTCTTTGAAAAGAGCTACTGCAGCTAACTCTTCGGTACACACCGCGAGTGCAGGGAGTGTTTTTGATGTGAAAATTTTTTGTCGGGGAGGAGTTTTCTATTCCCACTTATTTTTTTCTTCTTCACAAGACATAGTAGATCAAGTTATGCATATATATATATTGTTATAGGGGCCACACCGGGAGGGGTTTCCCCTTTAAGATATTGCGCGCGGCGTGCAAATGACACGCAGAATTAACTGCTCACCCCCTTTCCTTAGCAACGGGCGGGTGTCTTGTCACCCCAAAAAACCCCATGGATGGTTGGTAGAGGGCAAAGAGAGGTGGCTATGACATAAGAGGTCCTGGAAATTTCGGAACGCCAAGGGCTGCTCGGGAAACGAGGAAGAGGGGTGATAAAAATGCGTAAATGGCGGAAGAGCAGGGGTAAGCAAAGTCGTTGGCCGGAAAAGCTCCAAGTGCCTTTTTTTCTTTTACACAAGCATCTCGCCTATGCATTCGAACAGCCGAGAAAATTCCGAGTAAAATAAAATATATGCGTATAAGAACTGCTAATAATAACTGCTGCAGCAGGCCTAAAAGAAACGATTTTCTGATTTATATAAATGTTCCTTATCTTATATATTTTCAAACGCCATTTTTAAAACATTTTATAGCAATATTTTACGCAACATTCCTTCTGACGTTATAACTTATAACTATTATATTATCTATACTACCCATTAAATAAGAAAAAAATCTACAATCGTTCTGTAAAATAAATAAAACAATGTAATATAAACTATCTGATTAATTCTGGTTAGAGTTTAAAAAGCAAAAAATATACTAATTTTATTGTAATGCCTTAGTAGTGTATTTGAATAAAGAATAAATCATAAAAATATATTGTTTCTTTTATAAATCGTAATATAAATTTCATCGATTTAACCAACAAGTTACTGAGCTATACTTTCGTACGTCAAGCGAAGTCATTATTATGGATTAATAATATTTATTTGATTCAATGCTATATTTTTTGATGTTAATTTTATATTCGGAGACCGTGAAATAATAATAATCGAAAACCGTTGTCCGTGCCAAAGTGTCTTAATCACTTGATGTAGTAACTGTTGAAGTCTAATCAAGTGAATTAGTTAACAAATAATAAAAAAAATTATAAGTACATGTCTATTTATATATATATATATATATATATATAAAGGTTATACTAAATTGAAATACAATTATCATAATGCGTATTATAAATTACTAAATTTGGTCAACTGCTGCAATGAAATTTTAAATTGGTGGTGTTTAATATAAGTAAACAAAATTTCTAAGCTTTTGTGATGAACCCGAAGCATTCTCGGGATATTCTGTACTTTAAATTATTTGAACGAAGAACAATTTAATTATAATAATCTCTAAGGGATCTTATGTTTTAAATTGAATCATTTAAATACAGTTTCTTTTAATGTAAAATCTTGACTGCCAACCACGACTAAAATATAATGTAGTAAAATTATTTTCGAAAACCCGCGGAAATTATGATTGTACGTACGTAAAAGTATATAATAAATCTGCGGGACCCTTAGAGTTAAGTGACAATGAGAAAAACTTAACGATTATATTTTTGCACAATAAATGGGAACAATTAAATCGGACGTGATCCCACGATTCACTATGTAGCGATTTTCGATGGTATGTTTTATAATATAATATATTGAAACATCAATTCGAATACACGCGTATACATCTATACACTTTATATACTATACACGACTGCCTATATAGCCGCGGCATAGAATTATTATTGTTATTCACCGCTTGTATATAAAACGTGTATACAATACAGCGCGCGAACAACAAGCTATTTGGTTGTCCGAATTCCGGAAAAAATATATAATGTACAAGAGAGGGAAAAAAATATACATAATAATAATGTGCGGACGGTATATTTGACAATGGTTATTATACGGAGCATATACAGCGTGTAATAATATAATAATAAAATGGCTCGGTGAATGGATGTTTTTGTGTAATGCGCTGGATTGTGTTAACAAATTTGTAATCCATCTATAATCCCGTCGGGTTTTGTTGTCCAGTATTTTTATTTTCATTATTTTTTTTTTTTTTTAAGAACCATGTAAGCCGCCATTTTACATAACAACTCGTGTAATTATTGTTCAGACAATGTTTTGACAGGTACTCTTGGCCTCATGCGATGTCCATTCAAGAGTACGTTAATCGATTGATTTGGACCGCAAATGGTTCATTTCACAGCAACAACGACTTCAAGTCTGCAGTCTACTACGTTATACGCTTCTTAATTGTCATTATAACATCTGTTATTGATATATTTCAAGCTACGCCAATACTATGTATACATAATATTTAAAACACAAAATACAACGCATGCGCACACGACGAACTCGTCGGTTAATTTTTTTCTCATTAATCACCATAAACGGGGTGATTTTTTAAAAAAAAAGTTAATATACGAGTAAGCCGACAATTATTATTGTGACAATACGTTATCGTGAATACTATTGTGAAGACTAGCTCACATCAAAATTTATCCTGGAACTTAAAAATATTATTAATAATTTATTGAAATACGACACAAGATAGCAACCGTCATGGATCATACAATAATAATAAAATAATAATATAATAATAATAATAATAATAATAATAATAATAATAATAATAATAATAATAATAATAATATAATAATAATAATAATAATAATAATAATAATAATAATAATAATAATAATAATAATAATAATAATAATAATGTCACTAAAAATTAAACCTGCACTTCACTTTAGCAATATTCACTCTCTCAAAAGAACTTTGCTTGTGTGTTATTGTACTTGGGTGTGAAATCTTCGAGTTTTGATAGTGTATAACATATATTGATAAACTACGTATAGTTATTTACACGGCGTGGAAATTAAATGCCCAACCTATATTTTACAAAACAAGAAATATAG
Source organism: Periphyllus acericola (assembly GCA_949715065.1). Lineage (NCBI taxonomy): Eukaryota > Metazoa > Arthropoda > Insecta > Hemiptera > Aphididae > Periphyllus > Periphyllus acericola. The sequence goes on from OX454271.1 coordinate 9,646,028, forward strand.
GTAACGTAATTTAATATCGAGCTGTGGTACATCATAATATACGTGTCATAAATGCACGCTTTTTGGCGTTGACAATAATATGTGTCACGCAATATTTAATACACAATGTTAATAATAATAATAAGAATAATAGACTGTGTGGAGTGGAATTCAATAATTGTTTTCCGCATGATATGTATATAACATGGATATGAACGAATAATCTTGCATACGTATAACGCGATGGTGGTTGAAATAAAGAGATAGTATCTAATATGTATATTCTGCGATATATTTGTAAAGAAGAAATCGTATGCGGTGTACGCGGTAACAGCAACATATTTTGACGGGTTACGGGCTATAGTGTTGAGTGTAGTTTTGTACATACGTAATTGCAGTCAAACATTTTCTTCCAAATGACGTATAATAATTACGCTTTGAATCCGGCAAAGACTTATTATATAATTTGTATCCCGAGGAGATATCCTACACACACACAAACACACATAGCGGTGAGTAGGTGGTACCTTTGTGGCGTGGAATTAATATTATGCATTTGTTACGAATTCAACAATAATCGGTCGTCGTGTAATCGTCGTATAATGCACGCGAACGCTTTGCACAACACTGGACACCAGCTGTTGCCGACACGGTGCGATTGTGAGCCGCGAAAGGATTGATCCGTTCGCGGGAACAGTGATGGTGGTATAGTTACATGAATGGCTTCGGTGGAGGCGTATTTATAGTAGTCGTGTCTGCAGAAACCGCTACCTATATATATATATACATATATGCTGTCGAAGCGGAGTTATATACCTGCAACGGTGTATACACCATGAGCACCTGTTCGCGTTGAATTCGCCTTCGACGATGCCGCGGTTCGTTTTAATAATCCGCGTCGTATCAAATGCGACCGCCGCCGCCGCCACCGTTTGCGAGATAATAGCGTTACAATTCCGAAACTGCGTTAAACGTTTGTATCGAATATAATACGTATATGTATTGTATATATACATAGGTATCCCGATCTCTTTCTCTTCCCACCTACCCTTGACGACGACCGAATTCATCGCGTCATATTGTCCGGTCAAACATGAAAGGCGGCACAATGCGCGGTCAAGTCGTTTGAAGTGTTTCTCGTTTTATTTCGACGACAAGACGACACGCCGCACGTAATGCCGGTCAAACGCCGCCGTCGTCATCCTATATGTCTATAAATATATATACATACACGGTCATTATCATAATAATATAAATTGCTGCAACTAAATGTATTATACTTGGGCGTAAGAAAAAAAAACTGCAGTAGGCGTACCCATAGGCTATTATAATACGATTTTATGCAGTCGATGTATCTCACTGCAGTCGTATAAATCTCATCAAGGACATCATATTATGCGTAGTGACCGCGACTAAACAATAATACGTGTATTACGACTTCAGCCTAAGACGATGTCGACGACGAATTCATACCTATGTGTAATGTAATATAATATATGCGATCACGACATCACGTGTATATAATCAGCGATTTGCAGGTATTCGACGGCGTATATTTTGTTCGCTTAGGTCGGCATACGATTGACATCATATGATGGCCGAAGTCCGAAGACAGTGTATATTTTAGTTACTTGGTTTATTCTGTTGTTCTATACCACATAAGTGTTATCGACGATTGGGCAACAATTAAATTTGGATGACAAACATGGTTAAATATTTGATCATAATGAGGAAATATTGTTTTGTCAGTGATTAAACTTTTTTTAACTAATAAAATAACAACGTATTATTCCGAAAACAGAGGGAGCAAAGAGGAACCCGAGATATAGATTTTGAAAAACTTTTTTCCCTAAAATCCACTTTTAGTTGTATTCTATGTATTTGCTTGGAAAGTCGCACATGACGCTTTAAAACGATGAACCGGCACTAGATCAATGATTTATATTTTTATCCAAACAATTTTAAACTCTCTACCTTTTATTATAATCAGTTCGCCCTACACTTTTAAAAATAATGTATTCGATAGTTTATTCTAGGAGTTTATATGTACACGCACGGTATGAGTATACCTTTGAAAATCAACACAGAGGTTAAATAGACTCAAACGATTACGATATATTAGTATTACATGTATTATAATACAGTTTTAGATGAATTCAACTCGTTATTGATTAGAAATTAACTATCTCTTCGGGTTATATTCATAGCATTGTTATTATTATTATTATTTCTAAACCTTTACTGCACGTGTTTTATTTATTCGCATATTTAAAGTCGCTTTCCCAGCGTATATATCATAATAATATTGTGTACGTATCCTATACATGCATCATAATATAACAGCGTATATGTCATGTAATCAACGTCAACATAATGGATGCGTGTCGTATCTCGTTTTATATATGATTTTATTATTATTTTTATACATATATTTTTTGGTCGTTTTTTTTTCTACCACGACTCACGAGCGTTATATTAATAAATGACGTTGTAGAGGGATGCTGATGGCCGGCGACAGGGACGGGATGACCGGACGTCCGGCGGACACGGTGCGATGTACAAAAAAAAAACACCCACTCTCGGCCGCGGAACGGTCAAGCGATTTCCCCGGGGGTGGACTGTACACATGTAAACCGCAGCGCGCGTATAATGATCTGTTTGACCCTCTTGTCCGTGGGGACCGATTACACGATGTTTCCGGGTGGTGGTGGTGCCGGCGGTTTAATCGCCGCGTAAACGTCTACCGTCGAGCGCAACAGTGGCCGCAGCGAGGGAGGAAAACCAAACATCGAAGAGCGTTAACGTCGTCGCTCAATTGTGGTGGATTGAGTGGGGGTAATGATGAGGGGGCATCGTATTTTTATATGATACGCGCGTGTACTTACCGACCTCACCTAGGAAAGAAAACCTTCATCGTTTGTCGATTTGTACTACCAATTTGCAGACCGCGATCGTGAAGCCTAACACAAACACAATAATACCTATATGTACAGCTATATATGAAGACTTCATATTATGTATACCGGACCTCCAACGTTTACAACTCATTCACATAATCTAGGCGCACGTTTTCTCCGCTTCCTCTGCACGCTCCCTTGTGCACGCGTATAACAATATATAAATAATACACATATACAATAGGCTTGTCCACTATTTGCAGTTCACACATAACACACCTATATACCTACTCTTGTATCATATATGCTATTTTCTTTGATTTCAGTTGGTAACACTGCTGATTACGATGGTAGGATTATTGCAACGCGTGAATTAGACTTGGGTACGAATAATAACAATTAACACAATATTCAGTATAACACTATGTATGCACTATACACACACAGAATAAAAAAACTTTACAGAAGTGACGGTTGATTTCCCGCGTGTACTATGTAGTTGAACACGCTTCCATAAATATTATGCGATATCTCAGTGTATACCGCGGACAATGCGACTTTTTCGTTGCATCGTTCATTTGTACACTATAATGATATGCAAAATTAACTTGAGACAGGATTTTTATGTTTTTACGACCATTTTAAAACATGTAAAACGTTAAAATAGTGTGTGTGAAAATGATCTTCGAGTGTATTGTTCTTTTAAAAATCGAGAACACGTGAGCAAATAATTTTTCGTATTATCATGTGCTCTCGAAATACCCTTTAATTATGTGAGTATACCCTCAAATAAACCTAAATATGATCGAAAATTAAAATTTCTCCTAATTTTTACGGTTACAGCACTACTACCATTTATGTATCTTCTCTTATAGTGGATCTTATTTTTGTTAAAAATATTACTACAATAATGAATTAATCTTTATTTAATCTCCCGAACGCAGCGTATATATTTAGTAGTGATTCATATCGAAAAAGTTTCGACAACTTGAATTCCATTTTTGTAACTAATCTAAATCAATTAAAAGCAATTACTTACGCGTAATCAAATATGTTGGGAATAATATTCTAATCGCTCAAAAAAGTCTTTGAACATACTTTTTTACTTAAAATATAATTAATATAATATAATCGATAAAAATGAATTGCGTGGGATCTTATTAAAAACTAAAAATCCTGTGTCTAATATTGATCGTAAACAATATATTCTATTTTGTCACTTCTGCTACTATTTTTATCCTGGTTAATATTTTTAGAAAACAGTACAGTGTTGCCAACTGTTTACCTACGGTAGAGCTGAACGTACTGTTATTCTTGTGGAAATGTGAAAAATTAACACGATTTTGGTATTTTTACCTAGGACACAGTGGCGTTAACCAGCTCGGTGGAGTGTTCGTCGGTGGCAGACCGTTACCGGATTCGACGCGGCAGAAAATCGTCGAATTAGCCCATTCCGGAGCCAGACCTTGCGACATATCAAGAATCTTACAGGTGTCCAATGGATGCGTATCGAAGATCTTAGGGAGGCAAGTGCAATTATTATAAATGATGGAAGAACGTAGTGTTAACGATTTCACAGCAGGACAACATAATATACCTATATAAATACACATTCATGTTATATGTTAATTTCGACATTGAATTGTGTTTATAACGGAGACCATATTTTAGCAACTACGGGAAAATTGGTATAATTAAATCAATCATATCAACAATTATTGACTTATACTGATTAATACGTTTACATTTCTCTATGTATTTTATTTTTTATTTTGATTCTTATAATAATTAACAGTTTTGAGCAGAGTCGAAGGCTTAAAACGATTTTTATTTACAAAATAATACGCCAAACTGATTTAATCATGGGTAATGCAGTTTTTACAATCCAAAATGCATAACTTAAATAATTTAATAGGTAATTTAAAGTCAAAGTACTTAAAACGCATCATTACGTCCAACCACTTAATAAACATACCAATTCGTTGAACACCTACTCTCCACAATCCTTTGACGAGCCTACTAATGTAGAAGTACGTTTTATTTGATTGTTTTCAAAGCAGCAATCATGAACGATAATGAATCTGAGAAACTAATTTCTCTGGTAATTCGGCCGAGTTCAAAACTAAATATACCGGAAAACATTCATTAGTGAGGGATTTAATTTGTGCGTAACGTGCAGTAGTCTGTTCCCATATATACGAAACAAAACTACGAGTTAATAAATAATAAATTGTGTGCCAACGTAACCGTAAACGTGCTTGATTGACCGATAATCTTCTTCAGGTACTACGAGACCGGTTCCATCAGGCCCAGGGCTATCGGTGGTTCGAAGCCAAGAGTAGCTACAGCTGAAGTGGTGTCCAAGATATCTCAATACAAACGCGAGTGTCCGTCCATATTCGCATGGGAGATTCGCGATCGGCTGCTCCAAGAAGGCGTCTGTTCCAATGACAATATACCCAGCGTAAGTACCTACACACACGCTCACACAGTCGCTTATTAACTATGTTTAGCATTCATATTATATTCTGCAATGGTTTCGTCGCATTTTAGTCCGAAATAATATTGTATAATATTGAAACCAATTCGAAACCACGAAGGCGAGTTGATTGTTTTTTAATGAATTCGTTGCACGCACGCTCACGACATTATACAGATAAATGTTATTTACACGCGTAAAAAGTATTTATTATTAAAATTATTCGAGAAACAAAATTCAGATACCGATTCAAACGTTTATTATTTAATATCAATACTGAGTATATGTTATAATTATTATTATTATTATTTACTATTAAGTTTAAAGTTAAAATTAAAATAATAAACCGGGCTATTACATCAGTTTTGACCGGTGCGAAGAAATATTTCGATTTTGAATCTTGTTTCATTATTATTACTATTTTTATTTTTGTACACGCGTATTATTTTTCACGGGGGAGTTTGACGTGTGCGCGGGTGTGACCGCGGCCTCGACTGCGGCGACGCAAGGAAAGGGAGACCCAAATCAGATTTCTTACGCATCACCAGACCGCGCCTCTCCCAATCAATGTCAACAACGCGTCGCCGCCGATCGTGTGTTTTACACACGCACGCCGCGTATTTGCAAAGGAAAAAAAACAAACAAAAGAATAAAAATCAAGTACACTGCGTAATAGCGAAATTCAAAAATTATTTTCTGCCCCTATTGTTTACACAACAATTATTGTACATATTCATCATCACTGTTTGAGAATATTTAGAACACGTTTTTAATTAAAATCACGAATAACTTCGGCAAATCATTTTGATGAAGTGATATAGTTATTAATTAAAAATGTATACATGTATAGTACTTATATACGATTTATTAGACTTCAAGCACCGAAAAAAAATTTACAACGATCACATGCCAATATACGCATCATATTGTCATTTTCCGTTTAACTTGGCATAATACCTATACAGTATACGCAATACCTGATTTACAAAAATACTAAACATTGTACGAATAACTTCATTACAATGTTTCCAATACGAATGGTACACGTTTTCACCGTACATTTTCTGTAATTCTTAAGACTTGCCTCGTCAAGCGAAAGAGAAAAACCCGTTTTATAATTTCTAACTGATTGTTCGACAAATCAAAAATGATTTATTTTTAATTTTAGTTTTTTACTGCACATAGCGGTCATGGATGTTAATAATACAATATCAATCGTCAATCGATACAGTATCATATGTTTTTCATACTTGTATTAAAAACATTACACGATTATCTATCAAGTTAGTTTAAAAAAAACGCAAAATAAAATGCCGTTTAAATGCAATTATTGCCGTATACACGAGAGTGTTTCCACAGGCCATGGTGCTAATATGATCATAGGTTATTTTATAGTATTAATAAACAGTTTTTAATTAAAATTGAATAACACTTCATGAGATGAATTGTTATCTACTTAACTCTTTTAATTAATCAAATTACAATTAGGTATTTAATATTTATTATCACTGGCTATATGCAATTATCGAGTATATATTATATGATTATTAAAAAGGCCCTTTTTGCGTAACGATCGAATAACTTTTTGCCATGTATTACTGTAAATAGTGAAACACAATTGTTCTTGCAGTTGTATCGGAAACGAGAGAATTATTACAGTCAATAACGTCAGAACGTACTCAGAGAAAAACATTGTTGTTATGCATACTACAATATATTATAACATAAAACAGCCGGGAATAGAAAAATTTGAAAAGAAAATTCGTCACATATCTCGTTGAAATCGTTTAAATCGAATATTATCGAATGTCCAATTAAAAAATTACAGTAAAAAATAATGGCAGATAAAGATGATTATTTATCTGGGGCAATTATACTTGGAAGTTCTAGAAAACGACCCCTCTGCCCTACATAATTGTACTATGAACAATACTACATTCTGACGTGCGTATATTTTATAGAAGAGTATTGCAATATTAAAATCACCTGTAAATGAGACCTTCAGAGTATGCAGGACCTTATCTTTCGTAATATCGATTTACGGGATATTATTCGTTCCATACTGGCCTTTTTTTTATTTCTTAGAAACTATACTAACATGAATGATAAGATATGAGAAAATTGTATTTTATTAAAAGGTTAATTTTTCCAAAATGTTGTCCTGAACCAAATTGTCGTGCAAACCTGGGTCTGATTATGTAGCTACGCGTTATCCGTTAATACGTACGAGTATATACGGTATTGTACGTATTATGGTTATTTAGTATTTTTGTGGACTCGAAAACACACGGCGCGCGGCGACGGCGTTGTCGGCGTCAACAAAGCGAACCGCACCGAACGCGCAACGACGACGACTACGAGATACCCGGTAAATGGTATATACGCGGTCGGAGGCCAGAACGCCACCGCCGCTTTACCATCGGCGGCGAGGATAATATAAGTGACAACACAAGACGGGCGGGAACGCGCGTATTTTCCACGCCTCGGCGGCTCCCCAAACAAACAGTCAGCCCGCCTTAACGTCACGGTCGCCGCCGCGGCTTCACCGCACACACCTCAACGCGCAGAGTCCCCGGGGTACGTTTTATACGCAAGCACACTGCCTGCAGTCTGGTTGGGTGACGAGTATACATAATAAAGTTCCGAACCGTTCTCGTGTTATATAACTTACAACAATACAATGTTCGCGTTATGGTTTTTTACGGCACCAACGAGAATATGTACAAGAAAAAGACACACGATTATTATACGTTTTACTATTATTATTACTTGGGAGAGAAGTTTTTAATTTTTTTTTCTATAATTCTTCAGCTGATTATATTTTATAATACTGTTTATGCGCGGTACTAGATTCCAAAAAAAAGTTGTCGTTGATATAATATATCTCAACGCGGCGTTTTTCGTTCGAGACATCAGCCCCCGGAACGCACAGATTCAAAAAGATCTAAGCATCTAGCTATTCATATCCTGCAGCACCGACAATGCCCTTGTTAATGACGTATATAAAATATTCAATCGTCGATCCAATACGCCCCGAACGCAAACCATATCTTTTTCGAAACCCTCATATATTAATATATTATTAATGTACAAAGTGTCCCACCGGGATTTACACAGAGCGATATCTTCCTTGTCAATAGAGATAATCTAATTCTGTTTTTTTTTTTTTTATAGGCATCTACGGACAAAGGCAATTTTGTTGACAACAGTTTGGTAAATATAAGTGTATTATAAAAAAAAATTAAAAATTACCTTTTTCTTTTATAGCACTTATAAATTTCAAAAATAGCTATTTATAGGGCTTATGCTTCTTGATTTTTAATAATTTTTCTAGTTTTCAAGGAAATAGTGTACTATTTACACAATTTTAAATAATAATAAAATTATCAGCAAACCTTATCGGAAAAATAAGTAGGTGCTAATAATTTACATTATTTCTTTGTAAACTAAAAAAAAAATATTAAAAATCATGAATCCAATGAAAACTGAAAGTTGAACCGTCAACATTTTCAGAAAAATAAGCCTTATAAAATGGATGTCATCGAACTGCACAGAAATTATAAAATAAAAGTTGATTTTTTAACTTCTTTAGTAAATAATAATACACTTATTTATACCAAACTATTGTCTACAAAATTACCTTTGCTCAGGGTAATACTCATTCATACTCATAAAAAAACAGAATTTGATTATCTCTATTTACATGGGAGATATCGCTCTGTATAAATCCCAGGGTAGACACCCTGTATATTATGCTTATACAGTCGAAACGGTTAAAACTATATGTAAAGCACATTTTCACTACTTCGTACACCGAAAACGATTACATATTATTATGTTCAACCCCGATGGAATAGCAGACGGATCGAAGTGTAATTTGTCCGGTTTCGCACGCACACAAATCTCCTCGTCAGCGAACCGTCAAATTATGTGTATGCGGTTTCGTATTATTATATGTATACGTGAGTATAATACCATCATACGACCGTTTCGGTGGCGGAACAAGTCGTCAAATCCGTCTCAAACGGTCACGATTCACCCCCCGTTACACGTTGTACATACATACGTATATATTGTGATGTAAAGCGATTTGAATTGTCCGTTTCCCCCGATTTGTGGGAATTGGAAAATATTTTGACATTTCTACTTCCTGGAAGTGTTGTTGCCTCCGCGATTTCTCACACGCGTATACCTACGCTCCGCACGTCGGCGGCGACCGGTCCACTGCGCTATGTGCGCTATGTTCGCGATAATATAAAAGAGAGCGTACCTACTACATACATATATACACATCACGGATATAGAAGAAAAAAAAATAATAATAAATATTATCCCCGTTCCGAAACTATAATATAGATGCGTGCAGAGAGCAATTACAAATGTCTTTTATGCCGGTGAACTCCGGGAGTCATTTGTTCCACGGCATGTCCATTGTTCGACTGTTATGTCGCTGATGATGGAGAGAGATAATGTCCCTTTTTTTCAATAGAGGGACCATTGTTTTTTTCTTCCTGTAAATATAAAAAAATTTCTTTTATTTTCCGTCTTTTTTTTACAGTCGTTTCAGTGTTTTAATTTCCTACTGAGAAAGTATTATATGAGCGTACATTTTTTCCCGTATCGTGAACTCAGATCCAATCAGATATATAACAATCCCGCGATGACGACAACTGCTGCTGCACCAGCTATATCACGCGACATTCCAACTATTTCATCGCTCCGATAGTCATTCCAACAATCCCGAATGCCAACGATTATCCAAAATTGTCGTATTTTTTAATAAATTCGATTTCATATACATATTATATACGTAGAATTGTATGTGTGTGTGTTTTTTAATTGAATTGTTTCCGTCGCTGCACTAACAAACGAATCTCACTATTATTATTATTAAACTCAATCTCGGTATTTTTTAAGAGAAAAATAAGTATAATTGTTGGCAGTGTGTTGACGCATTTCCTCGATTAATGTGACAAACTACTATTGCCAAGATGTCAAGTAATTTAAAAATAAATTTACTCTCCACATCGCGGCATCGTAGACATTATATTGCCAAAACTAATTCAGTTAATGTGTTATATATATATAGTTATAATTTATAAGATTGAGATATTATAACTGTTTTCACTGACTGGTGAGAAAAATATAATAATTTTTCACTCAATATTTTATCATAATTCCGCGACCAAAAGTAATTGTATTTCTTTTAATTATTAAAAAGTATCATTATTATAAGATATACTATGTTCCAAACAACATTTTAAACCCATCTATTATGTTCATAAAAAATATTTTTTTTTCGTTTTCATTGACGAAAGATTCCAAACTTAGAAAATTAAATTTGTTATCGCATCGATTTGAATATTCTTTGTGCAATAATCGAATTTTTACTTCGTGGAATCGTTTATATCAAATACAAATTTGGAATTTTTGAAATTTAATAATTAAATTAATTATTTATAGTTTTCAAAAATGTACCTAGTTTTAATAGTTTAACAAGCAAAAGAAACTACTACCTACTATATAGTTATGTACATGCATAGCCATTAATAACGTATACACTTATGATCGTCGAATATATATATAAAGGTATAACATCTAATACTATATGACAAAACGAATCACAAAACTGTATATCAAACCGGATTATAAAAGTGTGTGTATATACGTATCACTCACCAATCTTTATTTCACTCACTATTTTCAAATTCAAAACAAATCATATCTATACGCAGTACGCATACATCGGTATTGTGCGTATAAAATGCGTTTCTAAGCTAACGCAACGGACGTAAAAACGTAATATATACGAATACGATCGATGGCGGGTTATGTGTACCGATATTATTATAATTTTCAACATAAATCCCGACTATTGTTTATATTTCGTGTGTATATGGGACCCGGGGAAAAAAATATTACAGTGGAGAGAGGAAATCAGAAACTTGCGATGAAAACACCCTAGTTCATGTGTGTGCACGTGTTGACGTGTGTGTGTGTGTGTATGTGTGTGTCCGTGTTAGCAGATATAAAAACAGGAGGGAATGCGTAATCAAAATGTGAAAAACCCCAAAGTTTTTCCGGCGTCAACGGCGACATTAGGCGACACCCTTCCGAACAGTGTGCTGTGCGTGTGTGCGAGCTGCAGCAGCGGAAAAGGATGAGGTGGGCGGCAAAACTCATGCATTATGGATTCGTTTGCCGCACACATCAAGACTCGCGCGAAACCCTTCAGATCGAGACGCCTATAGACTATTTCTTCCACCACCGTAACACACATACACACACACACACACACACACACACACACACACACACACACACACACACACACACACACACACCGCGCTAGTAGCGGTGCTATTTTGTGCGGACACAGTCGTCGTAGTCGGTATAAATCGTCAGTCTTCACGATAAAAATAAGAAAAAAGAAAAAAACGCGACGACAACAATCGACGGCAACGGAAATGTATTCCAGTCGGAAATTCGTGGTTACTTCGCACGGCCAGCACAAAGGGATCGCCGCCTTTGCCGCGGCAAGAAGTAAAAAAAAAAAATTCGAAGAAAAAAGTATAAAAATAGGATTTATGACTGTAGCAAGTTACGAAATAATGCGACAGTCTCTCACTCTTATATATATTTATACTACAAGACAATGGCGACGCCAGTCTGAGAACATTAAATTGATTGGAAATTATTTTTTGACAATTTTCGGAATTATTATCGTCGCTCGCTCATCAGAGACACATCTTGAAATATCACTTTTGACGCGTCGCATTGCTATGAAAAAAATATCACTAATGCATTTCACGTTTCCAAATATATATATACATGAACCCCACGCAGTGTGCCCTAAAATAAGGCAATATTTTTAAAATCGAAATGTTCTTGGATAGAAACGATTTCGAAAACGAGCCCGACCTGGTATTTTGGGCACTAAACTGTAAGAAAAATAACTTTTGCGTTTCTTATTGTTAATAAAAATCCAAAAATATTGTTTCTTGAGATAAATAAAACATTATTTTTTAATCTAAACCGGTAAACTATCGAAACATGTTACAGTCGTTAACTATATTTTAACTGACATAATCATATAAACGCATTCATTACGTTGAAACGAATTACACTCAAAGTTTATTATCACTAAAAGTTGTAATTTATATTAAGTTCATAGTTCACAAACGTCTTGTGACACAACTTTGGGACATATGTGTGGAAAAATAAAAGTGCTTACGTTCACGAACTTTCCAATCGTATTTTTTGCACGTGTACATTATAATTACTGACCATCCAGCAGACTTCTTAATATGTGCGAAAAATTATATTTTGATAAAATATACTCTATGTACTGTAATTTCGGGTCGTGTTCAAACATTCCTTATTCCTACAGAATAATAGGAATTCCCAATTTTTCTACCTCAGAACATTGATAATTTATACTTAAAAACGTTTAAGTCGGTACGCTGCGCATAGATTTCTCATTGAAATCGGCAAACGTACATTCATAGTAAATTTTCAATAGAAAATAGTACACGTGTGTATGATTGAGCCGATAAATATTCTACTGTGGTTCAAACTTTTAACTACTTCGAGAAACCATTGAAAATTGTATTAATTTTTATACTTATGTTAACATTGATCTCGTATTATAATTTTATACTCGTTTTAATGCTATCCGATTTTTCCGTGTGCGCCGCAGGTGTCTTCGATCAATCGCGTGTTGCGCAATTTGGCGGCACAGAAAGACCAGCAGGCACCGGCGTCCGTGTCGCCGACCTGCAGCACGGACGCCGTGTACGACAAGCTGAGGCTGTTGAACGGTCAAGCGACGGCGGCCGGCACATGGCCCAGACCCAATCCTTGGTGAGTGCATTATTATTTTCATTGTAATTTATGCGCACGTATGTATGTATATATTGCACTTATGTGCATTATATTACACACAAACACACACACACACACACACACATTCACACAGTTAATATACACGCATGTGATCGTGGTTGACCGCACGTGTATATGCCATATTATATGGTACAACTGACGCGTTCATTTTTCTCCTGCACTCTTCCTATCAACTCGTATGCAACGTACTTATGTACATCACACAACATGCATACTGTGGGTTTTTTCCTGTATATTATAACTATATAATTATAATATATTATGTATGCATGTGCATTGTAGGTATCCACCCGCGTCCGGCGACAACCCGTTCGCTCCGTTGCAGCCGACCGGCAGGCTGAGTCCGATTACCGCCAATTGTACCGTGTTGCCCGACATACTCGACAAAAAAGGTAAGACGCTAATGAATATGTATTATAGTAGCTTTACGTTCGCCGTGTTAAGCTCCAGCGAAATAGATGTTTTACCATAACTACACAGTCTCATATGGTTATATATATTTGCCTCAAAGACAATCGCCGACAGTCACAATATTCTAGACAGTATAATAAAATATGTGATACAAAATTGTGTGGGTTTTAACGTGAAAATAACGTTTACGGAAATTAGTAATTAAACGCAGCGAAAACTGTCATCTGTAATACGTAACCATGTCATGGTTTATGAACGCATACTGGAAAAATATACTATACTAGGGCCACCGAGAGAGCGCTACTCCTTTGCGCATACAAATGATTGAGCTCCGCGATTTCGTACCCAAATTTCTCCCACTCTACCACCTAGTCGCCGCCGTAAATTCCCCCACTCAGTAAGCAGCGGCGTAAATGGGGGAAGCAGAGCGGCGACGGTGTCGGCGGCACGCGTTTACGGCGGCCAGTGTTTGGAGGGTTTAGTGGTGGGAATGCGCGACAACGGATGATTTTTGGTCGCCGCCCAGAAGCGGTCTCTCGATGGCCCGACTATAATTAAAGCATTTAAACGGTGGTATACAGTTTATGTTATGTTCACGTAATGCGCATTATCTGAAATATCTGAAATATATTTATGTATAATTAAAATCATCATTTACAAGTTACCTAATTTTATGAACCGGTTCAAACAATAATAGGTTCGTACGTTACAATGAATGTTATAAATTTATAAATATTTTAAACAACAACTGCGGTTTTCATTTTCAGTATCACAATTTGACTAATTTTATACGACTGAACCAAAGCACCAATACATTATTATTGTTATTCAATTATACGGTTTTATACACATACTTATACACCATAAACGTATACGATAAAATGTATATTACATGGTTAGATTTACTAAAAAAAACACTGCTGCACATTTCCAGTATAGAGAGGTTCTTTCCTTCTACCACCATGGTAATGCCACTGTGTGCAGGTAGATGCAATAAAGTATATACGCATATATAAAACATATCACTGTTAGTTAATTAGTAATTACATACGAAAGCGAGTTGTACCTATACAATTAAAACACTGCAGTACACCCTGAATTATAATACCTATGTACATAAAACGTCGCGACTAGAACGCCGTAAAACTGTTGGTATACCTATATAATATATTTAATCCCTAGTAGGCCAGTAGTAAACAAGAATTTTTATTTCACCATATCCTGTGGGCGGGGCGACCGCGACGGTACGATGTCAGGATTATTTACGAGGGGGCCTTTCAACGTAAAACTCCCCGGTCGGAATTTGTTTTTTATTTTTCGTTTTCATTTTTTATTATTATTCTACTCGACTCGCGCGCGCTTATATACGTATGCGCACGCACGCTGCTACACACACACACACACACACACGATCGTTTATATAGGTTCGGATATATATTAAAAAAATAAAATAAAAAAACTACCCCCATACCGACTCCACGCAGCACAGTTAAACAAGAAAATATTGTATCAAAGTGAAAACGGAACCGTGGACGGGGGGGATAGGGGTTATTATATTTAGATAAAGGGATTGCCGGTGCACAGCGAAGGGACCCGTGGAGACGGGTGGTGGCAGTATTACCGCAAAAAGGGTTTTCGGGCTCCAAACGGTAACCATATTAAATTTTGCTATAGCGTGGAATTCCGGTTTCAGCGTCGAAACAATATGTACACGCGCGCGGGGCGAGCTGCAAATAAACGGCGGAATGCTGCAAGCAGGGCGGCCATTGCGCGCTTAAGCAACGTTAGTGGTGGTGGTGTGGTGGTGGTGCCCCGAAATTATTACGCGCATAGGAGAGAAAATATTATTATATATTATACTAGCTGGAAATATAATATCGTACGCGAGATATAACGTACTATAATAATAATAACATCATATATAATATTGCGTTTTTCTATGAAATTCGTAACGTTTTAATATATTGTTACGAAATTTTAAACATGTAAAATTATATTATATATTATATCTACGTAAAAATATATCTCGCATAAAATATAAAAAAGTTTTTATTTAAATTTTCAAACCTCTGCAGCGCGTGTTTTTGCTTTTCGTGTTTATATTATTTATATTTAATATACATATATAAATTTACACGATATTCTGCATATAAATTCGATATACTGCCGTGTCGCCTAACATATATAAATATCGTATTAAGTACAATATATATATATATACACAAATTCTATTATGTACCGTCACTGCGGTTTCGAAAACAACTAAAATCGATCATACCCTGAAGGTATACGCGTGTATCTTGGGTGTTTTATGAAAACACACTGCGGAGTGACATTTTGCACATTTTCTACAAGAGAAAATGTAGTAGTACAAATTAAAACCTGTTATTTTATGCTGTGCAAGTATATATTAATCACTTTTTATCCAACCGGTGAAAACTTATGGAAACTTTATCGCATTTCGAATAACATTATATTGCGGAGTAAAGACTCGATTTTGAAAGAAAAAAAAAAATCGTTGTCACTGTAGAGGGGTTGGTTAATCGAACGTTGGTGATAAAAAATATATATAAAACTGGTTTATACGCGTATTTAAATTCTTTGTTTTAAAATAAAATCCTGTACATACGTATAATATACGAGTATATATAGTAACCGTATCTAGTATATACATTATACATAATATATTATACTTGTGAAAACAGTATCCATTCACAACATACATATTATATTATATACTGTTGAATACGTGAAAACGATCGAAGCGCGCAAGTATGTAATATAATTATTGTTAAGCATTTGAAAAGTTGTTTGGTTCGCTGCGACGGAATCCTTATACAACATAATGGTGTCTGTATGCATTATGCACGTATACATGCACGCACGCGTAAAAAAGTCAGGGTCTATAATATAAAAAATATTGCAGCGGGACGAGTGCATAAGGTATAAATAGGTACGACGGACTTGTGTACCGCCTATATCGCCGCACTACGGTTGCACTGCAGTTAGCTTCAGACCGTTTTGATTGCGCGCGTGATGTATCTATCTGCATTTCTTTCATTGTATGGTGTCCGCGTAAATAACACGCGGACGGATATGATAATACAAAGACCGGGTGCACACGTCCATGTACGTTATATTATTATGAAGCCACCGTGTTATATTATACGTATTATCAATGTGCCGACCCCGCGCGCGCGGTATTGAATTAACGACGAGGTCTCGCATGCACTCGTCCCGTCACTCACTCTCTCTCTCTCTCTTGCACGTGCACTACTCATGCATGTATTTCCATGAATCTACCACTGCACTGCAGCCACTGTGCCGTCCGTTTAGCCGTGAATAATTCGCTTTGAGCCCTCCGTGGCGTGTATGACGTGCGTGTGCCGCGCGCAGCTGAACCGCGAATGACGTGTTATCAACGTCGGTTTCACGCACCTTCTTTCTTATAATGTTATGTACTTGGGTATGAAAAAAAAAACGTAACAAATGTCATTTCCGTTTATTAATGTTATTGTGTTATTGTTGTCACTGCACAAATACATTATACACCCGCGAAGGAGGAGGTACTGTACTCGAATACGCGAGTATAGGTATACCTACCTGCACGTGGACATATTTTTATCACGTCTTTATTTTTTAACCGAAAATCGTATTGCGCATTAATTTATGCAGCAGGAACGCAGGCGCGAATCGACATTTCAATGTATAGTTACATATACGTATTATTATAAATAATATGATGATTATTATTATACACGTGTAAACGTGTTATGAGATACACGCACTAATACCGCGGCGTGTTTAGTAATTGCCGGTATTTAATTAAATCCGTGGGGATTACTGCTAAGTTCGAAAATGCGATCATCATGATGCTTAACGCACCGAACCGTTACTGCTGTACGTATCATTTTTCAATTGTTTAGTATACACACGGAATTCCGGGTAATAACTTTCAAATTTTCCCGGTAAGAATTCCGTTACACGCGTAATATATTATAATGCGCTGATAAACTTATATACGTATGTACCTACAGCCGGCAGGGATTTTGTAAAATTTGTTTTAAGTATATACCTATCGATTATCGTTGATACAATTACGCGCACACTCAAGTCACGGTCATACAATTAAACCAGGCCGCGGCCGCCGTGCCGGTCTGTTATTTTAATTTTATTATGTACACTAAAATTCAGTGTTTTGAGTTCTTCGTATATTCACGCGATAAAAATCTATTCATAAGGGTTTGTTACTTTAACAAATCAGTAGTCTGTTAAAGTTTAAAGCGTGTTTACGAACCGGGGAATTACTGCAGCTCTTAACATTCACTTAAGATTTTATAGCTGAAGAGATAATTGTGTTCTGACGTGTTTATACGCAAACTTTAATAATATCAACAACAACTCGTGTTTTTAATAACCAAAACTTTGTTAGTCAACAACTTTCAGTATTATATATATATATATATATATATATATATATACATGAAACACATTTTATTATTTTATATTTGAATCCAATTGTTGAATAATTTATATCCTGTACGATACGTAAATCACCAACAAAGTAAAATTAATTTCCACTACTGCGAAAGAACGCACGCATCGCGAAAAAATTGAGATACACAGTTGACACAATCAAAAGTCGATTTCGAACCGTATATAACAAAGGCAATTGATAAGCAATTGTGCGTTGTTAAATCTTACAATAAATTATTATAATATAAATCTTTCTACTTTGTAGAAAATATAATTGCGTGCACTCAACAAAAAGCAAACGTTTTTGTACACATACATGCTATATATATACAAATTATATACGCAATAGAAATACGGAAACGGTCTATATATATATGTGCATTCAGTGTTATGACTTTGTAGCATTTATCGACTTCGATGAACCCCGCTACCGACATTCTCAAAAGTAAATTTACATAATCACCTCGTACATTATGCATGTTCATCTCGCGTGACAAAACCCGACACTATATAGTGACATTTGTCACGGTGTTTACCTGTTTCATTTCAATTTTTTCAGCCCATCACTTGTACATCGGTTTACAATTTTAATAATTTTTCTGAAAACCGCTTTTATTTTGCAGACGCGTCTAGACAATGCACTTATCCGTAGTTAGTTAGGTACACGAGAGAATTTTCATAACACTGCTAATTAGACTGAATATCACCCATCTCGCGAAACCTATAATAGATCATAATACGTATCAATAGTTATTTTAGGTTAGTTAAGCATAGAAATGTATCAAACAAAAAATGTATTCTATAATAAAAAAAATAAAGCGATATTTTCAAAATTGTATTTAATAGGGCAAAATCGGTACTGCAGTATTTGACATATATATTATATATAATACATATTATAAGCTCTTGTGTACAAGCGTATTTATTCTGTTTTTGGCTTTATTTATGACTTAATCGATCAAAATTTATCGAAACGTTACCATTTTAATGATGATGTATTCCCAATAAAACCTTTCCAAAATAATATTGGTGGTTTTTTTTATCAAACTATGACGATGCGTACCTATAATATTATAATGATCGTGATGACCGCTATTGCGTTCACGTTAACCACTTGTAAATTAATATGTTGTGTGTATTATAATGAGCGCATGTCATCACGTGTGCGTGTGTATATATATATATATAACATGTATTGAACTAAATAAGCGTGTAAAGTATGAACTCGTTATATGCAGCAGCAGCAGCGGTGGTGTAGTGGTGTAAAACGTTTTGACTGAACAAACACAACGATGTACCCGAAAAAAAAAAAAAATCGGCGAAAAAACAAAGTGTACATAAAACGTAACTTTCTGAATTTGACAATTCGTTTAAAAATAATTACGTCTCGTTTATTTTTGCCGACTTTGAACGGGCAGGAAGCGGGGTGGGTGTAGCAGAAGGAGTGAGTGAGTGGGGGGGGGAGAGCGCGTGCGACGGCAGTGACCGTTTTGCGCGGGAAATCTTTTACGGTTTGCTGGCCTCGGGCGCCGAAAAGGGTAACGTTGTTGCAGTTATTTAACAGGATATTCCTGTTTGTGACATGCTTTTGTAATGCTAGAGAGAGAGAGAGAGAAAGAGACTGAGAAGAGAGAGAGAGAAAGACAGACCCTTTAATCCGATTAAAAATTATCAAAAGCCGTTGCCTCGCGGCTTTCCCGGAAAACAATTTAAATTGCGCCTACACGACCGTGTCTCATCTCTCGTACCGCGCGCGATTTGCAGTCTCCGCCCCGACCGTTGAGGTTGCGGCGGCGCACTACTATATACTGCATCATAATATTATAGACACACGAACGAAATATTCTATAACAATATCAATCACAGAAGCGTATGCGGGGGTGCTTATAGACCCGTTGTGCTCTGATCAAATGATTTTAATATCATTAATTATTGTACCCCGTTGTCGCCACGGTGGTGCTGCCAAGCCTTTACCGATACGCACGTCACACAATAAAGGTGTTGAAACTGCAGTGGAAAAACGTTATGGTTTGAGAACGAAAACTATACTTCCCGACGAGAAACTACGTGCGGCTTTTACAAGTCCTAACTGCATATATACAGTGTACGCTCGGCGACGACGTTACGCAACGGCACACGAATTAATTCTATTAATAAACGCAAACAAATTTTTAACCTAGTACCTAACATAATATAAGGTGGTGCAATGCATGCGAGAGAGCACGTGTATAAAAGTCGATTGCTAGCTCACCGTTAGGTAGTACGGCGGTACATAATCGATTGATTACTTAAGCACGCGTAAACGGTAACAACGCGTGTTCCATGTGCACTTATTGGGAGGGAGGGATTTATTTCTTTTCAACGGCAACAGTAATATACTTACGTATACGTTATAATAGTAATAATAATAATAAAATGTATATCATTATGTATGATAGAATATAATATAAAAGGCCTCTTGTCGCCGTCACGCAGTTATTGTTTCGACGAGTACCGCACACAGCACGCGCGCTATTTCGTGATCGTGAGTATTGCAATGATGAATGAACATTAACAAAATAATATTATACACTTTCGTATATACGTATATGTAATATACATAAATATATTTGTAAAATCCGATTAATCGCATTGTGCCCAACCAATCGAGAACCGCATGGGCCGTGGAGTCACTGCATGGCTCACTGGAGCGTCGTTAATCGCGCGCCGCCGTTATATATCGCGTTTATTTCGCGCGCGCGGATCGTATACAACTCGTGACTGCTGCTGCTGTTGCTGTGGTAAACGAATTACATATACACACACATATATATATATATATATATATATGCTATTTTATTAATAATATAATAATATAGTGTCCCTGCAGTGCCAGACCTAAGTCTTTCAAAGGCCAGGGCACGGCTAAATTAATTGTAAGACCGTTATAAAAATAAAAATAAATTTCATGAAAACCTATACACTAAATATTAATCTACCCAAATAATTCGAAAATAAATTCAACTATTTAAGCGGCCATCTTCAATGCTTTAACAAAATTAAATTTATTCGTAAATAAAAAGCCATTGCACTTTTTCTACCACCTTTACCGTATGATTTATTAAGTATTTTTTTCATTATATATCCTATATGATATTTTAATATGATAGTTTTACAACTCGTGGATCATTTTAACGGTGCGTTAAAGGTGCTCTCGTGATCCCGATTGTAAATCTGACACTTGCTCTGCAATATTTGCCCTATATACGTATTCCGGTTCTACAACGTACTATATTTTATTATAAAAGACAATTGTAAGTACTGTTGAGTAGTAATATGTCTCATAAAAGTAACGGCGGATGGTAGAGTTGTCGAAATTTTGTTTTACGGACCTTGACGAATGCGTGTTTACGGCAATAACGAGCGCGACGGGGAAATAAAATGCAACGCAACACGCAATATAATTATATACGATTATTAAATTACGGTAAATATTTTATCTCGTTATTTTCCTCTCGGTGTATTTTCACCGCATAAACCGAACGTCCCCTCTCCAAATACACATAATATAATACATGTGCAAATCAAATATTATGTTATGTATTTTATTATGTATTATAGCGTATTGCAATAAAAGTGTGCTCACTATATGCAGTACGTACAATTGTCTAACGCAATATATGTATTAAATATCACCCCGGACCACTTATATACAGGAATTAACTACCCCTAACGCGTGCGGTATGGTTAGCTCACCATATAGTCACGAGTATAGGTATATATAAAAGAGTAGGTATGTTACAACGATATCGCGGTGTAGATTGAAAAAACTGCGTACAGTTTAAGTACACAGCACGATTCAGTAGTCCGATTACACGTTTAACCGCGGTTAACGCGTTCAGAGCCAACCGCGAATGCTGCGTCCCCCGTAATTTGCACGCACGCATGACGAGCAATTGTTTTTCCACGACCAGCTAAAACGTACGTAAAACATTGCTCGCGCGACAGATAGCGATCTCACGTATATATAATATATAAACACCCCCCGTGCGCAGCCATCACCGGCGATCCATTTATTGTATGTGTGACGACCCTCACGGCGCGGCGGCGTTGCGGTTGATAACAGATAGTTTATATTATATATACCACGCGCGTACAATATCTCTCTACGGCAGCGGCTGTGTCCATCAATCCTAACCTATAGCGTGTGCGCGTATATATATTATATACACGTATAGTAGTGGCAGGCGTTACTACGCGTCATATAACCGTAATAATTTCTCCTTCACCCCTCTCTCTCTCACTCTGTCTCCTTCTCCTTTACCTTCCCACTCACTCTCTCTCACTCTTCGCGTCTCCTGTTCCATTTACTAGATAAGTGAATATCCCATATATATATATATATGTATATATATATATATATATAAATACACGAGTGCAGGGAGTGTGGTGCACACGGTGCGGTTACAAAAACATTGTTCACCGCCCCCGCACCTATATACGGCGGCATCTCGCATATCTGCCGCAGTTGAATAATAGTGCGTATATCATATACGAGCGGTACACGCGCGCGTTTTACACATTTGGGCTGTGTGTCTTTCTATATATATATGTGTGTGTGTACGGAGCAGAAGACGAGCGGAGTGTCATGAAATGGTGAAGCGGGATGGGGTAGCGAGGTGGCGGACGAGCGAGAGGAGTAGCGGAAAAGTCGTGTGAGCGCGCGCGCGGGTGTGTGCGTGATAACGAGCGTGGCCGCCACCGCCGCGACGTTATTTAACCGACGGGCCGCCCAAATGAATGGGAAGCGTTCGAGTAGAAAGTTGCCGATAAGACGGAACGAACGAGCGTTTCTACGGCGAGTATATATAATAATAATAATAATAATAATAATAATAATATACATGCGCGTATATATGTATATAATATATATAATATACTATACTCGCGACTACTCCTCCACCCCCACCGTTGGCGCTTTTCTCTTATCGTTGTCGGGGGCGCGCGCCACCACTACCACCATCAGTCCCCGACGCAGTATATAAGCACACAGGAGTTTGGCGCGACAACTGGTCCTACCCTTCCTCACTTGCGACGTGAAAAACCTACGGCCGCCACAGCATCGTCTCCACCCCCGCCCTAACCGACCGAAGCGATTTCGCGATACGGTCTACTTCCCCCGCACGGCAACCCCCTGCAGCACGCTGTAGCTTTTTCCAACCGCTTGCTGTGCGCCATAGTATACCATACTATATATACGTGTATACATAAATACGCACCCCCTCCCCCTTACGCGAATTCGGCCGAAAGTATATTTTACTTTATCTGCTTCCGCTGTGTACATATATATTTATAACGCTACCGGGTACACACATAAATAAACGTAAGGCCGTAAGTTATGTCTGCGACGAATAGGACGATTCCCGTTTTCCCTGCAGCCGTAACTATATACACCAACAAAATCCACATAATCAAACCGTTCTCGTTACAGCAACGAAATTACGCGGTAGGCCGACTTCGCCCCGGGCCGCACAATCGGTTGAGGTTTTTTTTATCTCACGTAAAATTTTTTCTTATGCAAAATACTCAAAATCCAAAAATGCACTCATCGTCTTATCCTACATGCCAAATCTTGCCCACGCAGTACGTATAGGTAGGTACTGAACGCACTACAGAACAAAACGGACCTACCCAAATATTATGTGCCGCTGGGTTTCATCGTGGCCTTAAGTGTACAATATAATTGGATCACGCTACACGTTGTACACAAGTGTATCCAGTGTACACACGGTGTATTTTATGGGACTGAGAGCGCGGGAGAAGGGATGAAAAGGAAAATCCCATAAAAAAGAATGATCGACGAGTTTTTCTCCTGCTGCATGGGAAACGTTTGCGCGTGATCATCGATTGGTGGGATAGGGGCAATGAGGGGTAGTTTTAAACGGTCTCGCGAGAAGGGGTATACATAATTTATATAAATAAATGCGGTATACGCGCGGGCACGTCATTATTATTAGCGAGGGGTATTTTTTTCGCACCGTTTACACACATACGCTTACTCACCACGTGTATACTCGTATACGCAGTGACAGTGCGAGTGTAGAGTAAGTACACCGTACACGCACACTCACATGCGTATATAACGTATATTTATAGTTACGTATATATGTACGGGGTATAACATACGCGGTAAATATTGTACAAAGACACCCCCCATGCATATATATGTATGTGTATACACACGGACTAAAAACACACCTCTGGACCGATTTTTGTCGCGCCGGCTGTTATGCACGCGGATTGAGCGCGTTACGCGTGTTTGTATCGCGTGGATATTATATGCATGTATATGTTTTAAAAAGCCCTTTTTCCACGACGCGGACTATCAGCGTAGTTGCGCGAGAGGAGTGTAGAGGTACAGGAGGAAAAAAAACGTATATATATATACGGCCGAACAACCCCTTGTGTCGCGCGTTGTACCATCCCCCAGGACCGACCCGTCGGTCCACGCGGTCCAATGAACAATTTGAACCCCTAAAAGTCGGCCCCTGTGCACACACACACACACTCACGCGCGCGCGCATAACGAGCAGTAACGTCGGACGTTATACATATACTTTAATACTGTGCTTGTGTATGTGTATAAAGAGAAGGGATGCTGTAATAATCATCTCTGCGATTTAGGGATGCATCCATGGACCATGGTGGCAACGATTGTGTATGTGTGTGCACGGTGTAAAGCGTAGGATTGTATACGACGGTAAAAGAGACCCGGTGAGGCGAAGACCCCGCGCTCGTCTTTCGCCCTGCAATGATAAACTCTGACCTTTAATGTAATTGTTTTGGTTAATACTCGCAGCACCACCACTGGCGCAACAATAATAATATATATATATGCACATAAATTCGTGATAATATTAATAACACGCACGTATTATGCAATTAATATATGTACAGTGCATGCACGCATATACATTGCATAGGTGTATTACATATATTGTACGAGTATACTATGTATATATCATCTATACGTGTTTATATGCAACTGCAATTGCAACTAAAATAATAAGACTTTAAATAATATATGCGTGTATATGTAATACTATGTACGCTTATAGAATACATATTTGAGGTTCTTAAATAAATTCCCGAACCACTAATCAATGTATTGGAAGAGAAAAATGTATGTACCTTTGCTTTTTCGGGTTAAGACATTCTTGTTTAATTTCGTTTTGTTATTATAATACAGCCAAAGCGCTACTGCCTACTATACTCGCATTTTTCTGCAACGTAATGTTGACAATATTCGTTTATTACGATTGCGTATTATTGATCTTAACAAGTTGATCGACTTGCGCCACTTCGACCACGTTTGTGCCGTGAGTTCGCCAACACTTATGCTGTGTATAGACCACGGGTCGACTGAAACCTAAAACAGTAGAATGCGCGATAATAAATTGTACAAAATAATATTTTCAATCACATATTATTATACCAATCCGCGGCTATATATAGTTTAGTGTTTTGACGATTCTGTTGAGTCTCGTATTATGTACAAGTCAATTACGGTACATAATATTATACTCTTATGTATGGACGTCATCGTTCACATAATAATTGTATAACGTGTCGGATAAGTCGACCCACACTCGCTTGTCTCTGTGTTTAGTAATATTTATAAAACCGTCATTCTCCACGCTTACGTCCCGTACGCAAATCGATAACTATGATAATAATAATAATAATATAATCATTTATAATTAAGCGCAAATTTTCCCGTCTGCACGCGCGCGTATATAATATTACAATACTTGCTGCCTGTCGAGGTTCGTACGATCCGGTTGCCGTTTCGTCTTGGCGTACGCATACAATAATTTATTATTACTATTCTGGGCGACAAAAACCGAAAACTTTTATCGAATACATTTTTAACGCTGCAATCAAGGGAACTCACTATTATTGGCTTCGTGTGTATATATGCGCCGTACGCTGCAAAGGTAACGAAAGTTGAAATCAAACGAGACACGGCTAAGACTCGACATAGTGGTATACTATAATACGTATACGGTATACACATGGCGACCGTCTTACAATGGGACCAATTACTATAGACGTTCGGCGCGTGAATGAGAAAATCAATTCGTCACATCCAGACTGGCAGCGACGACGTGTAATTATTCAAAGTCATTTGCCCAGCTCTATATATATACATATATATAAACGTATACGAGTAGGTACGCGGTGGTAAATCTAACTTCGATCCGTATAATATGGTTTTCGAATAACGTGGAGATCTTTTGGCAACAGCTATTTCATACTATGGATAATATTATCATGGAGCAGCGATCCTGCTCGACGAATCGCATCAGCCCTCCGGGCGGGAAGACTTCGCTGAAACAGTTGTGAAAATGCACAACAAAAATTAACCACAAATCGTGATGAATCATAATAACATGATTATGTATACTTATAGGTCATTTTTTCTTTAATTAAATATTTCATAAATACGAAACTGTCAACTGTTCCGTTCAAAAACCTTATCTAGCTAACCCCCCCCCCCCAAAAAAAACCTAACTTTACCTAATCAACTGAACCCAACCTACTGTTTACAAACTTGACGTATTATATTTAGCAGTATCGCGATCGATACACAAATGTTTACTTGTACTCTCACGCTTAAAACAATTGTAGACATAAGACGAATGCAATCGGAAAACTCTGAGAACTTCAAAATTCAAACGCTCTAAATAATAATATGTTCTGCGCAGTGTGTGTTTAATCACTCGATTGTATTCATAAATTTATAAATACATTTATAAATTATTTTATTAATAATAAGGCGTTTATAAATTATTAAGTGCATTTAAATCTCCTGCAGCGCAGGCTATGATGTATATAGTAATGTAGTGTATAGGTATAATAATAAAGTATATTATTCGGTAAAGTGAAATAAAATAACGTCGCATCCGTT
Organism: Periphyllus acericola; assembly: GCA_949715065.1. Classification (NCBI taxonomy): domain Eukaryota; kingdom Metazoa; phylum Arthropoda; class Insecta; order Hemiptera; family Aphididae; genus Periphyllus; species Periphyllus acericola. Next base: position 9,673,125 of record OX454271.1, read on the forward strand.
CATGTCAGTTTTAGATCTTGACGGAGGAATGGGATCCGACGAGACGTGTACGTCTATCGGCGACAACTCCAATCACGACGGTTCGTTGGTGGGATGTGCCACCGGTTCTGCCAACGATGACGACCAAGCGCGACTCAGACTGAAAAGAAAACTGCAGAGAAACCGCACGTCGTTCACCAACGATCAGATAGATAGCTTGGAAAAAGGTATAATTCATAATTATAATTTATATGCATGCGTTTTGAAATTTGAACGCGTTCCCAGTCGACTGTGTTCGTTCGTGGACAAATGTGGCATGTCGTCTTATTATCTCTGCACCCGAAAACTTAAATGTATGTGTACTTAAAGCGTGATGATTTTTATGTTCAGAATTCGAACGGACTCATTATCCGGATGTATTCGCAAGAGAAAGACTCGCTGGAAAAATCGGACTGCCGGAAGCCAGAATACAGGTAAATAATTACACGTAGTGCATTAGTATTTCTCGGTTTCAAACCGAAGTTAACAGTATAGAAGTCCTATAAAAATATGCGTTTGGAGTAAAGCTTACGAGGAAAACTCGAGACATTTCGGACTTGACTAAATCAACGTTTTACGTTTATACACTGGCTTTAAAGCTTCACGCGAACGCGAACAAAGTAGGCACCTCTCGCATATTGTATATGAACGTGCATATACACGTGCATCGGTTTCTTCATATTTTAACAATTGATCGTAGCGTGCAAAATGCACCGTATACAATGTTTATAGCGGGATGTATTTTAGATGCACGCACTTACATTCGGTACGTCATTTTTTTTATACATTATATAGTTAAAGTTTTGCTTCTCGCACACATACTCATAATATCGATACTCGTCAATCGCTATAAATTCGATATTCTGTTCTTGCAATGCATACGCATTACACGAGTGTATATACATTTATAATAAAAATCTATAAATACCTTGGTAAAATCATGCAAACGAGTGTAGAAGAGACTAATGTTTGTACCGTACTGTCATGTTTGCTGCAATACGAGTTCAGTGGGTAAATGTAACTGGAGGTTAAAACTGCATATACAACTATATAGGTAAATTAAAAACGCGATATTTTTTTTTATTTCCCTGTGAAATTAGAATCACTATAAATTAATATAGAAAAAAATATATCCCTTCTACATTTTTCATTGTAACCAAAAAAAATAAATAATCCTCCACAGAAGAGGGAGACATTTAGGCGGCTGTCACACTTCAATGATGATAGAAACATTGTGTGATTTAGGTATGGTTTTCGAACCGACGGGCCAAGTGGCGACGAGAAGAGAAACTTCGCACCCAACGACGCCCTAACTCCAACCAAAACCAATCGATGGACTCACAGCACCAACAACAACAGCAGCAGCAGCAACAGCAACAGCAGCAGCAGCAGCAGCAACAACAACAACAACAGCAACAGCAACAGCAACAGCAACAGCAGCAGCAACAACAAGCGTCTCCGAACAGGATGAACGGATTCGCAAACAATCCAGACACCAACCCCAATATGTACACAACCATCGGAAACCACGACACTTTCAGGTACAATATACCTGATATGTCTTTTGCTTGTTTTTTGGACGTTTAAATTCTTAAGAATAAATGTTTACGTACGGCCATTACATTCAGGTTAATTTAGCACTTATTAGCTGGTTAGGTATGCGGGGTCACGCTTCAAAAAGGGTGAAAGTCGATTTTCGAAATTACTCGCGGGGCTTTCCACATAATTTCTCAGTGTAAAAATATTGTGTTCAATATTTACTAACGCACTCGAATATTTTAAACATTGATTTTCCGTGCATATATTATAATAAACATGATTTCGGAACGAAAAAATTATTTTTTCACATGTAGACACAATTAATTAATGTTAGGGCAGAGACGTATAAAAGGGCTGCGTACATGTTATAGCGGATATACTATACTAGGAAAGTTTAAATTGTAATAGCATCAATCGTGCGTGTACATTTTAATAGGATTGAAATACTTTGACTTCAGCAAAAACACGGAACGCAAATATTGTGTAGCGTTTTTCGTATGAAAAAAACTTGTGTAAGAACAAAACGAATGGATTTCGAGTTAGTTGTCATTTACAATAACAGATTTTAAAAACTTACAATTGAATGTGCACATTTTTCCCGGAATAACTTTAAAACATTTTATATCATATATTTTCCTTGCGGGTTTCAGATAGTTTTTTAGTTATCTGAAAAAAATAAATAATTCCAAATAATAATTTTGACTATTCGGTAAGTTTTTTTTTTTTATTGTTCCCCACAGTTTTTATACACACTAACATTTCTCTATAGTCTGTACAGCAATGTAGGAAAAATTTAAAATATTAAATCGTAAAAAATGAGATTTCTATGCGGTTAAGTCATGGATAGGTGGGTACTATAATATTATATTATGCTAGCTAAATTATCCGTGACTTCTCACGGAACCGTCTTGGCCGGGACCAACAATTACGAACATTTATACGTACAAAACAGTTACGAACAAAAAAAATCACCCAAATGCACTCGGTCGAGCCGTTCTTTAGTAATGATCGTGCGTACATGAGGCGATTGATTTATATTTGTATAGAATATATTTAAAGTTACCCGTCGTCGAATATTAAATATTCGCTGTTATTAGAGTTAGCCTACCTCTCTTCCTCTGTCTCCGTCACTCTTTTCTCGAGTAAGATTATAGACTTATTGACATGAAATAAATCGGAATTCAATGTTTTGACAATCACATGTGTCGGCGTTTTCAATGTGAACATCGCAAGGAATTGGTAATAAACAATATTTTTTATCCTTCCGTCCGGAGAGAAAACGAACAACACCAATGGTTTACCGATTCTCGAGCATGCAATAATTATTATTTTACAATATAAATCATAATTTCTCATAATGCAGATATGTTATATGAATTTCATCCGAGTATCAAATAAAAATGTTTGCCCGGGATCAAAAAAATATTGAAATAATATATCAAAAAAGTAGCAACAGTCGGCATCGCATACCTCTATATATTATGAGATATTATAACATAAATTATTACGTTAATAATTATAATAACTCCAATTGTCTTAAAAACGTTCACAGAACTCGGTCGAATATCTAAACATAAGTAATTAGAACATAATGTTTACTAATTAGAGGTATGTATATTTAAAGGGGCGCAAATCCGTGGTAGTGGGGAGGAGGCGGCGCTCCCTCAAAAGTTTTGGTAGTAGGTGTGTGAAGAGTGGATACTTCGTAGCTGGTGGTTACTATTATTTGATTAATGTACGATTAACTATTAATACTCATGATAAGTTTGTGTCCGAGTCCGATGTCATTTAATTTGACATTTCTAGAAATTATTCACAGTTAAGTAAGTTAAGTTGTCCTAGGATTTGGGAGATGGTGTACATTATCTTCCAAAAACAATAAGGTTGTTACACCTGTCCGTCGGTGACCGGAAAACTTGATATTTCTCAGGTTGCATAGGTATACGTACTTTGAAAATGAACAATTGGTGTAGGTCTGTGCGTGGTTATTGTCCAAGTTTGCCCCGGGTAAAGAAAAAAAAATGTTTTGTCCCCACGGCACCTATATAATATATGTATATATATATGTATGTATATTATAATATTGTATGATTATACGAGTACTTTCGCCCGTTTTCAGCCCGATGTCGATGAACTTCGGCATGCCAGGCGGCAACAACGAGAACGGGCTGTCGCTGCCCATCATGCCCGGTCATCATGCGGTCATGTCCGGTGGCGGCGACCAGCGAGACGCGTACGGCTGCATGTCCAGGCCGACGTACGACACCTCGCCGCCGCTGGCCATCGGTGCGCCCGGCTACTTGAGGCCGCCGGTCTCACCCACGTCCAACGGCAGCAGTCCGCCGGCTCACCACGCGGCCGCCGCGGCCGCCGCAGCCGCCGCTTACCATCACCACGCGCCGCCGCCCATCAACGGGCACCATACGCACCACCACGCGCACCACCAGTACAACATGAACGGCTCAAATTCGACTGGTGCGTATAACACACGAGTGCTATTATTATTATACTACTTTCAATAAGTGCATTATTACGTGTTCAGTGGTGACACTGTCGTCGAGCTTTATTATATACGTAAAGTCCTACCCCTACGAGGCTAACTTCGCCCGTGCATCTCGCACACGGTTGAATAATCCCAGTGGCGCGGATCGCTGTCGGCATGACTTTTAGGTGCCCCTGAAAAGTTCGACACACTGCTGGAATAAATGGAAAACGGTCGCCACTGCTATTTTCCGTGCCGGTCAAAAGGGGGGTTTTTCGGACGGCTCGCGTGCGCCATTGCAGGGCAACTTTAAGTCCATCCAAATCGCATAGGTACACGTCGGTATTGGCGTATCTCTAATAACATACCTGAGGCCAATCTTCATTTCATCTGATCTCGTCTTGGTGGACCGCTTGTTCCTCCCGATTTGCTCTCCTCTATCTCGTTCCGTGTCCCTTCCCACCATACTAGAAATCACTCAATTTTTCAATTTTTGCATCATCATACTTCTTATGGGTTCAACCACTGTACAGAATGTTACGTAGTCTAAATTCAACTTAATCCCGGTCATTTGTTCCACAATCAATATTGTAGCTAATAATATTATAATTTATATTACCGTTATGCTTAGTTTTAAGCAATATTTTCTTCGTTAACTGGACTTAAAGTCTGTTATGGTGAACAAAACCGAAAATAAATAAAAAATAAATATATAGACTATAGAGACCAAAATCTTGTATGTGCGGGCCGTCGGAATTATTCTTCTGACGGTTTTTAGTTTTGACGATTGGTAAATTGATAAATCCGAAAACAAATCTTGCACAATGTGATTCATCAATAATTTTGGTTCATTATTTTTCCAACTGTACGACCGTCTAAATACTGAAGTTAGTAGATTATAATATTAATGCTGTTATTCGGTCTTAAAATCTGAAGCCCGAAAAAACGTCCAAGTCATTATTATAACCAGTATTTATTTTACCTTGTCAAAAAAAAAAGTTTCAAAACAGTAATAGTACAAAGTAATAACTAAAGTAATAAAGCGCGGTTATACAATACAGCAAAGTAAAATTAAATTAAAATGTTCCCATCTTCATGATGCGTCCCACCCGCGCGCAGGTCGATAAGACAAAATAATTAACTATTATGTGTCCGCAGTGTAGTAGACTTAGCCATAACCAAAGCAGTTTATTTCATTAGAACCAAAAGGATGAAAATTTAATTTGTCATACGAAACGTCTAAAAAAAAATTGAATATAAGTATATGTATAAATATATAGCTGCTGCTGCTGACCGGTCGAATCCGAATACATTAATAAATGTAATTTAATTTAGTTATTACAATTAATTTAATCGAAATCGTCTGCGATTTTTTCCGGGTCTTTTTCCCGAGTTTCGTTTCACAAAGGTTTTCGTGCAGCACCTTATATTTCGACTATTCGCGCCCCGTCAATGCGTGTCACAAACTTGGTCTTACTACACGAACGCAATAATAAAAAACATTTCACACCCATTCCCCCGCGACAAATATGTAATATAGTATTATGTAAAAAACGTAAAAATTTTGAAAAAAAAAAATCTATCACCGGCCCTGCCTATAGTGTACGAACTCGAATAAAAACTAAATGGTCGACGCAACGTCCGGCGACGATTAAAAACGGCCATACGCGACTTTGCCGACAATTTATTCGTTCGGACTTCGGAGAGAAAAAAAAGACTTTAATATATTTTCCCGCTATGTATACTCGTACATGTACATATAGGGTATAAGGGCCGTGAATTTTACTGCCCGCGTTATCGGTGTTACGGATCGGAATTCGGAAGTGATTTACACCGTTGCTGCTGCAAAGTAATCTATTGCGATAAATAAAAGGCAGAATTTTGCCGACTTTTGAATTAAAACAATAAAATAAAAATAATCGTCCTCTTTTTGGCCGTGTATTCTTTTCAATTGCACTCGGGTGATGTGCAAACGATACGTGTACAGGAAATTATTTTTTGAACGTGTATAATATGTATGTATAGTTGCTCTAAGAACGATCCAAAATAACGATTCGTCCTGAAATGAGGCTTTTTTTTCAATAAATTCGACTTAAATATATTGCATGGACAGCGGATCTGCGAGGTATTCAAAATCACAGTTTTCAAGCTTGTCCCTATTACTTGCAGTATCCAACACTCTCCTCCGTCTATAATAATAATTAATTAGATCTAGATTCTATACTTATAAATTGTATTTTATGTAATGATGCACTGCCAAACAAACATCCCGTGGAGACTTTAGTTGATTTTTAAAAAATTCTTATTTGTGCGAACAAGCTTTTTCTAAAATTAAATTCATCTCATCAGAATTAGATAGGCCACGTCTGACAAACATTTGGAGTCAATTTTGTAAATTGGAACCAGTAACTTACAACCGCAATTCGATGAAATGTTATCTGTAAACATACATTTCATGCTTCTCATTAATAAAAAAATTTAGAATTTATAAGCTATTATTAAAACTAAAACTTCATTTAAGTATATTCTAAGAATTATTTTATAAAACATTTCCAAGTACCTACGCATATTTCTATAAAAAATAAAAACGATATGTGTTCGTATCACTTTTGGCCCGATACCTAAGAGCTTTTGATATTTTAAGTGGCCCTCGAATAAAAAAGTTTGGCCACCCCTGCCTTATAGGTACTCTTATACCGTTCCAAAAAACAAACTCCGTAGTACACGCCACTGTTCATTCTTCCTCCGAATGACAAAAGATATTTAAACCAAGAAAACAACATGTTAACAAAAATCATCAAATATTGTATAAATGGTTTTTTTAATTTTGTTTTTTTATTCAATTTCACAGGTCTTATATCGCCCGGAGTGTCTGTACCGATCGCTGTGCCAGGACACACGGCTGACTTGTCCTCGCAGTACTGGCCTCGCTTGCAGTGACATCAGCTTGTAAAGTAACAATGACATTAGATGCCACGAAATATCGTTAAAACCAATGTAATGCTGTACACGCAACAGACGCGCACAACGCAGTAGTGATTATTAATGTTTAACATCGATCAATAATAAACAAGTAAAAATAATATCTTCGACTTGAACGTGCAACGTGGTGCAGACAATGCTGTGCAATTTTTTGACGAACCGATAAAAATATAATTATTATCATTATCATTATAAATTAGACAAGACTACGGTTGATTTTAGGAAAATACGTTTTAATACTTATAATATAAAATATGTAATGTAATATGATTGTAATTATTATAACACTTATAACATTATTATTATTATTATTATAGCTAAAACCAACATTACGTACATACCAACAAAACAAATAATATTTGGCGTTGGTGTATCATGATGAGATAATGTGACAGTTTTACGTTGAAAAATATATCATTGTGGTACACCCTATACATAAATATATATATTGTAAATTATACATATATATATATAAACCTGTATGATGTTGATATAAGGTATAATATAACTATTATTATTATCGCAAATGTTCTATTAAAACAATAACGTCGAATTAATATTATTATAATTGTACGATACTATGATGTATAAAGAGTATAAACAAAAATGTAAATTATTATAAAATATTGTACTATGATTTACGTGTAAACTATATATTATTATATACATAAATACCTATACCAAAATGGAAAAATATTGTTGTTCATTATCAAAATAATTATTGTTATTCATTTTCACAAAATACATAAACGGTCCGTAAAAATGAACACCTAAGGCTAAGGGTTGCGAGCCTGTCACATACAATATATCCTACACACAGACACGACGTGGTAGATACGACACAGCGGCGGTTATAATTGAACGTACAGGAGGACAACAACAATAACAACAGTAATAATAATAAAAACAATTACAACAACAACAACAACAACAACAACAGCGGCTAGTGCAAGTGTTATAACTTATGGAGCAGCTTTTCGCTACGCGGTCACAGGGCCGCCGGCTTTCAGCTGACCGATTGCGTCTTGAACGTGAACACTTGCACCTCGTCCGAGCCGCCGGCCACCGATGAGTCCATGTCGTGGCAGCCCTTCATGTGTTCCGTGAGGTTGGACTTGGTCCGGAAACACTTGCCGCACACGGAACACTCAAACGGTTTCTCGCGGGTGTGCACGCGCTCGTGGTTCAGCAGCGCGGTGTACGTGCGGAACGGTTTCGCGCAGTACGTGCACTGGAACCGCCTGTCACCGCCCGCCGCCACGGCTACCGCGTCCCCCGGGAACTTCGAGTCGCTCTTCGTCAGCCACAGGCTGTTGTTGTGCACGCGCTTGTGCTCCAGCAGATTGCCCTTGGTTCGGAACGGCTTGGCGCACACGTCGCACGTGAACGGCTTCTCGCGGGTGTGCACGCGCTTGTGGTTCTCCAGGGTGGCCGCGGACCGGAACTGCTTGCCGCAGTACGGGCACTGCCGGTTCGGGTTCGCGGCCGTGTCCGAGCAGTTGTTGGCAATGTGCGCGGACAGCAGCGGCTTCGAAGTGAAGTTCCTGGTGCACCGTTCGCACGTGAACACTTTATGCACCGACGGCGATGACGACGACGACGAAGACGACGCCGCTGCCGCGTTCTGTTCCCGTTCCTGTTGCTCGGCGTGCACGCGCTCGTGGGCCGACAGCTCGTCCAGCGACACGAACACCTTGGAACAGTTGCCGCACGTCAGCATGTCCTCCGACGTCACCGTCACTCGCGTTATGGACGGAATGTCTCGGCTGGACGTCTTCATCCAACGCAGTTCCGGATTATGGACTCTGTAAAAAAATACATTTACACGCAATATTATACGAGAAAAAACCGAAGTATACAACAATATGCATGATACTCGCACAGTACCGAGAATAACGTGTACAAGCTCGATAAAACCGCAAAGACACTTAGACACGTATAACCTAACTTATGAACGGAGTATTGATATTGCTGTGATCAGTGGCGGCTCTAGAGTTTGATTCTGGGGGGGGGCCAAAAACATCACTCTTTTTTTTATATTTAATGATATATTTATTAAAATTAGTGCCACATATTACCCACATTAGTCATTAAAAAACACAAAATTGAAAATATTTTACAAAATAAACATATCAAAATTACATAAAAAATTACATTACATTTTACAAAACAAAATCTAATTTTCGATTTTTAATTTTAGAAAATCTATCTATAACTTGCTCTATATCTATAGATATGTCTCGGTGAATGTGCATAAGAGCGAGACCATTGAGTCTGTCCTCAACCATTCGTGTACGTAACCAGGTTTTAAGCCGTCGCAATGTCGAGAAGGACCTTTCAGCCGTCGCTACACTGACTGGCAAAGTTGCTAAAATATGAATCAAAGTATGAATCGCGGGAATCATATCAACATCACAAACATCGAGTGCTTCTAAAGCGGTTTCTGGAATTCTGCCGTTATTCATTTTCACACGATTCCACTTTGCTAACCACACATCATACTCGGCTTCTAAACAAATCGCATTATTCTTCAAAATACCACCGTAAATCTCTGACAATTTTATTATTTTTAGTTTGGTTTTATTTGCTTCTTCTGATTTTTTTAAGGCTTCAAAATCTATTGTGGCTGGCATCAAAAGTCGTAGATCAAAGGAGTTTAAGACATCTTCCGAAAAGCGGTTTTGTAGGTCATTTATAACCATAGGCGCAAATAGGGGGGGGGCTTAGGGGTATTAGCACCCCCAATTTTACAATTAGCACCCTCAAATAATGTTCGTATTTATGTATAAAAAACTTAGTTTTACAAAAAAAAATCTCTTGTCATCAGACATTTGACTATTAGAGTAAAAAAGTGTAATGAAATATAAATGAAAATAATGTTACTCGACAGACGACAATTCACATTTTGTCGAATTCAAATATATTTATAGAACACTATTAATTATTATTTCCCAATTTATATATATTTTCTACTAAACCCGGTCATCGCGGACAGTTATATAATTATCACGTTCAGCACCGACTCGATAAAATAAAGTATATTTTGTCATACTTGATACTGTAATAATCAACTTAAAGACGTTTTTCTGATGAAAGTTTGTTATTGGCTTCCGCTATTGACAACTTTTTCCTGATGGACTTTGATGAAAGTCAACCGTTTATTAACCATTTTAAAGTAAAAATAATTTTCTACCTAACAATATTGTATGTTTATAGTATTACATTACATAGTATACAATTTTAGGGTTTATTTAATATTGAAGTTGCATCACTCAAGGCAGAAATGATGGTAGCAAAAAATTGTTTAAAACAGATAAACAAAGATTTTGATTTAATGTAATTAAAAACTATAATAGAAAAAAATATATATCCAAATATATACAAACTGTTACAAGTAATTTATTAACCCATTTTTGCTACCTACCTTATTTGATATTTCTAATATTAATTATAAAATAGTCAGTGGCGTATTTAGAGATTTGATGCCCCGGGTAAATATAATTTGGTGCCCCCAAAATTTTAACATTTATTTACCTTTGTTTTATGATCATTAAAAAATAACAACATAATCATACATAGCAGTTTAGAACATGATATAATATGAAGTATAATATAAATTGAAACATTAACATTTATATTTTACGATGAGATTTTTGGGCAGCAAAATCTTCAATGACCTCATTATAACTAATTGATTTAGTTATCTCACATTCTATATTTAAAATTGCCAAATTGTTTAAACGGTTGTCATTCATTGAAGATCTCAAGTATGATTTCACTCTTTTCAGAACACTAAATGACCGTTCAGCTGAAGTATTAGAAACCGGACAGCATAAATACATACGTAACGCAATATCTACATATGGGTAGACATCTGCTATATTGTGATCTTCAATGATATTTGCACAAACTGACGGGTTTCGGGGTGTCTCTGAATTTCCCATAGAATAATTTCCTGATATGTACAATATACATCACAGATAAAGTTATCGCTACAACTTACTATATATACAAGTCATACAACTAATACATACAACATACTATACTATACAATCGCTATCGTGTTTTATAAATAACCAATTTTTATTTCTGAAATTCCGCGTGTTTGGTCGAGTATTATCTATATAATAATTGAGGCAATAAGCACAAATAACTTATTATGTAAAACTATAATTATTGGCTTTTTCAAATAAAAAATTGATGCCCCTTGAGATTTGATGCCCGGGGCGATTACCCCCTCTCGCCCCCCCCTAAATACGCCACTGAAAATAGTAATGAAGACCAAATCAATTTCAGGTGGCACTTACACTACCAATTAGTTCTGCCACATGTGAACGATCATTTTCTGCTTTACGTAAGATAAAGACATGGCTTAGACTGCTTAGAGTTTCAATGGGGCAGGACAGATTAACAGATTTGTCAATATTTTATATAGAAAAAAATTTGACAAAATTAATAAATGTTAATAAAGTTATAGATTCATTTGCAGAAAAAGATAGGCGAATAAATCTTATATAAACTTGAACTTTTGTACTTGTATATTTTAATACTTATTGTATTAATTTTTATTCAAATTTTTGCTAATTAAAGCTATTAAATCCTTATAGTTTTAATATAAATTATATACCCAGTAAATACAGAGCTTAAGCACCCTCAGTTTTTTTATTGAAATTGCGCCTATGTTTATAACTGAATCTAAGATTGGTACCACGAAAAAAAAAATCGTGCACTAAACGTCTGAACACATAGATAACTATACATAGAGAACAGTAGGGAACAATTCATATCTACACGCCGCCGACGATAAAACACACACAATCGAAAAAAGGTCAGGTCAGATAGATACTATCGCGATCGGCCACGGGAAAACCCGAAATACACAATGCAATTATACAAATTTATTAAAAATAAAAACTATCCTATCTTTTAAGTTGGATATATAAAGATAATATAATAATATTATAAACCGTAATAATAAAAGCGTATCATATTATATTAAACTCGCCTATTTTTTTTTGGATTTCGGGGGGGGGGGCATGGCCCCCTGGGCCCCTCCCCTAGAGCCGCCATTGGCTGTGATCCTTTTGAAAAACGCAATAAACTATTTTGTTCCTCGGAGCACAGAACTTATGCGTCGGGCCAATTATTACCATCATAAATTGTTTAAAAAATAACCTTCTCAGTATAGGATGTTTAGGTGTGTGTTAAGTAGCTAAGCACTAGTAACGTTTACTACAAGCATTTATTTGAAATTTCAAATTCAAATATAAATTTATGATAATGAGGCTTTTTTAGCAGAAATTCATTATTGTTTTCAATTATCACTTTGATACATTGTTAAATATATAATTTATTAGTTATATTATATAATTATAATATATATTATTACATAATATCAAATTATTAAGTTTGTAAAAAAATTATAGAAAATATTATAGAACACTCAGTAAAATGTCTGATAAGTGATAATTAAAAATGAATTAACCCAGAATTCAAGACCAAAATTAGCAATACTGGATAATTTATGACAATTATTTAAAAAAGAATGCAAATCAATTACAAGACACAATAAACATATACTTTTATCTTTTTATAAATAAAAAATTATAATTGACACTATGACACTTACTACTAAACTACTGATAAAAGAATGTCAACCAAACATTAAAAATAAACAGACTTTTTTAATTACTTATTATTGAAATGAGTTGATTTAAAATAATATATATTGCATATATTAGTGATGATAATAAATTATTTAATAGATATATTGGGAATAACGCAAAAATAAAATATTGGGCTAAAAACTTACCGGTAATGTTCATTTAAATTGGATTTGGTTTTGAAGAATTTTTCACATACACTGCAACCATAAGGACGTTCTCCTGTATGAGAACGCATATGGTTTGACAGTGTATATGCAGACAACAGTTCTTTACCACAAATTGTACATTGATGATTATTAGTATTTGTGTCCAATGTTTCATCTTCATTGACTGTCATTTGCATAACTTCTTCTGTTTGAACAATGCAATGGGATAATTCAATTTCATTTTCTACTACGTGTTGATCATCGGTAGAATCTGGATCATCAATTAGCTGCTCTTCAAATTGATTTGACTCCACTAATAATAAGTTTTTATCATCCATTACTGCTGGGTCAATTATTGAATTCTAAAATGCATGTACAATATACTGCATTAATATTTAGTTTAAAATGAACACTATACCATTAGTGAACTAAATAATTATTACACATCCATATATTTAGGTTAGTTGTATAAAATAAATTAAATCTAATAAGATAAGGAACATTGTGATAAATGGTCAAAAAAACTATAGATGTAAAAGGTAATAACATAAAACCAAGCATGTCAACTAAATAATATTGATCGTTTATTTATTACCGAAACCTTATCTTGATAATTGTTAAGATGTTGTTGTATTATATACATGAGACAAATAATTTCATAAGTAATTAAATTTTCTAAACCTTTTATTTTAATAATTATAATACTATTTACTTTTGAATTATGATTATTACATACTTCAAATATATATAAATTTGTTTGAAAATTAATTTTTGGTAAAATGTCTAATATGAAAATTATATTTCTTTGTTAAACAAACATTTTATTTTATTTTTTAGTTGATCAATAAAAAAAAAAACAATTTTAACATAGTTTAATTTCAAAAAAGTTTTCAATGATGAACTACAAGTAAAAATATGAATGAAAAAAAATAATAAAAAACTTAACAAGATCTTAATATAAGATTAGAATAATACCATATATTATGTTAGTTCTAAGTAAAAATTCACAATCACAGTACAATACAGTCAACACAAAACAAAGACATATATTAATATTTGGTAACTTATAATATAGGAATCAATAATTTATACATTGGAAAGATAAGAAAATTAAACTATAAAATAGCAATAAATATTTTAAATTGTCAAACAATTTCATATATTATTTGTATTTTTATTTCTTGAATGAATAGCTTGATGGCGCCGTGCTTTTTGTTTAGACATAAATTTTTTTCCACAAAAAATACAAGCAAACGGCCTTTCACCAGTATGTGTACGTTCATGAATTGTTTTATGAGCACTTTCGAAAAATCGTTTGCCACAAAACGAACACAAAAAGTTTCTAACGTTGTCGTGGTATCTCATATGTCTGTTATACTCAGCTCTAGTATAAAAGGTCATCGTACATTTTTCGCATTGCACATCTTTGGCTGCATTATGGGTCATTTCATGTCTATCACGACCATATGGCGTAACAAAAGCTCTTCCACAATATGAACATACATAGTTGAAGGTACCTTCGTGTTTATTCTCATGACGTACAAGGGTCAAGTAAGATTTGAAACATTTTTCACAGTGTCGACATTTAATCTTTTCTCCAGGTGCATGAGTTTTCATATGAATCCAGACTTGTTGAATAGTTGCAAATGCTTCTTCACAAAAATGACACTGATATGAAAGAGAACCTAATTCTAATTTCTTTTCATAATTTCTTAAATGAGATAACATACCAGCAAGTGTTTTAAAAACTTTTTGACATTTTTCACACAAATAACCTCCTTCAATTTCTGAATAAGAACTGTTTACTTCTGAACCATTACTTTTTAAGTTTTTACATTTTTCACACAGCTTAGTCTTTTCTTTTAATAACGAATGTTCTAATGAATCTAATGCACTGATAACTTCATCACATGACTTGCACTTAATATAATCAGAAGAATGCGTCTTATTATGTAAAGCAAGCAGTTTAGATGTTTCAAAACGTTCCCCACAATCTTCGCACAAACAATATTTATCATCAGTATTTTCTACACATATTTGAGAAATTGTGTTTTCTCTTTTATCCAATGAAGTACCGTCGTTCCAAATGTCCACTACTTCTACAATTTCGATATTATCCTGGAACATACATGTATACCAATATTCATTAAATAAAAATAACAACAAAAAAAACTTATATGAGACTCTGGAACGACGGTACGAAATCCTTAATTTACACCAATTATTGGTGGAATAATCTGAATACTACTTATCCTATCCAAATTATAAATGTACCTTATGATCGCTGTCTGAAATCACAGCTTCATTTCGTAGCCAATGATCAGTCGCTTTACACCGTACTCGAAATTCAAAATATGAATGAACTTGATCAACGCATGGTTTACATATAGAATTGGGTAAAGCGTCATCTAAACTAAACTATAAAAACAAACAATTAAAATTGTATTTCCAAAGCAAATTGAAATCAAATCATGGTTGACTCACGTTTAGGCATGTCACTTCTTGGACGTTTTCCAAAAGGGATTCTTCGTAAAACAAATTTTGCAATGGCTGGTCATTACGTAAACATAATCGACACAGATCGTTCCAATTTTCAATGTAAATAACTCCCTGTTGTTCTTGGTCCATTTCGTACAAGTTCTTAGGGGAAACGGATTTCACGAAAAAATAAATCTCAAAATTAACACTTGAATAAAATATTACTATTCAAATTTAAACCATCCTCGATTTTAAAACTCAGAGGCACGGTTTTTTACTATTAAGATACCTAGGGAATTAAATAGAATTAGATTCGGTGTTTCGATTTTCGAACAGAAATCTGAAATATTGGAGTTAATGAATTAACACGCTTATCAACGAATCCGAGAAATCAAAATAACCACGGTTGTAATAGTCAAATTTCATAAGAATTAAATTACTATTGTGGTATTAACTTTGTAGTCTCTTAGAGATAAGGGTACTGGTCCCGAAATGTCATGGAGGAAAAGAATAAAAAAAAAAGTCCGGAGCCACTATTTACATAATACCTCCACTACTCCAGTATTCTACAGTTCTACCTATAGTATGCTAAACTATCTACATTCTACATATTACATCTACAATTTTACACTACAGCCATGGAGCAACAATGACGTGTATCCAATGTTTATCTTTCGAAAATCATAATTCATAGTTAATCCATTTATCCATATAAAATAGTTATAATGGTAATATGTAAATTGTATAGTAATAATATTCTGCGTCCACTTCATAGTTGATACATTTATCAATTAATTTATTGTATATGGTCTACAGACCATATTATATGTATTAAAGTCCATAGGAAACATTAATCTTATTTTTGTTTAAATGTGATCTGTGGATGATGACGGTCCTAGATTAATCAAAGAAGAGAGCCTTGATACCAAATAAATATGTATCTTTAATTAATAATTACTCAACAATCTGGTATTTCTAAAATATGTTCGTGCACTCAATGAAAGTGTTCAATTTTCATTCATAACATACTACATAAATAAAATAATATTAATTTTCATAGAGTTGTTTAAAATATTTTAATTGTTTCATTTCATGCTTCTGCTGACAGCAGGAGAGGACCTATAGATACCATGAAAAAATAAATAGAAATAGATCATGTGTCATGACTCATGGGTAGTATGTAATATTCTAAAAAAATGTATTTCCGATTTCAACCATCGACTTATAACTTCACAAACTTTCTATATATACTAACAAATATTCAAATATAGATCATATTATAGTCTGAGTATCAACGTTTATAGTTATATATAGATACCAGCTGAATAACCCGGCTTCGCTCGTGTGCAGATATTGCTTTCTCTAAATGAAATTCTTAAATCAGATGTTTATTATTTAGCTTCTTTCTTTTTTCCGTCCCCTAGCCACATTCCTTAAATAAAAGAAGTGAATTTTCAAACGAAAATAATAGTACGTAAGAGTAGCAGCTATTCCAGACGAAGCAAGTGCCAATGCAATTTTCCCTTGCGCTCGAATGTTTGCCAAAATGAGTGATATAACAAATGTTTTACCCGTACCACCGGGCGCATCCAAAAAGTACAATCCGCCGGCTTCATTTTGTACAGCTTGCCTGATGGTATCGTACACATTTTTTTGATGGTCATTTAATTTGGGAACATTTAAATTCACAAATGTTTGCAATTCATTGGTATCATACTGTTGTTCTCGTCGCAATTCTCGATCGAACAAATAATGCATTGGACGATTGGGTGAAATCATACCTAATTGTCCCAATGCGTTATTGGCGATCGTAAGGCACATATCTTCAATCGCTATTAATGCCTCATTATACATTTCCAATGTTATGATCAAATCAGAGTCTCCTGTGTGATGGCGCATTCGAATCAAAAAGTCTCCTGCCATAAAATCTCGATATTATTCCACAATTCAATCGGATTCGATGGGAAACATATTGATATTATTATGGCATACAACATACGTATTTGATGTGGCTATGAAGCGATCGATGCATCATGAAATGAGGAATCCCAATGTGCATCATTTTCCAGTAAATCCAAATGCTCACACGCTTCACGATACGTAGCGCATAAACGACCATTAACTATTCGCAAATCTTCAAATTAACTCGGCCCCACAACATTCACTAACAACAGCCGCAAATAATAACATTCTACCATATTAGGATGAACTGTGTATAGTCTTCCCATAGTTTCTGCATAGAAAATACCTGGATGGCCATCAACTGTTGTCCCCTATTTACGCCGTAGCTATTTTTTTTGTGCAGTCCAAGTGGAATAATGCGTTACATCTGAATACAGCAAAGTTCTGGCAAATTCATCACTTGAATAACTCCATAACTCCGGAACCACTTATCGCACAGCGTACAAACTTCACAAAAACCATCTACATATCAATCCTAATATGCCCTGAAACTTTTATCGAAATCGGTTTGGTGGATGTTGTGTTATAAAATGTATTAAAAATGTACACTTATTTTTATATTTATAGATATATTATATGAAAAATTGAGAACCACTGTCCACTGGTTACAAAATATGAAGTCAGAAACGAGTGGGATGACAAGCAGCGCCTTGTATGTTATCAACATTTACGTTTTTATCACGAATTACGCTCAGATAATGTACTATATCAGAGGCTAAAAAAATTCAATGATTGCAAATCTTGTGAAACAATATAATAAGTTTGTAATTATTTTAACACTTACTTTAAACCACTTGAGTAAACGTTTTTATTTTAATGATGAATTCAATAAATTTTATTCGGAGAACATCAGTGATACGCTCGTCAATTCAACAATTCCCAAAATATAAATCTACTGATTCAAAAAAAGAGGAGTTAAAGGAAACGATTAAAATGAAGACACCAATTGGTAAAGTAAAATAACAAATATAAGTTAAAACTTATCACTTATCAGTAATAACTCTAATCACACTAAAGGGAAATTGGATGAACTAAAATCTGGTAAGCATCCATTTCAAGAAAAGGAACCACTTCCAGAATTTCCTGAAGGCCGTAATCCATTAACAGGAGAACAAAATGGTCCAAAAGGCCCAGAACCAACTAGATATGGAGATTGGGAAAGAAAAGGAAGAGTATCTGATTTTTAATTCAACAACACTTATAAATAATTTGTTTATAATTAAATGTCTATGGTATGTAAATTTTAAATTAAAATATTTAAGATAATAGTAAAAAAAAAACTAATGATTTTGTATAATAATGTTAATGAAAAAAACCGTCTAAAACTAAGTGAGTTTAACAGACCAATAAACATCTGTTTTATAAATTATACCAAAGTCATTAATTTATTCATCAGTTTTTGATAAGCCCATAGCATCTTTCATCATGAAATTTCTCAATGCCCATAAAGCATTTAAAACATTTCCATGATTACCAATTCCTTTCCCCAACCATTGAATTGCTGGAAGAGAATTTGGATCGTCAGGGCCTTTGGTATTTTCTTGTGTAGCAATTAATTGACGTTCCCAACTAGGTTTGCTTTCCAGATTTAAACTTTCAATGTATCTGTAAAAATATACTCATTGTAAAATACTAGTACCTTAAAACAACCTAGATTGCATTTTACTTGATATAAGCTTCTGAATGAAAAACTCTTGTGGGTCTTGGTGGCACAGTTACAAATAATGGCTCAGGGTGTTTGTTTATATTAATGCTATTATTACTCGCCGAGCCTAAACCAAATTTAAAATGTATAATGTCATGACAGTGTTAAGCTAGATCCAAATATAATTACCATTTTGAGACATGGGTGATGGAGTATTCCTATTGATTTGATTTAAAACATTGACAGCTCCAACTATACATTTATAAAAAATAATTTGTATTATTTATAATTTAATATAAAATGTATTATTTATAATTTAATATAAAATAATTTTATAGTTTTCATTAATTTAAGTCACACTTACTTTTTTCCTTTTTAAGACATTTTACTACTTAAAAAGCTTTTAAATGATTAGAACTTATCTACAGTGGAAAAAACTTACCGGGTTGATTTGCAAACTGTTGTTGTGGTGTTTGTTGTTGAGCCAGCTGTTCTTTTTTCAAACGTGTTGACTGTGCTACATGTCTATAAAGCGGTTTCAAATTTAACAAATAAAAATCAATACACAACATGCTTATGTATATCAATGTACAAGCCTATGTATGTATATAAATGCTATAAGGTTCCTAATACTCTAAAATATCTAAGAAATAAATAATTTTAATATATCAACAGAAACTACAAAATAAGATCAAAAAGTGTGCATTTTTAAAAACTTATACTTAAATAGAAAAAATGAATTACTATAAAAATTGAAAATAATTTTATACTTCTTATTTTTACTTAATTAAATCTCAAAATATGGCAAAGTTACTTAAATTGTGGCATTGTGTAATTATATATTACCAACTATTCAATTTCTAAAACAAAACTATTTAAAATTACAAAAAAACTAACACAAAAAATAAACAACAACTCATTCATAACTTTAAAATTAAAACCATGCTACGATAACTAAAATCCACCAAAAGTGTAAGTAAAAAAAAAAAAAACCAGACCGTTAGAATTTTCAATTGGTGGTGGAGACACAGGTGCTACTGATAAAACAGAAGCAGTTGTAATGACTGAGCGAGTGCTCAACATGAAATTTCTGAAATTAAGTTAAGATAGTTGAAAATAAATAACTCCTGCCCTTCTAAATAGAAAATTGGTCAAGCAAATGAAGTATTCTTTAACACATTTTAATATTTAAAAATACAATCATAGAACTTTCTCTTTAAAAATAGAAAAGAAGTAAAAAGTGTATACTTCTTTATTTGTAAACCAATAACTATGAAAAAAATTCTTTAAGGTAAAATAAATACTTAAATATTGTGCGACTGATGATAACATCATTACATAATACCAAGAAATATATTATATAAGCCATAATTATTTCTATAGGTATTGAATTCAGTAGTTTTTAATTTTTATTGAATTCATAGAAACTTATAAATATGTTTAATATATATTATTTTATAAATAAAAATATTTAATTTTCCAACTTGAATAATTGTATTGTTATATAAATTATTTTTACTAATATTGTAAAATTCAAGGTACACATTCAATGTACATAAATCAAATAATAAATAGGTAATTTTATATTTAATTTAAATGCTGACAAAAATAGTAGAACAAGGTAATATAAAAAAAAAGAATAAATGAGATATTTTTTTCTTTCAACTAAAGTATAAACTACAATTTTAATGAATTATTTTTTTTATCATTTTAATCGTTACTGTTTTAAGAAATTCCTTTTAAACATTTCTAGGAAGCTTTATCTTCCTGAAGCGTGACTTTCAAGTTTTATAATTCTTAGTATGTCATTAATTAAATATTTATTAAGTATGTTATAGCGATTGAATAGTGAATACCCTATATCTATAAGAATATATATAATTACTTGTTGCGTTCTGATAATGGCACATGTTTTCCTGGATTTTTAATTATATGCACTTCTTTCACATGTCTAACTAAACGATGCAAACTTGGAAATGGAGCAATACCAGTCTTTTTAACTCTAAGACATCCTCTCCATTGACATTGAAATTCAATATCTAAAAATTAAATTATTATTATACCATATAATATTAGATAAATACAACTCTAAATAAAAAATTATTTTATAAGAGAGAAATTATACCAACCATTAGGAGGAATTGCAGCAAAGAATGTTTGTACATGTCCGTATTGGTCAGCTACAGCATGATCTAAACAATCAGACTGGTCTTCAAATTGCCAGTCACAATTATCCCAACCACACTCCCATATAAGATCAGAACCTTCAGGGGGGGGTGGTGCTTGAAGGGTCTGTTGACGCCATTGTGGATAATTCTCTTCGTTTAATCTATTAGCCCGTTCTTCATATGCCATTTTTTCTGATGGTGATAAATTACGCCACTGCAATTTTATAAATTATCATTATTAAGTTCATTTGAATATGCATCTAATTATAATTTACTTCATTTCCAACTATACGGCTAACTTCTCCAAAACTACGATCTGGATTGTTTTGCACAACACCTTTCCGAACATCACTAGTATACAATATATAACCAGTGACCAGTTTTTTATGATTGGGGTTCTTTTTTCTAGATGGTGTAGACAAAACTGTAGAAGTGTTCAAAGTACGTTCACCTAGATCAGAAGAGCTGACTGATGGTGGACCTCCATCCATTGAATCCTCTGTCATTGTATCAGCTGGCTCTAATTTAGGCATTACTGGAGAACTAACATTCTAGAATAATCACAAAATTGTTAAAAAATGTAATAAAAATAAATAACATACAATTAAATCTTAACTTACTGATACAGAATCATAATGTTGGTTGTACACTGTTTTGACATCATTAGATTGTGTATGGTTTTCTATAGCACCAACCTAAGATTTCATTAAATTAGTTATACTTAAAAACATAATAACAATAAAATGATTCTCACTTTTACTGGATGAATGAGTCTCCTAAAGAAATAAAATTCATCTTGATTTACTGCTGGAGAATGAGTATACTTCTTTAAGCCATCTTTTGGCAATTCTCTGATTTGCTTAGTAGATTCATCATAAACTGAATCACAAAGATAAACATCATCTTCAGCTATTTCAGCAGGGCGACCTATAAAAAAATATTTAATAATTATTAAACAAAAAAAATGTATAAGATAAAACAATATATTTTACATGATATATATTCAGCATGTTCCAACACAGAACATTTCCCTGTAATTTTTGATATTAGTACTGTTTCTTCATTATTAGTTAAAAGAACTTCTTGTTTGAAGAACTGTCGACCAGAAAAATGTGGAAGATCTGTGGGTGTTAATAATACAGGACCGTAAACAAATGCAGATCCTCTGTAAGACAAAATAATACATTTAAGATCAAAATTGGAAAGATATTATACCATTTTATGAATGGTATTCAGCATTGTTATAAAAATCAAATAAAAGATTATTTTATTTATTAATATAGGATTACTAACTGCTTATTGGCCCAAATTCTATCAACTTGTATAATCTGATTTTGTCCATCATTTTTTACATAAATAAAATCGCCTGGTTTGAGAATACCAGCATGACTGTTATATTGTTCATAATAAATACTTCCATCATCAATAACACCAGGAGGATTCGATATTAATACATTCTATATAATAAATTTAAATTAGCAATATTATTACTAAAATACATATGAAGTATAAGAACTAACTGGTTTTTCTTTTTCAATTATTTTTTCATGCTCTTCAAGTTCAGCAATCTCTTCTTTGTGTTTTTCCACACGATCACGAAATACAGACATCACTCGTTTAGGATCCAAAGGTTCTTCTCTCTCAACTAATTTCCAGGTGGCAGTTAAACTTAAAGCCCAATTCTACAAAAAAAATAATGATTAAACTAATGTATTTTAAAATTAAACAATTATAACAGTTATTACCTTGATTTTTTTGAAATTTCTGCACCTAGATGAATACCTAGATTCACACACGTATACATCTTTTTCGTTGAATCCTTTTGGTTGATAGCGGAAATAATCTTTAACACTGACAACAGCGCAGTGGCCTTTAATTCGGCTTACTGGTATAGTAATATTTAAATCAGTCTTAAATACCTCCTAGAAATAATCGAAATATAATTAAAATTTAAAACTTTATAAAAATAACTCTCAACAAACTTTTTCTAAAAATTTCCGAGTTGATAAATGATATGTTTCACTAGGTCTATAAAAATGATTTCCATGTAACATTTGTTGTGATTCCTGATTAGTCCATAATCGTTGAATATTTAATATCATCAATTCTTGACCACGTTCTTGGGGTTCTGCATAAACAAAATCGCCAACTCTATAAACTAAATGATTCACACAAACTGAATCATCTGCAGTGCCAGCAATAAGAGGTGGTGAATTTTCTTCTTGTTCCTAAAGTAAAAATAATTTATATTATTAACACGTTCACGGCATAATTTGGAAAGTGTGTTAAAAATACCATAACATAAAAAAATATTTTTTAGTTACCAAATGACTTTTAAGTATGCATCTTGGTAATATGGTACTCATTTGTGCATTTTAAAGTTTTTTTTTAGTTTTTTAAGTGATGTCAACTATAGTTGACATGTGTTTTTTCAAACATACGGACATTAAAAAAACCAAATGTCAAGTATAGTTGACATCGAGACTGCTTCCATCAATCGTCAAATGAATTATAGCAAATACAGTGAAACCTCCCCTGATGGACACTTTTAAATACCGGACGTTTTTTGGGAACATAATTTGTACAAACTTATTCTTTTGAATATATAGCAACCATTGACTAATAGCTAATAAAATATCAACAACCTAGTGTGTCCCGTATTTAGAGGTTTCACTGTAAATAAATACAAAACCAAAAAAATAATTAATCGCATCAAATTATGATAGAAAATATGAAATACTTTTATTCTTTTTTGAATATAGTAATAAATATACTAACACAATAACATCTAATAAGTAATAACGAAACAAAGAATAAATATTATTTTGATAATAATTTTGGTATGTTATCATAGTAATCAATAATTATAGTTAATAATAGTATTCAATAATATAGTAATCAATAATCTATAGTTATCAATAATCAAACTAAAAACATATACAAGTATTATACAGTGTAACCTGTATAAAATAGAAAAAGTATTTGAAAAAAATTTGCCTACAATGAATATTACTTATATTGAGTTATATCGCTATCTAGTGGTCAGATTTAAAAACCAAATATACCAATCGATTCGTAGAGAATTGTTTAAAAAAACCATATTATCATAATATTTATTAGAATAAACCTGGGTCAAATAAATCCTTATACAAATCAATGGACCTCATGTCAACTATACTTGACATAGGTTTAATATTAAGAGAACCCCGTGTCAACTATAGTTGACACGTGGCCGTGAACGTGAATACTTATATTAAAAAAAAAAAAACTTACTTCTTTAATACTATCTTCGGTTTTAATTTCATCCTCTTCTGGGTTACCGCTAATAGATTCTTCAGCTATTTTTCTTTCTCTCATGTCATTTACTGATAATGATAAATCCAATAAAGAATAATTCAAAGCAGGCGAATTCAGCAAATCTCCATTACGACATACTTCATCTCTACATTTATAAATGGGTGAATCATTAGTGTATTTGTACAACATAAATGAAAATTAAGAAATTAACTACTTAAATGATAATCAAACAAACCTTTGCCTAATGAAATATGATTGCAATTCAATAGAATCTTCAAAGACTTGTGAATCTGTACGTGACAGTTGTCGAGCTCGTTCCAAACATGCAAATAAATCATCTTGAAATGTATCTAGTCGTTTGTACTGATTTCCATCCAATCGTCGTTTAATTAAGTCTAAAGATAGACCCCTAACCCTAAAATTAAATTTTAAAGTTATATTAATAATCCACATTAATAGTTCATTTTTCAAATAAAAACTATAATTATAATTAATATTTACTTATTTCCATCAATATCATCATGCTCAGGTAATTCTGCCATGGAATCTGAAAAACAACGTCCTTCCTCATCTTGATGATTATAAACACTGGTAAATAATGAAGTTAATAATTCTTGAACTGCACTTTGAACATCAGGAGTACTATCTTCATCAGCTCTAAGTTGTAATTTGGTTTGCAATGTGAGTCTTTGTAATGTTAACGCATCTTTGTAAATTTGAGAATCAGGCTCATTATATTTACAAGCATTATCAAACATTACTACAAAATCCGCAGCCAAATCATCAAGGCTTTCATACAAATTATTTTTAAGCTTTTGAGATATTACTTCCAAATTAATAGGTTTTTTTATAACCTCATAATAATCTGGATATTCGCTTTTGGATGGAAGTTTCATGAAAATAATAGATAACAAACGACCTTTTTGATCTTTATAATCTTTAATAGTGTTGAATAATGTACGCATTTTTTGAAGGGTTGCTTGAGGAAGTTGAGATTTCCGGAATTTCAATAACGAACTAGAAACACTAATATCAAAACAATTAAATGTAGGTTTAAAAAAAAATTGATAAATAACACAAAACAGTAACCTACATTTTATTAGGTTTGCTTAACACTGGACCCAACTCTTTAGAACGGTCTAAAAGTACTTTTTCTAAAGTATTTGCATCTTCATAAATTAATGATCCTTCTTCATTAAACTGACGACAATTATCGAACATTAACTAAAAATAAAATGTATTTATATATGTAATAATTTTATAGTAATTAAAAAACTCAATAGTGTTAAATATAATTTTATATAAATATTACTTTAAAATCTAGCAATATTTCGTCTTCACTCTTATACTTTTCTTGCTTTATTTTCTCTTCAATTGTTAGCATATCAATTGGTTCGGCAATGACTTTATAATAATCAGGATACAGTTTTTTGGATGGTCTTTCCATAAACATTAGCATAGGTACACGACCGTGCTCAGTCTATTTAATAAAAATAAACCATATAAGGACATACAACTCTATATTTTTATATGAAACTATTAAATTTAATTCTTACAGTATAATCCATTAGACATTTGAATAAAGCATACAAACGTCGTTTGAGAGGAATATTATTCAAGTATTTTCCTCGAGTAAGACATCGTGGAGAACGAGCAAATTTCTTAGATGTTCGAGAATGAGATAAATCATCATCAGCAGAATCATCTTCACTATCAGAATACTGAAAGAACACGGTTCATGAATATAATTTTATTACAACACATTTTGTATTTTAATAATAACATACTTGATGAGATAAGTCTAACAATTCTTGAGCTTTAGTTTGCATAACTTTTTGTAATTTTACAGCATCCTTAAAATGAACATTTAAAAATTACTTAAATAATCCACAGAAGTTTTTATTTTACAGTAAGGCTGATCATTTGTAACTCAAAAGAAAAACATAATTGCAACTTTGTTTTTAAATTAATAGGTTAATTTATTTTCTAAAAAAAAGCAATGCATTTATTACTAGATACCTTATACTGTTTTGTGTCCGGAGTAAAATATTTTTTTGCATTTTCTAACATAACATTCATATCCCCTGCCACTTCACTGACTGTACCATAGTCACCATTCTAAATGCAAAACACAATTTAATTTGAGCTCAATGAACTATTTGTAAGTATACGTTACCTTTAACTTTTTTCCAATTTGCATTAATGAAAGTGGATTACGAATTTCATGATAATAGTTAGGATAATATCGTTTGGATGGTAATTTCCAAAATGAATCACTGAGCAAATTTCCTAAATAGATGATTTCAAATAAATGTTATATAATAGTATTTTTCATTGAAAATCATTGTCATGTTTTTACCTTGCGATCCATTGGCCGAGCGGACAGCATTATATAACTGCCATCTAGGATTATCTGGGCCATCAGCATTACTCTGACTATCAGTCACAGTATCTTCATCTAAGTCAGAATCTTCTTCATCTTCAGAATGTAATGCAGCTGTTACAGCAGACATTGATGTTTGACTACCTCTCATACGTTTAGCCCTAATATAATAGATCATTGATAGTTGATAATAAAGCTTATAGTAACACATTTACTTAAAATGTAATAGTTTCAAATTCATATAAATAATTACTTAAATAATAATAATTTACCTTATTCTTTCACTACTTTTACTTGGTGCATATTTTCCATGATCAACTTCTATTTTTTTACTTGTAATTACTTTTTTTAAAGTTTTTGCATCTTTGTATATTTGTGAACCGGGTTCATTAAATAAACATGCATTTTTTGTCATGATTAACAGTTCCCGTTCCATTTCAGCTAAATTTGTATACTTCCCATCTTGTATTTTACGAGCAATAGATCGTAAGTCAATTGGATTTTCAATAACTTCATAATAATTTGGATAACGCTAGAAAATAAATATACAACACTTAGAGCAACAGAAATATATGGAAAAGCTGGACTCTGATTATATAAAGAAAATAGGTTACAAAAGTTTAATCAGTTTATCAGATACTACAAATCAATCAAAACCGCTTGTTTGGTTTAAAAAAAAAAAAATAAAGGAAACAATTAAAGATAAGGCCACCATAATAATTATGAAATTTAAAGTATTATTTGAATACGTACATAAATTATAGGCATGCATTAAAGACAACTAAATCTAAAAGCCGACATTTTTGAAAATAATAAGAGTAATCTATAAAACTTAAAAATAAATGTTGTTTAATATAGTTAAAAATATTGTTTTCAACAGAAAATTTTAACTGTAATACCTTTTTAGAAGGCAAGAGCTGAAATGCAGCTGATAATAGACGATTATCATGATCTGTAGCAGACATTACAGCAGTAAACAATTCTTCACACATAGCTAACTCATCATCTGTTCCAGCAAATGACGAATTACTTTCTTCTTCATCAGTATGTTCAGACTTTGATACTGATGCTGCTGATCCTCCTCTTTTGCCCTAATGAAAACAATTAAATTAAACAAAAATGCAATGAATTTACGACACTTAAGAATTAACTTAAAAAAATATACCAATTTTCCTACACGAAGAACAAGCTTTTCTTTGGGTGTTCCTTCTCTTTCCATTAAATTATTTTTGGTCGTTATAAATACATCCCACATCTCAACTGCATCTTTATACTCTTGAGAATTTTTCTGTAAATTGTAAATTCATTTAAATTTCCATAAACAAATAAAATGTGTAAACAATCAAATTAAAGTGGGAAACAATCATGTATAACAATTCAGCTTTTCTGTTAATCATTAACATGGAAATTCAGTTTAAAAATTACTTAAAAAATGTATACAATATAATATTGGCATTCATATAAATAATAAATTAAGGGTATATTTATAGTAGGCCACATAGAAGGAAATATTTTCATACATATAAATAGCAGAATAGTTAATAAGCAAAATTTAGATTTAGGTTTTTACTAAATGTATTATTTAAGTGATTCATTAACAGATTTAGTAAAATATTGTGGTTGAAATAATAAACTTATATTATATTCAAACTTAAATATATAAAACTAATAATAAACGAGATATATTATTGCTTTGGAATATAGGTTCTTTGTTGTACCAGTACTAAATTAAGACAAACTTATATTAATTTGATAGCTATAGCAAGAAAAAAACACTAGTTCTGAATGCAGATGGAGGTAATATATGTATTGAATTCCTTATTCAATCAAATTGTAAATTAAATATCCAATGAAAAAACAAAACACACAAAAAATAAGAAATATAATTACCAATTAAAAAATAAAAACAAATAGTTAATGTTTATAAAAATGTTATCAATTATTTCAAACTAGAGTATTTAATTAGAAAAAACATTTAAGTATATTAATAAAAATTGCTATTAAAATAAAAGAGAATGTAACAAAAATATAATAAAAAATAAAATAAGAATTAAATGGTTTTATTAAAATTATTATTTTAATAATAAAAATGTTGCTATGATCAATAAGATAATACAATACTACACAAGAATACAGTTTGTTAAAATATGGTTTCACTATTAATACTTTGTAACAATTGATTTTGATTCAATCAAGATTATTTAAGTAATAAAATGAGTATTTATCCTAAATCTTTAACCGCATAATTCTTTTATAGCTATTTATTGACTTTCAAGTAATTATTACTTAATTACATTAATAAATACAAATTTAAGTTAGTTTTAAGAGACTAAAAAAAAAAAAAAAGTATTTACCTTATAAAATGACTTAGCATTATTTGTTAATAATTCTAAATCAGCCTGTAAATCATCAATATCGTCATATTCATCAGTTTTTATTTTTTGTTGAATTTTTATCATGTCTATTGGATTGGAAATCATCTGTAAAATTAAAAACATTTTGAAATGCTTTGCAAACAAACTGTTATAAAAGTAAGTAAAAATAATAAATTATTTACATCATAATATGTTGGTTCTTGTCTTCTTTTAGGAGCTCTAATAAAACCATCACATAATAATGTGCCATCTTCCTTTTTAAAATTTCGTAATATATCGTACACTGATTGAACAATATCCACCTAAAATACAATCACAGCAATTGAATCTGTTACTCCATATACTATATATATAACTTTTTTATAATATGTTAGGAATAAAAATAACTTAAACAGGCTTTTTAAACAATCAGAAGACTGAATACTATAGACAAAATGATTGTTAATTATTACATTTTAGAAATATTCTAATTGAAAATGTAAATTCAATACACATTGGTATGGAGAATATTAAATTACTTTAAAATTAATTATGTTTTTAAAGAAATATAATTTAATAAAAGGTTCAACAATTTTAAAAATACTCATTCAATTTATATTATAAAATTCTAATAAAAAAAATTTTTAAACTAATTAAAACAAATAGTATGACTGCATTATCAAATAATGTAACTGTTGACAATAAATATATATTATGTTCAAAATTATGACAGTTAATAATGTACTCTTGCATATAAAATAAGTCTCATTGATATTATTTACCACAAAAATATACAATACATTTATATACAAAGAGAAATATAATAATGTCTTTTGAGACTTCTGATTTTATTTGACCCATCAGCTATAGCCTGTTATATATAAGTATATAACTATTACTACTATTCATTACATATAAAAATAAGTATAATATAAAATTTTCTATTCGAAATTACATATACCGGATCCACTCGTCTTTTTTTGCGTATGTGTTCGACTGGAGAACTTTCTACTTCGTCATCAGTTGCTCGACTGGCAATTGATGACGCCCTTCTGCGTCGATTCATTATTTACGATGTTTTCCACGGCGGGTATAAGTCAGATCTGAAATGTGCACAAAAACTATTATTACACGTTCGTGCATGTAGATAATTTATCTACGACGCGTTAGTACTTACCTTCGATTTACCGAAGGATATCAAGTATTTGTCACTAGGTTATGTAAAATAAAAAGTTATCTAAAGAATTGAAGTACGATATTAATAACGTTCTTAATATAAAGCTAAAATGAAAAATTATATGCAAGCGCACCTCGATCATCGGTCGCTGTTGCAGCCCGCAAGTGTAAACACAAATAGTATGGTGATAACGATTTTTATTGATTATTTGACAATATTTACAAAATAAAGATCTACCATTGGCCATTCGAAAAATTCATTCTTCCATGAATGTTTGTTTGGACTACGATTTGTTCCACTGACCAGTTGTTCGAATATTATATATAATATTTTGTTCAGAGAAAAGAGTTAGATACGGTATAATGATGTTGGTGTTTAAGGGCGTCAAGGCCGTAACTGGAAATTAATTTCGGGGGGGGGGGGTTGTAATCCAAAAATGTGTGTTCTAATTGTATTATAATATTGTGTAGGTAATTAAAGTTTATAACGTAGACTAGCGGTTCTTAACCTTTTGTAGAACACGGACCCCCGATGAAATATTTTTAGATATCGCGGACCCCCTACCAATTTTTTGTCGAATACCTATTTTTTACGAAACATAGCAAGTTATCATACCTAAAATTATAATAACTATTTTATATTACAAATTATAGAAGTAGACATAACAAAATATACACATTTATAATTATTTTTTCTTTCTTCATACACGGAGTCGTTTCATCACCAACGTCAGAATTCTTTCTTTTAAATTTAACCAACGTTCCATTTAAACTTAAATGTCTTAAAGATGATTTGAAAAAATATCACGTATTAATCGTAAATTATGTTGGTATAAAACCGATCAACTGCACTTATTGGTAATAAATATACGACTGCCGACAAGCCGACATAAGTGCTGTATGCATGTACAATTTGTATGAACAAGAAAAACTGAAAAATTATGAAAAAAAAAATGATTGCAAGTGGGTCATTTCTAAGGGGTTCAGAATAGGCAATAATACACAGATTTTATAAGTGCGTGCGTGCGAGCCGTATGCATGTGTGTGTAGTAAACGATCATTAGTATTAGTGTTGACTTGTCGGGCGCAGAGGCCCGGCGATAACGATTATAGATTCCGAGTAGTCAGATTAACGGCTATTAGATATTAGATACCATAATTAATAGAAGTGTTGAGACCACAGAATAATTTCAGATAACCGTCCAATAAATCGTTATACAGGTTATTCAACGATAATAGTAAAATTGTAAAAATAAAAAAATAATTGAGGGATATTTATAAGTGACATTTTGGTCTAGGTGTAATTAATTGTACTCTTAGTTATTGGTAGGAACTTAATTAATAATGATAAACACTAAAATAGTAAGAGAATCTGAGGATACAATAAAAATACAAAAAAAGTACAAATATATTCAAATAACATTACAAAATATAGATATTATAATTATTACAAATAATTTATAATATCTTCCGTATCTTATACTTGCTCATCCAAAATGCCAGACCTTATTGGTAACCCCTGATCAAATCTTGAATCAATAATTTTATAATTACTTGTTCATTTATTGATTTACGGAACGTAAACCTTTATTTCTTTTTTTTTACATAAATATGGCATGCGTTTATTTCCATAACGATAATTTTTGTCCATTTTTAGATATTTGTATGATATTACACAGGAACAATACAGTATGACAATATATACTTAACGTGACCATATTTTTTTTTTCAAAACGGGGTTCACCTGTACATTTTAATAAGGAAACCACATCATTTTGCGAAAAATAACAATTTTTTTATTGGAAAAAAAACATAAACTATTTATATAAAAAAGTGTTTTACGTAATACATATAAATAATATTTATATATATTACGTAGTTATACTATTCGTCTTTACAGTATAAATGTATAAAAAATGTATGATTGTGATTTGTGATCAATAAATACTTACCACAAGTCGACTTTTCTTAAAGCGGGACATTTTTAGGTTCTTTGGGGACAGCGGGACACTTAGCTCGAAAGCGGGACTGTCCCGCCGTATGGTCACGTTATATATACTATACAAAAATATATATGTCAAACTTTAAAAACTAACTAAGTCTATTGAAGGCTAAATGGGGGAATAATTTATTATAATTTTGTAGCCAATGGCCCATAGTTGCCGAGGCATTTGTCACAATAAAAAAAAAAATTTATTATAAAAATAATTTACGTTCGTGTCTGTCTCGTGTATGAACTATGAAGTATGAATACAAAACTAAATTAGTTTTTCAACCAAAAAGAGAAAAAGAATTTACAATCGTCATTCCACTAAATCCGTTATCTTATCGGAAGCAATTACCGCGGATATGCCGCGCCGGGCGCCGGCGATACATATAGTAGACATCGTACGCACGCGCATGCACATAAACAAATATTACATTATTAGATAAAATATTCATAGCCAAAAGAACTATACGCCTGACAAAAATTAAGGGACTTCCAACCATCCGATTTAAAAAAAAAAGTTAGGCTTAGATTTATAGACAAGTTTACTTTGTATCGGTCGGAGTAATTTTTCAATTTTATCAAGATATTCATACAAAAAACAATTTACAATTTTTATTAAATTGTCAATTTTCAATTGTAATTAATTAAGTAACAATATTCAATATGAAAAATGTGTTTCGACCGATACAAAGTAAGGTTTTTAAGGATTTTAAAAATATTTAAATTTTCAAAATCATATAACGGGAAGTACCTAAATTTTTGTCAGGCGTTTAGGTCGATTTGACGAAAAATTTATGCGCTTCCAACAACCTTTATAATAATGTATCGAATTCCACATTGTCATCGGTGTAATAAAGATAAGATAGGTCGCGACAGACAATATAAGATTTAAAGAATATAAGATTAGATTCTAATTTTATATGAAACAAAAATAATAATCCAAAAATATTGTAATAATGCACTCATGTCACGTATTAGCTTATGTTAGATAGTAAGGCTGCCGCGGACCCCCGAGATGAGTATTGCAGACCCCCAGGGTGCCGCGGACCACAGGTTAAGAACCGCTGACGTAGACCATAGCTGTCATTCGTATATGCACGTATATAATATATCAATGGTTTATCAATTATTCTAGACTGAAATAGTTATTTTACTATGACATAAAATAACGCAAAAAATTTCGGGGGGGGGGGGGGGGTTAAACACTCAAACCCACTCAGGTAAGGCAGTGAAGGGCGTTAAGGGGAGGTGAATTTTTGTAACCAATGTTATGATCTAATTGTTATAACTCCGTGGCAATTGAACATAGTGTTTATAGCGTTTTTAAGCCGATCTCAAATCGTTTTTTCGCCATAACTCGGCAACTATTAGACTTAGAGGGCTGGAAATGGTCTCAGTGGAACCGCAAGGAATTTCTACGTCGATTAAGCCATATTTGGACCCGATCGGATAAAATCGGACCGATTTAGAGCGTTTTTAAATTTTATGAATCCGAATATCTTCGAAATATTATTGTATTTTTAGCCGATCTCAAATCGTTTTTTCGCCACAACTCGGCTGCTATTAAACTTAAAGGGCTGGAAATGGTCTCATTTGAACCGCAAAGAAATTCTACGTCGATTAAGCTACATTTGGACCCGATCGGATGAAATCGGACCGATTTAGAGCGTTTTTAAATTTTATGAAACCAAATATTCATCAAAATATTAGATTATATAATAATATTCTGTACAATAATTATCGTATACGATAATTATTATATACATATTATTGTATTTTTAGCCGATCTCAAATCGTTTTTTCTCCATAACTTGGCCGCTATTAGACTTAGAGGGCTGGAAATGGTCTCATTGAAAGCGCAAGGAAATTCTACGTCGATTAAGCTATATTTGGACCCGAGCGGATGAAATCGGACCGATTTAGAGCGTTTTTAAATTTTATGAATCCGAATATTCATCGAAATATTTGATTATACAATAATATTGTGTACAATAATTATCGTATACGAGTACGATAATTATTGTATACATATTATTGTATTTTTAGCCGATATCAATTCGTTTTTTCGCCATAACTCGGCCGCTATTAGACTAAGTGGGCTGGAAATGGTCTTATTGGAACCACAAGGAAATTCTACGTCGATTAAGCTATAAATAGACCCGATCGGATGAAATCGGACCGATTTAGAGCGTTTTTAAATTTTATGAATCCGAATATTCATCGAAATATTTGATTATACAATAATATTGTGTACAATAATTATCGTATACGAGTACGATAATTATTGTAAACATATTATTGTATTTTTAGCCGATATCAATTCGTTTTTTCGCCATAACTCGGCCGCTATTAGACTAAGTGGGCTGGAAATGGTCTCATTGGAACCGCACAGAAATTCTACGTCGATTAAGCCATATTTGGACCCGAGCGGATGAAATCAGACCGATTTAGAGCGTTTTTAAATTTTATGAATCCGAATATTCATCGAAATATTTGATTATACAATAATATTGTGTACAATAATTATCGTATACGAGTACGATAATTATTGTATACATATTATTGTATTTTTAGCCGATATCAATTCGTTTTTTCGCCATAACTCGGCCGCTATTAGACTAAGTGGGCTGGAAATGGTCTCATTGGAACCGCACAGAAATTCTACGTCGATTAAGCCATATTTGGACCCGAGCGGATGAAATCGGACCGATTTAGAGCGTTTTTAAATTTTATGAATCCGAATATTCATCGAAATATTTGATTATACAATAATATTGTGTACAATAATTATCGTATACGAGTACGATAATTATTGTATACATATTATTGTATTTTTAGCCGATATCAATTCGTTTTTTCGCCATAACTCGGCCGCTATTAGACTAAGTGGGCTGGAAATGGTCTTATTGGAACCACAAGGAAATTCTACGTCGATTAAGCTATAAATAGACCCGATCGGATGAAATCGGACCGATTTAGAGCGTTTTTAAATTTTATGAATCCGAATATTCTTCGAAATATTAGATTATACAATAATATTGTGTACAATAATTATCGTATACGATAATTATTGTATACATATTATTGCATTTTTAGCCGATATCAATTCGTTTTTTCACCATAACTCAGCCGCTATTAGACTAAGTGGGCTGGAAATGGTCTCATTGGAACCGCACAGAAATTCTACGTCGATTAAGCCATATTTGGACCCGATCGGATGAAATCGGACCGATTTAGAGCGTTTTTAAATTTTATGAATCCGAATATTCATCGAAATATTTGATTATACAATAATATTGTGTACAATAATTATCGTATACGAGTACGATAATTATTGTATACATATTATTGTATTTTTAGCCGATATCAAATCGTTTTTTCGCCATAACTCGGCAACTATTAGACTTAGAGGGCTGGAAATGGTCTCAGTGGAACCGCAAGGAATTTCTACGTCGATTAAGCCATATTTGGACCCGATCGGATAAAATCGGACCGATTTAGAGCGTTTTTAAATTTTATGAATCCGAATATCTTCGAAATATTATTGTATTTTTAGCCGATCTCAAATCGTTTTTTCGCCACAACTCGGCTGCTATTAGACTAAGTGGGCTGGAAATGGTCTCATTGGAACCGCACAGAAATTCTACGTCGATTAAGCCATATTTGGACCCGATCGGATGAAATCGGACCGATTTAGAGCGTTTTTAAATTTTATGAATCCGAATATTCATCGAAATATTTGATTATACAATAATATTGTGTACAATAATTATCGTATACGAGTACGATAATTATTGTATACATATTATTGTATTTTTAGCCGATATCAATTCGTTTTTTCGCCATAACTCGGCCGCTATTAGACTAAGTGGGCTGGAAATGGTCTCATTGGAACCGCACAGAAATTCTACGTCGATTAAGCCATATTTGGACCCGAGCGGATGAAATCAGACCGATTTAGAGCGTTTTTAAATTTTATGAATCCGAATATCTTCGAAATATTATTGTATTTTTAGCCGATCTCAAATCGATTTTTCACCATAAGTTGGCCGCTTATAGACTTAGAGGGCTGGAAATGGTCTTATTGGAACCACAAGGAAATTCTACGTCGATTAAGCTATATTTGGACCCGAGCGGATGAAATCGGACCGATTTAGAGCGTTTTTAAATTTTATGAATCCGAATATTCATCGAAATATTTGATTATACAATAATATTGTGTACAATAATTATCGTATACGAGTACGATAATTATTGTATACATATTATTGTATTTTTAGCCGATATCAAATCGATTTTTCACCATAACTTGGCCGCTTATAGACTTAGAGGGCTGGAAATGGTCTTATTGGAACCACAAGGAAATTCTACGTCGATTAAGCTATATTTGGACCCGAGCGGCTGAAATCGGACCGATTTAGAGCGTTTTTAAATTTTATGAATCCGAATATCTTCAAAATATTATTGTATTTTTAGCCGATTTCAAATCGGTTTTTCACCATAACTTGGCCGCTATTAGACTTAGAGGGCTGGAAATGGTCTCATTGGAACCGCACAGAAATTCTACGTCGATTAAGCCATATTTGGACCCGAGCGGATGAAATCGGACCGATTTAGAGCGTTTTTAAATTTTATGAATCCGAATATTCATCGAAATATTTGATTATACAATAATATTGTGTACAATAATTATCGTATACGAGTACGATAATTATTGTATACATATTATTGTATTTTTAGCCGATATCAATTCGTTTTTTCGCCATAACTCGGCCGCTATTAGACTAAGTGGGCTGGAAATGGTCTCATTGGAACCGCACAGAAATTCTACGTCGATTAAGCCATATTTGGACCCGAGCGGATGAAATCGGACCGATTTAGAGCGTTTTTAAATTTTATGAATCCGAATATCTTCAAAATATTATTGTATTTTTAGCCGATCTCAAATCGATTTTTCACCATAAGTTGGCCGCTTATAGACTTAGAGGGCTGGAAATGGTCTTATTGGAACCACAAGGAAATTCTACGTCGATTAAGCTATATTTGGACCCGAGCGGATGAAATCGGACCGATTTAGAGCGTTTTTAAATTTTATGAATCCGAATATTCATCGAAATATTTGATTATACAATAATATTGTGTACAATAATTATCGTATACGAGTACGATAATTATTGTATACATATTATTGTATTTTTAGCCGATATCAATTCGTTTTTTCGCCATAACTCGGCCGCTATTAGACTAAGTGGGCTGGAAATGGTCTTATTGGAACCACACGGAAATTCTACGTCGATTAAGCTATAAATAGACCCGATCGGATGAAATCGGACCGATTTAGAGCGTTTTTAAATTTTATGAATCCGAATATTCATCGAAATATTTGATTATACAATAATATTGTGTACAATAATTATCGTATACGAGTACGATAATTATTGTAAACATATTATTGTATTTTTAGCCGATATCAATTCGTTTTTTCGCCATAACTCGGCCGCTATTAGACTAAGTGGGCTGGAAATGGTCTCATTGGAACCGCACAGAAATTCTACGTCGATTAAGCCATATTTGGACCCGAGCGGATGAAATCAGACCGATTTAGAGCGTTTTTAAATTTTATGAATCCGAATATTCATCGAAATATTTGATTATACAATAATATTGTGTACAATAATTATCGTATACGAGTACGATAATTATTGTATACATATTATTGTATTTTTAGCCGATATCAATTCGTTTTTTCGCCATAACTCGGCCGCTATTAGACTAAGTGGGCTGGAAATGGTCTCATTGGAACCGCACAGAAATTCTACGTCGATTAAGCCATATTTGGACCCGATCGGATGAAATCGGACCGATTTAGAGCGTTTTTAAATTTTATGAATCCGAATATTCATCGAAATATTTGATTATACAATAATATTGTGTACAATAATTATCGTATACGAGTACGATAATTATTGTATACATATTATTGTATTTTTAGCCGATATCAAATCGTTTTTTCGCCATAACTCGGCAACTATTAGACTTAGAGGGCTGGAAATGGTCTCAGTGGAACCGCAAGGAATTTCTACGTCGATTAAGCCATATTTGGACCCGATCGGATAAAATCGGACCGATTTAGAGCGTTTTTAAATTTTATGAATCCGAATATTCATCGAAATATTTGATTATACAATAATATTGTGTACAATAATTATCGTATACGAGTACGATAATTATTGTATACATATTATTGTATTTTTAGCCGATATCAAATCGATTTTTCACCATAACTTGGCCGCTTATAGACTTAGAGGGCTGGAAATGGTCTTATTGGAACCACAAGGAAATTCTACGTCGATTAAGCTATATTTGGACCCGAGCGGCTGAAATCGGACCGATTTAGAGCGTTTTTAAATTTTATGAATCCGAATATCTTCAAAATATTATTGTATTTTTAGCCGATTTCAAATCGGTTTTTCACCATAACTTGGCCGCTATTAGACTTAGAGGGCTGGAAATGGTCTCATTGGAACCGCACAGAAATTCTACGTCGATTAAGCCATATTTGGACCCGATCGGATGAAATCGGACCGATTTAGAGCGTTTTTAAATTTTATGAATCCGAATATTCATCGAAATATTTGATTATACAATAATATTGTGTACAATAATTATCGTATACGAGTACGATAATTATTGTATACATATTATTGTATTTTTAGCCGATATCAATTCGTTTTTTCGCCATAACTCGGCCGCTATTAGACTAAGTGGGCTGGAAATGGTCTCATTGGAACCGCACAGAAATTCTACGTCGATTAAGCCATATTTGGACCCGAGCGGATGAAATCAGACCGATTTAGAGCGTTTTTAAATTTTATGAATCCGAATATCTTCGAAATATTATTGTATTTTTAGCCGATCTCAAATCGATTTTTCACCATAAGTTGGCCGCTTATAGACTTAGAGGGCTGGAAATGGTCTTATTGGAACCACAAGGAAATTCTACGTCGATTAAGCTATATTTGGACCCGAGCGGATGAAATCGGACCGATTTAGAGCGTTTTTAAATTTTATGAATCCGAATATTCATCGAAATATTTGATTATACAATAATATTGTGTACAATA
Source organism: Periphyllus acericola (assembly GCA_949715065.1). Classification (NCBI taxonomy): domain Eukaryota; kingdom Metazoa; phylum Arthropoda; class Insecta; order Hemiptera; family Aphididae; genus Periphyllus; species Periphyllus acericola. Next base: position 9,712,535 of record OX454271.1, read on the forward strand.
ATTATCGTATACGAGTACGATAATTATTGTATACATATTATTGTATTTTTAGCCGATATCAAATCGATTTTTCACCATAACTTGGCCGCTTATAGACTTAGAGGGCTGGAAATGGTCTTATTGGAACCACAAGGAAATTCTACGTCGATTAAGCTATATTTGGACCCGAGCGGCTGAAATCGGACCGATTTAGAGCGTTTTTAAATTTTATGAATCCGAATATCTTCAAAATATTATTGTATTTTTAGCCGATTTCAAATCGGTTTTTCACCATAACTTGGCCGCTATTAGACTTAGAGGGCTGGAAATGGTCTCATTGGAACCGCACAGAAATTCTACGTCGATTAAGCCATATTTGGACCCGAGCGGATGAAATCGGACCGATTTAGAGCGTTTTTAAATTTTATGAATCCGAATATTCATCGAAATATTTGATTATACAATAATATTGTGTACAATAATTATCGTATACGAGTACGATAATTATTGTATACATATTATTGTATTTTTAGCCGATATCAATTCGTTTTTTCGCCATAACTCGGCCGCTATTAGACTAAGTGGGCTGGAAATGGTCTCATTGGAACCGCACAGAAATTCTACGTCGATTAAGCCATATTTGGACCCGAGCGGATGAAATCGGACCGATTTAGAGCGTTTTTAAATTTTATGAATCCGAATATCTTCAAAATATTATTGTATTTTTAGCCGATCTCAAATCGATTTTTCACCATAAGTTGGCCGCTTATAGACTTAGAGGGCTGGAAATGGTCTTATTGGAACCACAAGGAAATTCTACGTCGATTAAGCTATATTTGGACCCGAGCGGATGAAATCGGACCGATTTAGAGCGTTTTTAAATTTTATGAATCCGAATATTCATCGAAATATTTGATTATACAATAATATTGTGTACAATAATTATCGTATACGAGTACGATAATTATTGTATACATATTATTGTATTTTTAGCCGATATCAATTCGTTTTTTCGCCATAACTCGGCCGCTATTAGACTAAGTGGGCTGGAAATGGTCTTATTGGAACCACACGGAAATTCTACGTCGATTAAGCTATAAATAGACCCGATCGGATGAAATCGGACCGATTTAGAGCGTTTTTAAATTTTATGAATCCGAATATTCATCGAAATATTTGATTATACAATAATATTGTGTACAATAATTATCGTATACGAGTACGATAATTATTGTAAACATATTATTGTATTTTTAGCCGATATCAATTCGTTTTTTCGCCATAACTCGGCCGCTATTAGACTAAGTGGGCTGGAAATGGTCTCATTGGAACCGCACAGAAATTCTACGTCGATTAAGCCATATTTGGACCCGAGCGGATGAAATCAGACCGATTTAGAGCGTTTTTAAATTTTATGAATCCGAATATTCATCGAAATATTTGATTATACAATAATATTGTGTACAATAATTATCGTATACGAGTACGATAATTATTGTATACATATTATTGTATTTTTAGCCGATATCAATTCGTTTTTTCGCCATAACTCGGCCGCTATTAGACTAAGTGGGCTGGAAATGGTCTCATTGGAACCGCACAGAAATTCTACGTCGATTAAGCCATATTTGGACCCGATCGGATGAAATCGGACCGATTTAGAGCGTTTTTAAATTTTATGAATCCGAATATTCATCGAAATATTTGATTATACAATAATATTGTGTACAATAATTATCGTATACGAGTACGATAATTATTGTATACATATTATTGTATTTTTAGCCGATATCAAATCGTTTTTTCGCCATAACTCGGCAACTATTAGACTTAGAGGGCTGGAAATGGTCTCAGTGGAACCGCAAGGAATTTCTACGTCGATTAAGCCATATTTGGACCCGATCGGATAAAATCGGACCGATTTAGAGCGTTTTTAAATTTTATGAATCCGAATATTCATCGAAATATTTGATTATACAATAATATTGTGTACAATAATTATCGTATACGAGTACGATAATTATTGTATACATATTATTGTATTTTTAGCCGATATCAAATCGATTTTTCACCATAACTTGGCCGCTTATAGACTTAGAGGGCTGGAAATGGTCTTATTGGAACCACAAGGAAATTCTACGTCGATTAAGCTATATTTGGACCCGAGCGGCTGAAATCGGACCGATTTAGAGCGTTTTTAAATTTTATGAATCCGAATATCTTCAAAATATTATTGTATTTTTAGCCGATTTCAAATCGGTTTTTCACCATAACTTGGCCGCTATTAGACTTAGAGGGCTGGAAATGGTCTCATTGGAACCGCACAGAAATTCTACGTCGATTAAGCCATATTTGGACCCGATCGGATGAAATCGGACCGATTTAGAGCGTTTTTAAATTTTATGAATCCGAATATTCATCGAAATATTTGATTATACAATAATATTGTGTACAATAATTATCGTATACGAGTACGATAATTATTGTATACATATTATTGTATTTTTAGCCGATATCAATTCGTTTTTTCGCCATAACTCGGCCGCTATTAGACTAAGTGGGCTGGAAATGGTCTCATTGGAACCGCACAGAAATTCTACGTCGATTAAGCCATATTTGGACCCGAGCGGATGAAATCGGACCGATTTAGAGCGTTTTTAAATTTTATGAATCCGAATATCTTCAAAATATTATTGTATTTTTAGCCGATCTCAAATCGATTTTTCACCATAAGTTGGCCGCTTATAGACTTAGAGGGCTGGAAATGGTCTTATTGGAACCACAAGGAAATTCTACGTCGATTAAGCTATATTTGGACCCGAGCGGATGAAATCGGACCGATTTAGAGCGTTTTTAAATTTTATGAATCCGAATATTCATCGAAATATTTGATTATACAATAATATTGTGTACAATAATTATCGTATACGAGTACGATAATTATTGTATACATATTATTGTATTTTTAGCCGATATCAATTCGTTTTTTCGCCATAACTCGGCCGCTATTAGACTAAGTGGGCTGGAAATGGTCTTATTGGAACCACAAGGAAATTCTACGTCGATTAAGCTATAAATAGACCCGATCGGATGAAATCGGACCGATTTAGAGCGTTTTTAAATTTTATGAATCCGAATATTCATCGAAATATTTGATTATACAATAATATTGTGTACAATAATTATCGTATACGAGTACGATAATTATTGTAAACATATTATTGTATTTTTAGCCGATATCAATTCGTTTTTTCGCCATAACTCGGCCGCTATTAGACTAAGTGGGCTGGAAATGGTCTCATTGGAACCGCACAGAAATTCTACGTCGATTAAGCCATATTTGGACCCGAGCGGATGAAATCAGACCGATTTAGAGCGTTTTTAAATTTTATGAATCCGAATATTCATCGAAATATTTGATTATACAATAATATTGTGTACAATAATTATCGTATACGAGTACGATAATTATTGTATACATATTATTGTATTTTTAGCCGATATCAATTCGTTTTTTCGCCATAACTCGGCCGCTATTAGACTAAGTGGGCTGGAAATGGTCTCATTGGAACCGCACAGAAATTCTACGTCGATTAAGCCATATTTGGACCCGATCGGATGAAATCGGACCGATTTAGAGCGTTTTTAAATTTTATGAATCCGAATATTCATCGAAATATTTGATTATACAATAATATTGTGTACAATAATTATCGTATACGAGTACGATAATTATTGTATACATATTATTGTATTTTTAGCCGATATCAATTCGTTTTTTCGCCATAACTCGGCCGCTATTAGACTAAGTGGGCTGGAAATGGTCTTATTGGAACCACAAGGAAATTCTACGTCGATTAAGCTATAAATAGACCCGATCGGATGAAATCGGACCGATTTAGAGCGTTTTTAAATTTTATGAATCCGAATATCTTCAAAATATTATTGCATTTTTAGCCGATATCAATTCGTTTTTTCACCATAACTCAGCCGCTATTAGACTAAGTGGGCTGGAAATGGTCTCATTGGAACCGCACAGAAATTCTACGTCGATTAAGCCATATTTGGACCCGATCGGATGAAATCGGACCGATTTAGAGCGTTTTTAAATTTTATGAATCCGAATATTCATCGAAATATTTGATTATACAATAATATTGTGTACAATAATTATCGTATACGAGTACGATAATTATTGTATACATATTATTGTATTTTTAGTCGATATCAAATCGTTTTTTCGCCATAACTCGGCAACTATTAGACTTAGAGGGCTGGAAATGGTCTCAGTGGAACCGCAAGGAATTTCTACGTCGATTAAGCCATATTTGGACCCGATCGGATAAAATCGGACCGATTTAGAGCGTTTTTAAATTTTATGAATCCGAATATCTTCGAAATATTATTGTATTTTTAGCCGATCTCAAATCGTTTTTTCGCCACAACTCGGCTGCTATTAGACTAAGTGGGCTGGAAATGGTCTCATTGGAACCGCACAGAAATTCTACGTCGATTAAGCCATATTTGGACCCGATCGGATGAAATCGGACCGATTTAGAGCGTTTTTAAATTTTATGAATCCGAATATTCATCGAAATATTTGATTATACAATAATATTGTGTACAATAATTATCGTATACGAGTACGATAATTATTGTATACATATTATTGTATTTTTAGCCGATATCAATTCGTTTTTTCGCCATAACTCGGCCGCTATTAGACTAAGTGGGCTGGAAATGGTCTCATTGGAACCGCACAGAAATTCTACGTCGATTAAGCCATATTTGGACCCGAGCGGATGAAATCAGACCGATTTAGAGCGTTTTTAAATTTTATGAATCCGAATATCTTCGAAATATTATTGTATTTTTAGCCGATCTCAAATCGATTTTTCACCATAAGTTGGCCGCTTATAGACTTAGAGGGCTGGAAATGGTCTTATTGGAACCACAAGGAAATTCTACGTCGATTAAGCTATATTTGGACCCGAGCGGATGAAATCGGACCGATTTAGAGCGTTTTTAAATTTTATGAATCCGAATATTCATCGAAATATTTGATTATACAATAATATTGTGTACAATAATTATCGTATACGAGCACGATAATTATTGTATACATATTATTGTATTTTTAGCCGATATCAAATCGATTTTTCACCATAACTTGGCCGCTTATAGACTTAGAGGGCTGGAAATGGTCTTATTGGAACCAAAAGGAAATTCTACGTCGATTAAGCTATATTTGGACCCGAGCGGCTGAAATCGGACCGATTTAGAGCGTTTTTAAATTTTATGAATCCGAATATCTTCAAAATATTATTGTATTTTTAGCCGATTTCAAATCGGTTTTTCACCATAACTTGGCCGCTATTAGACTTAGAGGGCTGGAAATGGTCTCATTGGAACCGCACAGAAATTCTACGTCGATTAAGCCATATTTGGACCCGATCGGATGAAATCGGACCGATTTAGAGCGTTTTTAAATTTTATGAATCCGAATATTCATCGAAATATTTGATTATACAATAATATTGTGTACAATAATTATCGTATACGAGTACGATAATTATTGTATACATATTATTGTATTTTTAGCCGATATCAATTCGTTTTTTCGCCATAACTCGGCCGCTATTAGACTAAGTGGGCTGGAAATGGTCTCATTGGAACCGCACAGAAATTCTACGTCGATTAAGCCATATTTGGACCCGAGCGGATGAAATCGGACCGATTTAGAGCGTTTTTAAATTTTATGAATCCGAATATCTTCGAAATATTATTGTATTTTTAGCCGATCTCAAATCGATTTTTCACCATAAGTTGGCCGCTTATAGACTTAGAGGGCTGGAAATGGTCTTATTGGAACCACAAGGAAATTCTACGTCGATTAAGCTATATTTGGACCCGAGCGGATGAAATCGGACCGATTTAGAGCGTTTTTAAATTTTATGAATCCGAATATCTTCAAAATATTATTGTATTTTTAGCCGATTTCAAATCGGTTTTTCACCATAACTTGGCCGCTATTAGACTTAGAGGGCTGGAAATGGTCTCATTGGAAGCGCACAGAAATTCTACGTCGATTAAGCCATATTTGGACCCGATCGGATGAAATCGGACCGATTTAGAGCGTTTTTAAATTTTATGAATCCGAATATTCATCGAAATATTTGATTATACAATAATATTGTGTACAATAATTATCGTATACGAGTACGATAATTATTGTATACATATTATTGTATTTTTAGCCGATATCAATTCGTTTTTTCGCCATAACTCGGCCGCTATTAGACTAAGTGGGCTGGAAATGGTCTCATTGGAACCGCACAGAAATTCTACGTCGATTAAGCCATATTTGGACCCGAGCGGATGAAATCGGACCGATTTAGAGCGTTTTTAAATTTTATGAATCCGAATATTCATCGAAATATTTGATTATACAATAATATTGTGTACAATAATTATCGTATACGAGTACGATAATTATTGTATACATATTATTGTATTTTTAGCCGATATCAATTCGTTTTTTCGCCATAACTCGGCCGCTATTAGACTAAGTGGGCTGGAAATGGTCTCATTGGAACCGCACAGAAATTCTACGTCGATTAAGCCATATTTGGACCCGAGCGGATGAAATCGGACCGATTTAGAGCGTTTTTAAATTTTATGAATCCGAATATCTTCGAAATATTATTGTATTTTTAGCCGATCTCAAATCGATTTTTCACCATAAGTTGGCCGCTTATAGACTTAGAGGGCTGGAAATGGTCTTATTGGAACCACAAGGAAATTCTACGTCGATTAAGCTATATTTGGACCCGAGCGGATGAAATCGGACCGATTTAGAGCGTTTTTAAATTTTATGAATCCGAATATTCATCGAAATATTTGATTATACAATAATATTGTGTACAATTATTATCGTATACGAGTACGATAATTATTGTATACATATTATTGTATTTTTAGCCGATATCAATTCGTTTTTTCGCCATAACTCGGCCGCTATTAGACTAAGTGGGCTGGAAATGGTCTTATTGGAACCACAAGGAAATTCTACGTCGATTAAGCTATAAATAGACCCGATCGGATGAAATCGGACCGATTTAGAGCGTTTTTAAATTTTATGAATCCGAATATTCATCGAAATATTTGATTATACAATAATATTGTGTACAATAATTATCGTATACGAGTACGATAATTATTGTAAACATATTATTGTATTTTTAGCCGATATCAATTCGTTTTTTCGCCATAACTCGGCCGCTATTAGACTAAGTGGGCTGGAAATGGTCTCATTGGAACCGCACAGAAATTCTACGTCGATTAAGCCATATTTGGACCCGAGCGGATGAAATCAGACCGATTTAGAGCGTTTTTAAATTTTATGAATCCGAATATTCATCGAAATATTTGATTATACAATAATATTGTGTACAATAATTATCGTATACGAGTACGATAATTATTGTATACATATTATTGTATTTTTAGCCGATATCAATTCGTTTTTTCGCCATAACTCGGCCGCTATTAGACTAAGTGGGCTGGAAATGGTCTCATTGGAACCGCACAGAAATTCTACGTCGATTAAGCCATATTTGGACCCGAGCGGATGAAATCGGACCGATTTAGAGCGTTTTTAAATTTTATGAATCCGAATATTCATCGAAATATTTGATTATACAATAATATTGTGTACAATAATTATCGTATACGAGTACGATAATTATTGTATACATATTATTGTATTTTTAGCCGATATCAATTCGTTTTTTCGCCATAACTCGGCCGCTATTAGACTAAGTGGGCTGGAAATGGTCTTATTGGAACCACAAGGAAATTCTACGTCGATTAAGCTATAAATAGACCCGATCGGATGAAATCGGACCGATTTAGAGCGTTTTTAAATTTTATGAATCCAAATATTCTTCGAAATATTAGATTATACAATAATATTGTGTACAATAATTATCGTATACGATAATTATCGTATACGATAATTATTGTATACATATTATTGCATTTTTAGCCGATATCAATTCGTTTTTTCACCATAACTCAGCCGCTATTAGACTAAGTGGGCTGGAAATGGTCTCATTGGAACCGCACAGAAATTCTACGTCGATTAAGCCATATTTGGACCCGATCGGATGAAATCGGACCGATTTAGAGCGTTTTTAAATTTTATGAATCCGAATATTCATCGAAATATTTGATTATACAATAATATTGTGTACAATAATTATCGTATACGAGTACGATAATTATTGTATACATATTATTGTATTTTTAGCCGATATCAAATCGTTTTTTCGCCATAACTCGGCAACTATTAGACTTAGAGGGCTGGAAATGGTCTCAGTGGAACCGCAAGGAATTTCTACGTCGATTAAGCCATATTTGGACCCGATCGGATAAAATCGGACCGATTTAGAGCGTTTTTAAATTTTATGAATCCGAATATCTTCGAAATATTATTGTATTTTTAGCCGATCTCAAATCGTTTTTTCGCCACAACTCGGCTGCTATTAGACTAAGTGGGCTGGAAATGGTCTCATTGGAACCGCACAGAAATTCTACGTCGATTAAGCCATATTTGGACCCGATCGGATGAAATCGGACCGATTTAGAGCGTTTTTAAATTTTATGAATCCGAATATTCATCGAAATATTTGATTATACAATAATATTGTGTACAATAATTATCGTATACGAGTACGATAATTATTGTATACATATTATTGTATTTTTAGCCGATATCAATTCGTTTTTTCGCCATAACTCGGCCGCTATTAGACTAAGTGGGCTGGAAATGGTCTCATTGGAACCGCACAGAAATTCTACGTCGATTAAGCCATATTTGGACCCGAGCGGATGAAATCAGACCGATTTAGAGCGTTTTTAAATTTTATGAATCCGAATATCTTCGAAATATTATTGTATTTTTAGCCGATCTCAAATCGATTTTTCACCATAAGTTGGCCGCTTATAGACTTAGAGGGCTGGAAATGGTCTTATTGGAACCACAAGGAAATTCTACGTCGATTAAGCTATATTTGGACCCGAGCGGATGAAATCGGACCGATTTAGAGCGTTTTTAAATTTTATGAATCCGAATATTCATCGAAATATTTGATTATACAATAATATTGTGTACAATAATTATCGTATACGAGTACGATAATTATTGTATACATATTATTGTATTTTTAGCCGATATCAAATCGATTTTTCACCATAACTTGGCCGCTTATAGACTTAGAGGGCTGGAAATGGTCTTATTGGAACCACAAGGAAATTCTACGTCGATTAAGCTATATTTGGACCCGAGCGGCTGAAATCGGACCGATTTAGAGCGTTTTTAAATTTTATGAATCCGAATATTCATCGAAATATTTGATTATACAATAATATTGTGTACAATAATTATCGTATACGAGTACGATAATTATTGTATACATATTATTGTATTTTTAGCCGATATCAAATCGATTTTTCACCATAACTTGGCCGCTTATAGACTTAGAGGGCTGGAAATGGTCTTATTGGAACCACAAGGAAATTCTACGTCGATTAAGCTATATTTGGACCCGAGCGGCTGAAATCGGACCGATTTAGAGCGTTTTTAAATTTTATGAATCTGAATATCTTCAAAATATTATTGTATTTTTAGCCGATTTCAAATCGGTTTTTCACCATAACTTGGCCGCTATTAGACTTAGAGGGCTGGAAATGGTCTCATTGGAACCGCACAGAAATTCTACGTTGATTAAGCCATATTTGGACCCGATCGGATGAAATCGGACCGATTTAGAGCGTTTTTAAATTTTATGAATCCGAATATTCATCGAAATATTTGATTATACAATAATATTGTGTACAATAATTATCGTATACGAGTACGATAATTATTGTATACATATTATTGTATTTTTAGCCGATATCAATTCGTTTTTTCGCCATAACTCGGCCGCTATTAGACTAAGTGGGCTGGAAATGGTCTCATTGGAACCGCACAGAAATTCTACGTCGATTAAGCCATATTTGGACCCGAGCGGATGAAATCGGACCGATTTAGAGCGTTTTTAAATTTTATGAATCCGAATATCTTCGAAATATTATTGTATTTTTAGCCGATCTCAAATCGATTTTTCACCATAAGTTGGCCGCTTATAGACTTAGAGGGCTGGAAATGGTCTTATTGGAACCACAAGGAAATTCTACGTCGATTAAGCTATATTTGGACCCGAGCGGATGAAATCGGACCGATTTAGAGCGTTTTTAAATTTTATGAATCCGAATATTCATCGAAATATTTGATTATACAATAATATTGTGTACAATTATTATCGTATACGAGTACGATAATTATTGTATACATATTATTGTATTTTTAGCCGATATCAATTCGTTTTTTCGCCATAACTCGGCCGCTATTAGACTAAGTGGGCTGGAAATGGTCTTATTGGAACCACAAGGAAATTCTACGTCGATTAAGCTATAAATAGACCCGATCGGATGAAATCGGACCGATTTAGAGCGTTTTTAAATTTTATGAATCCGAATATTCATCGAAATATTTGATTATACAATAATATTGTGTACAATAATTATCGTATACGAGTACGATAATTATTGTAAACATATTATTGTATTTTTAGCCGATATCAATTCGTTTTTTCGCCATAACTCGGCCGCTATTAGACTAAGTGGGCTGGAAATGGTCTCATTGGAACCGCACAGAAATTCTACGTCGATTAAGCCATATTTGGACCCGAGCGGATGAAATCAGACCGATTTAGAGCGTTTTTAAATTTTATGAATCCGAATATTCATCGAAATATTTGATTATACAATAATATTGTGTACAATAATTATCGTATACGAGTACGATCATTATTGTATACATATTATTGTATTTTTAGCCGATATCAATTCGTTTTTTCGCCATAACTCGGCCGCTATTAGACTAAGTGGGCTGGAAATGGTCTCATTGGAACCGCACAGAAATTCTACGTCGATTAAGCCATATTTGGACCCGAGCGGATGAAATCGGACCGATTTAGAGCGTTTTTAAATTTTATGAATCCGAATATTCATCGAAATATTTGATTATACAATAATATTGTGTACAATAATTATCGTATACGAGTACGATAATTATTGTATACATATTATTGTATTTTTAGCCGATATCAATTCGTTTTTTCGCCATAACTCGGCCGCTATTAGACTAAGTGGGCTGGAAATGGTCTTATTGGAACCACAAGGAAATTCTACGTCGATTAAGCTATAAATAGACCCGATCGGATGAAATCGGACCGATTTAGAGCGTTTTTAAATTTTATGAATCCAAATATTCTTCGAAATATTAGATTATACAATAATATTGTGTACAATAATTATCGTATACGATAATTATTGTATACATATTATTGCATTTTTAGCCGATATCAATTCGTTTTTTCACCATAACTCAGCCGCTATTAGACTAAGTGGGCTGGAAATGGTCTCATTGGAACCGCACAGAAATTCTACGTCGATTAAGCCATATTTGGACCCGATCGGATGAAATCGGACCGATTTAGAGCGTTTTTAAATTTTATGAATCCGAATATTCATCGAAATATTTGATTATACAATAATATTGTGTACAATAATTATCGTATACGAGTACGATAATTATTGTATACATATTATTGTATTTTTAGCCGATATCAAATCGTTTTTTCGCCATAACTCGGCAACTATTAGACTTAGAGGGCTGGAAATGGTCTCAGTGGAACCGCAAGGAATTTCTACGTCGATTAAGCCATATTTGGACCCGATCGGATGAAATCGGACCGATTTAGAGCGTTTTTAAATTTTATGAATCCGAATATTCATCGAAATATTTGATTATACAATAATATTGTGTACAATAATTATCGTATACGAGTACGATAATTATTGTATACATATTATTGTATTTTTAGCCGATATCAATTCGTTTTTTCGCCATAACTCGGCCGCTATTAGACTAAGTGGGCTGGAAATGGTCTCATTGGAACCGCACAGAAATTCTACGTCGATTAAGCCATATTTGGACCCGAGCGGATGAAATCAGACCGATTTAGAGCGTTTTTAAATTTTATGAATCCGAATATCTTCGAAATATTATTGTATTTTTAGCCGATCTCAAATCGATTTTTCACCATAAGTTGGCCGCTTATAGACTTAGAGGGCTGGAAATGGTCTTATTGGAACCACAAGGAAATTCTACGTCGATTAAGCTATATTTGGACCCGAGCGGATGAAATCGGACCGATTTAGAGCGTTTTTAAATTTTATGAATCCGAATATTCATCGAAATATTTGATTATACAATAATATTGTGTACAATAATTATCGTATACGAGTACGATAATTATTGTATACATATTATTGTATTTTTAGCCGATATCAAATCGATTTTTCACCATAACTTGGCCGCTTATAGACTTAGAGGGCTGGAAATGGTCTTATTGGAACCACAAGGAAATTCTACGTCGATTAAGCTATATTTGGACCCGAGCGGCTGAAATCGGACCGATTTAGAGCGTTTTTAAATTTTATGAATCCGAATATCTTCAAAATATTATTGTATTTTTAGCCGATTTCAAATCGGTTTTTCACCATAACTTGGCCGCTATTAGACTTAGAGGGCTGGAAATGGTCTCATTGGAACCGCACAGAAATTCTACGTCGATTAAGCCATATTTGGACCCGATCGGATGAAATCGGACCGATTTAGAGCGTTTTTAAATTTTATGAATCCGAATATTCATCGAAATATTTGATTATACAATAATATTGTGTACAATAATTATCGTATACGAGTACGATAATTATTGTATACATATTATTGTATTTTTAGCCGATATCAATTCGTTTTTTCGCCATAACTCGGCCGCTATTAGACTAAGTGGGCTGGAAATGGTCTCATTGGAACCGCACAGAAATTCTACGTCGATTAAGCCATATTTGGACCCGAGCGGATGAAATCGGACCGATTTAGAGCGTTTTTAAATTTTATGAATCCGAATATCTTCGAAATATTATTGTATTTTTAGCCGATCTCAAATCGATTTTTCACCATAAGTTGGCCGCTTATAGACTTAGAGGGCTGGAAATGGTCTTATTGGAACCACAAGGAAATTCTACGTCGATTAAGCTATATTTGGACCCGAGCGGATGAAATCGGACCGATTTAGAGCGTTTTTAAATTTTATGAATCCGAATATTCATCGAAATATTTGATTATACAATAATATTGTGTACAATAATTATCGTATACGAGTACGATAATTATTGTATACATATTATTGTATTTTTAGCCGATATCAAATCGATTTTTCACCATAACTTGGCCGCTTATAGACTTAGAGGGCTGGAAATGGTCTTATTGGAACCACAAGGAAATTCTACGTCGATTAAGCTATATTTGGACCCGAGCGGCTGAAATCGGACCGATTTAGAGCGTTTTTAAATTTTATGAATCCGAATATCTTCAAAATATTATTGTATTTTTAGCCGATTTCAAATCGGTTTTTCACCATAACTTGGCCGCTATTAGACTTAGAGGGCTGGAAATGGTCTCATTGGAACCGCACAGAAATTCTACGTCGATTAAGCCATATTTGGACCCGATCGGATGAAATCGGACCGATTTAGAGCGTTTTTAAATTTTATGAATCCGAATATTCATCGAAATATTTGATTATACAATAATATTGTGTACAATAATTATCGTATACGAGTACGATAATTATTGTATACATATTATTGTATTTTTAGCCGATATCAATTCGTTTTTTCGCCATAACTCGGCCGCTATTAGACTAAGTGGGCTGGAAATGGTCTCATTGGAACCGCACAGAAATTCTACGTCGATTAAGCCATATTTGGACCCGAGCGGATGAAATCGGACCGATTTAGAGCGTTTTTAAATTTTATGAATCCGAATATCTTCGAAATATTATTGTATTTTTAGCCGATCTCAAATCGATTTTTCACCATAAGTTAGCCGCTTATAGACTTAGAGGGCTGGAAATGGTCTTATTGGAACCACAAGGAAATTCTACGTCGATTAAGCTATATTTGGACCCGAGCGGATGAAATCGGACCGATTTAGAGCGTTTTTAAATTTTATGAATCCGAATATTCATCGAAATATTTGATTATACAATAATATTGTGTACAATAATTATCGTATACGAGTACGATAATTATTGTATACATATTATTGTATTTTTAGCCGATATCAAATCGATTTTTCACCATAACTTGGCCGCTTATAGACTTAGAGGGCTGGAAATGGTCTTATTGGAACCACAAGGAAATTCTACGTCGATTAAGCTATATTTGGACCCGAGCGGCTGAAATCGGACCGATTTAGAGCGTTTTTAAATTTTATGAATCCGAATATCTTCAAAATATTATTGTATTTTTAGCCGATTTCAAATCGGTTTTTCACCATAACTTGGCCGCTATTAGACTTAGAGGGCTGGAAATGGTCTCATTGGAACCGCACAGAAATTCTACGTCGATTAAGCCATATTTGGACCCGATCGGATGAAATCGGACCGATTTAGAGCGTTTTTAAATTTTATGAATCCGAATATTCATCGAAATATTTGATTATACAATAATATTGTGTACAATAATTATCGTATACGAGTACGATAATTATTGTATACATATTATTGTATTTTTAGCCGATATCAATTCGTTTTTTCGCCATAACTCGGCCGCTATTAGACTAAGTGGGCTGGAAATGGTCTCATTGGAACCGCACAGAAATTCTACGTCGATTAAGCCATATTTGGACCCGAGCGGATGAAATCGGACCGATTTAGAGCGTTTTTAAATTTTATGAATCCGAATATCTTCGAAATATTATTGTATTTTTAGCCGATCTCAAATCGATTTTTCACCATAAGTTGGCCGCTTATAGACTTAGAGGGCTGGAAATGGTCTTATTGGAACCACAAGGAAATTCTACGTCGATTAAGCTATATTTGGACCCGAGCGGATGAAATCGGACCGATTTAGAGCGTTTTTAAATTTTATGAATCCGAATATTCATCGAAATATTTGATTATACAATAATATTGTGTACAATAATTATCGTATACGAGTACGATAATTATTGTATACATATTATTGTATTTTTAGCCGATATCAAATCGATTTTTCACCATAACTTGGCCGCTTATAGACTTAGAGGGCTGGAAATGGTCTTATTGGAACCACAAGGAAATTCTACGTCGATTAAGCTATATTTGGACCCGAGCGGCTGAAATCGGACCGATTTAGAGCGTTTTTAAATTTTATGAATCCGAATATCTTCAAAATATTATTGTATTTTTAGCCGATTTCAAATCGGTTTTTCACCATAACTTGGCCGCTATTAGACTTAGAGGGCTGGAAATGGTCTCATTGGAACCGCACAGAAATTCTACGTCGATTAAGCCATATTTGGACCCGATCGGATGAAATCGGACCGATTTAGAGCGTTTTTAAATTTTATGAATCCGAATATTCATCGAAATATTTGATTATACAATAATATTGTGTACAATAATTATCGTATACGAGTACGATAATTATTGTATACATATTATTGTATTTTTAGCCGATATCAATTCGTTTTTTCGCCATAACTCGGCCGCTATTAGACTAAGTGGGCTGGAAATGGTCTCATTGGAACCGCACAGAAATTCTACGTCGATTAAGCCATATTTGGACCCGAGCGGATGAAATCGGACCGATTTAGAGCGTTTTTAAATTTTATGAATCCGAATATCTTCGAAATATTATTGTATTTTTAGCCGATCTCAAATCGATTTTTCACCATAAGTTAGCCGCTTATAGACTTAGAGGGCTGGAAATGGTCTTATTGGAACCACAAGGAAATTCTACGTCGATTAAGCTATATTTGGACCCGAGCGGCTGAAATCGGACCGATTTAGAGCGTTTTTAAATTTTATGAATCCGAATATCTTCAAAATATTATTGTATTTTTAGCCGATTTCAAATCGGTTTTTCACCATAACTTGGCCGCTATTAGACTTAGAGGGCTGGAAATGGTCTCATTGGAAGCGCACAGAAATTCTACGTCGATTAAGCCATATTTGGACCCGATCGGATGAAATCGGACCGATTTAGAGCGTTTTTAAATTTTATGAATCCGAATATTCATCGAAATATTTGATTATACAATAATATTGTGTACAATAATTATCGTATACGAGTACGATAATTATTGTATACATATTATTGTATTTTTAGCCGATATCAATTCGTTTTTTCGCCATAACTCGGCCGCTATTAGACTAAGTGGGCTGGAAATGGTCTCATTGGAACCGCACAGAAATTCTACGTCGATTAAGCCATATTTGGACCCGAGCGGATGAAATCGGACCGATTTAGAGCGTTTTTAAATTTTATGAATCCGAATATTCATCGAAATATTTGATTATACAATAATATTGTGTACAATAATTATCGTATACGAGTACGATAATTATTGTATACATATTATTGTATTTTTAGCCGATATCAATTCGTTTTTTCGCCATAACTCGGCCGCTATTAGACTAAGTGGGCTGGAAATGGTCTCATTGGAACCGCACAGAAATTCTACGTCGATTAAGCCATATTTGGACCCGAGCGGATGAAATCGGACCGATTTAGAGCGTTTTTAAATTTTATGAATCCGAATATCTTCGAAATATTATTGTATTTTTAGCCGATCTCAAATCGATTTTTCACCATAAGTTGGCCGCTTATAGACTTAGAGGGCTGGAAATGGTCTTATTGGAACCACAAGGAAATTCTACGTCGATTAAGCTATATTTGGACCCGAGCGGATGAAATCGGACCGATTTAGAGCGTTTTTAAATTTTATGAATCCGAATATTCATCGAAATATTTGATTATACAATAATATTGTGTACAATAATTATCGTATACGAGTACGATAATTATTGTATACATATTATTGTATTTTTAGCCGATATCAAATCGATTTTTCACCATAACTTGGCCGCTTATAGACTTAGAGGGCTGGAAATGGTCTTATTGGAACCACAAGGAAATTCTACGTCGATTAAGCTATATTTGGACCCGAGCGGCTGAAATCGGACCGATTTAGAGCGTTTTTAAATTTTATGAATCCGAATATCTTCAAAATATTATTGTATTTTTAGCCGATTTCAAATCGGTTTTTCACCATAACTTGGCCGCTATTAGACTTAGAGGGCTGGAAATGGTCTCATTGGAACCGCACAGAAATTCTACGTCGATTAAGCCATATTTGGACCCGATCGGATGAAATCGGACCGATTTAGAGCGTTTTTAAATTTTATGAATCCGAATATTCATCGAAATATTTGATTATACAATAATATTGTGTACAATAATTATCGTATACGAGTACGATAATTATTGTATACATATTATTGTATTTTTAGCCGATATCAATTCGTTTTTTCGCCATAACTCGGCCGCTATTAGACTAAGTGGGCTGGAAATGGTCTCATTGGAACCGCACAGAAATTCTACGTCGATTAAGCCATATTTGGACCCGAGCGGATGAAATCGGACCGATTTAGAGCGTTTTTAAATTTTATGAATCCGAATATCTTCGAAATATTATTGTATTTTTAGCCGATCTCAAATCGATTTTTCACCATAAGTTGGCCGCTTATAGACTTAGAGGGCTGGAAATGGTCTTATTGGAACCACAAGGAAATTCTACGTCGATTAAGCTATATTTGGACCCGAGCGGCTGAAATCGGACCGATTTAGAGCGTTTTTAAATTTTATGAATCCGAATATCTTCAAAATATTATTGTATTTTTAGCCGATTTCAAATCGGTTTTTCACCATAACTTGGCCGCTATTAGACTTAGAGGGCTGGAAATGGTCTCATTGGAAGCGCACAGAAATTCTACGTCGATTAAGCCATATTTGGACCCGATCGGATGAAATCGGACCGATTTAGAGCGTTTTTAAATTTTATGAATCCGAATATTCATCGAAATATTTGATTATACAATAATATTGTGTACAATAATTATCGTATACGAGTACGATAATTATTGTATACATATTATTGTATTTTTAGCCGATATCAATTCGTTTTTTCGCCATAACTCGGCCGCTATTAGACTAAGTGGGCTGGAAATGGTCTCATTGGAACCGCACAGAAATTCTACGTCGATTAAGCCATATTTGGACCCGAGCGGATGAAATCGGACCGATTTAGAGCGTTTTTAAATTTTATGAATCCGAATATTCATCGAAATATTTGATTATACAATAATATTGTGTACAATAATTATCGTATACGAGTACGATAATTGTTGTATACATATTATTGTATTTTTAGCCGATATCAATTCGTTTTTTCGCCATAACTCGGCCGCTATTAGACTAAGTGGGCTGGAAATGGTCTCATTGGAACCGCACAGAAATTCTACGTCGATTAAGCCATATTTGGACCCGAGCGGATGAAATCGGACCGATTTAGAGCGTTTTTAAATTTTATGAATCCGAATATCTTCGAAATATTATTGTATTTTTAGCGGATCTCAAATCGATTTTTCACCATAAGTTGGCCGCTTATAGACTTAGAGGGCTGGAAATGGTCTTATTGGAACCACAAGGAAATTCTACGTCGATTAAGCTATATTTGGACCCGAGCGGATGAAATCGGACCGATTTAGAGCGTTTTTAAATTTTATGAATCCGAATATTCATCGAAATATTTGATTATACAATAATATTGTGTACAATAATTATCGTATACGAGTACGATAATTATTGTATACATATTATTGTATTTTTAGCCGATATCAAATCGATTTTTCACCATAACTTGGCCGCTTATAGACTTAGAGGGCTGGAAATGGTCTTATTGGAACCACAAGGAAATTCTACGTCGATTAAGCTATATTTGGACCCGAGCGGCTGAAATCGGACCGATTTAGAGCGTTTTTAAATTTTATGAATCCGAATATCTTCAAAATATTATTGTATTTTTAGCCGATTTCAAATCGGTTTTTCACCATAACTTGGCCGCTATTAGACTTAGAGGGCTGGAAATGGTCTCATTGGAACCGCACAGAAATTCTACGTCGATTAAGCCATATTTGGACCCGATCGGATGAAATCGGACCGATTTAGAGCGTTTTTAAATTTTATGAATCCGAATATTCATCGAAATATTTGATTATACAATAATATTGTATACAATAATTATCGTATACGAGTACGATAATTATTGTATACATATTATTGTATTTTTAGCCGATATCAATTCGTTTTTTCGCCATAACTCGGCCGCTATTAGACTAAGTGGGCTGGAAATGGTCTCATTGGAACCGCACAGAAATTCTACGTCGATTAAGCCATATTTGGACCCGAGCGGATGAAATCGGACCGATTTAGAGCGTTTTTAAATTTTATGAATCCGAATATCTTCGAAATATTATTGTATTTTTAGCCGATCTCAAATCGATTTTTCACCATAAGTTGGCCGCTTATAGACTTAGAGGGCTGGAAATGGTCTTATTGGAACCACAAGGAAATTCTACGTCGATTAAGCTATATTTGGACCCGAGCGGCTGAAATCGGACCGATTTAGAGCGTTTTTAAATTTTATGAATCCGAATATCTTCAAAATATTATTGTATTTTTAGCCGATTTCAAATCGGTTTTTCACCATAACTTGGCCGCTATTAGACTTAGAGGGCTGGAAATGGTCTCATTGGAAGCGCACAGAAATTCTACGTCGATTAAGCCATATTTGGACCCGATCGGATGAAATCGGACCGATTTAGAGCGTTTTTAAATTTTATGAATCCGAATATTCATCGAAATATTTGATTATACAATAATATTGTGTACAATAATTATCGTATACGAGTACGATAATTATTGTATACATATTATTGTATTTTTAGCCGATATCAATTCGTTTTTTCGCCATAACTCGGCCGCTATTAGACTAAGTGGGCTGGAAATGGTCTCATTGGAACCGCACAGAAATTCTACGTCGATTAAGCCATATTTGGACCCGAACGGATGAAATCGGACCGATTTAGAGCGTTTTTAAATTTTATGAATCCGAATATTCATCGAAATATTTGATTATACTATAATATTGTGTACAATAATTATCGTATACGAGTACGATAATTATTGTATACATATTATTGTATTTTTAGCCGATATCAATTCGTTTTTTCGCCATAACTCGGCCGCTATTAGACTTAGAGGGCTGGAAATGGTCTTATTGGAACCACAAGGAAATTCTACGTCGATTAAGCTATATTTGGACCCGAGCGGCTGAAAACGGACCGATTTAGAGCGTTTTTAAATTTTATGAATCCGAATATCTTCAAAATATTATTGTATTTTTAGCCGATTTCAAATCGGTTTTTCACCATAACTTGGCCGCTATTAGACTTAGAGGGCTGGAAATGGTCTCATTGGAAGCGCACAGAAATTCTACGTCAATTAAGCCATATTTGGACCCGATCGGATGAAATTGGACCGATTTAGAGCGTTTTTAAATTTTATGAATCCGAATATTCATCGAAATATTTGATTATACAATAATATTGTGTACAATAATTATCGTATACGAGTACGATAATTATTGTATACATATTATTGTATTTTTAGCCGATATCAATTCGTTTTTTCGCCATAACTCGGCCGCTATTAGACTAAGTGGGCTGGAAATGGTCTCATTGGAACCGCACAGAAATTCTACGTCGATTAAGCCATATTTGGACCCGAGCGGATGAAATCGGACCGATTTAGAGCGTAATGGACCTAATTTTAAGAAAGTTATTGTTTAATTTATGTTTAAAAGAACCCTGCACTACCTAAAGCTTCCAAATTTAATTTATTTTTATTATTTTTATTTTATTTTAGATTTATGAAGGGGAATTTATTTTAAGAGTTGTTGGTGTTTAATTTATATTAGAAAGAACCCTTAACTTCCTAAAGCTTCCAAATTTAATTTATTTTTATTATTTTAATTTTATTTTAGATTTATGAAGGGGAATTTATTTTAAGGGTGTTATTTTTAATTTATGTTTAAAAGAACCCTGAACCACCTAAAGCTTTTAAAATTTAATTGATTTTAGGGGAGAAATTGTTGTAATTTGTGAATTAAAAAATAATTAAAACCCACAGGGACCCGCCACAGGAATTCCATTTTGGGTGATACACAAGCTATATTTGGACCCGAGCGGCTGAAATCGGACCGATTTAGAGCGTTTTTAAATTTTATGAATCCGAATATCTTCAAAATATTATTGTATTTTTAGCCGATTTCAAATCGGTTTTTCACCATAACTTGGCCGCTATTAGACTTAGAGGGCTGGAAATGGTCTTATTGGAACCACAAGGAAATTCTACGTCGATTAAGCTATATTTGGACCCGAGCGGCTGAAATCGGACCGATTTAGAGCGTTTTTAAATTTTATGAATCCGAATATCTTCAAAATATTATTGTATTTTTAGCCGATTTCAAATCGGTTTTTCACCATAACTTGGCCGCTATTAGACTTAGAGGGCTGGAAATGGTCTCATTGGAAGCGCACAGAAATTCTACGTCGATTAAGCCATATTTGGACCCGATCGGATGAAATCGGACCGATTTAGAGCGTTTTTAAATTTTATGAATCCGAATATTCATCGAAATATTTGATTATACAATAATATTGTGTACAATAATTATCGTATACGAGTACGATAATTATTGTATACATATTATTGTATTTTTAGCCGATATCAATTCGTTTTTTCGCCATAACTCGGCCGCTATTAGACTAAGTGGGCTGGAAATGGTCTCATTGGAACCGCACAGAAATTCTACGTCGATTAAGCCATATTTGGACCCGAGCGGATGAAATCGGACCGATTTAGAGCGTTTTTAAATTTTATGAATCCGAATATTCATCGAAATATTTGATTATACAATAATATTGTGTACAATAATTATCGTATACGAGTACGATAATTATTGTATACATATTATTGTATTTTTAGCCGATATCAATTCGTTTTTTCGCCATAACTCGGCCGCTATTAGACTAAGTGGGCTGGAAATGGTCTCATTGGAACCGCACAGAAATTCTACGTCGATTAAGCCATATTTGGACCCGAGCGGATGAAATCGGACCGATTTAGAGCGTTTTTAAATTTTATGAATCCGAATATCTTCGAAATATTATTGTATTTTTAGCCGATCTCAAATCGATTTTTCACCATAAGTTGGCCGCTTATAGACTTAGAGGGCTGGAAATGGTCTTATTTGAACCACAAGGAAATTCTACGTCGATTAAGCTATATTTGGACCCGAGCGGATGAAATCGGACCGATTTAGAGCGTTTTTAAATTTTATGAATCCGAATATTCATCGAAATATTTGATTATACAATAATATTGTGTACAATAATTATCGTATACGAGTACGATAATTATTGTATACATATTATTGTATTTTTAGCCGATATCAAATCGATTTTTCACCATAACTTGGCCGCTTATAGACTTAGAGGGCTGGAAATGGTCTTATTGGAACCACAAGGAAATTCTACGTCGATTAAGCTATATTTGGACCCGAGCGGCTGAAATCGGACCGATTTAGAGCGTTTTTAAATTTTATGAATCCGAATATCTTCAAAATATTATTGTATTTTTAGCCGATTTCAAATCGGTTTTTCACCATAACTTGGCCGCTATTAGACTTAGAGGGCTGGAAATGGTCTCATTGGAACCGCACAGAAATTCTACGTCGATTAAGCCATATTTGGACCCGATCGGATGAAATCGGACCGATTTAGAGCGTTTTTAAATTTTATGAATCCGAATATTCATCGAAATATTTGATTATACAATAATATTGTGTACAATAATTATCGTATACGAGTACGATAATTATTGTATACATATTATTGTATTTTTAGCCGATATCAATTCGTTTTTTCGCCATAACTCGGCCGCTATTAGACTAAGTGGGCTGGAAATGGTCTCATTGGAACCGCACAGAAATTCTACGTCGATTAAGCCATATTTGGACCCGAGCGGATGAAATCGGACCGATTTAGAGCGTTTTTAAATTTTATGAATCCGAATATCTTCGAAATATTATTGTATTTTTAGCCGATCTCAAATCGATTTTTCACCATAAGTTGGCCGCTTATAGACTTAGAGGGCTGGAAATGGTCTTATTGGAACCACAAGGAAATTCTACGTCGATTAAGCTATATTTGGACCCGAGCGGCTGAAATCGGACCGATTTAGAGCGTTTTTAAATTTTATGAATCCGAATATCTTCAAAATATTATTGTATTTTTAGCCGATTTCAAATCGGTTTTTCACCATAACTTGGCCGCTATTAGACTTAGAGGGCTGGAAATGGTCTCATTGGAAGCGCACAGAAATTCTACGTCGATTAAGCCATATTTGGACCCGATCGGATGAAATCGGACCGATTTAGAGCGTTTTTAAATTTTATGAATCCGAATATTCATCGAAATATTTGATTATAAAATAATATTGTGTACAATAATTATCGTATACGAGTACGATAATTATTGTATACATATTATTGTATTTTTAGCCGATATCAATTCGTTTTTTCGCCATAACTCGGCCGCTATTAGACTAAGTGGGCTGGAAATGGTCTCATTGGAACCGCACAGAAATTCTACGTCGATTAAGCCATATTTGGACCCGAGCGGATGAAATCGGACCGATTTAGAGCGTTTTTAAATTTTATGAATCCGAATATTCATCGAAATATTTGATTATACAATAATATTGTGTACAATAATTATCGTATACGAGTACGATAATTATTGTATACATATTATTGTATTTTTAGCCGATATCAATTCGTTTTTTCGCCATAACTCGGCCGCTATTAGACTAAGTGGGCTGGAAATGGTCTCATTGGAACCGCACAGAAATTCTACGTCGATTAAGCCATATTTGGACCCGAGCGGATGAAATCGGACCGATTTAGAGCGTTTTTAAATTTTATGAATCCGAATATCTTCAAAATATTATTGTATTTTTAGCCGATTTCAAATCGGTTTTTCACCATAACTTGGCCGCTATTAGACTTAGAGGGCTGGAAATGGTCTCATTGGAAGCGCACAGAAATTCTACGTCGATTAAGCCATATTTGGACCCGATCGGATGAAATCGGACCGATTTAGAGCGTTTTTAAATTTTATGAATCCGAATATTCATCGAAATATTTGATTATACAATAATATTGTGTACAATAATTATCGTATACGAGTACGATAATTATTGTATACATATTATTGTATTTTTAGCCGATATCAATTCGTTTTTTCGCCATAACTTGGCCGCTATTAGACTAAGTGGGCTGGAAATGGTCTCATTGGAACCGCACAGAAATTCTACGTCGATTAAGCCATATTTGGACCCGATCGGATGAAATCGGACCGATTTAGAGCGTTTTTAAATTTTATGAATCCGAATATTCATCGAAATATTTGATTATACAATAATATTGTATACAATAATTATCGTATACGAGTACGATAATTATTGTATACATATTATTGTATTTTTAGCCGATATCAATTCGTTTTTTCGCCATAACTCGGCCGCTATTAGACTAAGTGGGCTGGAAATGGTCTCATTGGAACCGCACAGAAATTCTACGTCGATTAAGCCATATTTGGACCCGAGCGGATGAAATCGGACCGATTTAGAGCGTTTTTAAATTTTATGAATCCGAATATCTTCGAAATATTATTGTATTTTTAGCCGATCTCAAATCGATTTTTCACCATAAGTTGGCCGCTTATAGACTTAGAGGGCTGGAAATGGTCTTATTGGAACCACAAGGAAATTCTACGTCGATTAAGCTATATTTGGACCCGAGCGGCTGAAATCGGACCGATTTAGAGCGTTTTTAAATTTTATGAATCCGAATATCTTCAAAATATTATTGTATTTTTAGCCGATTTCAAATCGGTTTTTCACCATAACTTGGCCGCTATTAGACTTAGAGGGCTGGAAATGGTCTCATTGGAAGCGCACAGAAATTCTACGTCGATTAAGCCATATTTGGACCCGATCGGATGAAATCGGACCGATTTAGAGCGTTTTTAAATTTTATGAATCCGAATATTCATCGAAATATTTGATTATACAATAATATTGTGTACAATAATTATCGTATACGAGTACGATAATTATTGTATACATATTATTGTATTTTTAGCCGATATCAATTCGTTTTTTCGCCATAACTCGGCCGCTATTAGACTAAGTGGGCTGGAAATGGTCTCATTGGAACCGCACAGAAATTCTACGTCGATTAAGCCATATTTGGACCCGAACGGATGAAATCGGACCGATTTAGAGCGTTTTTAAATTTTATGAATCCGAATATTCATCGAAATATTTGATTATACAATAATATTGTGTACAATAATTATCGTATACGAGTACGATAATTATTGTATACATATTATTGTATTTTTAGCCGATATCAATTCGTTTTTTCGCCATAACTCGGCCGCTATTAGACTTAGAGGGCTGGAAATGGTCTTATTGGAACCACAAGGAAATTCTACGTCGATTAAGCTATATTTGGACCCGAGCGGCTGAAAACGGACCGATTTAGAGCGTTTTTAAATTTTATGAATCCGAATATCTTCAAAATATTATTGTATTTTTAGCCGATTTCAAATCGGTTTTTCACCATAACTTGGCCGCTATTAGACTTAGAGGGCTGGAAATGGTCTCATTGGAAGCGCACAGAAATTCTACGTCAATTAAGCCATATTTGGACCCGATCGGATGAAATTGGACCGATTTAGAGCGTTTTTAAATTTTATGAATCCGAATATTCATCGAAATATTTGATTATACAATAATATTGTGTACAATAATTATCGTATACGAGTACGATAATTATTGTATACATATTATTGTATTTTTAGCCGATATCAATTCGTTTTTTCGCCATAACTCGGCCGCTATTAGACTAAGTGGGCTGGAAATGGTCTCATTGGAACCGCACAGAAATTCTACGTCGATTAAGCCATATTTGGACCCGAGCGGATGAAATCGGACCGATTTAGAGCGTAATGGACCTAATTTTAAGAAAGTTATTGTTTAATTTATGTTTAAAAGAACCCTGCACTACCTAAAGCTTCCAAATTTAATTTATTTTTATTATTTTTATTTTATTTTAGATTTATGAAGGGGAATTTATTTTAAGAGTTGTTGGTGTTTAATTTATATTAGAAAGAACCCTTAACTTCCTAAAGCTTCCAAATTTAATTTATTTTTATTATTTTAATTTTATTTTAGATTTATGAAGGGGAATTTATTTTAAGGGTGTTATTTTTAATTTATGTTTAAAAGAACCCTGAACCACCTAAAGCTTTTAAAATTTAATTGATTTTAGGGGAGAAATTGTTGTAATTTGTGAATTAAAAAATAATTAAAACCCACAGGGACCCGCCACAGGAATTCCATTTTGGGTGATACACAAGCTATATTTGGACCCGAGCGGCTGAAATCGGACCGATTTAGAGCGTTTTTAAATTTTATGAATCCGAATATCTTCAAAATATTATTGTATTTTTAGCCGATTTCAAATCGGTTTTTCACCATAACTTGGCCGCTATTAGACTTAGAGGGCTGGAAATGGTCTTATTGGAACCACAAGGAAATTCTACGTCGATTAAGCTATATTTGGACCCGAGCGGCTGAAATCGGACCGATTTAGAGCGTTTTTAAATTTTATGAATCCGAATATTCATCGAAATATTTGATTATACAATAATATTGTGTACAATAATTATCGTATACGAGTACGATAATTATTGTATACATATTATTGTATTTTTAGCCGATATCAATTCGTTTTTTCGCCATAACTCGGCCGCTATTAGACTAAGTGGGCTGGAAATGGTCTCATTGGAACCGCACAGAAATTCTACGTCGATTAAGCCATATTTGGACCCGAGCGGATGAAATCGGACCGATTTAGAGCGTTTTTAAATTTTATGAATCCGAATATTCATCGAAATATTTGATTATACAATAATATTGTGTACAATAATTATCGTATACGAGTACGATAATTATTGTATACATATTATTGTATTTTTAGCCGATATCAATTCGTTTTTTCGCCATAACTCGGCCGCTATTAGACTAAGTGGGCTGGAAATGGTCTCATTGGAACCGCACAGAAATTCTACGTCGATTAAGCCATATTTGGACCCGAGCGGATGAAATCGGACCGATTTAGAGCGTTTTTAAATTTTATGAATCCGA
Organism: Periphyllus acericola; assembly: GCA_949715065.1. NCBI lineage: Eukaryota > Metazoa > Arthropoda > Insecta > Hemiptera > Aphididae > Periphyllus > Periphyllus acericola. The sequence goes on from OX454271.1 coordinate 9,739,916, forward strand.
ATATCTTCAAAATATTATTGTATTTTTAGCCGATTTCAAATCGGTTTTTCACCATAACTTGGCCGCTATTAGACTTAGAGGGCTGGAAATGGTCTCATTGGAAGCGCACAGAAATTCTACGTCAATTAAGCCATATTTGGACCCGATCGGATGAAATTGGACCGATTTAGAGCGTTTTTAAATTTTATGAATCCGAATATTCATCGAAATATTTGATTATACAATAATATTGTGTACAATAATTATCGTATACGAGTACGATAATTATTGTATACATATTATTGTATTTTTAGCCGATATCAATTCGTTTTTTCGCCATAACTCGGCCGCTATTAGACCAAGTGGGCTGGAAATGGTCTCATTGGAACCGCACAGAAATTCTACGTCGATTAAGCCATATTTGGACCCGAGCGGATGAAATCGGACCGATTTAGAGCGTAATGGACCTAATTTTAAGAAAGTTATTGTTTAATTTATGTTTAAAAGAACCCTGCACTACCTAAATCTTCCAAATTTAATTTATTTGATTTTAGAAGAGAAATTGTTGTTATTAATGAATGAAAAAAAATTAAAACCAACAGGGACCCACCTCATGTCCCTTTTAGTCGCCTCTTACGACAGGTTAGGGACACCCAATGGTCAATTCTTATCCCTACCAACAGGGAGAAATATTATTTTATGAATTTTATTATGTAATTTATGTTTAAAAGAACCCTGCACTACCTAAAGCTTCCAAATTTAATTTATTTTTATTATTTTTATTTTATTTTAGATTTATGAAGGGGAATTTATTTTAAGAGTTGTTGGTGTTTAATTTATATTAGAAAGAACCCTTAACTACCTAAAGCTTTTAAAATTTAATTGATTTTAAGAGAGAAAATGTTGTAATTTAAGAACTAAAAAATAATTAAAACCAACATGGACCCGCCACAGGAATTGCATTTTGGGTGATTCACAAAAAACCCCTGAACTACCTAAAGCTATTAAAATTTAATTTATTTGATTTTAGAAGAGAAATTGTTGTTATTAATGAATGAAAAAAAATTAAAACCAACAGGGACCCACCTCATGTCCCTTTTAGTCGCCTCTTACGACAGGTTAGGGACACCCGATGGTCAATTCTTATCCCTACCACCAGGGAGAAATATTATTTTATTTTTATTATATTTATTTTATTTTGAATTTATTAGGGGGACTTATTTTATGAATTTTATTATTTAATTTATGTTTCAAAGAACCCTGCACTACCTAAAGCTTCCAAATTTAATTTATTTTTATTATTTTTATTTTATTTTAGATTTATGAAGGGGAAATTATTTTAAGAGTTGTTGGTGTTTAATTTATATTAGAAAGAACCCTGAACTACCTAAAGCTTCAAAATTTAATTTATTTTTATTATTTTTATTTTATTTTAGATTTACGAAGGGGAATTTATTTAAAGAGTTGTTGGTGTTTAATTTATATTAAAAAGAACCCTGAACTACCTAAAGCTTCCAAATTTAATTTATTTTTATTATTTTTATTTGATTTTAGATTTATGATGGGGAATTTATTTTAAGGGTGTTATTTTTTAATTTAAGTTTAAAAGAACCCTGAACTACCTAAAGCTTTTAAAATTTAATACCAACTGGGACCCCCAAGAAATGTAATTTGAATTATGTCAAAAAATTTATTTGGGGATGAATGTAATTTTATTTTTATTATTTTTATTTTATTTTGGATTGATTAGGGAGACCTTATTTTAAGAAAGTTATGGATTAATTTATGTTTAAAAGAACCCTGCACTACATAAAGCTTTTAAAATTTAATTTATTTTTATTATTTTTATTTGATTTTAGATTTATGAAGGGGAAATTATTTTAAGAGTTGTTGGTGTTTAATTTATATTAGAAAGAACCCTGAACTACCTAAAGCTTCAAAATTTAATTTATTTTTATTATTTTTATTTTATTTTAGATTTACGAAGGGGAATTTATTTAAAGAGTTGTTGGTGTTTAATTTATATTAAAAAGAACCCTGAACTACCTAAAGCTTCCAAATTTAAATTTATTTTTATTATTTTTATTTGATTTTAGATTTATGATGGGGAATTTATTTTAAGGGTGTTATTTTTTAATTTAAGTTTAAAAGAACCCTGAACTACCTAAAGCTTTTAAAATTTAATACCAACTGGGACCCCCAAGAAATGTAATTTGAATTATGTCAAAAAATTTATTTGGGGATGAATGTAATTTTATTTTTATTATTTTTATTTTATTTTGGATTGATTAGGGGGACCTTATTTTAAGAAAGTTATGGATTAATTTATGTTTAACAGAACCCTGCACTACCTAAAGCTTTTAAAATTTAATTTATTTGATTTTAACAGAGAAATTGTTGTAATTTGAGAATTAAAAAATAATTAAAACCCACAGGGACCCGCCACAGGAATTGCATTTTGGGTGATTCACAAAAAACCCCTGAACTACCTAAAGCTATTAAAATTTAATTTATTTGATTTTAGAAGAGAAATTGTTGTTATTAATGAATGAAAAAAAATTAAAACCAACAGGGACCCACCTCATGTCCCTTTTAATCGCCTCTTACGACAGGTTAGGGACACCCGATGGTCAATTTTTATCCCTACCACCAGGGAGAAATATAATTTTATTTTTATTATATTTATTTTATTTTGAATTTATTAGGGGGACTTATTTTAAGAATTTTATTATTTAGTTTATGTTTAAAAGAACCCTGCACTACCTAAAGCTTCCAAATTTAATTTATTTTTATTATTTTTATTTGATTTTAGATTTATGATGGGGAATTTATTTTAAGGGTGTTATTTTTTAATTTATGTTTAAAAGAACCCTGAACTACCTAAAGCTTTTAAAATTTAATTGATTTTAAGAGAGAAAATGTTGTAATTTAAGAACTAAAAAATAATTAAAACCAACAGAGACCCGCCACAGGAATTGCATTTTGGGTGATTCACAAAAAACCCCTGAACTACCTAAAGCTATTAAAATTTAATTTATTTGATTTTAGAAGAGAAATTGTTGTTATTAATGAATGAAAAAAAATTAAAACCAACAGGGACCCACCTCATGTCCCTTTTAGTCGCCTCTTACGACAGGTTAGGGACACCCGATGGTCAATTCTTATCCCTACCACCAGGGAGAAATATTATTTTATTTTTATTATATTTATTTTATTTTGAATTTATTAGGGGGACTTATTTTATGAATTTTATTATTTAATTTATGTTTCAAAGAACCCTGCACTACCTAAAGCTTCCAAATTTAATTTATTTTTATTATTTTTATTTTATTTTAGATTTATGAAGGGGAAATTATTTTAAGAGTTGTTGGTGTTTAATTTATATTAGAAAGAACCCTGAACTACCTAAAGCTTCAAAATTTAATTTATTTTTATTATTTTTATTTTATTTTAGATTTACGAAGGGGAATTTATTTAAAGAGTTGTTGGTGTTTAATTTATATTAAAAAGAACCCTGAACTACCTAAAGCTTCCAAATTTAATTTATTTTTATTATTTTTATTTGATTTTAGATTTATGATGGGGAATTTATTTTCAGGGTGTTATTTTTTAATTTATGTTTAAAAGAACCCTGAACTACCTAAAGCTTTTAAAATTTAATTGATTTTAAGAGAGAAAATGTTGTAATTAAAGAACTAAAAAATAATTAAAACCAACAGAGACCCGCCACAGGAATTGCATTTTGGGTGATTCACAAAAAACCCCTGAACTACCTAAAGCTATTAAAATTTAATTTATTTGATTTTAGAAGAGAAATTGTTGTTATTAATGAATGAAAAAAAATTAAAACCAACAGGGACCCACCTCATGTCCCTTTTAGTCGCCTCTTACGACGGGTTAGGGACACCCGATGGTCAATTCTTATCCCTACCACCAGGGAGAAATATTATTTTATTTTTATTATATTTATTTTATTTTGAATTTATTAGGGGGACTTATTTTATGAATTTTATTATTTAATTTATTTTTATAATTTTAATTTTATTTTAGATTTATGAAGGGGAATTTATTTTAAGGGTGTTATTTTTTAATTTATGTTTAAAAGAACCCTGAACTACCTAAAGCTTTTAAAATTTAATACCAACTGGGACCCCCAAGAAATGCAATTTGAATTATGTCAAAAAATTTATTTGGGTATGAATGTTATTTTATTTTTATTATTTTTATTTTATTTTGGATTGATTAGGGGGACCTTATTTTAAGAAAGTTATGGATTAATTTATGTTTAAAAGAACCCTGCACTACCTAAAGCTTCCAAATTTAATTTATTTTTATTATTTTTATTTTATTTTAGATTTATGAAGGGGAAATTATTTTAAGAGTTGTTGGTGTTTAATTTATATTAGAAAGAACCCTGAACTACCTAAAGCTTCCAAATTTAATTTATTTTTATTATTTTTATTTTATTTTGGATTGATTAGGGGGACCTAATTTTAAGAAAGTTATTGTTTAATTTATGTTTAAAAGAACCCTGAACTACCTAAAGCTTCCAAATTTAATTTATTTTTATTATTTTTATTTGATTTTAGATTTATGATGGGGAATTTATTTTAAGGGTGTTATTTTTTAATTTATGTTTAAAAGAACCCTGAACTACCTAAAGCTTTTAAAATTTAATTGATTTTAAGAGAGAAATTGTTGTAATTTGAGAATTAAAAAATAATTAAAACCAACATGGACCCGCCACAGGAATTGCATTTTGGGTGATTCACAAAAAACCCCTGAACTACCTAAAGCTATTAAAATTTAATTTATTTGATTTTAGAAGAGAAATTGTTGTTATTAATGAATGAAAAAAAATTAAAACCAACAGGGACCCACCTCATGTCCCTTTTAGTCGCCTCTTACGACAGGTTAGGGACACCCGATGGTCAATTCTTATCCCTACCAACAGGGAGAAATATTATTTTATTTTTATTATATTTATTTTATTTTGAATTTATTAGGGGGACTTATTTTAAGAATTTTATTATTTAGTTTATGTTTAAAAGAACCCTGCACTACCAAAAGCTTCCAAATTTAATTTATTTTATTTTAGATTTATGAAGGGGAATTTATTTAAAGAGTTGTTGGTGTTTAATTTATATTAGAAAGAACCCTTAACTACCTAAAGCTTCCAAATTTAATTTATTTTTATTATTTTTATTTTATTTTAGATTTACGAAGGGGAATTTATTTAAAGAGTTGTTGGTGTTTAATTTATATTAAAAAGAACCCTGAACTACCTAAAGCTTCCAAATTTAATTTATTTTTATTATTTTTATTTGATTTTAGATTTATGATGGGGAATTTATTTTAAGGGTGTTATTTTTTAATTTATGTTTAAAAGAACCCTGAACTACCTTAAGCTTTTAAAATTTAATACCAACTGGGACCCCCAAGAAATGCAATTTGAATTATGTCAAAAAATTTATTTGGGGATGAATGTTATTTTATTTTTATTATTTTTATTTTATTTTGGATTGATTAGGGGGACCTTATTTTAAGAAAGTTATGGATTAATTTATGTTTAAAAGAACCCTGAACTACCTAAAGCTTTTAAAATTTAATTTATTTTAAGAGAGAAAATGTTGTAATTTAAGAACTAAAAAATAATTAAAACCAACAGGGACCCGCCACAGGAATTCCATTTTGGGTGATTCACAAAAAACCCCTGAACTACCTAAAGCTATTAAAATTTAATTTATTTGATTTTAACAGAGAAATTGTTGTAATTTGAGAATTAAAAAATAATTAAAACCCACAGGGACCCGCCACAGGAATTGCATTTTGGGTGATTCACAAAAAACCCCTGAACTACCTAAAGCTATTAAAATTTAATTTATAAAAGCGCACAGAAATTCTACGTCGATTAAGCCATATTTGGACCCGATCGGATGAAATCGGACCGATTTAGAGCGTTTTTAAATTTTATGAATCCGAATATTCATCGAAATATTTGATTATACAATAATATTGTGTACAATAATTATCGTATACGAGTACGATAATTATTGTATACATATTATTGTATTTTTAGCCGATATCAATTCGTTTTTTCGCCATAACTCGGCCGCTATTAGACTAAGTGGGCTGGAAATGGTCTCATTGGAACCGCACAGAAATTCTACGTCGATTAAGCCATATTTGGACCCGAACGGATGAAATCGGACCGATTTAGAGCGTTTTTAAATTTTATGAATCCGAATATTCATCGAAATATTTGATTATACAATAATATTGTGTACAATAATTATCGTATACGAGTACGATAATTATTGTATACATATTATTGTATTTTTAGCCGATATCAATTCGTTTTTTCGCCATAACTCGGCCGCTATTAGACTTAGAGGGCTGGAAATGGTCTTATTGGAACCACAAGGAAATTCTACGTCGATTAAGCTATATTTGGACCCGAGCGGCTGAAAACGGACCGATTTAGAGCGTTTTTAAATTTTATGAATCCGAATATCTTCAAAATATTATTGTATTTTTAGCCGATTTCAAATCGGTTTTTCACCATAACTTGGCCGCTATTAGACTTAGAGGGCTGGAAATGGTCTCATTGGAAGCGCACAGAAATTCTACGTCAATTAAGCCATATTTGGACCCGATCGGATGAAATTGGACCGATTTAGAGCGTTTTTAAATTTTATGAATCCGAATATTCATCGAAATATTTGATTATACAATAATATTGTGTACAATAATTATCGTATACGAGTACGATAATTATTGTATACATATTATTGTATTTTTAGCCGATATCAATTCGTTTTTTCGCCATAACTCGGCCGCTATTAGACTAAGTGGGCTGGAAATGGTCTCATTGGAACCGCACAGAAATTCTACGTCGATTAAGCCATATTTGGACCCGAGCGGATGAAATCGGACCGATTTAGAGCGTAATGGACCTAATTTTAAGAAAGTTATTGTTTAATTTATGTTTAAAAGAACCCTGCACTACCTAAAGCTTCCAAATTTAATTTATTTTTATTATTTTTATTTTATTTTAGATTTATGAAGGGGAATTTATTTTAAGAGTTGTTGGTGTTTAATTTATATTAGAAAGAACCCTTAACTTCCTAAAGCTTCCAAATTTAATTTATTTTTATTATTTTAATTTTATTTTAGATTTATGAAGGGGAATTTATTTTAAGGGTGTTATTTTTAATTTATGTTTAAAAGAACCCTGAACCACCTAAAGCTTTTAAAATTTAATTGATTTTAGGGGAGAAATTGTTGTAATTTGTGAATTAAAAAATAATTAAAACCCACAGGGACCCGCCACAGGAATTCCATTTTGGGTGATACACAAGCTATATTTGGACCCGAGCGGCTGAAATCGGACCGATTTAGAGCGTTTTTAAATTTTATGAATCCGAATATCTTCAAAATATTATTGTATTTTTAGCCGATTTCAAATCGGTTTTTCACCATAACTTGGCCGCTATTAGACTTAGAGGGCTGGAAATGGTCTTATTGGAACCACAAGGAAATTCTACGTCGATTAAGCTATATTTGGACCCGAGCGGCTGAAATCGGACCGATTTAGAGCGTTTTTAAATTTTATGAATCCGAATATCTTCAAAATATTATTGTATTTTTAGCCGATTTCAAATCGGTTTTTCACCATAACTTGGCCGCTATTAGACTTAGAGGGCTGGAAATGGTCTCATTGGAAGCGCACAGAAATTCTACGTCGATTAAGCCATATTTGGACCCGATCGGATGAAATCGGACCGATTTAGAGCGTTTTTAAATTTTATGAATCCGAATATTCATCGAAATATTTGATTATACAATAATATTGTGTACAATAATTATCGTATACGAGTACGATAATTATTGTATACATATTATTGTATTTTTAGCCGATATCAATTCGTTTTTTCGCCATAACTCGGCCGCTATTAGACTAAGTGGGCTGGAAATGGTCTCATTGGAACCGCACAGAAATTCTACGTCGATTAAGCCATATTTGGACCCGAGCGGATGAAATCGGACCGATTTAGAGCGTTTTTAAATTTTATGAATCCGAATATTCATCGAAATATTTGATTATACAATAATATTGTGTACAATAATTATCGTATACGAGTACGATAATTATTGTATACATATTATTGTATTTTTAGCCGATATCAATTCGTTTTTTCGCCATAACTCGGCCGCTATTAGACTAAGTGGGCTGGAAATGGTCTCATTGGAACCGCACAGAAATTCTACGTCGATTAAGCCATATTTGGACCCGAGCGGATGAAATCGGACCGATTTAGAGCGTTTTTAAATTTTATGAATCCGAATATCTTCAAAATATTATTGTATTTTTAGCCGATTTCAAATCGGTTTTTCACCATAACTTGGCCGCTATTAGACTTAGAGGGCTGGAAATGGTCTCATTGGAAGCGCACAGAAATTCTACGTCAATTAAGCCATATTTGGACCCGATCGGATGAAATTGGACCGATTTAGAGCGTTTTTAAATTTTATGAATCCGAATATTCATCGAAATATTTGATTATACAATAATATTGTGTACAATAATTATCGTATACGAGTACGATAATTATTGTATACATATTATTGTATTTTTAGCCGATATCAATTCGTTTTTTCGCCATAACTCGGCCGCTATTAGACTAAGTGGGCTGGAAATGGTCTCATTGGAACCGCACAGAAATTCTACGTCGATTAAGCCATATTTGGACCCGAGCGGATGAAATCGGACCGATTTAGAGCGTAATGGACCTAATTTTAAGAAAGTTATTGTTTAATTTATGTTTAAAAGAACCCTGCACTACCTAAATCTTCCAAATTTAATTTATTTGATTTTAGAAGAGAAATTGTTGTTATTAATGAATGAAAAAAAATTAAAACCAACAGGGACCCACCTCATGTCCCTTTTAGTCGCCTCTTACGACAGGTTAGGGACACCCAATGGTCAATTCTTATCCCTACCAACAGGGAGAAATATTATTTTATGAATTTTATTATGTAATTTATGTTTAAAAGAACCCTGCACTACCTAAAGCTTCCAAATTTAATTTATTTTTATTATTTTTATTTTATTTTAGATTTATGAAGGGGAATTTATTTTAAGAGTTGTTGGTGTTTAATTTATATTAGAAAGAACCCTTAACTACCTAAAGCTTTTAAAATTTAATTGATTTTAAGAGAGAAAATGTTGTAATTTAAGAACTAAAAAATAATTAAAACCAACATGGACCCGCCACAGGAATTGCATTTTGGGTGATTCACAAAAAACCCCTGAACTACCTAAAGCTATTAAAATTTAATTTATTTGATTTTAGAAGAGAAATTGTTGTTATTAATGAATGAAAAAAAATTAAAACCAACAGGGACCCACCTCATGTCCCTTTTAGTCGCCTCTTACGACAGGTTAGGGACACCCGATGGTCAATTCTTATCCCTACCACCAGGGAGAAATATTATTTTATTTTTATTATATTTATTTTATTTTGAATTTATTAGGGGGACTTATTTTATGAATTTTATTATTTAATTTATGTTTCAAAGAACCCTGCACTACCTAAAGCTTCCAAATTTAATTTATTTTTATTATTTTTATTTTATTTTAGATTTATGAAGGGGAAATTATTTTAAGAGTTGTTGGTGTTTAATTTATATTAGAAAGAACCCTGAACTACCTAAAGCTTCAAAATTTAATTTATTTTTATTATTTTTATTTTATTTTAGATTTACGAAGGGGAATTTATTTAAAGAGTTGTTGGTGTTTAATTTATATTAAAAAGAACCCTGAACTACCTAAAGCTTCCAAATTTAATTTATTTTTATTATTTTTATTTGATTTTAGATTTATGATGGGGAATTTATTTTAAGGGTGTTATTTTTTAATTTAAGTTTAAAAGAACCCTGAACTACCTAAAGCTTTTAAAATTTAATACCAACTGGGACCCCCAAGAAATGTAATTTGAATTATGTCAAAAAATTTATTTGGGGATGAATGTAATTTTATTTTTATTATTTTTATTTTATTTTGGATTGATTAGGGAGACCTTATTTTAAGAAAGTTATGGATTAATTTATGTTTAAAAGAACCCTGCACTACATAAAGCTTTTAAAATTTAATTTATTTTTATTATTTTTATTTGATTTTAGATTTATGAAGGGGAAATTATTTTAAGAGTTGTTGGTGTTTAATTTATATTAGAAAGAACCCTGAACTACCTAAAGCTTCAAAATTTAATTTATTTTTATTATTTTTATTTTATTTTAGATTTACGAAGGGGAATTTATTTAAAGAGTTGTTGGTGTTTAATTTATATTAAAAAGAACCCTGAACTACCTAAAGCTTCCAAATTTAAATTTATTTTTATTATTTTTATTTGATTTTAGATTTATGATGGGGAATTTATTTTAAGGGTGTTATTTTTTAATTTAAGTTTAAAAGAACCCTGAACTACCTAAAGCTTTTAAAATTTAATACCAACTGGGACCCCCAAGAAATGTAATTTGAATTATGTCAAAAAATTTATTTGGGGATGAATGTAATTTTATTTTTATTATTTTTATTTTATTTTGGATTGATTAGGGGGACCTTATTTTAAGAAAGTTATGGATTAATTTATGTTTAACAGAACCCTGCACTACCTAAAGCTTTTAAAATTTAATTTATTTGATTTTAACAGAGAAATTGTTGTAATTTGAGAATTAAAAAATAATTAAAACCCACAGGGACCCGCCACAGGAATTGCATTTTGGGTGATTCACAAAAAACCCCTGAACTACCTAAAGCTATTAAAATTTAATTTATTTGATTTTAGAAGAGAAATTGTTGTTATTAATGAATGAAAAAAAATTAAAACCAACAGGGACCCACCTCATGTCCCTTTTAATCGCCTCTTACGACAGGTTAGGGACACCCGATGGTCAATTTTTATCCCTACCACCAGGGAGAAATATAATTTTATTTTTATTATATTTATTTTATTTTGAATTTATTAGGGGGACTTATTTTAAGAATTTTATTATTTAGTTTATGTTTAAAAGAACCCTGCACTACCTAAAGCTTCCAAATTTAATTTATTTTTATTATTTTTATTTGATTTTAGATTTATGATGGGGAATTTATTTTAAGGGTGTTATTTTTTAATTTATGTTTAAAAGAACCCTGAACTACCTAAAGCTTTTAAAATTTAATTGATTTTAAGAGAGAAAATGTTGTAATTTAAGAACTAAAAAATAATTAAAACCAACAGAGACCCGCCACAGGAATTGCATTTTGGGTGATTCACAAAAAACCCCTGAACTACCTAAAGCTATTAAAATTTAATTTATTTGATTTTAGAAGAGAAATTGTTGTTATTAATGAATGAAAAAAAATTAAAACCAACAGGGACCCACCTCATGTCCCTTTTAGTCGCCTCTTACGACAGGTTAGGGACACCCGATGGTCAATTCTTATCCCTACCACCAGGGAGAAATATTATTTTATTTTTATTATATTTATTTTATTTTGAATTTATTAGGGGGACTTATTTTATGAATTTTATTATTTAATTTATGTTTCAAAGAACCCTGCACTACCTAAAGCTTCCAAATTTAATTTATTTTTATTATTTTTATTTTATTTTAGATTTATGAAGGGGAAATTATTTTAAGAGTTGTTGGTGTTTAATTTATATTAGAAAGAACCCTGAACTACCTAAAGCTTCAAAATTTAATTTATTTTTATTATTTTTATTTTATTTTAGATTTACGAAGGGGAATTTATTTAAAGAGTTGTTGGTGTTTAATTTATATTAAAAAGAACCCTGAACTACCTAAAGCTTCCAAATTTAATTTATTTTTATTATTTTTATTTGATTTTAGATTTATGATGGGGAATTTATTTTCAGGGTGTTATTTTTTAATTTATGTTTAAAAGAACCCTGAACTACCTAAAGCTTTTAAAATTTAATTGATTTTAAGAGAGAAAATGTTGTAATTAAAGAACTAAAAAATAATTAAAACCAACAGAGACCCGCCACAGGAATTGCATTTTGGGTGATTCACAAAAAACCCCTGAACTACCTAAAGCTATTAAAATTTAATTTATTTGATTTTAGAAGAGAAATTGTTGTTATTAATGAATGAAAAAAAATTAAAACCAACAGGGACCCACCTCATGTCCCTTTTAGTCGCCTCTTACGACGGGTTAGGGACACCCGATGGTCAATTCTTATCCCTACCACCAGGGAGAAATATTATTTTATTTTTATTATATTTATTTTATTTTGAATTTATTAGGGGGACTTATTTTATGAATTTTATTATTTAATTTATTTTTATAATTTTAATTTTATTTTAGATTTATGAAGGGGAATTTATTTTAAGGGTGTTATTTTTTAATTTATGTTTAAAAGAACCCTGAACTACCTAAAGCTTTTAAAATTTAATACCAACTGGGACCCCCAAGAAATGCAATTTGAATTATGTCAAAAAATTTATTTGGGTATGAATGTTATTTTATTTTTATTATTTTTATTTTATTTTGGATTGATTAGGGGGACCTTATTTTAAGAAAGTTATGGATTAATTTATGTTTAAAAGAACCCTGCACTACCTAAAGCTTCCAAATTTAATTTATTTTTATTATTTTTATTTTATTTTAGATTTATGAAGGGGAAATTATTTTAAGAGTTGTTGGTGTTTAATTTATATTAGAAAGAACCCTGAACTACCTAAAGCTTCCAAATTTAATTTATTTTTATTATTTTTATTTTATTTTGGATTGATTAGGGGGACCTAATTTTAAGAAAGTTATTGTTTAATTTATGTTTAAAAGAACCCTGAACTACCTAAAGCTTCCAAATTTAATTTATTTTTATTATTTTTATTTGATTTTAGATTTATGATGGGGAATTTATTTTAAGGGTGTTATTTTTTAATTTATGTTTAAAAGAACCCTGAACTACCTAAAGCTTTTAAAATTTAATTGATTTTAAGAGAGAAATTGTTGTAATTTGAGAATTAAAAAATAATTAAAACCAACATGGACCCGCCACAGGAATTGCATTTTGGGTGATTCACAAAAAACCCCTGAACTACCTAAAGCTATTAAAATTTAATTTATTTGATTTTAGAAGAGAAATTGTTGTTATTAATGAATGAAAAAAAATTAAAACCAACAGGGACCCACCTCATGTCCCTTTTAGTCGCCTCTTACGACAGGTTAGGGACACCCGATGGTCAATTCTTATCCCTACCAACAGGGAGAAATATTATTTTATTTTTATTATATTTATTTTATTTTGAATTTATTAGGGGGACTTATTTTAAGAATTTTATTATTTAGTTTATGTTTAAAAGAACCCTGCACTACCAAAAGCTTCCAAATTTAATTTATTTTATTTTAGATTTATGAAGGGGAATTTATTTAAAGAGTTGTTGGTGTTTAATTTATATTAGAAAGAACCCTTAACTACCTAAAGCTTCCAAATTTAATTTATTTTTATTATTTTTATTTTATTTTAGATTTACGAAGGGGAATTTATTTAAAGAGTTGTTGGTGTTTAATTTATATTAAAAAGAACCCTGAACTACCTAAAGCTTCCAAATTTAATTTATTTTTATTATTTTTATTTGATTTTAGATTTATGATGGGGAATTTATTTTAAGGGTGTTATTTTTTAATTTATGTTTAAAAGAACCCTGAACTACCTTAAGCTTTTAAAATTTAATACCAACTGGGACCCCCAAGAAATGCAATTTGAATTATGTCAAAAAATTTATTTGGGGATGAATGTTATTTTATTTTTATTATTTTTATTTTATTTTGGATTGATTAGGGGGACCTTATTTTAAGAAAGTTATGGATTAATTTATGTTTAAAAGAACCCTGAACTACCTAAAGCTTTTAAAATTTAATTTATTTTAAGAGAGAAAATGTTGTAATTTAAGAACTAAAAAATAATTAAAACCAACAGGGACCCGCCACAGGAATTCCATTTTGGGTGATTCACAAAAAACCCCTGAACTACCTAAAGCTATTAAAATTTAATTTATTTGATTTTAACAGAGAAATTGTTGTAATTTGAGAATTAAAAAATAATTAAAACCCACAGGGACCCGCCACAGGAATTGCATTTTGGGTGATTCACAAAAAACCCCTGAACTACCTAAAGCTATTAAAATTTAATTTATTTGATTTTAGAAGAGAAATTGTTGTTATTAATGAATGAAAAAAAATTAAAACCAACAGGGACCCACCTCATGTCCCTTTTAATCGCCTCTTACGACAGGTTAGGGACACCCGATGGTCAATTTTTATCCCTACCACCAGGGAGAAATATAATTTTATTTTTATTATATTTATTTTATTTTGAATTTATTAGGGGGACTTATTTTAAGAATTTTATTATTTAGTTTATGTTTAAAAGAACCCTGCACTACCTAAAGCTTCCAAATTTAATTTATTTTTATTATTTTTATTTTATTTTAGATTTATGAAGGGGAAGTTATTTTAAGGGTGTTATTTTTATTAATTTATGTTTAAAAGAACCCTGAACTATCTAAAGCTTTTAAAATTTAATTGATTTTAAGAGAGAAAATGTTGTAATTTAAGAACTAAAAAATAATTAAAACCAACAGAGACCCACCACAGGAATTGCATTTTGGGTGATTCACAAAAAACCCCTGAACTACCTAAAGCTATTAAAATTTAATTTATTTGATTTTTGAAGAGAAATTGTTGTTATTAATGAATGAAAAAAAATTAAAACCAACAGGGACCCACCTCATGTCCCTTTTAGTCGCCTCTTACGACAGGTTAGGAACACCCGATGGTCAATTCTTATCCCTACCACCAGGGAGAAATATTATTTTATTTTTATTATATTTATTTTATTTTGAATTTATTAGGGGGACTTATTTTATGAATTTTATTATTTAATTTATGTTTCAAAGAACCCTGCACTACCTAAAGCTTCCAAATTTAATTTATTTTTATTATTTTTATTTGATTTTAGATTTATGATGGGGAATTTATTTTAAGGGTGTTATTTTTTAATTTATGTTTAAAAGAACCCTGAACTACCTAAAGCTTTTAAAATTTAATACCAACTGGGACCCCCAAGAAATGCAATTTGAATTATGTCAAAAAATTTATTTGGGGATGAATGTAATTTTATTTTTATTATTTTTATTTTATTTTGGATTGATTAGGGAGACCTTATTTTAAGAAAGTTATGGATTAATTTATGTTTAAAAGAACCCTGCACTACCTAAAGCTTTTAAAATTTAATTTATTTTTATTATTTTTATTTGATTTTAGATTTATGAAGGGGAAATTATTTTAAGAGTTGTTGGTGTTTAATTTATATTAGAAAGAACCCTGAACTACCTTAAGCTTCAAAATTTAATTTATTTTTATTATTTTTATTTTATTTTAGATTTACGAAGGGGAATTTATTTAAAGAGTTGTTGGTGTTTAATTTATATTAAAAAGAACCCTGAACTACCTAAAGCTTCCAAATTTAAATTTATTTTTATTATTTTTATTTGATTTTAGATTTATGATGGGGAATTTATTTTAAGGGTGTTATTTTTTAATTTAAGTTTAAAAGAACCCTGAACTACCTAAAGCTTTTAAAATTTAATACCAACTGGGACCCCCAAGAAATGTAATTTGAATTATGTCAAAAAATTTATTTGGGGATGAATGTAATTTTATTTTTATTATTTTTATTTTATTTTGGATTGATTAGGGGGACCTTATTTTAAGAAAGTTATGGATTAATTTATGTTTAACAGAACCCTGCACTACCTAAAGCTTTTAAAATTTAATTTATTTGATTTTAACAGAGAAATTGTTGTAATTTGAGAATTAAAAAATAATTAAAACCCACAGGGACCCGCCACAGGAATTGCATTTTGGGTGATTCACAAAAAACCCCTGAACTACCTAAAGCTATAAAAATTTAATTTATTTGATTTTAGAAGAGAAATTGTTGTTATTAATGAATGAAAAAAAATTAAAACCAACAGGGACCCACCTCATGTCCCTTTTAGTCGCCTCTTACGACAGGTTAGGGACACCCGATGGTCAATTCTTATCCCTACCACCAGGGAGAAATATTATTTTATTTTTATTATATTTATTTTATTTTGAATTTATTAGGGGGACTTATTTTATGAATTTTATTATTTAATTTATGTTTCAAAGAACCCTGCACTACCTAAAGCTTCCAAATTTAATTTATTTTTATTATTTTTATTTGATTTTAGATTTATGATGGGGAATTTATTTTAAGGGTGTTATTTTTTAATTTATGTTTAAAAGAACCCTGAACTACCTAAAGCTTTTAAAATTTAATACCAACTGGGACCCCCAAGAAATGCAATTTGAATTATGTCAAAAAATTTATTTGGGGATGAATGTAATTTTATTATTATTATTTTTATTTTATTTTGGATTGATTAGGGAGACCTTATTTTAAGAAAGTTATGGATTAATTTATGTTTAAAAGAACCCTGCACTACCTAAAGCTTTTAAAATTTAATTTATTTTTATTATTTTTATTTGATTTTAGATTTATGATGGGGAATTTATTTTAAGAGTTGTTGGTGTTTAATTTATGTTTAAAAGAACCCTGAACTACCTAAAGCTTCAAAATTTAATTTATTTTTATTATTTTTATTTTATTTTAGATTTACGAAGGGGAATTTATTTAAAGAGTTGTTGGTGTTTAATTTATATTAAAAAGAACCCTGAACTACCTAAAGCTTCCAAATTTAATTTATTTTTGTTATTTTTATTTGATTTTAGATTTATGATGGGGAATTTATTTTAAGGGTGTTATTTTTTAATTTATGTTTAAAAGAACCCTGAACTACCTAAAGCTTTTAAAATTTAATACCAACTGGGACCCCCAAGAAATGCAATTTGAATTATGTCAAAAAATTTATTTGGGGATGAATGTAATTTTATTTTTATTATTTTTATTTTATTTTGGATTGATTAGGGGGACCTTATTTTAAGAAAGTTATGGATTAATTTATGTTTAAAAGAACCCTGCACTACCTAAAGCTTTTAAAATTTAATTTATTTGATTTTAACAGAGAAATTGTTGTAATTTGAGAATTAAAAAATAATTAAAACCCACAGGGACCCGCCACAGGAATTGCATTTTGGGTGATTCACAAAAAACCCCTGAACTACCTAAAGCTATTAAAATTTAATTTATTTGATTTTAGAAGAGAAATTGTTGTTATTAATGAATGAAAAAAAATTAAAACCAACAGGGACCCACCTCATGTCCCTTTTAGTCGCCTCTTACGACAGGTTAGGGACACCCGATGGTCAATTTTTATCCCTACCACCAGGGAGAAATATAATTTTATTTTTATTATATTTATTTTATTTTGAATTTATTAGGGGGACTTATTTTAAGAATTTTATTATTTAGTTTATGTTTAAAAGAACCCTGCACTACCTAAAGCTTCCAAATTTAATTTATTTTTATTATTTTTATTTTATTTTAGATTTATGAAGGGGAAATTATTTTAAGAGTTGTTGGTGTTTAATTTATATTAGAAAGAACCCTGAACTACCTAAAGCTTCAAAATTTAATTTATTTTTATTATTTTTATTTTATTTTAGATTTACGAAGGGGAATTTATTTAAAGAGTTGTTGGTGTTTAATTTATATTAAAAAGAACCCTGAACTACCTAAAGCTTCCAAATTTAATTTATTTTTATTATTTTTATTTGATTTTAGATTTATGATGGGGAATTTATTTTAAGGGTGTTATTTTTTAATTTATGTTTAAAAGAACCCTGAACTACCTAAAGCATTTAAAATTTAATACCAACTGGGACCCCCAAGAAATGTAATTTAATTATGTCAAAAAATTTATTTGGGGATGAATGTAATTTTATTTTTATTATTTTTATTTTATTTTGGATTGATTAGGGGGACCTTATTTTAAGAAAGTTATGGATTAATTTATGTTTAAAAGAACCCTGCACTACCTAAAGCTTTTAAAATTTAATTTATTTGATTTTAACAGAGAAATTGTTGTAATTTGAGAATTAAAAAATAATTAAAACCCACAGGGACCCGCCACAGGAATTGCATTTTGGGTGATTCACAAAAAACCCCTGAACTACCTAAAGCTATTAAAATTTAATTTATTTGATTTTAGAAGAGAAATTGTTGTTATTAATGAATGAAAAAAAATTAAAACCAACAGGGACCCACCTCATGTCCCTTTTAGTCGCCTCTTACGACAGGTTAGGGACACCCGATGGTCAATTTTTATCCCTACCACCAGGGAGAAATATAATTTTATTTTTATTATATTTATTTTATTTTGAATTTATTAGGGGGACTTATTTTAAGAATTTTATTATTTAGTCTATGTTTAAAAGAACCCTGCACTACCTAAAGCTTCCAAATTTAATTTATTTTTATTATTTTTATTTGATTTTAGATTTATGATGGGGAATTTATTTTAAGGGTGTTATTTTTTAATTTATGTTTAAAAGAACCCTGAACTACCTAAAGCTTTTAAAATTTAATTGATTTTAAGAGAGAAAATGTTGTAATTTAAGAACTAAAAAATAATTAAAACCAACAGAGACCCGCCACAGGAATTGCATTTTGGGTGATTCACAAAAAACCCCTGAACTACCTAAAGCTATTAAAATTTAATTTATTTGATTTTAGAAGAGAAATTGTTGTTATTAATGAATGAAAAAAAATTAAAACCAACAGGGACCCACCTCATGTCCCTTTTAGTCGCCTCTTACGACAGGTTAGGGACACCCGATGGTCAATTCTTATCCCTACCACCAGGGAGAAATATTATTTTATTTTTATTATATTTATTTTATTTTGAATTTATTAGGGGGACTTATTTTATGAATTTTATTATTTAATTTATGTTTCAAAGAACCCTGCACTACCTAAAGCTTCCAAATTTAATTTATTTTTATTATTTTTATTTTATTTTAGATTTATGAAGGGGAAATTATTTTAAGAGTTGTTGGTGTTTAATTTATATTAGAAAGAACCCTGAACTACCTAAAGCTTCAAAATTTAATTTATTTTTATTATTTTTATTTTATTTTAGATTTACGAAGGGGAATTTATTTAAAGAGTTGTTGGTGTTTAATTTATATTAAAAAGAACCCTGAACTACCTAAAGCTTCCAAATTTAATTTATTTTTATTATTTTTATTTGATTTTAGATTTATGATGGGGAATTTATTTTCAGGGTGTTATTTTTTAATTTATGTTTAAAAGAACCCTGAACTACCTAAAGCTTTTAAAATTTAATTGATTTTAAGAGAGAAAATGTTGTAATTAAAGAACTAAAAAATAATTAAAACCAACAGAGACCCGCCACAGGAATTGCATTTTGGGTGATTCACAAAAAACCCCTGAACTACCTAAAGCTATTAAAATTTAATTTATTTGATTTTAGAAGATAAATTGTTGTTATTAATGAATGAAAAAAAATTAAAACCAACAGGGACCCACCTCATGTCCCTTTTAGTCGCCTCTTACGACAGGTTAGGGACACCCGATGGTCAATTCTTATCCCTACCACCAGGGAGAAATATTATTTTATTTTTATTATATTTATTTTATTTTGAATTTATTAGGGGGACTTATTTTATGAATTTTATTATTTAATTTATGTTTCAAAGAACCCTGCACTACCTAAAGCTTCCAAATTTAATTTATTTTTATTATTTTTATTTTATTTTAGATTTATGAAGGGGAAATTATTTTAAGAGTTGTTGGTGTTTAATTTATATTAGAAAGAACCCTGAACTACCTAAAGCTTCAAAATTTAATTTATTTTTATTATTTTTATTTTATTTTAGATTTATGAAGGGGAATTTATTTTAAGAGTTGTTGGTGTTTAATTTATATTAGAAAGAACCCTTAACTACCTAAAGCTTCCAAATTTAATTTATTTTTATTATTTTTATTTTATTTTAGATTTATGAAGGGGAATTTATTTTAAGGGTGTTATTTTTTAATTTATGTTTAAAAGAACCCTGAACTACCTAAAGCTTTTAAAATTTAATACCAACTGGGACCCCCAAGAAATGCAATTTGAATTATGTCAAAAAATTTATTTGGGGATGAATGTTATTTTATTTTTATTATTTTTATTTTATTTTGGATTGATTAGGGGGACCTTATTTTATGAAAGTTATGGATTAATTTATGTTTAAAAGAACCCTGCACTACCTAATGCTTCCAAATTTAATTAATTTTTATTATTTTTATTTGATTTTAGATTTATGATGGGGAATTTATTTTAAGGGTGTTATTTTTATTAATTTATGTTTAAAAGAACCCTGAACTATCTAAAGCTTTTAAAATTTAATTGATTTTAAGAGAGAAAATGTTGTAATTTAAGAACTAAAAAATAATTAAAACCAACATGGACCCGCCACAGGAATTGCATTTTGGGTGATTCACAAAAAACCCCTGAACTACCTAAAGCTATTAAAATTTAATTTATTTGATTTTAGAAGAGAAATTGTTGTTATTAATGAATGAAAAAAAATTAAAACCAACAGGGACCCACCTCATGTCCCTTTTAGTCGCCTCTTACGACAAGTTAGGGACACCCGATGGTCAATTCTTATCCCTACCACCAGGGAGAAATATTATTTTATTTTTATTATATTTATTTTATTTTGAATTTATTAGGGGGACTTATTTTATGAATTTTATTATTTAATTTATGTTTCAAAGAACCCTGCACTACCTAAAGCTTCCAAATTTAATTTATTTTTATTATTTTTATTTTATTTTAGATTTATGAAGGGGAAATTATTTTAAGAGTTGTTGGTGTTTAATTTATATTAGAAAGAACCCTGAACTACCTAAAGCTTCAAAATTTAATTTATTTTTATTATTTTTATTTTATTTTAGATTTACGAAGGGGAATTTATTTAAAGAGTTGTTGGTGTTTAATTTATATTAAAAAGAACCCTGAACTACCTAAAGCTTCCAAATTTAAATTTATTTTTATTATTTTTATTTGATTTTAGATTTATGATGGGGAATTTATTTTAAGGGTGTTATTTTTTAATTTAAGTTTAAAAGAACCCTGAACTACCTAAAGCTTTTAAAATTTAATACCAACTGGGACCCCCAAGAAATGTAATTTGAATTATGTCAAAAAATTTATTTGGGGATGAATGTAATTTTATTTTTATTATTTTTATTTTATTTTGGATTGATTAGGGGGACCTTATTTTAAGAAAGTTATGGATTAATTTATGTTTAAAAGAACCCTGCACTACCTAAAGCTTTTAAAATTTAATTTATTTGATTTTAACAGAGAAATTGTTGTAATTTGAGAATTAAAAAATAATTAAAACCCACAGGGACCCGCCACAGGAATTGCATTTTGGGTGATTCACAAAAAACCCCTGAACTACCTAAAGCTATTAAAATTTAATTTATTTGATTTTAGAAGAGAAATTGTTGTTATTAATGAATGAAAAAAAATTAAAACCAACAGGGACCCACCTCATGTCCCTTTTAATCGCCTCTTACGACAGGTTAGGGACACCCGATGGTCAATTTTTATCCCTACCACCAGGGAGAAATATAATTTTATTTTTATTATATTTATTTTATTTTGAATTTATTAGGGGGACTTATTTTAAGAATTTTATTATTTAGTTTATGTTTAAAAGAACCCTGCACTACCTAAAGCTTCCAAATTTAATTTATTTTTATTATTTTTATTTTATTTTAGATTTATGAAGGGGAAGTTATTTTAAGGGTGTTATTTTTATTAATTTATGTTTAAAAGAACCCTGAACTATCTAAAGCTTTTAAAATTTAATTGATTTTAAGAGAGAAAATGTTGTAATTTAAGAACTAAAAAATAATTAAAACCAACAGAGACCCGCCACAGGAATTGCATTTTGGGTGATTCACAAAAAACCCTTGAACTACCTAAAGCTATTAAAATTTAATTTATTTGATTTTAGAAGAGAAATTGTTGTTATTAATGAATGAAAAAAAATTAAAACCAACAGGGACCCACCTCATGTCCCTTTTAGTCGCCTCTTACGACAGGTTAGGAACACCCGATGGTCAATTCTTATCCCTACCACCAGGGAGAAATATTATTTTATTTTTATTATATTTATTTTATTTTGAATTTATTAGGGGACTTATTTTATGAATTTTATTATTTAATTTATGTTTCAAAGAACCCTGCACTACCTAAAGCTTCCAAATTTAATTTATTTTTATTATTTTTATTTGATTTTAGATTTATGATGGGGAATTTATTTTAAGGGTGTTATTTTTTAATTTATGTTTAAAAGAACCCTGAACTACCTAAAGCTTTTAAAATTTAATACCAACTGGGACCCCCAAGAAATGCAATTTGAATTATGTCAAAAAATTTATTTGGGGATGAATGTAATTTTATTTTTATTATTTTTATTTTATTTTGGATTGATTAGGGAGACCTTATTTTAAAAAGTTATGGATTAATTTATGTTTAAAAGAACCCTGCACTACCTAAAGCTTTTAAAATTTAATTTATTTTTATTATTTTTATTTGATTTTAGATTTATGAAGGGGAAATTATTTTAAGAGTTGTTGGTGTTTAATTTATATTAGAAAGAACCCTGAACTACCTAAAGCTTCAAAATTTAATTTATTTTTATTATTTTTATTTTATTTTAGATTTACGAAGGGGAATTTATTTAAAGAGTTGTTGGTGTTTAATTTATATTAAAAAGAACCCTGAACTACCTAAAGCTTCCAAATTTAAATTTATTTTTATTATTTTTATTTGATTTTAGATTTATGATGGGGAATTTATTTTAAGGGTGTTATTTTTTAATTTAAGTTTAAAAGAACCCTGAACTACCTAAAGCTTTTAAAATTTAATACCAACTGGGACCCCCAAGAAATGTAATTTGAATTATGTCAAAAAATTTATTTGGGGATGAATGTAATTTTATTTTTATTATTTTTATTTTATTTTGGATTGATTAGGGGGACCTTATTTTAAGAAAGTTATGGATTAATTTATGTTTAACAGAACCCTGCACTACCTAAAGCTTTTAAAATTTAATTTATTTGATTTTAACAGAGAAATTGTTGTAATTAAAGAACTAAAAAATAATTAAAACCAACAGAGACCCGCCACAGGAATTGCATTTTGGGTGATTCACAAAAAACCCCTGAACTACCTAAAGCTATTAAAATTTAATTTATTTGATTTTAGAAGATAAATTGTTGTTATTAATGAATGAAAAAAAATTAAAACCAACAGGGACCCACCTCATGTCCCTTTTAGTCGCCTCTTACGACAGGTTAGGGACACCCGATGGTCAATTCTTATCCCTACCACCAGGGAGAAATATTATTTTATTTTTATTATATTTATTTTATTTTGAATTTATTAGGGGGACTTATTTTATGAATTTTATTATTTAATTTATGTTTCAAAGAACCCTGCACTACCTAAAGCTTCCAAATTTAATTTATTTTTATTATTTTTATTTTATTTTAGATTTATGAAGGGGAAGTTATTTTAAGGGTGTTATTTTTATTAATTTATGTTTAAAAGAACCCTGAACTATCTAAAGCTTTTAAAATTTAATTGATTTTAACAGAGAAATTGTTGTAATTAAAGAACTAAAAAATAATTAAAACCAACAGAGACCCGCCACAGGAATTGCATTTTGGGTGATTCACAAAAAACCCCTGAACTACCTAAAGCTATTAAAATTTAATTTATTTGATTTTAGAAGATAAATTGTTGTTATTAATGAATGAAAAAAAATTAAAACCAACAGGGACCCACCTCATGTCCCTTTTAGTCGCCTCTTACGACAGGTTAGGGACACCCGATGGTCAATTCTTATCCCTACCACCAGGGAGAAATATTATTTTATTTTTATTATATTTATTTTATTTTGAATTTATTAGGGGGATTTATTTTATGAATTTTATTATTTAATTTATGTTTCAAAGAACCCTGCACTACCTAAAGCTTCCAAATTTAATTTATTTTTATTATTTTTATTTTATTTTAGATTTATGAAGGGGAAGTTATTTTAAGGGTGTTATTTTTATTAATTTATGTTTAAAAGAACCCTGAACTATCTAAAGCTTTTAAAATTTAATTGATTTTAAGAGAGAAAATGTTGTAATTTAAGAACTAAAAAATAATTAAAACCAACAGAGACCCGCCACAGGAATTGCATTTTGGGTGATTCACAAAAAACCCCTGAACTACCTAAAGCTATAAAAATTTAATTTATTTGATTTTAGAAGAGAAATTGTTGTTATTAATGAATGAAAAAAAATTAAAACCAACAGGGACCCACCTCATGTCCCTTTTAGTCGCCTCTTACGACAGGTTAGGGACACCCGATGGTCAATTTTTATCCCTACCACCAGGGAGAAATATAATTTTATTTTTATTATATTTATTTTATTTTGAATTTATTAGGGGGACTTATTTTAAGAATTTTATTATTTAGTTTATGTTTAAAAGAACCCTGCACTACCTAAAGCTTCCAAATTTAATTTATTTTTATTATTTTTATTTTATTTTAGATTTATGAAGGGGAAGTTATTTTAAGGGTGTTATTTTTATTAATTTATGTTTAAAAGAACCCTGAACTATCTAAAGCTTTTAAAATTTAATTGATTTTAAGAGAGAAAATGTTGTAATTTAAGAACTAAAAAATAATTAAAACCAACAGAGACCCGCCACAGGAATTGCATTTTGGGTGATTCACAAAAAACCCCTGAACTACCTAAAGCTATAAAAATTTAATTTATTTGATTTTAGAAGAGAAATTGTTGTTATTAATGAATGAAAAAAAATTAAAACCAACAGGGACCCACCTCATGTCCCTTTTAGTCGCCTCTTACGACAGGTTAGGGACACCCGATGGTCAATTCTTATCCCTACCACCAGGGAGAAATATTATTTTATTTTTATTATATTTATTTTATTTTGAATTTATTAGGGGGACTTATTTTATGAATTTTATTATTTAATTTATGTTTCAAAGAACCCTGCACTACCTAAAGCTTCCAAATTTAATTTATTTTTATTATTTTTATTTGATTTTAGATTTATGATGGGGAATTTATTTTAAGGGTGTTATTTTTTAATTTATGTTTAAAAGAACCCTGAACTACCTAAAGCTTTTAAAATTTAATACCAACTGGGACCCCCAAGAAATGCAATTTGAATTATGTCAAAAAATTTATTTGGGGATGAATGTAATTTTATTTTTATTATTTTTATTTTATTTTGGATTGATTAGGGAGACCTTATTTTAAGAAAGTTATGGATTAATTTATGTTTAAAAGAACCCTGCACTACCTAAAGCTTTTAAAATTTAATTTATTTTTATTATTTTTATTTGATTTTAGATTTATGATGGGGAATTTATTTTCAGGGTGTTATTTTTTAATTTATGTTTAAAAGAACCCTGAACTACCTAAAGCTTTTAAAATTTAATTGATTTTAAGAGAGAAAATGTTGTAATTAAAGAACTAAAAAATATTTAAAACCAACAGAGACCCGCCACAGGAATTGCATTTTGGGTGATTCACAAAAAACCCCTGAACTACCTAAAGCTATTAAAATTTAATTTATTTGATTTTAGAAGATAAATTGTTGTTATTAATGAATGAAAAAAAATTAAAACCAACAGGGACCCACCTCATGTCCCTTTTAGTCGCCTCTTACGACAGGTTAGGGACACCCGATGGTCAATTCTTATCCCTACCACCAGGGAGAAATATTATTTTATTTTTATTATATTTATTTTATTTTGAATTTATTAGGGGGACTTATTTTATGAATTTTATTATTTAATTTATGTTTCAAAGAACCCTGCACTACCTAAAGCTTCCAAATTTAATTTATTTTTATTATTTTTATTTTATTTTAGATTTATGAAGGGGAAATTATTTTAAGAGTTGTTGGTGTTTAATTTATATTAGAAAGAACCCTGAACCTCCTTAAAGCTTCAAAATTTAATTTATTTTTATTATTTTTATTTTATTTTAGATTTATGAAGGGGAATTTATTTTAAGAGTTGTTGGTGTTTAATTTATATTAGAAAGAACCCTTAACTACCTAAAGCTTCCAAATTTAATTTATTTTTATTATTTTTATTTTATTTTAGATTTATGAAGGGGAATTTATTTTAAGGGTGTTATTTTTTAATTTATGTTTAAAAGAACCCTGAACTACCTAAAGCTTTTAAAATTTAATTGATTTTAAGAGAGAAAATGTTGTAATTAAAGAACTAAAAAATAATTAAAACCAACAGAGACCCGCCACAGGAATTGCATTTTGGGTGATTCACAAAAAACCCCTGAACTACCTAAAGCTATTAAAATTTAATTTATTTGATTTTAGAAGATAAATTGTTGTTATTAATGAATGAAAAAAAATTAAAACCAACAGGGACCCACCTCATGTCCCTTTTAGTCGCCTCTTACGACAGGTTAGGGACACCCGATGGTCAATTCTTATCCCTACCACCAGGGAGAAATATTATTTTATTTTTATTATATTTATTTTATTTTGAATTTATTAGGGGGACTTATTTTATGAATTTTATTATTTAATTTATGTTTAAAAGAACCCTGCACTACCTAAAGCTTCCAAATTTAATTTATTTTTATTATTTTTATTTTATTTTAGATTTATGAAGGGGAAGTTATTTTAAGGGTGTTATTTTTATTAATTTATGTTTAAAAGAACCCTGAACTATCTAAAGCTTTTAAAATTTAATTGATTATAAGAGAGAAAATGTTGTAATTTAAGAACTAAAAAATAATTAAAACCAACAGAGACCCGCCACAGGAATTGCATTTTGGGTGATTCACAAAAAACCCCTGAACTACCTAAAGCTATAAAAATTTAATTTATTTGATTTTAGAAGAGAAATTGTTGTTATTAATGAATGAAAAAAAATTAAAACCAACAGGGACCCACCTCATGTCCCTTTTAGTCGCCTCTTACGACAGGTTAGGGACACCCGATGGTCAATTTTTATCCCTACCACCAGGGAGAAATATAATTTTATTTTTATTATATTTATTTTATTTTGAATTTATTAGGGGGACTTATTTTAAGAATTTTATTATTTAGTTTATGTTTAAAAGAACCCTGCACTACCTAAAGCTTCCAAATTTAATTTATTTTTATTATTTTTATTTTATTTTAGATTTATGAAGGGGAAGTTATTTTAAGGGTGTTATTTTTATTAATTTATGTTTAAAAGAACCCTGAACTACCTAAAGCTTTTAAAATTTAATACCAACTGGGACCCCCAAGAAATGCAATTTGAATTATGTCAAAAAATTTATTTGGGGATGAATGTAATTTTATTTTTATTATTTTTATTTTATTTTGGATTGATTAGGGAGACCTTATTTTAAGAAAGTTATGGATTAATTTATGTTTAAAAGAACCCTGCACTACCTAAAGCTTTTAAAATTTAATTTATTTTTATTATTTTTATTTGATTTTAGATTTATGATGGGGAATTTATTTTCAGGGTGTTATTTTTTAATTTATGTTTAAAAGAACCCTGAACTACCTAAAGCTTTTAAAATTTAATTGATTTTAAGAGAGAAAATGTTGTAATTAAAGAACTAAAAAATAATTAAAACCAACAGAGACCCGCCACAGGAATTGCATTTTGGGTGATTCACAAAAAACCCCTGAACTACCTAAAGCTATTAAAATTTAATTTATTTGATTTTAGAAGATAAATTGTTGTTATTAATGAATGAAAAAAAATTAAAACCAACAGGGACCCACCTCATGTCCCTTTTAGTCGCCTCTTACGACAGGTTAGGGACACCCGATGGTCAATTCTTATCCCTACCACCAGGGAGAAATATTATTTTATTTTTATTATATTTATTTTATTTTGAATTTATTAGGGGGACTTATTTTATGAATTTTATTATTTAATTTATGTTTCAAAGAACCCTGCACTACCTAAAGCTTCCAAATTTAATTTATTTTTATTATTTTTATTTTATTTTAGATTTATGAAGGGGAAATTATTTTAAGAGTTGTTGGTGTTTAATTTATATTAGAAAGAACCCTGAACCTCCTTAAAGCTTCAAAATTTAATTTATTTTTATTATTTTTATTTTATTTTAGATTTATGAAGGGGAATTTATTTTAAGAGTTGTTGGTGTTTAATTTATATTAGAAAGAACCCTTAACTACCTAAAGCTTCCAAATTTAATTTATTTTTATTATTTTTATTTTATTTTAGATTTATGAAGGGGAATTTATTTTAAGGGTGTTATTTTTTAATTTATGTTTAAAAGAACCCTGAACTACCTAAAGCTTTTAAAATTTAATACCAACTGGGACCCCCAAGAAATGCAATTTGAATTATGTCAAAAAATTTATTTGGGGATGAATGTTATTTTATTTTTATTATTTTTATTTTATTTTGGATTGATTAGGGGGACCTTATTTTATGAAAGTTATGGATTAATTTATGTTTAAAAGAACCCTGCACTACCTAAAGCTTCCAAATTTAATTTATTTTTATTATTTTTATTTGATTTTAGATTTATGATGGGGAATTTATTTTAAGGGTGTTATTTTTATTAATTTATGTTTAAAAGAACCCTGAACTATCTAAAGCTTTTAAAATTTAATTGATTTTAAGAGAGAAAATGTTGTAATTTAAGAACTAAAAAATAATTAAAACCAACATGGACCCGCCACTGGAATTGCATTTTGGGTGATTCACAAAAAACCCCTGAACTACCTAAAGCTATTAAAATTTAATTTATTTGATTTTAGAAGAGAAATTGTTGTTATTAATGAATGAAAAAAAATTAAAACCAACAGGGACCCACCTCATGTCCCTTTTAGTCGCCTCTTACGACAAGTTAGGGACACCCGATGGTCAATTCTTATCCCTACCACCAGGGAGAAATATTATTTTATTTTTATTATATTTATTTTATTTTGAATTTATTAGGGGGACTTATTTTATGAATTTTATTATTTAATTTATGTTTCAAAGAACCCTGCACTACCTAAAGCTTCCAAATTTAATTTATTTTTATTATTTTTATTTTATTTTAGATTTATGAAGGGGAAATTATTTTAAGAGTTGTTGGTGTTTAATTTATATTAGAAAGAACCCTGAACTACCTAAAGCTTCAAAATTTAATTTATTTTTATTATTTTTATTTTATTTTAGATTTACGAAGGGGAATTTATTTAAAGAGTTGTTGGTGTTTAATTTATATTAAAAAGAACCCTGAACTACCTAAAGCTTCCAAATTTAATTTATTTTTATTATTTTTATTTGATTTTAGATTTATGATGGGGAATTTATTTTAAGGGTGTTATTTTTTAATTTATGTTTAAAAGAACCCTGAACTACCTAAAGCTTTTAAAATTTAATTGATTTTAAGAGAGAAAATGTTGTAATTAAAGAACTAAAAAATAATTAAAACCAACAGAGACCCGCCACAGGAATTGCATTTTGGGTGATTCACAAAAAACCCCTGAACTACCTAAAGCTATTAAAATTTAATTTATTTGATTTTAGAAGATAAATTGTTGTTATTAATGAATGAAAAAAAATTAAAACCAACAGGGACCCACCTCATGTCCCTTTTAGTCGCCTCTTACGACAGGTTAGGGACACCCGATGGTCAATTCTTATCCCTACCACCAGGGAGAAATATTATTTTATTTTTATTATATTTATTTTATTTTGAATTTATTAGGGGGACTTATTTTATGAATTTTATTATTTAATTTATGTTTCAAAGAACCCTGCACTACCTAAAGCTTCCAAATTTAATTTATTTTTATTATTTTTATTTTATTTTAGATTTATGAAGGGGAAATTATTTTAAGAGTTGTTGGTGTTTAATTTATATTAGAAAGAACCCTGAACTACCTAAAGCTTCAAAATTTAATTTATTTTTATTATTTTTATTTTATTTTAGATTTACGAAGGGGAATTTATTTAAAGAGTTGTTGGTGTTTAATTTATATTAAAAAGAACCCTGAACTACCTAAAGCTTCCAAATTTAAATTTATTTTTATTATTTTTATTTGATTTTAGATTTATGATGGGGAATTTATTTTAAGGGTGTTATTTTTTAATTTAAGTTTAAAAGAACCCTGAACTACCTAAAGCTTTTAAAATTTAATACCAACTGGGACCCCCAAGAAATGTAATTTGAATTATGTCAAAAAATTTATTTGGGGATGAATGTAATTTTATTTTTATTATTTTTATTTTATTTTGGATTGATTAGGGGGACCTTATTTTAAGAAAGTTATGGATTAATTTATGTTTAAAAGAACCCTGCACTACCTAAAGCTTTTAAAATTTAATTTATTTGATTTTAACAGAGAAATTGTTGTAATTTGAGAATTAAAAAATAATTAAAACCCACAGGGACCCGCCACAGGAATTGCATTTTGGGTGATTCACAAAAAACCCCTGAACTACCTAAAGCTATTAAAATTTAATTTATTTGATTTTAGAAGAGAAATTGTTGTTATTAATGAATGAAAAAAAATTAAAACCAACAGGGACCCACCTCATGTCATTTTTAATCGCCTCTTACGACAGGTTAGGGACACCCGATGGTCAATTTTTATCCCTACCACCAGGGAGAAATATAATTTTATTTTTATTATATTTATTTTATTTTGAATTTATTAGGGGGACTTATTTTAAGAATTTTATTATTTAGTTTATGTTTAAAAGAACCCTGCACTACCTAAAGCTTCCAAATTTAATTTATTTTTATTATTTTTATTTTATTTTAGATTTATGAAGGGGAAGTTATTTTAAGGGTGTTATTTTTATTAATTTATGTTTAAAAGAACCCTGAACTATCTAAAGCTTTTAAAATTTAATTGATTTTAAGAGAGAAAATGTTGTAATTTAAGAACTAAAAAATAATTAAAACCAACAGAGACCCGCCACAGGAATTGCATTTTGGGTGATTCACAAAAAACCCCTGAACTACCTAAAGCTATTAAAATTTAATTTATTTGATTTTAGAAGAGAAATTAATGTTATTAATGAATGAAAAAAAATTAAAACCAACAGGGACCCACCTCATGTCCCTTTTAGTCGCCTCTTACGACAGGTTAGGAACACCCGATGGTCAATTCTTATCCCTACCACCAGGGAGAAATATTATTTTATTTTTATTATATTTATTTTATTTTGAATTTATTAGGGGGACTTATTTTATGAATTTTATTATTTAATTTATGTTTCAAAGAACCCTGCACTACCTAAAGCTTCCAAATTTAATTTATTTTTATTATTTTTATTTGATTTTAGATTTATGATGGGGAATTTATTTTAAGGGTGTTATTTTTTAATTTATGTTTAAAAGAACCCTGAACTACCTAAAGCTTTTAAAATTTAATACCAACTGGGACCCCCAAGAAATGCAATTTGAATTATGTCAAAAAATTTATTTGGGGATGAATGTAATTTTATTTTTATTATTTTTATTTTATTTTGGATTGATTAGGGAGACCTTATTTTAAGAAAGTTATGGATTAATTTATGTTTAAAAGAACCCTGCACTACCTAAAGCTTTTAAAATTTAATTTATTTTTATTATTTTTATTTGATTTTAGATTTATGAAGGGGAAATTATTTTAAGAGTTGTTGGTGTTTAATTTATATTAGAAAGAACCCTGAACTACCTAAAGCTTCAAAATTTAATTTATTTTTATTATTTTTATTTTATTTTAGATTTACGAAGGGGAATTTATTTAAAGAGTTGTTGGTGTTTAATTTATATTAAAAAGAACCCTGAACTACCTAAAGCTTCCAAATTTAATTTATTTTTATTATTTTTATTTGATTTTAGATTTATGATGGGGAATTTATTTTAAGGGTGTTATTTTTTAATTTATGTTTAAAAGAACCCTGAACTACCTAAAGCTTTTAAAATTTAATACCAACTGGGACCCCCAAGAAATGCAATTTGAATTATGTCAAAAAATTTATTTGGGGATGAATGTAATTTTATTTTTATTATTTTTATTTTATTTTGGATTGATTAGGGGGACCTTATTTTAAGAAAGTTATGGATTAATTTATGTTTAAAAGAACCCTGCACTACCTAAAGCTTTTAAAATTTAATTTATTTGATTTTAACAGAGAAATTGTTGTAATTTGAGAATTAAAAAATAATTAAAACCCACAGGGACCCGCCACAGGAATTGCATTTTGGGTGATTCACAAAAAACCCCTGAACTACCTAAAGCTATTAAAATTTAATTTATTTGATTTTAGAAGATAAATTGTTGTTATTAATGAATGAAAAAAAATTAAAACCAACAGGGACCCACCTCATGTCCCTTTTAGTCGCCTCTTACGACAGGTTAGGGACACCCGATGGTCAATTCTTATCCCTACCACCAGGGAGAAATATTATTTTATTTTTATTATATTTATTTTATTTTGAATTTATTAGGGGGACTTATTTTATGAATTTTATTATTTAATTTATGTTTCAAAGAACCCTGCACTACCTAAAGCTTCCAAATTTAATTTATTTTTATTATTTTTATTTTATTTTAGATTTATGAAGGGGAAGTTATTTTAAGGGTGTTATTTTTATTAATTTATGTTTAAAAGAACCCTGAACTATCTAAAGCTTTTAAAATTTAATTGATTTTAACAGAGAAATTGTTGTAATTAAAGAACTAAAAAATAATTAAAACCAACAGAGACCCGCCACAGGAATTGCATTTTGGGTGATTCACAAAAAACCCCTGAACTACCTAAAGCTATTAAAATTTAATTTATTTGATTTTAGAAGATAAATTGTTGTTATTAATGAATGAAAAAAAATTAAAACCAACAGGGACCCACCTCATGTCCCTTTTAGTCGCCTCTTACGACAGGTTAGGGACACCCGATGGTCAATTCTTATCCCTACCACCAGGGAGAAATATTATTTTATTTTTATTATATTTATTTTATTTTGAATTTATTAGGGGGACTTATTTTATGAATTTTATTATTTAATTTATGTTTAAAAGAACCCTGCACTACCTAAAGCTTCCAAATTTAATTTATTTTTATTATTTTTATTTTATTTTAGATTTATGAAGGGGAAGTTATTTTAAGGGTGTTATTTTTATTAATTTATGTTTAAAAGAACCCTGAACTATCTAAAGCTTTTAAAATTTAATTGATTTTAAGAGAGAAAATGTTGTAATTTAAGAACTAAAAAATAATTAAAACCAACAGAGACCCGCCACAGGAATTGCATTTTGGGTGATTCACAAAAAACCCCTGAACTACCTAAAGCTATAAAAATTTAATTTATTTGATTTTAGAAGAGAAATTGTTGTTATTAATGAATGAAAAAAAATTAAAACCAACAGGGACCCACCTCATGTCCCTTTTAGTCGCCTCTTACGACAGGTTAGGGACACCCGATGGTCAATTTTTATCCCTACCACCAGGGAGAAATATAATTTTATTTTTATTATATTTATTTTATTTTGAATTTATTAGGGGGACTTATTTTAAGAATTTTATTATTTAGTTTATGTTTAAAAGAACCCTGCACTACCTAAAGCTTCCAAATTTAATTTATTTTTATTATTTTTATTTTATTTTAGATTTATGAAGGGGAAGTTATTTTAAGGGTGTTATTTTTATTAATTTATGTTTAAAAGAACCCTGAACTACCTAAAGCTTTTAAAATTTAATACCAACTGGGACCCCCAAGAAATGCAATTTGAATTATGTCAAAAAATTTATTTGGGGATGAATGTAATTTTATTTTTATTATTTTTATTTTATTTTGGATTGATTAGGGAGACCTTATTTTAAGAAAGTTATGGATTAATTTATGTTTAAAAGAACCCTGCACTACCTAAAGCTTTTAAAATTTAATTTATTTTTATTATTTTTATTTGATTTTAGATTTATGATGGGGAATTTATTTTCAGGGTGTTATTTTTTAATTTATGTTTAAAAGAACCCTGAACTACCTAAAGCTTTTAAAATTTAATTGATTTTAAGAGAGAAAATGTTGTAATTAAAGAACTAAAAAATAATTAAAACCAACAGAGACCCGCCACAGGAATTGCATTTTGGGTGATTCACAAAAAACCCCTGAACTACCTAAAGCTATTAAAATTTAATTTATTTGATTTTAGAAGATAAATTGTTGTTATTAATGAATGAAAAAAAATTAAAACCAACAGGGACCCACCTCATGTCCCTTTTAGTCGCCTCTTACGACAGGTTAGGGACACCCGATGGTCAATTCTTATCCCTACCACCAGGGAGAAATATTATTTTATTTTTATTATATTTATTTTATTTTGAATTTATTAGGGGGACTTATTTTATGAATTTTATTATTTAATTTATGTTTCAAAGAACCCTGCACTACCTAAAGCTTCCAAATTTAATTTATTTTTATTATTTTTATTTTATTTTAGATTTATGAAGGGGAAATTATTTTAAGAGTTGTTGGTGTTTAATTTATATTAGAAAGAACCCTGAACCTCCTTAAAGCTTCAAAATTTAATTTATTTTTATTATTTTTATTTTATTTTAGATTTATGAAGGGGAATTTATTTTAAGAGTTGTTGGTGTTTAATTTATATTAGAAAGAACCCTTAACTACCTAAAGCTTCCAAATTTAATTTATTTTTATTATTTTTATTTTATTTTAGATTTATGAAGGGGAATTTATTTTAAGGGTGTTATTTTTTAATTTATGTTTAAAAGAACCCTGAACTACCTAAAGCTTTTAAAATTTAATACCAACTGGGACCCCCAAGAAATGCAATTTGAATTATGTCAAAAAATTTATTTGGGGATGAATGTTATTTTATTTTTATTATTTTTATTTTATTTTGGATTGATTAGGGGGACCTTATTTTATGAAAGTTATGGATTAATTTATGTTTAAAAGAACCCTGCACTACCTAAAGCTTCCAAATTTAATTTATTTTTATTATTTTTATTTGATTTTAGATTTATGATGGGGAATTTATTTTAAGGGTGTTATTTTTATTAATTTATGTTTAAAAGAACCCTGAACTATCTAAAGCTTTTAAAATTTAATTGATTTTAAGAGAGAAAATGTTGTAATTTAAGAACTAAAAAATAATTAAAACCAACATGGACCCGCCACAGGAATTGCATTTTGGGTGATTCACAAAAAACCCCTGAACTACCTAAAGCTATTAAAATTTAATTTATTTGATTTTAGAAGAGAAATTGTTGTTATTAATGAATGAAAAAAAATTAAAACCAACAGGGACCCACCTCATGTCCCTTTTAGTCGCCTCTTACGACAAGTTAGGGACACCCGATGGTCAATTCTTATCCCTACCACCAGGGAGAAATATTATTTTATTTTTATTATATTTATTTTATTTTGAATTTATTAGGGGGACTTATTTTATGAATTTTATTATTTAATTTATGTTTCAAAGAACCCTGCACTACCTAAAGCTTCCAAATTTAATTTATTTTTATTATTTTTATTTTATTTTAGATTTATGAAGGGGAAATTATTTTAAGAGTTGTTGGTGTTTAATTTATATTAGAAAGAACCCTGAACTACCTAAAGCTTCAAAATTTAATTTATTTTTATTATTTTTATTTTATTTTAGATTTACGAAGGGGAATTTATTTAAAGAGTTGTTGGTGTTTAATTTATATTAAAAAGAACCCTGAACTACCTAAAGCTTCCAAATTTAATTTATTTTTATTATTTTTATTTGATTTTAGATTTATGATGGGGAATTTATTTTAAGGGTGTTATTTTTTAATTTATGTTTAAAAGAACCCTGAACTACCTAAAGCTTTTAAAATTTAATTGATTTTAAGAGAGAAAATGTTGTAATTAAAGAACTAAAAAATAATTAAAACCAACAGAGACCCGCCACAGGAATTGCATTTTGGGTGATTCACAAAAAACCCCTGAACTACCTAAAGCTATTAAAATTTAATTTATTTGATTTTAGAAGATAAATTGTTGTTATTAATGAATGAAAAAAAATTAAAACCAACAGGGACCCACCTCATGTCCCTTTTAGTCGCCTCTTACGACAGGTTAGGGACACCCGATGGTCAATTCTTATCCCTACCACCAGGGAGAAATATTATTTTATTTTTATTATATTTATTTTATTTTGAATTTATTAGGGGGACTTATTTTATGAATTTTATTATTTAATTTATGTTTCAAAGAACCCTGCACTACCTAAAGCTTCCAAATTTAATTTATTTTTATTATTTTTATTTTATTTTAGATTTATGAAGGGGAAATTATTTTAAGAGTTGTTGGTGTTTAATTTATATTAGAAAGAACCCTGAACTACCTAAAGCTTCAAAATTTAATTTATTTTTATTATTTTTATTTTATTTTAGATTTACGAAGGGGAATTTATTTAAAGAGTTGTTGGTGTTTAATTTATATTAAAAAGAACCCTGAACTACCTAAAGCTTCCAAATTTAAATTTATTTTTATTATTTTTATTTGATTTTAGATTTATGATGGGGAATTTATTTTAAGGGTGTTATTTTTTAATTTAAGTTTAAAAGAACCCTGAACTACCTAAAGCTTTTAAAATTTAATACCAACTGGGACCCCCAAGAAATGTAATTTGAATTATGTCAAAAAATTTATTTGGGGATGAATGTAATTTTATTTTTATTATTTTTATTTTATTTTGGATTGATTAGGGGGACCTTATTTTAAGAAAGTTATGGATTAATTTATGTTTAAAAGAACCCTGCACTACCTAAAGCTTTTAAAATTTAATTTATTTGATTTTAACAGAGAAATTGTTGTAATTTGAGAATTAAAAAATAATTAAAACCCACAGGGACCCGCCACAGGAATTGCATTTTGGGTGATTCACAAAAAACCCCTGAACTACCTAAAGCTATTAAAATTTAATTTATTTGATTTTAGAAGAGAAATTGTTGTTATTAATGAATGAAAAAAAATTAAAACCAACAGGGACCCACCTCATGTCCCTTTTAATCGCCTCTTACGACAGGTTAGGGACACCCGATGGTCAATTTTTATCCCTACCACCAGGGAGAAATATAATTTTATTTTTATTATATTTATTTTATTTTGAATTTATTAGGGGGACTTATTTTAAGAATTTTATTATTTAGTTTATGTTTAAAAGAACCCTGCACTACCTAAAGCTTCCAAATTTAATTTATTTTTATTATTTTTATTTTATTTTAGATTTATGAAGGGGAAGTTATTTTAAGGGTGTTATTTTTATTAATTTATGTTTAAAAGAACCCTGAACTATCTAAAGCTTTTAAAATTTAATTGATTTTAAGAGAGAAAATGTTGTAATTTAAGAACTAAAAAATAATTAAAACCAACAGAGACCCGCCACAGGAATTGCATTTTGGGTGATTCACAAAAAACCCCTGAACTACCTAAAGCTATTAAAATTTAATTTATTTGATTTTAGAAGAGAAATTGTTGTTATTAATGAATGAAAAAAAATTAAAACCAACAGGGACCCACCTCATGTCCCTTTTAGTCGCCTCTTACGACAGGTTAGGGACACCCGATGGTCAATTCTTATCCCTACCACCAGGGAGAAATATTATTTTATTTTGAATTTATTAGGGGGACTTATTTTATGAATTTTATTATTTAATTTATGTTTCAAAGAACCCTGCACTACCTAAAGCTTCCAAATTTAATTTATTTTTATTATTTTTATTTTATTTTAGATTTATGAAGGGGAAATTATTTTAAGAGTTGTTGGTGTTTAATTTATATTAGAAAGAACCCTGAACTACCTAAAGCTTCAAAATTTAATTTATTTTTATTATTTTTATTTTATTTTAGATTTACGAAGGGGAATTTATTTAAAGAGTTGTTGGTGTTTAATTTATATTAAAAAGAACCCTGAACTACCTAAAGCTTCCAAATTTAAATTTATTTTTATTATTTTTATTTGATTTTAGATTTATGATGGGGAATTTATTTTAAGGGTGTTATTTTTAAATTTATGTTTAAAAGAACCCTGAACTACCTAAAGCTTTTAAAATTTAATACCAACTGGGACCCCCAAGAAATGTAATTTGAATTATGTCAAAAAATTTATTTGGGGATGAATGTAATTTTATTTTTATTATTTTTATTTTATTTTGGATTGATTAGGGGGACCTTATTTTAAGAAAGTTATGGATTAATTTATGTTTAAAAGAACCCTGCACTACCTAAAGCTTTTAAAATTTAATTTATTTGATTTTAACAGAGAAATTGTTGTAATTTGAGAATTAAAAAATAATTAAAACCCACAGGGACCCGCCACAGGAATTGCATTTTGGGTGATTCACAAAAAACCCCTGAACTACCTAAAGCTATTAAAATTTAATTTATTTGATTTTAGAAGAGAAATTGTTGTTATTAATGAATGAAAAAAAATTAAAACCAACAGGGACCCACCTCATGTCCCTTTTAGTCGCCTCTTACGACAGGTTAGGGACACCCGATGGTCAATTTTTATCCCTACCACCAGGGAGAAATATAATTTTATTTTTATTATATTTATTTTATTTTGAATTTATTAGGGGGACTTATTTTAAGAATTTTATTATTTAGTCTATGTTTAAAAGAACCCTGCACTACCTAAAGCTTCCAAATTTAATTTATTTTTATTATTTTTATTTTATTTTAGATTTATGAAGGGGAAGTTATTTTAAGGGTGTTATTTTTATTAATTTATGTTTAAAAGAACCCTGAACTATCTAAAGCTTTTAAAATTTAATTGATTTTAAGAGAGAAAATGTTGTAATTTAAGAACTAAAAAATAATTAAAACCAACAGAGACCCGCCACAGGAATTGCATTTTGGGTGATTCACAAAAAACCCCTGAACTACCTAAAGCTATTAAAATTTAATTTATTTGATTTTAGAAGAGAAATTGTTGTTATTAATGAATGAAAAAAAATTAAAACCAACAGGGACCCACCTCATGTCCCTTTTAGTCGCCTCTTACGACAGGTTAGGGACACCCGATGGTCAATTCTTATCCCTACCACCAGGGAGAAATATTATTTTATTTTGAATTTATTAGGGGGACTTATTTTATGAATTTTATTATTTAATTTATGTTTCAAAGAACCCTGCACTACCTAAAGCTTCCAAATTTAATTTATTTTTATTATTTTTATTTTATTTTAGATTTATGAAGGGGAAATTATTTTAAGAGTTGTTGGTGTTTAATTTATATTAGAAAGAACCCTGAACTACCTAAAGCTTCAAAATTTAATTTATTTTTATTATTTTTATTTTATTTTAGATTTACGAAGGGGAATTTATTTAAAGAGTTGTTGGTGTTTAATTTATATTAAAAAGAACCCTGAACTACCTAAAGCTTCTAAATTTAATTTATTTTTATTATTTTTATTTGATTTTAGATTTATGATGGGGAATTTATTTTAAGGGTGTTATTTTTTAATTTATGTTTAAAAGAACCCTGAACTACCTAAAGCTTTTAAAATTTAATACCAACTGGGACCCCCAAGAAATGCAATTTGAATTATGTCAAAAAATTTATTTGGGGATGAATGTAATTTTATTTTTATTATTTTTATTTTATTTTGGATTGATTAGGGGGACCTTATTTAAAGAAAGTTATGGATTAATTTATGTTTAAAAGAACCCTGCACTACCTAAAGCTTTTAAAATTTAATTTATTTGATTTTAACAGAGAAATTGTTGTAATTTGAGAATTAAAAAATAATTAAAACCCACAGGGACCCGCCACAGGAATTGCATTTTGGGTGATTCACAAAAAACCCCTGAACTACCTAAAGCTATTAAAATTTAATTTATTTGATTTTAGAAGAGAAATTGTTGTTATTAATGAATGAAAAAAAATTAAAACCAACAGGGACCCACCTCATGTCCCTTTTAGTCGCCTCTTACGACAGGTTAGGGACACCCGATGGTCAATTTTTATCCCTACCACCAGGGAGAAATATAATTTTATTTTTATTATATTTATTTTATTTTGAATTTATTAGGGGGACTTATTTTAAGAATTTTATTATTTAGTTTATGTTTAAAAGAACCCTGCACTACCTAAAGCTTCCAAATTTAATTTATTTTTATTATTTTTATTTTATTTTAGATTTATGAAGGGGAAGTTATTTTAAGGGTGTTATTTTTATTAATTTATGTTTAAAAGAACCCTGAACTATCTAAAGCTTTTAAAATTTAATTGATTTTAAGAGAGAAAATGTTGTAATTAAAGAACTAAAAAATAATTAAAACCAACAGAGACCCGCCACAGGAATTGCATTTTGGGTGATTCACAAAAAACCCCTGAACTACCTAAAGCTATTAAAATTTAATTTATTTGATTTTAGAAGATAAATTGTTGTTATTAATGAATGAAAAAAAATTAAAACCAACAGGGACCCACCTCATGTCCCTTTTAGTCGCCTCTTACGACAGGTTAGGGACACCCGATGGTCAATTCTTATCCCTACCACCAGGGAGAAATATTATTTTATTTTTATTATATTTATTTTATTTTGAATTTATTAGGGGGACTTATTTTATGAATTTTATTATTTAATTTATGTTTCAAAGAACCCTGCACTACCTAAAGCTTCCAAATTTAATTTATTTTTATTATTTTTATTTTATTTTAGATTTATGAAGGGGAAATTATTTTAAGAGTTGTTGGTGTTTAATTTATATTAGAAAGAACCCTGAACTACCTAAAGCTTCAAAATTTAATTTATTTTTATTATTTTTATTTTATTTTAGATTTACGAAGGGGAATTTATTTAAAGAGTTGTTGGTGTTTAATTTATATTAAAAAGAACCCTGAACTACCTAAAGCTTCCAAATTTAATTTATTTTTATTATTTTTATTTGATTTTAGATTTATGATGGGGAATTTATTTTAAGGGTGTTATTTTTTAATTTATGTTTAAAAGAACCCTGAACTACCTAAAGCTTTTAAAATTTAATACCAACTGGGACCCCCAAGAAATGCAATTTGAATTATGTCAAAAAATTTATTTGGGGATGAATGTAATTTTATTTTTATTATTTTTATTTTATTTTGGATTGATTAGGGGGACCTTATTTTAAGAAAGTTATGGATTAATTTATGTTTAAAAGAACCCTGCACTACCTAAAGCTTTTAAAATTTAATTTATTTGATTTTAACAGAGAAATTGTTGTAATTTGAGAATTAAAAAATAATTAAAACCCACAGGGACCCGCCACAGGAATTGCATTTTGGGTGATTCACAAAAAACCCCTGAACTACCTAAAGCTATTAAAATTTAATTTATTTGATTTTAGAAGAGAAATTGTTGTTATTAATGAATGAAAAAAAATTAAAACCAACAGGGACCCACCTCATGTCCCTTTTAGTCGCCTCTTACGACAGGTTAGGGACACCCGATGGTCAATTTTTATCCCTACCACCAGGGAGAAATATAATTTTATTTTTATTATATTTATTTTATTTTGAATTTATTAGGGGGACTTATTTTAAGAATTTTATTATTTAGTTTATGTTTAAAAGAACCCTGCACTACCTAAAGCTTCCAAATTTAATTTATTTTTATTATTTTTATTTTATTTTAGATTTATGAAGGGGAAATTATTTTAAGAGTTGTTGGTGTTTAATTTATATTAGAAAGAACCCTGAACTACCTAAAGCTTCAAAATTTAATTTATTTTTATTATTTTTATTTTATTTTAGATTTACGAAGGGGAATTTATTTAAAGAGTTGTTGGTGTTTAATTTATATTAAAAAGAACCCTGAACTACCTAAAGCTTCCAAATTTAAATTTATTTTTATTATTTTTATTTGATTTTAGATTTATGATGGGGAATTTATTTTAAGGGTGTTATTTTTTAATTTATGTTTAAAAGAACCCTGAACTACCTAAAGCTTTTAAAATTTAATACCAACTGGGACCCCCAAGAAATGTAATTTGAATTATGTCAAAAAATTTATTTGGGGATGAATGTAATTTTATTTTTATTATTTTTATTTTATTTTGGATTGATTAGGGGGACCTTATTTTAAGAAAGTTATGGATTAATTTATGTTTAAAAGAACCCTGCACTACCTAAAGCTTTTAAAATTTAATTAATTTGATTTTAACAGAGAAATTGTTGTAATTTGAGAATTAAAAAATAATTAAAACCCACAGGGACCCGCCACAGGAATTGCATTTTGGGTGATTCACAAAAAACCCCTGAACTACCTAAAGCTATTAAAATTTAATTTATTTGATTTTAGAAGAGAAATTGTTGTTATTAATGAATGAAAAAAAATTAAAACCAACAGGGACCCACCTCATGTCCCTTTTAGTCGCCTCTTACGACAGGTTAGGGACACCCGATGGTCAATTCTTATCCCTACCACCAGGGAGAAATATAATTTTATTTTTATTATATTTATTTTATTTTGAATTTATTAGGGGGACTTATTTTAAGAATTTTATTATTTAGTCTATGTTTAAAAGAACCCTGCACTACCTAAAGCTTCCAAATTTAATTTATTTTTATTATTTTTATTTTATTTTAGATTTATGAAGGGGAAGTTATTTTAAGGGTGTTATTTTTATTAATTTATGTTTAAAAGAACCCTGAACTATCTAAAGCTTTTAAAATTTAATTGATTTTAAGAGAGAAAATGTTGTAATTTAAGAACTAAAAAATAATTAAAACCAACAGAGACCCGCCACAGGAATTGCATTTTGGGTGATTCACAAAAAACCCCTGAACTACCTAAAGCTATTAAAATTTAATTTATTTGATTTTAGAAGAGAAATTGTTGTTATTAATGAATGAAAAAAAATTAAAACCAACAGGGACCCACCTCATGTCCCTTTTAGTCGCCTCTTACGACAGGTTAGGGACACCCGATGGTCAATTCTTATCCCTACCACCAGGGAGAAATATTATTTTATTTTTATTATATTTATTTTATTTTGAATTTATTAGGGGGACTTATTTTATGAATTTTATTATTTAATTTATGTTTCAAAGAACCCTGCACTACCTAAAGCTTCCAAATTTAATTTATTTTTATTATTTTTATTTTATTTTAGATTTATGAAGGGGAAATTATTTTAAGAGTTGTTGGTGTTTAATTTATATTAGAAAGAACCCTGAACTACCTAAAGCTTCAAAATTTAATTTATTTTTATTATTTTTATTTTATTTTAGATTTACGAAGGGGAATTTATTTAAAGAGTTGTTGGTGTTTAATTTATATTAAAAAGAACCCTGAACTACCTAAAGCTTCCAAATTTAAATTTATTTTTATTATTTTTATTTGATTTTAGATTTATGATGGGGAATTTATTTTAAGGGTGTTATTTTTTAATTTAAGTTTAAAAGAACCCTGAACTACCTAAAGCTTTTAAAATTTAATACCAACTGGGACCCCCAAGAAATGTAATTTGAATTATGTCAAAAAATTTATTTGGGGATGAATGTAATTTTATTTTTATTATTTTTATTTTATTTTGGATTGATTAGGGGGACCTTATTTTAAGAAAGTTATGGATTAATTTATGTTTAAAAGAACCCTGCACTACCTAAAGCTTTTAAAATTTAATTTATTTGATTTTAACAGAGAAATTGTTGTAATTTGAGAATTAAAAAATAATTAAAACCCACAGGGACCCGCCACAGGAATTGCATTTTGGGTGATTCACAAAAAACCCCTGAACTACCTAAAGCTATTAAAATTTAATTTATTTGATTTTAGAAGAGAAATTGTTGTTATTAATGAATGAAAAAAAATTAAAACCAACAGGGACCCACCTCATGTCCCTTTTAATCGCCTCTTACGACAGGTTAGGGACACCCGATGGTCAATTTTTATCCCTACCACCAGGGAGAAATATAATTTTATTTTTATTATATTTATTTTATTTTGAATTTATTAGGGGGACTTATTTTAAGAATTTTATTATTTAGTTTATGTTTAAAAGAACCCTGCACTACCTAAAGCTTCCAAATTTAATTTATTTTTATTATTTTTATTTTATTTTAGATTTATGAAGGGGAAGTTATTTTAAGGGTGTTATTTTTATTAATTTATGTTTAAAAGAACCCTGAACTATCTAAAGCTTTTAAAATTTAATTGATTTTAAGAGAGAAAATGTTGTAATTTAAGAACTAAAAAATAATTAAAACCAACAGAGACCCGCCACAGGAATTGCATTTTGGGTGATTCACAAAAAACCCCTGAACTACCTAAAGCTATTAAAATTTAATTTATTTGATTTTAGAAGAGAAATTGTTGTTATTAATGAATGAAAAAAAATTAAAACCAACAGGGACCCACCTCATGTCCCTTTTAGTCGCCTCTTACGACAGGTTAGGAACACCCGATGTTCAATTCTTATCCCTACCACCAGGGAGAAATATTATTTTATTTTTATTATATTTATTTTATTTTGAATTTATTAGGGGGACTTATTTTATGAA
Organism: Periphyllus acericola; assembly: GCA_949715065.1. NCBI lineage: Eukaryota > Metazoa > Arthropoda > Insecta > Hemiptera > Aphididae > Periphyllus > Periphyllus acericola. The sequence goes on from OX454271.1 coordinate 9,784,496, forward strand.
TTTTATTATTTAATTTATGTTTCAAAGAACCCTGCACTACCTAAAGCTTCCAAATTTAATTTATTTTTATTATTTTTATTTGATTTTAGATTTATGATGGGGAATTTATTTTAAGGGTATTATTTTTTAATTTATGTTTAAAAGAACCCTGAACTACCTAAAGCTTTTAAAATTTAATACCAACTGGGACCCCCAAGAAATGCAATTTGAATTATGTCAAAAAATTTATTTGGGGATGAATGTAATTTTATTTTTATTATTTTTATTTTATTTTGGATTGATTAGGGAGACCTTATTTTAAGAAAGTTATGGATTAATTTATGTTTAAAAGAACCCTGCACTACCTAAAGCTTTTAAAATTTAATTTATTTTTATTATTTTTATTTGATTTTAGATTTATGAAGGGGAAATTATTTTAAGAGTTGTTGGTGTTTAATTTATATTAGAAAGAACCCTGAACTACCTAAAGCTTCAAAATTTAATTTATTTTTATTATTTTTATTTTATTTTAGATTTACGAAGGGGAATTTATTTAAAGAGTTGTTGGTGTTTAATTTATATTAAAAAGAACCCTGAACTACCTAAAGCTTCCAAATTTAATTTATTTTTATTATTTTTATTTGATTTTAGATTTATGATGGGGAATTTATTTTAAGGGTGTTATTTTTTAATTTATGTTTAAAAGAACCCTGAACTACCTAAAGCTTTTAAAATTTAATACCAACTGGGACCCCCAAGAAATGCAATTTGAATTATGTCAAAAAATTTATTTGGGGATGAATGTAATTTTATTTTTATTATTTTTATTTTATTTTGGATTGATTAGGGGGACCTTATTTTAAGAAAGTTATGGATTAATTTATGTTTAAAAGAACCCTGCACTACCTAAAGCTTTTAAAATTTAATTTATTTGATTTTAACAGAGAAATTGTTGTAATTTGAGAATTAAAAAATAATTAAAACCCACAGGGACCCGCCACAGGAATTGCATTTTGGGTGATTCACAAAAAACCCCTGAACTACCTAAAGCTATTAAAATTTAATTTATTTGAATTTAGAAGAGAAATTGTTGTTATTAATGAATGAAAAAAAATTAAAACCAACAGGGACCCACCTCATGTCCCTTTTAGTCGCCTCTTACGACAGGTTAGGGACACCCGATGGTCAATTTTTATCCCTACCACCAGGGAGAAATATAATTTTATTTTTATTATATTTATTTTATTTTGAATTTATTAGGGGGACTTATTTTAAGAATTTTATTATTTAGTCTATGTTTAAAAGAACCCTGCACTACCTAAAGCTTCCAAATTTAATTTATTTTTATTATTTTTATTTTATTTTAGATTTATGAAGGGGAAGTTATTTTAAGGGTGTTATTTTTATTAATTTATGTTTAAAAGAACCCTGAACTATCTAAAGCTTTTAAAATTTAATTGATTTTAAGAGAGAAAATGTTGTAATTTAAGAACTAAAAAATAATTAAAACCAACAGAGACCCGCCACAGGAATTGCATTTTGGGTGATTCACAAAAAACCCCTGAACTACCTAAAGCTATTAAAATTTAATTTATTTGATTTTAGAAGAGAAATTGTTGTTATTAATGAATGAAAAAAAATTAAAACCAACAGGGGACCCACCTCATGTCCCTTTTAGTCGCCTCTTACGACAGGTTAGGGACACCCGATGGTCAATTCTTATCCCTACCACCAGGGAGAAATATTATTTTATTTTGAATTTATTAGGGGGACTTATTTTATGAATTTTATTATTTAATTTATGTTTCAAAGAACCCTGCACTACCTAAAGCTTCCAAATTTAATTTATTTTTATTATTTTTATTTTATTTTAGATTTATGAAGGGGAAATTATTTTAAGAGTTGTTGGTGTTTAATTTATATTAGAAAGAACCCTGAACTACCTAAAGCTTCAAAATTTAATTTATTTTTATTATTTTTATTTTATTTTAGATTTACGAAGGGGAATTTATTTAAAGAGTTGTTGGTGTTTAATTTATATTAAAAAGAACCCTGAACTACCTAAAGCTTCCAAATTTAAATTTATTTTTATTATTTTTATTTGATTTTAGATTTATGATGGGGAATTTATTTTAAGGGTGTTATTTTTTAATTTAAGTTTAAAAGAACCCTGAACTACCTAAAGCTTTTAAAATTTAATACCAACTGGGACCCCCAAGAAATGTAATTTGAATTATGTCAAAAAATTTATTTGGGGATGAATGTAATTTTATTTTTATTATTTTTATTTTATTTTGGATTGATTAGGGGGACCTTATTTTAAGAAAGTTATGGATTAATTTATGTTTAAAAGAACCCTGCACTACCTAAAGCTTTTAAAATTTAATTTATTTGATTTTAACAGAGAAATTGTTGTAATTTGAGAATTAAAAAATAATTAAAACCCACAGGGACCCGCCACAGGAATTGCATTTTGGGTGATTCACAAAAAACCCCTGAACTACCTAAAGCTATTAAAATTTAATTTATTTGATTTTAGAAGAGAAATTGTTGTTATTAATGAATGAAAAAAAATTAAAACCAACAGGGACCCACCTCATGTCCCTTTTAATCGCCTCTTACGACAGGTTAGGGACACCCGATGGTCAATTTTTATCCCTACCACCAGGGAGAAATATAATTTTATTTTTATTATATTTATTTTATTTTGAATTTATTAGGGGGACTTATTTTAAGAATTTTATTATTTAGTTTATGTTTAAAAGAACCCTGCACTACCTAAAGCTTCCAAATTTAATTTATTTTTATTATTTTTATTTTATTTTAGATTTATGAAGGGGAAGTTATTTTAAGGGTGTTATTTTTATTAATTTATGTTTAAAAGAACCCTGAACTATCTAAAGCTTTTAAAATTTAATTGATTTTAAGAGAGAAAATGTTGTAATTTAAGAACTAAAAAATAATTAAAACCAACAGAGACCCGCCACAGGAATTGCATTTTGGGTGATTCACAAAAAACCCCTGAACTACCTAAAGCTATTAAAATTTAATTTATTTGATTTTAGAAGAGAAATTGTTGTTATTAATGAATGAAAAAAAATTAAAACCAACAGGGACCCACCTCATGTCCCTTTTAGTCGCCTCTTACGACAGGTTAGGAACACCCGATGTTCAATTCTTATCCCTACCACCAGGGAGAAATATTATTTTATTTTTATTATATTTATTTTATTTTGAATTTATTAGGGGGACTTATTTTATGAATTTTATTATTTAATTTATGTTTCAAAGAACCCTGCACTACCTAAAGCTTCCAAATTTAATTTATTTTTATTATTTTTATTTGATTTTAGATTTATGATGGGGAATTTATTTTAAGGGTATTATTTTTTAATTTATGTTTAAAAGAACCCTGAACTACCTAAAGCTTTTAAAATTTAATACCAACTGGGACCCCCAAGAAATGCAATTTGAATTATGTCAAAAAATTTATTTGGGGATGAATGTAATTTTATTTTTATTATTTTTATTTTATTTTGGATTGATTAGGGAGACCTTATTTTAAGAAAGTTATGGATTAATTTATGTTTAAAAGAACCCTGCACTACCTAAAGCTTTTAAAATTTAATTTATTTTTATTATTTTTATTTGATTTTAGATTTATGAAGGGGAAATTATTTTAAGAGTTGTTGGTGTTTAATTTATATTAGAAAGAACCCTGAACTACCTAAAGCTTCAAAATTTAATTTATTTTTATTATTTTTATTTTATTTTAGATTTACGAAGGGGAATTTATTTAAAGAGTTGTTGGTGTTTAATTTATATTAAAAAGAACCCTGAACTACCTAAAGCTTCCAAATTTAATTTATTTTTATTATTTTTATTTGATTTTAGATTTATGATGGGGAATTTATTTTAAGGGTGTTATTTTTTAATTTATGTTTAAAAGAACCCTGAACTACCTAAAGCTTTTAAAATTTAATACCAACTGGGACCCCCAAGAAATGCAATTTGAATTATGTCAAAAAATTTATTTGGGGATGAATGTAATTTTATTTTTATTATTTTTATTTTATTTTGGATTGATTAGGGGGACCTTATTTTAAGAAAGTTATGGATTAATTTATGTTTAAAAGAACCCTGCACTACCTAAAGCTTTTAAAATTTAATTTATTTGATTTTAACAGAGAAATTGTTGTAATTTGAGAATTAAAAAATAATTAAAACCCACAGGGACCCGCCACAGGAATTGCATTTTGGGTGATTCACAAAAAACCCCTGAACTACCTAAAGCTATTAAAATTTAATTTATTTGAATTTAGAAGAGAAATTGTTGTTATTAATGAATGAAAAAAAATTAAAACCAACAGGGACCCACCTCATGTCCCTTTTAGTCGCCTCTTACGACAGGTTAGGGACACCCGATGGTCAATTTTTATCCCTACCACCAGGGAGAAATATAATTTTATTTTTATTATATTTATTTTATTTTGAATTTATTAGGGGGACTTATTTTAAGAATTTTATTATTTAGTCTATGTTTAAAAGAACCCTGCACTACCTAAAGCTTCCAAATTTAATTTATTTTTATTATTTTTATTTTATTTTAGATTTATGAAGGGGAAGTTATTTTAAGGGTGTTATTTTTATTAATTTATGTTTAAAAGAACCCTGAACTATCTAAAGCTTTTAAAATTTAATTGATTTTAAGAGAGAAAATGTTGTAATTTAAGAACTAAAAAATAATTAAAACCAACAGAGACCCGCCACAGGAATTGCATTTTGGGTGATTCACAAAAAACCCCTGAACTACCTAAAGCTATTAAAATTTAATTTATTTGATTTTAGAAGAGAAATTGTTGTTATTAATGAATGAAAAAAAATTAAAACCAACAGGGGACCCACCTCATGTCCCTTTTAGTCGCCTCTTACGACAGGTTAGGGACACCCGATGGTCAATTCTTATCCCTACCACCAGGGAGAAATATTATTTTATTTTGAATTTATTAGGGGGACTTATTTTATGAATTTTATTATTTAATTTATGTTTCAAAGAACCCTGCACTACCTAAAGCTTCCAAATTTAATTTATTTTTATTATTTTTATTTTATTTTAGATTTATGAAGGGGAAATTATTTTAAGAGTTGTTGGTGTTTAATTTATATTAGAAAGAACCCTGAACTACCTAAAGCTTCAAAATTTAATTTATTTTTATTATTTTTATTTTATTTTAGATTTACGAAGGGGAATTTATTTAAAGAGTTGTTGGTGTTTAATTTATATTAAAAAGAACCCTGAACTACCTAAAGCTTCCAAATTTAAATTTATTTTTATTATTTTTATTTGATTTTAGATTTATGATGGGGAATTTATTTTAAGGGTGTTATTTTTAAATTTATGTTTAAAAGAACCCTGAACTACCTAAAGCTTTTAAAATTTAATACCAACTGGGACCCCCAAGAAATGTAATTTGAATTATGTCAAAAAATTTATTTGGGGATGAATGTAATTTTATTTTTATTATTTTTATTTTATTTTGGATTGATTAGGGGGACCTTATTTTAAGAAAGTTATGGATTAATTTATGTTTAAAAGAACCCTGCACTACCTAAAGCTTTTAAAATTTAATTTATTTGATTTTAACAGAGAAATTGTTGTAATTTGAGAATTAAAAAATAATTAAAACCCACAGGGACCCGCCACAGGAATTGCATTTTGGGTGATTCACAAAAAACCCCTGAACTACCTAAAGCTATTAAAATTTAATTTATTTGATTTTAGAAGAGAAATTGTTGTTATTAATGAATGAAAAAAAATTAAAACCAACAGGGACCCACCTCATGTCCCTTTTAGTCGCCTCTTACGACAGGTTAGGGACACCCGATGGTCAATTTTTATCCCTACCACCAGGGAGAAATATAATTTTATTTTTATTATATTTATTTTATTTTGAATTTATTAGGGGGACTTATTTTAAGAATTTTATTATTTAGTCTATGTTTAAAAGAACCCTGCACTACCTAAAGCTTCCAAATTTAATTTATTTTTATTATTTTTATTTTATTTTAGATTTATGAAGGGGAAGTTATTTTAAGGGTGTTATTTTTATTAATTTATGTTTAAAAGAACCCTGAACTATCTAAAGCTTTTAAAATTTAATTGATTTTAAGAGAGAAAATGTTGTAATTTAAGAACTAAAAAATAATTAAAACCAACAGAGACCCGCCACAGGAATTGCATTTTGGGTGATTCACAAAAAACCCCTGAACTACCTAAAGCTATTAAAATTTAATTTATTTGATTTTAGAAGAGAAATTGTTGTTATTAATGAATGAAAAAAAATTAAAACCAACAGGGACCCACCTCATGTCCCTTTTAGTCGCCTCTTACGACAGGTTAGGGACACCCGATGGTCAATTCTTATCCCTACCACCAGGGAGAAATATTATTTTATTTTGAATTTATTAGGGGGACTTATTTTATGAATTTTATTATTTAATTTATGTTTCAAAGAACCCTGCACTACCTAAAGCTTCCAAATTTAATTTATTTTTATTATTTTTATTTTATTTTAGATTTATGAAGGGGAAATTATTTTAAGAGTTGTTGGTGTTTAATTTATATTAGAAAGAACCCTGAACTACCTAAAGCTTCAAAATTTAATTTATTTTTATTATTTTTATTTTATTTTAGATTTACGAAGGGGAATTTATTTAAAGAGTTGTTGGTGTTTAATTTATATTAAAAAGAACCCTGAACTACCTAAAGCTTCTAAATTTAATTTATTTTTATTATTTTTATTTGATTTTAGATTTATGATGGGGAATTTATTTTAAGGGTGTTATTTTTTAATTTATGTTTAAAAGAACCCTGAACTACCTAAAGCTTTTAAAATTTAATACCAACTGGGACCCCCAAGAAATGCAATTTGAATTATGTCAAAAAATTTATTTGGGGATGAATGTAATTTTATTTTTATTATTTTTATTTTATTTTGGATTGATTAGGGGGACCTTATTTAAAGAAAGTTATGGATTAATTTATGTTTAAAAGAACCCTGCACTACCTAAAGCTTTTAAAATTTAATTTATTTGATTTTAACAGAGAAATTGTTGTAATTTGAGAATTAAAAAATAATTAAAACCCACAGGGACCCGCCACAGGAATTGCATTTTGGGTGATTCACAAAAAACCCCTGAACTACCTAAAGCTATTAAAATTTAATTTATTTGATTTTAGAAGAGAAATTGTTGTTATTAATGAATGAAAAAAAATTAAAACCAACAGGGACCCACCTCATGTCCCTTTTAGTCGCCTCTTACGACAGGTTAGGGACACCCGATGGTCAATTTTTATCCCTACCACCAGGGAGAAATATAATTTTATTTTTATTATATTTATTTTATTTTGAATTTATTAGGGGGACTTATTTTAAGAATTTTATTATTTAGTTTATGTTTAAAAGAACCCTGCACTACCTAAAGCTTCCAAATTTAATTTATTTTTATTATTTTTATTTTATTTTAGATTTATGAAGGGGAAGTTATTTTAAGGGTGTTATTTTTATTAATTTATGTTTAAAAGAACCCTGAACTATCTAAAGCTTTTAAAATTTAATTGATTTTAAGAGAGAAAATGTTGTAATTAAAGAACTAAAAAATAATTAAAACCAACAGAGACCCGCCACAGGAATTGCATTTTGGGTGATTCACAAAAAACCCCTGAACTACCTAAAGCTATTAAAATTTAATTTATTTGATTTTAGAAGATAAATTGTTGTTATTAATGAATGAAAAAAAATTAAAACCAACAGGGACCCACCTCATGTCCCTTTTAGTCGCCTCTTACGACAGGTTAGGGACACCCGATGGTCAATTCTTATCCCTACCACCAGGGAGAAATATTATTTTATTTTTATTATATTTATTTTATTTTGAATTTATTAGGGGGACTTATTTTATGAATTTTATTATTTAATTTATGTTTCAAAGAACCCTGCACTACCTAAAGCTTCCAAATTTAATTTATTTTTATTATTTTTATTTTATTTTAGATTTATGAAGGGGAAATTATTTTAAGAGTTGTTGGTGTTTAATTTATATTAGAAAGAACCCTGAACTACCTAAAGCTTCAAAATTTAATTTATTTTTATTATTTTTATTTTATTTTAGATTTACGAAGGGGAATTTATTTAAAGAGTTGTTGGTGTTTAATTTATATTAAAAAGAACCCTGAACTACCTAAAGCTTCCAAATTTAATTTATTTTTATTATTTTTATTTGATTTTAGATTTATGATGGGGAATTTATTTTAAGGGTGTTATTTTTTAATTTATGTTTAAAAGAACCCTGAACTACCTAAAGCTTTTAAAATTTAATACCAACTGGGACCCCCAAGAAATGCAATTTGAATTATGTCAAAAAATTTATTTGGGGATGAATGTAATTTTATTTTTATTATTTTTATTTTATTTTGGATTGATTAGGGGGACCTTATTTTAAGAAAGTTATGGATTAATTTATGTTTAAAAGAACCCTGCACTACCTAAAGCTTTTAAAATTTAATTTATTTGATTTTAACAGAGAAATTGTTGTAATTTGAGAATTAAAAAATAATTAAAACCCACAGGGACCCGCCACAGGAATTGCATTTTGGGTGATTCACAAAAAACCCCTGAACTACCTAAAGCTATTAAAATTTAATTTATTTGATTTTAGAAGAGAAATTGTTGTTATTAATGAATGAAAAAAAATTAAAACCAACAGGGACCCACCTCATGTCCCTTTTAGTCGCCTCTTACGACAGGTTAGGGACACCCGATGGTCAATTTTTATCCCTACCACCAGGGAGAAATATAATTTTATTTTTATTATATTTATTTTATTTTGAATTTATTAGGGGGACTTATTTTAAGAATTTTATTATTTAGTTTATGTTTAAAAGAACCCTGCACTACCTAAAGCTTCCAAATTTAATTTATTTTTATTATTTTTATTTTATTTTAGATTTATGAAGGGGAAATTATTTTAAGAGTTGTTGGTGTTTAATTTATATTAGAAAGAACCCTGAACTACCTAAAGCTTCAAAATTTAATTTATTTTTATTATTTTTATTTTATTTTAGATTTACGAAGGGGAATTTATTTAAAGAGTTGTTGGTGTTTAATTTATATTAAAAAGAACCCTGAACTACCTAAAGCTTCCAAATTTAAATTTATTTTTATTATTTTTATTTGATTTTAGATTTATGATGGGGAATTTATTTTAAGGGTGTTATTTTTTAATTTATGTTTAAAAGAACCCTGAACTACCTAAAGCTTTTAAAATTTAATACCAACTGGGACCCCCAAGAAATGTAATTTGAATTATGTCAAAAAATTTATTTGGGGATGAATGTAATTTTATTTTTATTATTTTTATTTTATTTTGGATTGATTAGGGGGACCTTATTTTAAGAAAGTTATGGATTAATTTATGTTTAAAAGAACCCTGCACTACCTAAAGCTTTTAAAATTTAATTAATTTGATTTTAACAGAGAAATTGTTGTAATTTGAGAATTAAAAAATAATTAAAACCCACAGGGACCCGCCACAGGAATTGCATTTTGGGTGATTCACAAAAAACCCCTGAACTACCTAAAGCTATTAAAATTTAATTTATTTGATTTTAGAAGAGAAATTGTTGTTATTAATGAATGAAAAAAAATTAAAACCAACAGGGACCCACCTCATGTCCCTTTTAGTCGCCTCTTACGACAGGTTAGGGACACCCGATGGTCAATTCTTATCCCTACCACCAGGGAGAAATATAATTTTATTTTTATTATATTTATTTTATTTTGAATTTATTAGGGGGACTTATTTTAAGAATTTTATTATTTAGTCTATGTTTAAAAGAACCCTGCACTACCTAAAGCTTCCAAATTTAATTTATTTTTATTATTTTTATTTTATTTTAGATTTATGAAGGGGAAGTTATTTTAAGGGTGTTATTTTTATTAATTTATGTTTAAAAGAACCCTGAACTATCTAAAGCTTTTAAAATTTAATTGATTTTAAGAGAGAAAATGTTGTAATTTAAGAACTAAAAAATAATTAAAACCAACAGAGACCCGCCACAGGAATTGCATTTTGGGTGATTCACAAAAAACCCCTGAACTACCTAAAGCTATTAAAATTTAATTTATTTGATTTTAGAAGAGAAATTGTTGTTATTAATGAATGAAAAAAAATTAAAACCAACAGGGACCCACCTCATGTCCCTTTTAGTCGCCTCTTACGACAGGTTAGGGACACCCGATGGTCAATTCTTATCCCTACCACCAGGGAGAAATATTATTTTATTTTGAATTTATTAGGGGGACTTATTTTATGAATTTTATTATTTAATTTATGTTTCAAAGAACCCTGCACTACCTAAAGCTTCCAAATTTAATTTATTTTTATTATTTTTATTTTATTTTAGATTTATGAAGGGGAAATTATTTTAAGAGTTGTTGGTGTTTAATTTATATTAGAAAGAACCCTGAACTACCTAAAGCTTCAAAATTTAATTTATTTTTATTATTTTTATTTTATTTTAGATTTACGAAGGGGAATTTATTTAAAGAGTTGTTGGTGTTTAATTTATATTAAAAAGAACCCTGAACTACCTAAAGCTTCCAAATTTAATTTATTTTTATTATTTTTATTTGATTTTAGATTTATGATGGGGAATTTATTTTAAGGGTGTTATTTTTTAATTTATGTTTAAAAGAACCCTGAACTACCTAAAGCTTTTAAAATTTAATACCAACTGGGACCCCCAAGAAATGTAATTTGAATTATGTCAAAAAATTTATTTGGGGATGAATGTAATTTTATTTTTATTATTTTTATTTTATTTTGGATTGATTAGGGGGACCTTATTTTAAGAAAGTTATGGATTAATTTATGTTTAAAAGAACCCTGCACTACCTAAAGCTTTTAAAATTTAATTTATTTGATTTTAACAGAGAAATTGTTGTAATTTGAGAATTAAAAAATAATTAAAACCCACAGGGACCCGCCACAGGAATTGCATTTTGGGTGATTCACAAAAAACCCCTGAACTACCTAAAGCTATTAAAATTTAATTTATTTGATTTTAGAAGAGAAATTGTTGTTATTAATGAATGAAAAAAAATTAAAACCAACAGGGACCCACCTCATGTCCCTTTTAGTCGCCTCTTACGACAGGTTAGGGACACCCGATGGTCAATTTTTATCCCTACCACCAGGGAGAAATATAATTTTATTTTTATTATATTTATTTTATTTTGAATTTATTAGGGGGACTTATTTTAAGAATTTTATTATTTAGTCTATGTTTAAAAGAACCCTGCACTACCTAAAGCTTCCAAATTTAATTTATTTTTATTATTTTTATTTTATTTTAGATTTATGAAGGGGAAGTTATTTTAAGGGTGTTATTTTTATTAATTTATGTTTAAAAGAACCCTGAACTATCTAAAGCTTTTAAATTTAATTGATTTTAAGAGAGAAAATGTTGTAATTTAAGAACTAAAAAATAATTAAAACCAACAGAGACCCGCCACAGGAATTGCATTTTGGGTGATTCACAAAAAACCCCTGAACTACCTAAAGCTATTAAAATTTAATTTATTTGATTTTAGAAGAGAAATTGTTGTTATTAATGAATGAAAAAAAATTAAAACCAACAGGGACCCACCTCATGTCCCTTTTAGTCGCCTCTTACGACAGGTTAGGGACACCCGATGGTCAATTCTTATCCCTACCACCAGGGAGAAATATTATTTTATTTTTATTATATTTATTTTATTTTGAATTTATTAGGGGGACTTATTTTATGAATTTTATTATTTAATTTATGTTTCAAAGAACCCTGCACTACCTAAAGCTTCCAAATTTAATTTATTTTTATTATTTTTATTTTATTTTAGATTTATGAAGGGGAAATTATTTTAAGAGTTGTTGGTGTTTAATTTATATTAGAAAGAACCCTGAACTACCTAAAGCTTCAAAATTTAATTTATTTTTATTATTTTTATTTTATTTTAGATTTACGAAGGGGAATTTATTTAAAGAGTTGTTGGTGTTTAATTTATATTAAAAAGAACCCTGAACTACCTAAAGCTTCCAAATTTAATTTATTTTTATTATTTTTATTTGATTTTAGATTTATGATGGGGAATTTATTTTAAGGGTGTTATTTTTTAATTTATGTTTAAAAGAACCCTGAACTACCTAAAGCTTTTAAAATTTAATACCAACTGGGACCCCCAAGAAATGCAATTTGAATTATGTCAAAAAATTTATTTGGGGATGAATGTAATTTTATTTTTATTATTTTTATTTTATTTTGGATTGATTAGGGGGACCTTATTTTAAGAAAGTTATGGATTAATTTATGTTTAAAAGAACCCTGCACTACCTAAAGCTTTTAAAATTTAATTTATTTGATTTTAACAGAGAAATTGTTGTAATTTGAGAATTAAAAAATAATTAAAACCCACAGGGACCCGCCACAGGAATTGCATTTTGGGTGATTCACAAAAAACCCCTGAACTACCTAAAGCTATTAAAATTTAATTTATTTGATTTTAGAAGAGAAATTGTTGTTATTAATGAATGAAAAAAAATTAAAACCAACAGGGACCCACCTCATGTCCCTTTTAGTCGCCTCTTACGACAGGTTAGGGACACCCGATGGTCAATTTTTATCCCTACCACCAGGGAGAAATATTATTTTATTTTGAATTTATTAGGGGGACTTATTTTATGAATTTTATTATTTAATTTATGTTTCAAAGAACCCTGCACTACCTAAAGCTTCCAAATTTAATTTATTTTTATTATTTTTATTTTATTTTAGATTTATGAAGGGGAAATTATTTTAAGAGTTGTTGGTGTTTAATTTATATTAGAAAGAACCCTGAACTACCTAAAGCTTCAAAATTTAATTTATTTTTATTATTTTTATTTTATTTTAGATTTACGAAGGGGAATTTATTTAAAGAGTTGTTGGTGTTTAATTTATATTAAAAAGAACCCTGAACTACCTAAAGCTTCCAAATTTAATTTATTTTTATTATTTTTATTTGATTTTAGATTTATGATGGGGAATTTATTTTAAGGGTGTTATTTTTTAATTTATGTTTAAAAGAACCCTGAACTACCTAAAGCTTTTAAAATTTAATACCAACTGGGACCCCCAAGAAATGTAATTTGAATTATGTCAAAAAATTTATTTGGGGATGAATGTAATTTTATTTTTATTATTTTTATTTTATTTTGGATTGATTAGGGGGACCTTATTTTAAGAAAGTTATGGATTAATTTATGTTTAAAAGAACCCTGCACTACCTAAAGCTTTTAAAATTTAATTTATTTGATTTTAACAGAGAAATTGTTGTAATTTGAGAATTAAAAAATAATTAAAACCCACAGGGACCCGCCACAGGAATTGCATTTTGGGTGATTCACAAAAAACCCCTGAACTACCTAAAGCTATTAAAATTTAATTTATTTGATTTTAGAAGAGAAATTGTTGTTATTAATGAATGAAAAAAAATTAAAACCAACAGGGACCCACCTCATGTCCCTTTTAGTCGCCTCTTACGACAGGTTAGGGACACCCGATGGTCAATTTTTATCCCTACCACCAGGGAGAAATATAATTTTATTTTTATTATATTTATTTTATTTTGAATTTATTAGGGGGACTTATTTTAAGAATTTTATTATTTAGTCTATGTTTAAAAGAACCCTGCACTACCTAAAGCTTCCAAATTTAATTTATTTTTATTATTTTTATTTTATTTTAGATTTATGAAGGGGAAGTTATTTTAAGGGTGTTATTTTTATTAATTTATGTTTAAAAGAACCCTGAACTATCTAAAGCTTTTAAATTTAATTGATTTTAAGAGAGAAAATGTTGTAATTTAAGAACTAAAAAATAATTAAAACCAACAGAGACCCGCCACAGGAATTGCATTTTGGGTGATTCACAAAAAACCCCTGAACTACCTAAAGCTATTAAAATTTAATTTATTTGATTTTAGAAGAGAAATTGTTGTTATTAATGAATGAAAAAAAATTAAAACCAACAGGGACCCACCTCATGTCCCTTTTAGTCGCCTCTTACGACAGGTTAGGGACACCCGATGGTCAATTCTTATCCCTACCACCAGGGAGAAATATTATTTTATTTTTATTATATTTATTTTATTTTGAATTTATTAGGGGGACTTATTTTATGAATTTTATTATTTAATTTATGTTTCAAAGAACCCTGCACTACCTAAAGCTTCCAAATTTAATTTATTTTTATTATTTTTATTTTATTTTAGATTTATGAAGGGGAAATTATTTTAAGAGTTGTTGGTGTTTAATTTATATTAGAAAGAACCCTGAACTACCTAAAGCTTCAAAATTTAATTTATTTTTATTATTTTTATTTTATTTTAGATTTACGAAGGGGAATTTATTTAAAGAGTTGTTGGTGTTTAATTTATATTAAAAAGAACCCTGAACTACCTAAAGCTTCCAAATTTAATTTATTTTTATTATTTTTATTTGATTTTAGATTTATGATGGGGAATTTATTTTAAGGGTGTTATTTTTTAATTTATGTTTAAAAGAACCCTGAACTACCTAAAGCTTTTAAAATTTAATACCAACTGGGACCCCCAAGAAATGCAATTTGAATTATGTCAAAAAATTTATTTGGGGATGAATGTAATTTTATTTTTATTATTTTTATTTTATTTTGGATTGATTAGGGGGACCTTATTTTAAGAAAGTTATGGATTAATTTATGTTTAAAAGAACCCTGCACTACCTAAAGCTTTTAAAATTTAATTTATTTGATTTTAACAGAGAAATTGTTGTAATTTGAGAATTAAAAAATAATTAAAACCCACAGGGACCCGCCACAGGAATTGCATTTTGGGTGATTCACAAAAAACCCCTGAACTACCTAAAGCTATTAAAATTTAATTTATTTGATTTTAGAAGAGAAATTGTTGTTATTAATGAATGAAAAAAAATTAAAACCAACAGGGACCCACCTCATGTCCCTTTTAGTCGCCTCTTACGACAGGTTAGGGACACCCGATGGTCAATTTTTATCCCTACCACCAGGGAGAAATATAATTTTATTTTTATTATATTTATTTTATTTTGAATTTATTAGGGGGACTTATTTTAAGAATTTTATTATTTAGTCTATGTTTAAAAGAACCCTGCACTACCTAAAGCTTCCAAATTTAATTTATTTTTATTATTTTTATTTTATTTTAGATTTATGAAGGGGAAGTTATTTTAAGGGTGTTATTTTTATTAATTTATGTTTAAAAGAACCCTGAACTATCTAAAGCTTTTAAAATTTAATTGATTTTAAGAGAGAAAATGTTGTAATTTAAGAACTAAAAAATAATTAAAACCAACAGAGACCCGCCACAGGAATTGCATTTTGGGTGATTCACAAAAAACCCCTGAACTACCTAAAGCTATTAAAATTTAATTTATTTGATTTTAGAAGAGAAATTGTTGTTATTAATGAATGAAAAAAAATTAAAACCAACAGGGACCCACCTCATGTCCCTTTTAGTCGCCTCTTACGACAGGTTAGGGACACCCGATGGTCAATTCTTATCCCTACCACCAGGGAGAAATATTATTTTATTTTTATTATATTTATTTTATTTTGAATTTATTAGGGGGACTTATTTTATGAATTTTATTATTTAATTTATGTTTCAAAGAACCCTGCACTACCTAAAGCTTCCAAATTTAATTTATTTTTATTATTTTTATTTTATTTTAGATTTATGAAGGGGAAATTATTTTAAGAGTTGTTGGTGTTTAATTTATATTAGAAAGAACCCTGAACTACCTAAAGCTTCAAAATTTAATTTATTTTTATTATTTTTATTTTATTTTAGATTTACGAAGGGGAATTTATTTAAAGAGTTGTTGGTGTTTAATTTATATTAAAAAGAACCCTGAACTACCTAAAGCTTCCAAATTTAAATTTATTTTTATTATTTTTATTTGATTTTAGATTTATGATGGGGAATTTATTTTAAGGGTGTTATTTTTTAATTTATGTTTAAAAGAACCCTGAACTACCTAAAGCTTTTAAAATTTAATACCAACTGGGACCCCCAAGAAATGCAATTTGAATTATGTCAAAAAATTTATTTGGGGATGAATGTAATTTTATTTTTATTATTTTTATTTTATTTTGGATTGATTAGGGGGACCTTATTTTAAGAAAGTTATGGATTAATTTATGTTTAAAAGAACCCTGCACTACCTAAAGCTTTTAAAATTTAATTTATTTGATTTTAACAGAGAAATTGTTGTAATTTCAGAATTAAAAAATAATTAAAACCCACAGGGACCCGCCACAGGAATTGCATTTTGGGTGATTCACAAAAAACCCCTGAACTACCTAAAGCTATTAAAATTTAATTTATTTGATTTTAGAAGAGAAATTGTTGTTATTAATGAATGAAAAAAAATTAAAACCAACAGGGACCCACCTCATGTCCCTTTTAGTCGCCTCTTACGACAGGTTAGGGACACCCGATGGTCAATTTTTATCCCTACCACCAGGGAGAAATATAATTTTATTTTTATTATATTTATTTTATTTTGAATTTATTAGGGGGACTTATTTTTAGAATTTTATTATTTAGTCTATGTTTAAAAGAACCCTGCACTACCTAAAGCTTCCAAATTTAATTTATTTTTATTATTTTTATTTTATTTTAGATTTATGAAGGGGAAGTTATTTTAAGGGTGTTATTTTTATTAATTTATGTTTAAAAGAACCCTGAACTATCTAAAGCTTTTAAAATTTAATTGATTTTAAGAGAGAAAATGTTGTAATTTAAGAACTAAAAAATAATTAAAACCAACAGAGACCCGCCACAGGAATTGCATTTTGGGTGATTCACAAAAAACCCCTGAACTACCTAAAGCTATTAAAATTTAATTTATTTGATTTTAGAAGAGAAATTGTTGTTATTAATGAATGAAAAAAAATTAAAACCAACAGGGACCCACCTCATGTCCCTTTTAGTCGCCTCTTACGACAGGTTAGGGACACCCGATGGTCAATTCTTATCCCTACCACCAGGGAGAAATATTATTTTATTTTTATTATATTTATTTTATTTTGAATTTATTAGGGGGACTTATTTTATGAATTTTATTATTTAATTTATGTTTCAAAGAACCCTGCACTACCTAAAGCTTCCAAATTTAATTTATTTTTATTATTTTTATTTTATTTTAGATTTATGAAGGGGAAATTATTTTAAGAGTTGTTGGTGTTTAATTTATATTAGAAAGAACCCTGAACTACCTAAAGCTTCAAAATTTAATTTATTTTTATTATTTTTATTTTATTTTAGATTTACGAAGGGGAATTTATTTAAAGAGTTGTTGGTGTTTAATTTATATTAAAAAGAACCCTGAACTACCTAAAGCTTCCAAATTTAATTTATTTTTATTATTTTTATTTGATTTTAGATTTATGATGGGGAATTTATTTTAAGGGTGTTATTTTTTAATTTATGTTTAAAAGAACCCTGAACTACCTAAAGCTTTTAAAATTTAATACCAACTGGGACCCCCAAGAAATGTAATTTGAATTATGTCAAAAAATTTATTTGGGGATGAATGTAATTTTATTTTTATTATTTTTATTTTATTTTGGATTGATTAGGGGGACCTTATTTTAAGAAAGTTATGGATTAATTTATGTTTAAAAGAACCCTGCACTACCTAAAGCTTTTAAAATTTAATTTATTTGATTTTAACAGAGAAATTGTTGTAATTTGAGAATTAAAAAATAATTAAAACCCACAGGGACCCGCCACAGGAATTGCATTTTGGGTGATTCACAAAAAACCCCTGAACTACCTAAAGCTATTAAAATTTAATTTATTTGATTTTAGAAGAGAAATTGTTGTTATTAATGAATGAAAAAAAATTAAAACCAACAGGGACCCACCTCATGTCCCTTTTAGTCGCCTCTTACGACAGGTTAGGGACACCCGATGGTCAATTTTTATCCCTACCACCAGGGAGAAATATAATTTTATTTTTATTATATTTATTTTATTTTGAATTTATTAGGGGGACTTATTTTAAGAATTTTATTATTTAGTCTATGTTTAAAAGAACCCTGCACTACCTAAAGCTTCCAAATTTAATTTATTTTTATTATTTTTATTTTATTTTAGATTTATGAAGGGGAAGTTATTTTAAGGGTGTTATTTTTATTAATTTATGTTTAAAAGAACCCTGAACTATCTAAAGCTTTTAAATTTAATTGATTTTAAGAGAGAAAATGTTGTAATTTAAGAACTAAAAAATAATTAAAACCAACAGAGACCCGCCACAGGAATTGCATTTTGGGTGATTCACAAAAAACCCCTGAACTACCTAAAGCTATTAAAATTTAATTTATTTGATTTTAGAAGAGAAATTGTTGTTATTAATGAATGAAAAAAAATTAAAACCAACAGGGACCCACCTCATGTCCCTTTTAGTCGCCTCTTACGACAGGTTAGGGACACCCGATGGTCAATTCTTATCCCTACCACCAGGGAGAAATATTATTTTATTTTTATTATATTTATTTTATTTTGAATTTATTAGGGGGACTTATTTTATGAATTTTATTATTTAATTTATGTTTCAAAGAACCCTGCACTACCTAAAGCTTCCAAATTTAATTTATTTTTATTATTTTTATTTTATTTTAGATTTATGAAGGGGAAATTATTTTAAGAGTTGTTGGTGTTTAATTTATATTAGAAAGAACCCTGAACTACCTAAAGCTTCAAAATTTAATTTATTTTTATTATTTTTATTTTATTTTAGATTTACGAAGGGGAATTTATTTAAAGAGTTGTTGGTGTTTAATTTATATTAAAAAGAACCCTGAACTACCTAAAGCTTCCAAATTTAATTTATTTTTATTATTTTTATTTGATTTTAGATTTATGATGGGGAATTTATTTTAAGGGTGTTATTTTTTAATTTATGTTTAAAAGAACCCTGAACTACCTAAAGCTTTTAAAATTTAATACCAACTGGGACCCCCAAGAAATGCAATTTGAATTATGTCAAAAAATTTATTTGGGGATGAATGTAATTTTATTTTTATTATTTTTATTTTATTTTGGATTGATTAGGGGGACCTTATTTTAAGAAAGTTATGGATTAATTTATGTTTAAAAGAACCCTGCACTACCTAAAGCTTTTAAAATTTAATTTATTTGATTTTAACAGAGAAATTGTTGTAATTTGAGAATTAAAAAATAATTAAAACCCACAGGGACCCGCCACAGGAATTGCATTTTGGGTGATTCACAAAAAACCCCTGAACTACCTAAAGCTATTAAAATTTAATTTATTTGATTTTAGAAGAGAAATTGTTGTTATTAATGAATGAAAAAAAATTAAAACCAACAGGGACCCACCTCATGTCCCTTTTAGTCGCCTCTTACGACAGGTTAGGGACACCCGATGGTCAATTTTTATCCCTACCACCAGGGAGAAATATAATTTTATTTTTATTATATTTATTTTATTTTGAATTTATTAGGGGGACTTATTTTAAGAATTTTATTATTTAGTCTATGTTTAAAAGAACCCTGCACTACCTAAAGCTTCCAAATTTAATTTATTTTTATTATTTTTATTTTATTTTAGATTTATGAAGGGGAAGTTATTTTAAGGGTGTTATTTTTATTAATTTATGTTTAAAAGAACCCTGAACTATCTAAAGCTTTTAAAATTTAATTGATTTTAAGAGAGAAAATGTTGTAATTTAAGAACTAAAAAATAATTAAAACCAACAGAGACCCGCCACAGGAATTGCATTTTGGGTGATTCACAAAAAACCCCTGAACTACCTAAAGCTATTAAAATTTAATTTATTTGATTTTAGAAGAGAAATTGTTGTTATTAATGAATGAAAAAAAATTAAAACCAACAGGGACCCACCTCATGTCCCTTTTAGTCGCCTCTTACGACAGGTTAGGGACACCCGATGGTCAATTCTTATCCCTACCACCAGGGAGAAATATTATTTTATTTTTATTATATTTATTTTATTTTGAATTTATTAGGGGGACTTATTTTATGAATTTTATTATTTAATTTATGTTTCAAAGAACCCTGCACTACCTAAAGCTTCCAAATTTAATTTATTTTTATTATTTTTATTTTATTTTAGATTTATGAAGGGGAAATTATTTTAAGAGTTGTTGGTGTTTAATTTATATTAGAAAGAACCCTGAACTACCTAAAGCTTCAAAATTTAATTTATTTTTATTATTTTTATTTTATTTTAGATTTACGAAGGGGAATTTATTTAAAGAGTTGTTGGTGTTTAATTTATATTAAAAAGAACCCTGAACTACCTAAAGCTTCCAAATTTAATTTATTTTTATTATTTTTATTTGATTTTAGATTTATGATGGGGAATTTATTTTAAGGGTGTTATTTTTTAATTTATGTTTAAAAGAACCCTGAACTACCTAAAGCTTTTAAAATTTAATACCAACTGGGACCCCCAAGAAATGCAATTTGAATTATGTCAAAAAATTTATTTGGGGATGAATGTAATTTTATTTTTATTATTTTTATTTTATTTTGGATTGATTAGGGGGACCTTATTTTAAGAAAGTTATGGATTAATTTATGTTTAAAAGAACCCTGCACTACCTAAAGCTTTTAAAATTTAATTTATTTGATTTTAACAGAGAAATTGTTGTAATTTGAGAATTAAAAAATAATTAAAACCCACAGGGACCCGCCACAGGAATTGCATTTTGGGTGATTCACAAAAAACCCCTGAACTACCTAAAGCTATTAAAATTTAATTTATTTGATTTTAGAAGAGAAATTGTTGTTATTAATGAATGAAAAAAAATTAAAACCAACAGGGACCCACCTCATGTCCCTTTTAGTCGCCTCTTACGACAGGTTAGGGACACCCGATGGTCAATTTTTATCCCTACCACCAGGGAGAAATATAATTTTATTTTTATTATATTTATTTTATTTTGAATTTATTAGGGGGACTTATTTTAAGAATTTTATTATTTAGTCTATGTTTAAAAGAACCCTGCACTACCTAAAGCTTCCAAATTTAATTTATTTTTATTATTTTTATTTTATTTTAGATTTATGAAGGGGAAGTTATTTTAAGGGTGTTATTTTTATTAATTTATGTTTAAAAGAACCCTGAACTATCTAAAGCTTTTAAAATTTAATTGATTTTAAGAGAGAAAATGTTGTAATTTAAGAACTAAAAAATAATTAAAACCAACAGAGACCCGCCACAGGAATTGCATTTTGGGTGATTCACAAAAAACCCCTGAACTACCTAAAGCTATTAAAATTTAATTTATTTGATTTTAGAAGAGAAATTGTTGTTATTAATGAATGAAAAAAAATTAAAACCAACAGGGACCCACCTCATGTCCCTTTTAGTCGCCTCTTACGACAGGTTAGGGACACCCGATGGTCAATTCTTATCCCTACCACCAGGGAGAAATATTATTTTATTTTTATTATATTTATTTTATTTTGAATTTATTAGGGGGACTTATTTTATGAATTTTATTATTTAATTTATGTTTCAAAGAACCCTGCACTACCTAAAGCTTCCAAATTTAATTTATTTTTATTATTTTTATTTTATTTTAGATTTATGAAGGGGAAATTATTTTAAGAGTTGTTGGTGTTTAATTTATATTAAAAAGAACCCTGAACTACCTAAAGCTTCCAAATTTAAATTTATTTTTATTATTTTTATTTGATTTTAGATTTATGATGGGGAATTTATTTTAAGGGTGTTATTTTTTAATTTATGTTTAAAAGAACCCTGAACTACCTAAAGCTTTTAAAATTTAATACCAACTGGGACCCCCAAGAAATGCAATTTGAATTATGTCAAAAAATTTATTTGGGGATGAATGTAATTTTATTTTTATTATTTTTATTTTATTTTGGATTGATTAGGGGGACCTTATTTTAAGAAAGTTATGGATTAATTTATGTTTAAAAGAACCCTGCACTACCTAAAGCTTTTAAAATTTAATTTATTTGATTTTAACAGAGAAATTGTTGTAATTTGAGAATTAAAAAATAATTAAAACCCACAGGGACCCGCCACAGGAATTGCATTTTGGGTGATTCACAAAAAACCCCTGAACTACCTAAAGCTATTAAAATTTAATTTATTTGATTTTAGAAGAGAAATTGTTGTTATTAATGAATGAAAAAAAATTAAAACCAACAGGGACCCACCTCATGTCCCTTTTAGTCGCCTCTTACGACAGGTTAGGGACACCCGATGGTCAATTTTTATCCCTACCACCAGGGAGAAATATAATTTTATTTTTATTATATTTATTTTATTTTGAATTTATTAGGGGGACTTATTTTAAGAATTTTATTATTTAGTCTATGTTTAAAAGAACCCTGCACTACCTAAAGCTTCCAAATTTAATTTATTTTTATTATTTTTATTTTATTTTAGATTTATGAAGGGGAAGTTATTTTAAGGGTGTTATTTTTATTAATTTATGTTTAAAAGAACCCTGAACTATCTAAAGCTTTTAAAATTTAATTGATTTTAAGAGAGAAAATGTTGTAATTTAAGAACTAAAAAATAATTAAAACCAACAGAGACCCGCCACAGGAATTGCATTTTGGGTGATTCACAAAAAACCCCTGAACTACCTAAAGCTATTAAAATTTAATTTATTTGATTTTAGAAGAGAAATTGTTGTTATTAATGAATGAAAAAAAATTAAAACCAACAGGGACCCACCTCATGTCCCTTTTAGTCGCCTCTTACGACAGGTTAGGGACACCCGATGGTCAATTCTTATCCCTACCACCAGGGAGAAATATTATTTTATTTTTATTATATTTATTTTATTTTGAATTTATTAGGGGGACTTATTTTATGAATTTTATTATTTAATTTATGTTTCAAAGAACCCTGCACTACCTAAAGCTTCCAAATTTAATTTATTTTTATTATTTTTATTTTATTTTAGATTTATGAAGGGGAAATTATTTTAAGAGTTGTTGGTGTTTAATTTATATTAGAAAGAACCCTGAACTACCTAAAGCTTCAAAATTTAATTTATTTTTATTATTTTTATTTTATTTTAGATTTACGAAGGGGAATTTATTTAAAGAGTTGTTGGTGTTTAATTTATATTAAAAAGAACCCTGAACTACCTAAAGCTTCCAAATTTAATTTATTTTTATTATTTTTATTTGATTTTAGATTTATGATGGGGAATTTATTTTAAGGGTGTTATTTTTTAATTTATGTTTAAAAGAACCCTGAACTACCTAAAGCTTTTAAAATTTAATACCAACTGGGACCCCCAAGAAATGCAATTTGAATTATGTCAAAAAATTTATTTGGGGATGAATGTAATTTTATTTTTATTATTTTTATTTTATTTTGGATTGATTAGGGGGACCTTATTTTAAGAAAGTTATGGATTAATTTATGTTTAAAAGAACCCTGCACTACCTAAAGCTTTTAAAATTTAATTTATTTGATTTTAACAGAGAAATTGTTGTAATTTGAGAATTAAAAAATAATTAAAACCCACAGGGACCCGCCACAGGAATTGCATTTTGGGTGATTCACAAAAAACCCCTGAACTACCTAAAGCTATTAAAATTTAATTTATTTGATTTTAGAAGAGAAATTGTTGTTATTAATGAATGAAAAAAAATTAAAACCAACAGGGACCCACCTCATGTCCCTTTTAGTCGCCTCTTACGACAGGTTAGGGACACCCGATGGTCAATTTTTATCCCTACCACCAGGGAGAAATATAATTTTATTTTTATTATATTTATTTTATTTTGAATTTATTAGGGGGACTTATTTTAAGAATTTTATTATTTAGTCTATGTTTAAAAGAACCCTGCACTACCTAAAGCTTCCAAATTTAATTTATTTTTATTATTTTTATTTTATTTTAGATTTATGAAGGGGAAGTTATTTTAAGGGTGTTATTTTTATTAATTTATGTTTAAAAGAACCCTGAACTATCTAAAGCTTTTAAAATTTAATTGATTTTAAGAGAGAAAATGTTGTAATTTAAGAACTAAAAAATAATTAAAACCAACAGAGACCCGCCACAGGAATTGCATTTTGGGTGATTCACAAAAAACCCCTGAACTACCTAAAGCTATTAAAATTTAATTTATTTGATTTTAGAAGAGAAATTGTTGTTATTAATGAATGAAAAAAAATTAAAACCAACAGGGACCCACCTCATGTCCCTTTTAGTCGCCTCTTACGACAGGTTAGGGACACCCGATGGTCAATTCTTATCCCTACCACCAGGGAGAAATATTATTTTATTTTTATTATATTTATTTTATTTTGAATTTATTAGGGGGACTTATTTTATGAATTTTATTATTTAATTTATGTTTCAAAGAACCCTGCACTACCTAAAGCTTCCAAATTTAATTTATTTTTATTATTTTTATTTTATTTTAGATTTATGAAGGGGAAATTATTTTAAGAGTTGTTGGTGTTTAATTTATATTAGAAAGAACCCTGAACTACCTAAAGCTTCAAAATTTAATTTATTTTTATTATTTTTATTTTATTTTAGATTTACGAAGGGGAATTTATTTAAAGAGTTGTTGGTGTTTAATTTATATTAAAAAGAACCCTGAACTACCTAAAGCTTCCAAATTTAAATTTATTTTTATTATTTTTATTTGATTTTAGATTTATGATGGGGAATTTATTTTAAGGGTGTTATTTTTTAATTTATGTTTAAAAGAACCCTGAACTACCTAAAGCTTTTAAAATTTAATACCAACTGGGACCCCCAAGAAATGCAATTTGAATTATGTCAAAAAATTTATTTGGGGATGAATGTAATTTTATTTTTATTATTTTTATTTTATTTTGGATTGATTAGGGGGACCTTATTTTAAGAAAGTTATGGATTAATTTATGTTTAAAAGAACCCTGCACTACCTAAAGCTTTTAAAATTTAATTTATTTGATTTTAACAGAGAAATTGTTGTAATTTGAGAATTAAAAAATAATTAAAACCCACAGGGACCCGCCACAGGAATTGCATTTTGGGTGATTCACAAAAAACCCCTGAACTACCTAAAGCTATTAAAATTTAATTTATTTGATTTTAGAAGAGAAATTGTTGTTATTAATGAATGAAAAAAAATTAAAACCAACAGGGACCCACCTCATGTCCCTTTTAGTCGCCTCTTACGACAGGTTAGGGACACCCGATGGTCAATTTTTATCCCTACCACCAGGGAGAAATATAATTTTATTTTTATTATATTTATTTTATTTTGAATTTATTAGGGGGACTTATTTTAAGAATTTTATTATTTAGTCTATGTTTAAAAGAACCCTGCACTACCTAAAGCTTCCAAATTTAATTTATTTTTATTATTTTTATTTTATTTTAGATTTATGAAGGGGAAGTTATTTTAAGGGTGTTATTTTTATTAATTTATGTTTAAAAGAACCCTGAACTATCTAAAGCTTTTAAAATTTAATTGATTTTAAGAGAGAAAATGTTGTAATTTAAGAACTAAAAAATAATTAAAACCAACAGAGACCCGCCACAGGAATTGCATTTTGGGTGATTCACAAAAAACCCCTGAACTACCTAAAGCTATTAAAATTTAATTTATTTGATTTTAGAAGAGAAATTGTTGTTAATAATGAATGAAAAAAAATTAAAACCAACAGGGACCCACCTCATGTCCCTTTTAGTCGCCTCTTACGACAGGTTAGGGACACCCGATGGTCAATTCTTATCCCTACCACCAGGGAGAAATATTATTTTATTTTTATTATATTTATTTTATTTTGAATTTATTAGGGGGACTTATTTTATGAATTTTATTATTTAATTTATGTTTCAAAGAACCCTGCACTACCTAAAGCTTCCAAATTTAATTTATTTTTATTATTTTTATTTTATTTTAGATTTATGAAGGGGAAATTATTTTAAGAGTTGTTGGTGTTTAATTTATATTAGAAAGAACCCTGAACTACCTAAAGCTTCAAAATTTAATTTATTTTTATTATTTTTATTTTATTTTAGATTTACGAAGGGGAATTTATTTAAAGAGTTGTTGGTGTTTAATTTATATTAAAAAGAACCCTGAACTACCTAAAGCTTCCAAATTTAAATTTATTTTTATTATTTTTATTTGATTTTAGATTTATGATGGGGAATTTATTTTAAGGGTGTTATTTTTTAATTTATGTTTAAAAGAACCCTGAACTACCTAAAGCTTTTAAAATTTAATACCAACTGGGACCCCCAAGAAATGCAATTTGAATTATGTCAAAAAATTTATTTGGGGATGAATGTAATTTTATTTTTATTATTTTTATTTTATTTTGGATTGATTAGGGGGACCTTATTTTAAGAAAGTTATGGATTAATTTATGTTTAAAAGAACCCTGCACTACCTAAAGCTTTTAAAATTTAATTTATTTGATTTTAACAGAGAAATTGTTGTAATTTGAGAATTAAAAAATAATTAAAACCCACAGGGACCCGCCACAGGAATTGCATTTTGGGTGATTCACAAAAAACCCCTGAACTACCTAAAGCTATTAAAATTTAATTTATTTATTTTAGAAGAGAAATTGTTGTTATTAATGAATGAAAAAAAATTAAAACCAACAGGGACCCACCTCATGTCCCTTTTAGTCGCCTCTTACGACAGGTTAGGGACACCCGATGGTCAATTTTTATCCCTACCACCAGGGAGAAATATAATTTTATTTTTATTATATTTATTTTATTTTGAATTTATTAGGGGGACTTATTTTAAGAATTTTATTATTTAGTTTATGTTTAAAAGAACCCTGCACTACCTAAAGCTTCCAAATTTAATTTATTTTTATTATTTTTATTTTATTTTAGATTTATGAAGGGGAAGTTATTTTAAGGGTGTTATTTTTATTAATTTATGTTTAAATGAACCCTGAACTATCTAAAGCTTTTAAAATTTAATTGATTTTAAGAGAGAAAATGTTGTAATTTAAGAACTAAAAAATAATTAAAACCAACAGAGACCCGCCACAGGAATTGCATTTTGGGTGATTCACAAAAAACCCCTGAACTACCTAAAGCTATTAAAATTTAATTTATTTGATTTTAGAAGAGAAATTGTTGTTATTAATGAATGAAAAAAAATTAAAACCAACAGGGACCCACCTCATGTCCCTTTTAGTCGCCTCTTACGACAGGTTAGGGACACCCGATGGTCAATTCTTATCCCTACCACCAGGGAGAAATATTATTTTATTTTTATTATATTTATTTTATTTTGAATTTATTAGGGGGACTTATTTTATGAATTTTATTATTTAATTTATGTTTCAAAGAACCCTGCACTACCTAAAGCTTCCAAATTTAATTTATTTTTATTATTTTTATTTTATTTTAGATTTATGAAGGGGAAGTTATTTTAAGGGTGTTATTTTTATTAATTTATGTTTAAAAGAACCCTGAACTATCTAAAGCTTTTAAAATTTAATTGATTTTAAGAGAGAAAATGTTGTAATTTAAGAACTAAAAAATAATTAAAACCAACAGAGACCCGCCACAGGAATTGCATTTTGGGTGATTCACAAAAAACCCCTGAACTACCTAAAGCTATTAAAATTTAATTTATTTTTATTATTTTTATTTTATTTTAGATTTATGAAGGGGAAATTATTTTAAGAGTTGTTGGTGTTTAATTTATATTAGAAAGAACCCTGAACTACCTAAAGCTTCAAAATTTAATTTATTTTTATTATTTTTATTTTATTTTAGATTTATGAAGGGGAAATTATTTTAAGAGTTGTTGGTGTTTAATTTATATTAGAAAGAACCCTGAACTACCTAAAGCTTTTAAAATTTAATACCAACTGGGACCTCCAAGAAATGCAATTTGAATTATGTCAAAAAATTTATTTGGGGATGAATGTTATTTTATTTTTATTATTTTTATTTTATTTTGGATTGATTAGGGGGACCTTATTTTAAGAAAGTTATGGATTAATTTATGTTTAAAAGAACCCTGCACTACCTAAAGCTTTTAAAATTTAATTTATTTGATTTTAACAGAGAAATTGTTGTAATTTGAGAATTAAAAAATAATTAAACCCACAGGGACCCGCCACAGGAATTGCATTTTGGGTGATTCACAAAAAACCCCTGAACTACCTAAAGCTATTAAAATTTAATTTATTTTATTTGAGAAGAGAAATTGTTGTTATTAATGAATGAAAAAAATTAAAACCAACAGGGACCCACCTCATGTCCCTTTAAGTCGCCTCTTACGACAGGTTAGGGACACCCGATGGTCAATTCTTATCCCTACCACCAGGGAGAAATATTATTTTATTTTGAATTTATTAGGGGGACTTATTTTATGAATTTTATTATTTAATTTATGTTTCAAAGAACCCTGCACTACCTAAAGCTTCCAAATTTAATTTATTTTTATTATTTTTATTTTATTTTAGATTTATGAAGGGGAAATTATTTTAAGAGTTGTTGGTGTTTAATTTATATTAGAAAGAACCCTGAACTACCTAAAGCTTCAAAATTTAATTTATTTTTATTATTTTTATTTTATTTTAGATTTACGAAGGGGAATTTATTTAAAGAGTTGTTGGTGTTTAATTTATATTAAAAAGAACCCTGAACTACCTAAAGCTTCCAAATTTAATTTATTTTTATTATTTTTATTTGATTTTAGATTTATGATGGGGAATTTATTTTAAGGGTGTTATTTTTTAATTTATGTTTAAAAGAACCCTGAACTACCTAAAGCTTTTAAAATTTAATACCAACTGGGACCCCCAAGAAATGTAATTTGAATTATGTCAAAAAATTTATTTGGGGATGAATGTAATTTTATTTTTATTATTTTTATTTTATTTTGGATTGATTAGGGGGACCTTATTTTAAGAAAGTTATGGATTAATTTATGTTTAAAAGAACCCTGCACTACCTAAAGCTTTTAAAATTTAATTTATTTGATTTTAACAGAGAAATTGTTGTAATTTGAGAATTAAAAAATAATTAAAACCCACAGGGACCCGCCACAGGAATTGCATTTTGGGTGATTCACAAAAAACCCCTGAACTACCTAAAGCTATTAAAATTTAATTTATTTGATTTTAGAAGAGAAATTGTTGTTATTAATGAATGAAAAAAAATTAAAACCAACAGGGACCCACCTCATGTCCCTTTTAGTCGCCTCTTACGACAGGTTAGGGACACCCGATGGTCAATTTTTATCCCTACCACCAGGGAGAAATATAATTTTATTTTTATTATATTTATTTTATTTTGAATTTATTAGGGGGACTTATTTTAAGAATTTTATTATTTAGTCTATGTTTAAAAGAACCCTGCACTACCTAAAGCTTCCAAATTTAATTTATTTTTATTATTTTTATTTTATTTTAGATTTATGAAGGGGAAGTTATTTTAAGGGTGTTATTTTTATTAATTTATGTTTAAAAGAACCCTGAACTATCTAAAGCTTTTAAAATTTAATTGATTTTAAGAGAGAAAATGTTGTAATTTAAGAACTAAAAAATAATTAAAACCAACAGAGACCCGCCACAGGAATTGCATTTTGGGTGATTCACAAAAAACCCCTGAACTACCTAAAGCTATTAAAATTTAATTTATTTGATTTTAGAAGAGAAATTGTTGTTATTAATGAATGAAAAAAAATTAAAACCAACAGGGACCCACCTCATGTCCCTTTTAGTCGCCTCTTACGACAGGTTAGGGACACCCGATGGTCAATTCTTATCCCTACCACCAGGGAGAAATATTATTTTATTTTTATTATATTTATTTTATTTTGAATTTATTAGGGGGACTTATTTTATGAATTTTATTATTTAATTTATGTTTCAAAGAACCCTGCACTACCTAAAGCTTCCAAATTTAATTTATTTTTATTATTTTTATTTTATTTTAGATTTATGAAGGGGAAATTATTTTAAGAGTTGTTGGTGTTTAATTTATATTAGAAAGAACCCTGAACTACCTAAAGCTTCAAAATTTAATTTATTTTTATTATTTTTATTTTATTTTAGATTTACGAAGGGGAATTTATTTAAAGAGTTGTTGGTGTTTAATTTATATTAAAAAGAACCCTGAACTACCTAAAGCTTCCAAATTTAAATTTATTTTTATTATTTTTATTTGATTTTAGATTTATGATGGGGAATTTATTTTAAGGGTGTTATTTTTTAATTTATGTTTAAAAGAACCCTGAACTACCTAAAGCTTTTAAAATTTAATACCAACTGGGACCCCCAAGAAATGCAATTTGAATTATGTCAAAAAATTTATTTGGGGATGAATGTAATTTTATTTTTATTATTTTTATTTTATTTTGGATTGATTAGGGGGACCTTATTTTAAGAAAGTTATGGATTAATTTATGTTTAAAAGAACCCTGCACTACTTAAAGCTTTTAAAATTTAATTTATTTGATTTTAACAGAGAAATTGTTGTAATTTCAGAATTAAAAAATAATTAAAACCCACAGGGACCCGCCACAGGAATTGCATTTTGGGTGATTCACAAAAAACCCCTGAACTACCTAAAGCTATTAAAATTTAATTTATTTGATTTTAGAAGAGAAATTGTTGTTATTAATGAATGAAAAAAAATTAAAACCAACAGGGACCCACCTCATGTCCCTTTTAGTCGCCTCTTACGACAGGTTAGGGACACCCGATGGTCAATTTTTATCCCTACCACCAGGGAGAAATATAATTTTATTTTTATTATATTTATTTTATTTTGAATTTATTAGGGGGACTTATTTTTAGAATTTTATTATTTAGTCTATGTTTAAAAGAACCCTGCACTACCTAAAGCTTCCAAATTTAATTTATTTTTATTATTTTTATTTTATTTTAGATTTATGAAGGGGAAGTTATTTTAAGGGTGTTATTTTTATTAATTTATGTTTAAAAGAACCCTGAACTATCTAAAGCTTTTAAAATTTAATTGATTTTAAGAGAGAAAATGTTGTAATTTAAGAACTAAAAAATAATTAAAACCAACAGAGACCCGCCACAGGAATTGCATTTTGGGTGATTCACAAAAAACCCCTGAACTACCTAAAGCTATTAAAATTTAATTTATTTGATTTTAGAAGAGAAATTGTTGTTATTAATGAATGAAAAAAAATTAAAACCAACAGGGACCCACCTCATGTCCCTTTTAGTCGCCTCTTACGACAGGTTAGGGACACCCGATGGTCAATTCTTATCCCTACCACCAGGGAGAAATATTATTTTATTTTTATTATATTTATTTTATTTTGAATTTATTAGGGGGACTTATTTTATGAATTTTATTATTTAATTTATGTTTCAAAGAACCCTGCACTACCTAAAGCTTCCAAATTTAATTTATTTTTATTATTTTTATTTTATTTTAGATTTATGAAGGGGAAATTATTTTAAGAGTTGTTGGTGTTTAATTTATATTAGAAAGAACCCTGAACTACCTAAAGCTTCAAAATTTAATTTATTTTTATTATTTTTATTTTATTTTAGATTTACGAAGGGGAATTTATTTAAAGAGTTGTTGGTGTTTAATTTATATTAAAAAGAACCCTGAACTACCTAAAGCTTCCAAATTTAATTTATTTTTATTATTTTTATTTGATTTTAGATTTATGATGGGGAATTTATTTTAAGGGTGTTATTTTTTAATTTATGTTTAAAAGAACCCTGAACTACCTAAAGCTTTTAAAATTTAATACCAACTGGGACCCCCAAGAAATGCAATTTGAATTATGTCAAAAAATTTATTTGGGGATGAATGTAATTTTATTTTTATTATTTTTATTTTATTTTGGATTGATTAGGGGGACCTTATTTTAAGAAAGTTATGGATTAATTTATGTTTAAAAGAACCCTGCACTACCTAAAGCTTTTAAAATTTAATTTATTTGATTTTAACAGAGAAATTGTTGTAATTTGAGAATTAAAAAATAATTAAAACCCACAGGGACCCGCCACAGGAATTGCATTTTGGGTGATTCACAAAAAACCCCTGAACTACCTAAAGCTATTAAAATTTAATTTATTTGATTTTAGAAGAGAAATTGTTGTTATTAATGAATGAAAAAAAATTAAAACCAACAGGGACCCACCTCATGTCCCTTTTAGTCGCCTCTTACGACAGGTTAGGGACACCCGATGGTCAATTTTTATCCCTACCACCAGGGAGAAATATAATTTTATTTTTATTATATTTATTTTATTTTGAATTTATTAGGGGGACTTATTTTAAGAATTTTATTATTTAGTCTATGTTTAAAAGAACCCTGCACTACCTAAAGCTTCCAAATTTAATTTATTTTTATTATTTTTATTTTATTTTAGATTTATGAAGGGGAAGTTATTTTAAGGGTGTTATTTTTATTAATTTATGTTTAAAAGAACCCTGAACTATCTAAAGCTTTTAAAATTTAATTGATTTTAAGAGAGAAAATGTTGTAATTTAAGAACTAAAAAATAATTAAAACCAACAGAGACCCGCCACAGGAATTGCATTTTGGGTGATTCACAAAAAACCCCTGAACTACCTAAAGCTATTAAAATTTAATTTATTTGATTTTAGAAGAGAAATTGTTGTTATTAATGAATGAAAAAAAATTAAAACCAACAGGGACCCACCTCATGTCCCTTTTAGTCGCCTCTTACGACAGGTTAGGGACACCCGATGGTCAATTCTTATCCCTACCACCAGGGAGAAATATTATTTTATTTTTATTATATTTATTTTATTTTGAATTTATTAGGGGGACTTATTTTATGAATTTTATTATTTAATTTATGTTTCAAAGAACCCTGCACTACCTAAAGCTTCCAAATTTAATTTATTTTTATTATTTTTATTTTATTTTAGATTTATGAAGGGGAAATTATTTTAAGAGTTGTTGGTGTTTAATTTATAATAGAAAGTACCCTGAACTACCTAAAGCTTCAAAATTTAATTTATTTTTATTATTTTTATTTTATTTTAGATTTACGAAGGGGAATTTATTTAAAGAGTTGTTGGTGTTTAATTTATATTAAAAAGAACCCTGAACTACCTAAAGCTTCCAAATTTAAATTTATTTTTATTATTTTTATTTGATTTTAGATTTATGATGGGGAATTTATTTTAAGGGTGTTATTTTTTAATTTATGTTTAAAAGAACCCTGAACTACCTAAAGCTTTTAAAATTTAATACCAACTGGGACCCCCAAGAAATGCAATTTGAATTATGTCAAAAAATTTATTTGGGGATGAATGTAATTTTATTTTTATTATTTTTATTTTATTTTGGATTGATTAGGGGGACCTTATTTTAAGAAAGTTATGGATTAATTTATGTTTAAAAGAACCCTGCACTACCTAAAGCTTTTAAAATTTAATTTATTTGATTTTAACAGAGAAATTGTTGTAATTTGAGAATTAAAAAATAATTAAAACCCACAGGGACCCGCCACAGGAATTGCATTTTGGGTGATTCACAAAAAACCCCTGAACTACCTAAAGCTATTAAAATTTAATTTATTTGATTTTAGAAGAGAAATTGTTGTTATTAATGAATGAAAAAAAATTAAAACCAACAGGGACCCACCTCATGTCCCTTTTAGTCGCCTCTTACGACAGGTTAGGGACACCCGATGGTCAATTTTTATCCCTACCACCAGGGAGAAATATAATTTTATTTTTATTATATTTATTTTATTTTGAATTTATTAGGGGGACTTATTTTAAGAATTTTATTATTTAATCTATGTTTAAAAGAACCCTGCACTACCTAAAGCTTCCAAATTTAATTTATTTTTATTATTTTTATTTTATTTTAGATTTATGAAGGGGAAGTTATTTTAAGGGTGTTATTTTTATTAATTTATGTTTAAAAGAACCCTGAACTATCTAAAGCTTTTAAAATTTAATTGATTTTAAGAGAGAAAATGTTGTAATTTAAGAACTAAAAAATAATTAAAACCAACAGAGACCCGCCACAGGAATTGCATTTTGGGTGATTCACAAAAAACCCCTGAACTACCTAAAGCTATTAAAATTTAATTTATTTGATTTTAGAAGAGAAATTGTTGTTATTAATGAATGAAAAAAAATTAAAACCAACAGGGACCCACCTCATGTCCCTTTTAGTCGCCTCTTACGACAGGTTAGGGACACCCGATGGTCAATTCTTATCCCTACCACCAGGGAGAAATATTATTTTATTTTTATTATATTTATTTTATTTTGAATTTATTAGGGGGACTTATTTTATGAATTTTATTATTTAATTTATGTTTCAAAGAACCCTGCACTACCTAAAGCTTCCAAATTTAATTTATTTTTATTATTTTTATTTTATTTTAGATTTATGAAGGGGAAATTATTTTAAGAGTTGTTGGTGTTTAATTTATATTAGAAAGTACCCTGAACTACCTAAAGCTTCAAAATTTAATTTATTTTTATTATTTTTATTTTATTTTAGATTTACGAAGGGGAATTTATTTAAAGAGTTGTTGGTGTTTAATTTATATTAAAAAGAACCCTGAACTACCTAAAGCTTCCAAATTTAAATTTATTTTTATTATTTTTATTTGATTTTAGATTTATGATGGGGAATTTATTTTAAGGGTGTTATTTTTTAATTTATGTTTAAAAGAACCCTGAACTACCTAAAGCTTTTAAAATTTAATACCAACTGGGACCCCCAAGAAATGCAATTTGAATTATGTCAAAAAATTTATTTGGGGATGAATGTAATTTTATTTTTATTATTTTTATTTTATTTTGGATTGATTAGGGGGACCTTATTTTAAGAAAGTTATGGATTAATTTATGTTTAAAAGAACCCTGCACTACCTAAAGCTTTTAAAATTTAATTTATTTGATTTTAACAGAGAAATTGTTGTAATTTGAGAATTAAAAAATAATTAAAACCCACAGGGACCCGCCACAGGAATTGCATTTTGGGTGATTCACAAAAAACCCCTGAACTACCTAAAGCTATTAAAATTTAATTTATTTATTTTAGAAGAGAAATTGTTGTTATTAATGAATGAAAAAAAATTAAAACCAACAGGGACCCACCTCATGTCCCTTTTAGTCGCCTCTTACGACAGGTTAGGGACACCCGATGGTCAATTTTTATCCCTACCACCAGGGAGAAATATAATTTTATTTTTATTATATTTATTTTATTTTGAATTTATTAGGGGGACTTATTTTAAGAATTTTATTATTTAGTTTATGTTTAAAAGAACCCTGCACTACCTAAAGCTTCCAAATTTAATTTATTTTTATTATTTTTATTTTATTTTAGATTTATGAAGGGGAAGTTATTTTAAGGGTGTTATTTTTATTAATTTATGTTTAAATGAACCCTGAACTATCTAAAGCTTTTAAAATTTAATTGATTTTAAGAGAGAAAATGTTGTAATTTAAGAACTAAAAAATAATTAAAACCAACAGAGACCCGCCACAGGAATTGCATTTTGGGTGATTCACAAAAAACCCCTGAACTACCTAAAGCTATTAAAATTTAATTTATTTGATTTTAGAAGAGAAATTGTTGTTATTAATGAATGAAAAAAAATTAAAACCAACAGGGACCCACCTCATGTCCCTTTTAGTCGCCTCTTACGACAGGTTAGGGACACCCGATGGTCAATTCTTATCCCTACCACCAGGGAGAAATATTATTTTATTTTTATTATATTTATTTTATTTTGAATTTATTAGGGGGACTTATTTTATGAATTTTATTATTTAATTTATGTTTCAAAGAACCCTGCACTACCTAAAGCTTCCAAATTTAATTTATTTTTATTATTTTTATTTTATTTTAGATTTATGAAGGGGAAGTTATTTTAAGGGTGTTATTTTTATTAATTTATGTTTAAAAGAACCCTGAACTATCTAAAGCTTTTAAAATTTAATTGATTTTAAGAGAGAAAATGTTGTAATTTAAGAACTAAAAAATAATTAAAACCAACAGAGACCCGCCACAGGAATTGCATTTTGGGTGATTCACAAAAAAACCCTGAACTACCTAAAGCTATTAAAATTTAATTTATTTTTATTATTTTTATTTTATTTTAGATTTATGAAGGGGAAATTATTTTAAGAGTTGTTGGTGTTTAATTTATATTAGAAAGAACCCTGAACTACCTAAAGCTTCAAAATTTAATTTATTTTTATTATTTTTATTTTATTTTAGATTTACGAAGGGGAATTTATTTAAAGAGTTGTTGGTGTTTCATTTATATTAAAAAGAACCCTGAACTACCTAAAGCTTCCAAATTTAATTTATTTTTATTATTTTTATTTTATTTTAGATTTATGATGGGGAATTTATTTTAAGGGTGTTATTTTTTAATTTATGTTTAAAAGAACCCTGAACTACCTAAAGCTTTTAAAATTTAATACCAACTGGGACCTCCAAGAAATGCAATTTGAATTATGTCAAAAAATTTATTTGGGGATGAATGTTATTTTATTTTTATTATTTTTATTTTATTTTGGATTGATTAGGGGGACCTTATTTTAAGAAAGTTATGGATTAAT
Source organism: Periphyllus acericola (assembly GCA_949715065.1). Taxonomy (NCBI): domain Eukaryota; kingdom Metazoa; phylum Arthropoda; class Insecta; order Hemiptera; family Aphididae; genus Periphyllus; species Periphyllus acericola. The sequence continues at coordinate 9,821,188 of OX454271.1, forward strand.
TTATGTTTAAAAGAACCCTGCACTACCTAAAGCTTTTAAAATTTAATTTATTTGATTTTAACAGAGAAATTGTTGTAATTTGAGAATTAAAAAATAATTAAACCCACAGGGACCCGCCACAGGAATTGCATTTTGGGTGATTCACAAAAAACCCCTGAACTACCTAAAGCTATTAAAATTTAATTTATTTTATTTGAGAAGAGAAATTGTTGTTATTAATGAATGAAAAAAATTAAAACCAACAGGGACCCACCTCATGTCCCTTTTAGTCGCCTCTTACGACAGGTTAGGGACACCCGATGGTCAATTTTTATCCCTACCACCAGGGAGAAATATAATTTTATTTTTATTATATTTATTTTATTTTGAATTTATTAGGGGGACTTATTTTAAGAATTTTATTATTTAGTCTATGTTTAAAAGAACCCTGCACTACCTAAAGCTTCCAAATTTAATTTATTTTTATTATTTTTATTTTATTTTAGATTTATGAAGGGGAAGTTATTTTAAGGGTGTTATTTTTATTAATTTATGTTTAAAAGAACCCTGAACTATCTAAAGCTTTTAAATTTAATTGATTTTAAGAGAGAAAATGTTGTAATTTAAGAACTAAAAAATAATTAAAACCAACAGAGACCCGCCACAGGAATTGCATTTTGGGTGATTCACAAAAAACCCCTGAACTACCTAAAGCTATTAAAATTTAATTTATTTGATTTTAGAAGAGAAATTGTTGTTATTAATGAATGAAAAAAAATTAAAACCAACAGGGACCCACCTCATGTCCCTTTTAGTCGCCTCTTACGACAGGTTAGGGACACCCGATGGTCAATTCTTATCCCTACCACCAGGGAGAAATATTATTTTATTTTTATTATATTTATTTTATTTTGAATTTATTAGGGGGACTTATTTTATGAATTTTATTATTTAATTTATGTTTCAAAGAACCCTGCACTACCTAAAGCTTCCAAATTTAATTTATTTTTATTATTTTTATTTTATTTTAGATTTATGAAGGGGAAATTATTTTAAGAGTTGTTGGTGTTTAATTTATATTAGAAAGAACCCTGAACTACCTAAAGCTTCAAAATTTAATTTATTTTTATTATTTTTATTTTATTTTAGATTTACGAAGGGGAATTTATTTAAAGAGTTGTTGGTGTTTAATTTATATTAAAAAGAACCCTGAACTACCTAAAGCTTCCAAATTTAATTTATTTTTATTATTTTTATTTGATTTTAGATTTATGATGGGGAATTTATTTTAAGGGTGTTATTTTTTAATTTATGTTTAAAAGAACCCTGAACTACCTAAAGCTTTTAAAATTTAATACCAACTGGGACCCCCAAGAAATGCAATTTGAATTATGTCAAAAAATTTATTTGGGGATGAATGTAATTTTATTTTTATTATTTTTATTTTATTTTGGATTGATTAGGGGGACCTTATTTTAAGAAAGTTATGGATTAATTTATGTTTAAAAGAACCCTGCACTACCTAAAGCTTTTAAAATTTAATTTATTTGATTTTAACAGAGAAATTGTTGTAATTTGAGAATTAAAAAATAATTAAAACCCACAGGGACCCGCCACAGGAATTGCATTTTGGGTGATTCACAAAAAACCCCTGAACTACCTAAAGCTATTAAAATTTAATTTATTTGATTTTAGAAGAGAAATTGTTGTTATTAATGAATGAAAAAAAATTAAAACCAACAGGGACCCACCTCATGTCCCTTTTAGTCGCCTCTTACGACAGGTTAGGGACACCCGATGGTCAATTTTTATCCCTACCACCAGGGAGAAATATAATTTTATTTTTATTATATTTATTTTATTTTGAATTTATTAGGGGGACTTATTTTAAGAATTTTATTATTTAGTCTATGTTTAAAAGAACCCTGCACTACCTAAAGCTTCCAAATTTAATTTATTTTTATTATTTTTATTTTATTTTAGATTTATGAAGGGGAAGTTATTTTAAGGGTGTTATTTTTATTAATTTATGTTTAAAAGAACCCTGAACTATCTAAAGCTTTTAAAATTTAATTGATTTTAAGAGAGAAAATGTTGTAATTTAAGAACTAAAAAATAATTAAAACCAACAGAGACCCGCCACAGGAATTGCATTTTGGGTGATTCACAAAAAACCCCTGAACTACCTAAAGCTATTAAAATTTAATTTATTTGATTTTAGAAGAGAAATTGTTGTTATTAATGAATGAAAAAAAATTAAAACCAACAGGGACCCACCTCATGTCCCTTTTAGTCGCCTCTTACGACAGGTTAGGGACACCCGATGGTCAATTCTTATCCCTACCACCAGGGAGAAATATTATTTTATTTTTATTATATTTATTTTATTTTGAATTTATTAGGGGGACTTATTTTATGAATTTTATTATTTAATTTATGTTTCAAAGAACCCTGCACTACCTAAAGCTTCCAAATTTAATTTATTTTTATTATTTTTATTTTATTTTAGATTTATGAAGGGGAAATTATTTTAAGAGTTGTTGGTGTTTAATTTATATTAGAAAGTACCCTGAACTACCTAAAGCTTCAAAATTTAATTTATTTTTATTATTTTTATTTTATTTTAGATTTACGAAGGGGAATTTATTTAAAGAGTTGTTGGTGTTTAATTTATATTAAAAAGAACCCTGAACTACCTAAAGCTTCCAAATTTAAATTTATTTTTATTATTTTTATTTGATTTTAGATTTATGATGGGGAATTTATTTTAAGGGTGTTATTTTTTAATTTATGTTTAAAAGAACCCTGAACTACCTAAAGCTTTTAAAATTTAATACCAACTGGGACCCCCAAGAAATGCAATTTGAATTATGTCAAAAAATTTATTTGGGGATGAATGTAATTTTATTTTTATTATTTTTATTTTATTTTGGATTGATTAGGGGGACCTTATTTTAAGAAAGTTATGGATTAATTTATGTTTAAAAGAACCCTGCACTACCTAAAGCTTTTAAAATTTAATTTATTTGATTTTAACAGAGAAATTGTTGTAATTTGAGAATTAAAAAATAATTAAACCCACAGGGACCCGCCACAGGAATTGCATTTTGGGTGATTCACAAAAAACCCCTGAACTACCTAAAGCTATTAAAATTTAATTTATTTTATTTGAGAAGAGAAATTGTTGTTATTAATGAATGAAAAAAATTAAAACCAACAGGGACCCACCTCATGTCCCTTTTAGTCGCCTCTTACGACAGGTTAGGGACACCCGATGGTCAATTTTTATCCCTACCACCAGGGAGAAATATAATTTTATTTTTATTATATTTATTTTATTTTGAATTTATTAGGGGGACTTATTTTAAGAATTTTATTATTTAGTCTATGTTTAAAAGAACCCTGCACTACCTAAAGCTTCCAAATTTAATTTATTTTTATTATTTTTATTTTATTTTAGATTTATGAAGGGGAAGTTATTTTAAGGGTGTTATTTTTATTAATTTATGTTTAAAAGAACCCTGAACTATCTAAAGCTTTTAAATTTAATTGATTTTAAGAGAGAAAATGTTGTAATTTAAGAACTAAAAAATAATTAAAACCAACAGAGACCCGCCACAGGAATTGCATTTTGGGTGATTCACAAAAAACCCCTGAACTACCTAAAGCTATTAAAATTTAATTTATTTGATTTTAGAAGAGAAATTGTTGTTATTAATGAATGAAAAAAAATTAAAACCAACAGGGACCCACCTCATGTCCCTTTTAGTCGCCTCTTACGACAGGTTAGGGACACCCGATGGTCAATTCTTATCCCTACCACCAGGGAGAAATATTATTTTATTTTTATTATATTTATTTTATTTTGAATTTATTAGGGGGACTTATTTTATGAATTTTATTATTTAATTTATGTTTCAAAGAACCCTGCACTACCTAAAGCTTCCAAATTTAATTTATTTTTATTATTTTTATTTTATTTTAGATTTATGAAGGGGAAATTATTTTAAGAGTTGTTGGTGTTTAATTTATATTAGAAAGAACCCTGAACTACCTAAAGCTTCAAAATTTAATTTATTTTTATTATTTTTATTTTATTTTAGATTTACGAAGGGGAATTTATTTAAAGAGTTGTTGGTGTTTAATTTATATTAAAAAGAACCCTGAACTACCTAAAGCTTCCAAATTTAATTTATTTTTATTATTTTTATTTGATTTTAGATTTATGATGGGGAATTTATTTTAAGGGTGTTATTTTTTAATTTATGTTTAAAAGAACCCTGAACTACCTAAAGCTTTTAAAATTTAATACCAACTGGGACCCCCAAGAAATGCAATTTGAATTATGTCAAAAAATTTATTTGGGGATGAATGTAATTTTATTTTTATTATTTTTATTTTATTTTGGATTGATTAGGGGGACCTTATTTTAAGAAAGTTATGGATTAATTTATGTTTAAAAGAACCCTGCACTACCTAAAGCTTTTAAAATTTAATTTATTTGATTTTAACAGAGAAATTGTTGTAATTTGAGAATTAAAAAATAATTAAAACCCACAGGGACCCGCCACAGGAATTGCATTTTGGGTGATTCACAAAAAACCCCTGAACTACCTAAAGCTATTAAAATTTAATTTATTTGATTTTAGAAGAGAAATTGTTGTTATTAATGAATGAAAAAAAATTAAAACCAACAGGGACCCACCTCATGTCCCTTTTAGTCGCCTCTTACGACAGGTTAGGGACACCCGATGGTCAATTTTTATCCCTACCACCAGGGAGAAATATAATTTTATTTTTATTATATTTATTTTATTTTGAATTTATTAGGGGGACTTATTTTAAGAATTTTATTATTTAGTCTATGTTTAAAAGAACCCTGCACTACCTAAAGCTTCCAAATTTAATTTATTTTTATTATTTTTATTTTATTTTAGATTTATGAAGGGGAAGTTATTTTAAGGGTGTTATTTTTATTAATTTATGTTTAAAAGAACCCTGAACTATCTAAAGCTTTTAAAATTTAATTGATTTTAAGAGAGAAAATGTTGTAATTTAAGAACTAAAAAATAATTAAAACCAACAGAGACCCGCCACAGGAATTGCATTTTGGGTGATTCACAAAAAACCCCTGAACTACCTAAAGCTATTAAAATTTAATTTATTTGATTTTAGAAGAGAAATTGTTGTTATTAATGAATGAAAAAAAATTAAAACCAACAGGGACCCACCTCATGTCCCTTTTAGTCGCCTCTTACGACAGGTTAGGGACACCCGATGGTCAATTCTTATCCCTACCACCAGGGAGAAATATTATTTTATTTTTATTATATTTATTTTATTTTGAATTTATTAGGGGGACTTATTTTATGAATTTTATTATTTAATTTATGTTTCAAAGAACCCTGCACTACCTAAAGCTTCCAAATTTAATTTATTTTTATTATTTTTATTTTATTTTAGATTTATGAAGGGGAAATTATTTTAAGAGTTGTTGGTGTTTAATTTATATTAGAAAGTACCCTGAACTACCTAAAGCTTCAAAATTTAATTTATTTTTATTATTTTTATTTTATTTTAGATTTACGAAGGGGAATTTATTTAAAGAGTTGTTGGTGTTTAATTTATATTAAAAAGAACCCTGAACTACCTAAAGCTTCCAAATTTAAATTTATTTTTATTATTTTTATTTGATTTTAGATTTATGATGGGGAATTTATTTTAAGGGTGTTATTTTTTAATTTATGTTTAAAAGAACCCTGAACTACCTAAAGCTTTTAAAATTTAATACCAACTGGGACCCCCAAGAAATGCAATTTGAATTATGTCAAAAAATTTATTTGGGGATGAATGTAATTTTATTTTTATTATTTTTATTTTATTTTGGATTGATTAGGGGGACCTTATTTTAAGAAAGTTATGGATTAATTTATGTTTAAAAGAACCCTGCACTACCTAAAGCTTTTAAAATTTAATTTATTTGATTTTAACAGAGAAATTGTTGTAATTTGAGAATTAAAAAATAATTAAAACCCACAGGGACCCGCCACAGGAATTGCATTTTGGGTGATTCACAAAAAACCCCTGAACTACCTAAAGCTATTAAAATTTAATTTATTTGATTTTAGAAGAGAAATTGTTGTTATTAATGAATGAAAAAAAATTAAAACCAACAGGGACCCACCTCATGTCCCTTTTAGTCGCCTCTTACGACAGGTTAGGGACACCCGATGGTCAATTTTTATCCCTACCACCAGGGAGAAATATAATTTTATTTTTATTATATTTATTTTATTTTGAATTTATTAGGGGGACTTATTTTAAGAATTTTATTATTTAGTCTATGTTTAAAAGAACCCTGCACTACCTAAAGCTTCCAAATTTAATTTATTTTTATTATTTTTATTTTATTTTAGATTTATGAAGGGGAAGTTATTTTAAGGGTGTTATTTTTATTAATTTATGTTTAAAAGAACCCTGAACTATCTAAAGCTTTTAAAATTTAATTGATTTTAAGAGAGAAAATGTTGTAATTTAAGAACTAAAAAATAATTAAAACCAACAGAGACCCGCCACAGGAATTGCATTTTGGGTGATTCACAAAAAACCCCTGAACTACCTAAAGCTATTAAAATTTAATTTATTTGATTTTAGAAGAGAAATTGTTGTTATTAATGAATGAAAAAAAATTAAAACCAACAGGGACCCACCTCATGTCCCTTTTAGTCGCCTCTTACGACAGGTTAGGGACACCCGATGGTCAATTCTTATCCCTACCACCAGGGAGAAATATTATTTTATTTTTATTATATTTATTTTATTTTGAATTTATTAGGGGGACTTATTTTATGAATTTTATTATTTAATTTATGTTTCAAAGAACCCTGCACTACCTAAAGCTTCCAAATTTAATTTATTTTTATTATTTTTATTTTATTTTAGATTTATGAAGGGGAAATTATTTTAAGAGTTGTTGGTGTTTAATTTATATTAGAAAGTACCCTGAACTACCTAAAGCTTCAAAATTTAATTTATTTTTATTATTTTTATTTTATTTTAGATTTACGAAGGGGAATTTATTTAAAGAGTTGTTGGTGTTTAATTTATATTAAAAAGAACCCTGAACTACCTAAAGCTTCCAAATTTAAATTTATTTTTATTATTTTTATTTGATTTTAGATTTATGATGGGGAATTTATTTTAAGGGTGTTATTTTTTAATTTATGTTTAAAAGAACCCTGAACTACCTAAAGCTTTTAAAATTTAATACCAACTGGGACCCCCAAGAAATGCAATTTGAATTATGTCAAAAAATTTATTTGGGGATGAATGTAATTTTATTTTTATTATTTTTATTTTATTTTGGATTGATTAGGGGGACCTTATTTTAAGAAAGTTATGGATTAATTTATGTTTAAAAGAACCCTGCACTACCTAAAGCTTTTAAAATTTAATTTATTTGATTTTAACAGAGAAATTGTTGTAATTTGAGAATTAAAAAATAATTAAAACCCACAGGGACCCGCCACAGGAATTGCATTTTGGGTGATTCACAAAAAACCCCTGAACTACCTAAAGCTATTAAAATTTAATTTATTTATTTTAGAAGAGAAATTGTTGTTATTAATGAATGAAAAAAAATTAAAACCAACAGGGACCCACCTCATGTCCCTTTTAGTCGCCTCTTACGACAGGTTAGGGACACCCGATGGTCAATTTTTATCCCTACCACCAGGGAGAAATATAATTTTATTTTTATTATATTTATTTTATTTTGAATTTATTAGGGGGACTTATTTTAAGAATTTTATTATTTAGTTTATGTTTAAAAGAACCCTGCACTACCTAAAGCTTCCAAATTTAATTTATTTTTATTATTTTTATTTTATTTTAGATTTATGAAGGGGAAGTTATTTTAAGGGTGTTATTTTTATTAATTTATGTTTAAATGAACCCTGAACTATCTAAAGCTTTTAAAATTTAATTGATTTTAAGAGAGAAAATGTTGTAATTTAAGAACTAAAAAATAATTAAAACCAACAGAGACCCGCCACAGGAATTGCATTTTGGGTGATTCACAAAAAACCCCTGAACTACCTAAAGCTATTAAAATTTAATTTATTTGATTTTAGAAGAGAAATTGTTGTTATTAATGAATGAAAAAAAATTAAAACCAACAGGGACCCACCTCATGTCCCTTTTAGTCGCCTCTTACGACAGGTTAGGGACACCCGATGGTCAATTCTTATCCCTACCACCAGGGAGAAATATTATTTTATTTTTATTATATTTATTTTATTTTGAATTTATTAGGGGGACTTATTTTATGAATTTTATTATTTAATTTATGTTTCAAAGAACCCTGCACTACCTAAAGCTTCCAAATTTAATTTATTTTTATTATTTTTATTTTATTTTAGATTTATGAAGGGGAAGTTATTTTAAGGGTGTTATTTTTATTAATTTATGTTTAAAAGAACCCTGAACTATCTAAAGCTTTTAAAATTTAATTGATTTTAAGAGAGAAAATGTTGTAATTTAAGAACTAAAAAATAATTAAAACCAACAGAGACCCGCCACAGGAATTGCATTTTGGGTGATTCACAAAAAACCCCTGAACTACCTAAAGCTATTAAAATTTAATTTATTTTTATTATTTTTATTTTATTTTAGATTTATGAAGGGGAAATTATTTTAAGAGTTGTTGGTGTTTAATTTATATTAGAAAGAACCCTGAACTACCTAAAGCTTCAAAATTTAATTTATTTTTATTATTTTTATTTTATTTTAGATTTACGAAGGGGAATTTATTTAAAGAGTTGTTGGTGTTTCATTTATATTAAAAAGAACCCTGAACTACCTAAAGCTTCCAAATTTAATTTATTTTTATTATTTTTATTTTATTTTAGATTTATGATGGGGAATTTATTTTAAGGGTGTTATTTTTTAATTTATGTTTAAAAGAACCCTGAACTACCTAAAGCTTTTAAAATTTAATACCAACTGGGACCTCCAAGAAATGCAATTTGAATTATGTCAAAAAATTTATTTGGGGATGAATGTTATTTTATTTTTATTATTTTTATTTTATTTTGGATTGATTAGGGGGACCTTATTTTAAGAAAGTTATGGATTAATTTATGTTTAAAAGAACCCTGCACTACCTAAAGCTTTTAAAATTTAATTTATTTGATTTTAACAGAGAAATTGTTGTAATTTGAGAATTAAAAAATAATTAAACCCACAGGGACCCGCCACAGGAATTGCATTTTGGGTGATTCACAAAAAACCCCTGAACTACCTAAAGCTATTAAAATTTAATTTATTTTATTTGAGAAGAGAAATTGTTGTTATTAATGAATGAAAAAAATTAAAACCAACAGGGACCCACCTCATGTCCCTTTTAGTCGCCTCTTACGACAGGTTAGGGACACCCGATGGTCAATTTTTATCCCTACCACCAGGGAGAAATATAATTTTATTTTTATTATATTTATTTTATTTTGAATTTATTAGGGGGACTTATTTTAAGAATTTTATTATTTAGTCTATGTTTAAAAGAACCCTGCACTACCTAAAGCTTCCAAATTTAATTTATTTTTATTATTTTTATTTTATTTTAGATTTATGAAGGGGAAGTTATTTTAAGGGTGTTATTTTTATTAATTTATGTTTAAAAGAACCCTGAACTATCTAAAGCTTTTAAAATTTAATTGATTTTAAGAGAGAAAATGTTGTAATTTAAGAACTAAAAAATAATTAAAACCAACAGAGACCCGCCACAGGAATTGCATTTTGGGTGATTCACAAAAAACCCCTGAACTACCTAAAGCTATTAAAATTTAATTTATTTGATTTTAGAAGAGAAATTGTTGTTATTAATGAATGAAAAAAAATTAAAACCAACAGGGACCCACCTCATGTCCCTTTTAGTCGCCTCTTACGACAGGTTAGGGACACCCGATGGTCAATTCTTATCCCTACCACCAGGGAGAAATATTATTTTATTTTTATTATATTTATTTTATTTTGAATTTATTAGGGGGACTTATTTTATGAATTTTATTATTTAATTTATGTTTCAAAGAACCCTGCACTACCTAAAGCTTCCAAATTTAATTTATTTTTATTATTTTTATTTTATTTTAGATTTATGAAGGGGAAATTATTTTAAGAGTTGTTGGTGTTTAATTTATATTAGAAAGAACCCTGAACTACCTAAAGCTTCAAAATTTAATTTATTTTTATTATTTTTATTTTATTTTAGATTTACGAAGGGGAATTTATTTAAAGAGTTGTTGGTGTTTAATTTATATTAAAAAGAACCCTGAACTACCTAAAGCTTCCAAATTTAATTTATTTTTATTATTTTTATTTGATTTTAGATTTATGATGGGGAATTTATTTTAAGGGTGTTATTTTTTAATTTATGTTTAAAAGAACCCTGAACTACCTAAAGCTTTTAAAATTTAATACCAACTGGGACCCCCAAGAAATGCAATTTGAATTATGTCAAAAAATTTATTTGGGGATGAATGTAATTTTATTTTTATTATTTTTATTTTATTTTGGATTGATTAGGGGGACCTTATTTTAAGAAAGTTATGGATTAATTTATGTTTAAAAGAACCCTGCACTACCTAAAGCTTTTAAAATTTAATTTATTTGATTTTAACAGAGAAATTGTTGTAATTTGAGAATTAAAAAATAATTAAAACCCACAGGGACCCGCCACAGGAATTGCATTTTGGGTGATTCACAAAAAACCCCTGAACTACCTAAAGCTATTAAAATTTAATTTATTTGATTTTAGAAGAGAAATTGTTGTTATTAATGAATGAAAAAAAATTAAAACCAACAGGGACCCACCTCATGTCCCTTTTAGTCGCCTCTTACGACAGGTTAGGGACACCCGATGGTCAATTTTTATCCCTACCACCAGGGAGAAATATAATTTTATTTTTATTATATTTATTTTATTTTGAATTTATTAGGGGGACTTATTTTAAGAATTTTATTATTTAGTCTATGTTTAAAAGAACCCTGCACTACCTAAAGCTTCCAAATTTAATTTATTTTTATTATTTTTATTTTATTTTAGATTTATGAAGGGGAAGTTATTTTAAGGGTGTTATTTTTATTAATTTATGTTTAAAAGAACCCTGAACTATCTAAAGCTTTTAAAATTTAATTGATTTTAAGAGAGAAAATGTTGTAATTTAAGAACTAAAAAATAATTAAAACCAACAGAGACCCGCCACAGGAATTGCATTTTGGGTGATTCACAAAAAACCCCTGAACTACCTAAAGCTATTAAAATTTAATTTATTTGATTTTAGAAGAGAAATTGTTGTTATTAATGAATGAAAAAAAATTAAAACCAACAGGGACCCACCTCATGTCCCTTTTAGTCGCCTCTTACGACAGGTTAGGGACACCCGATGGTCAATTCTTATCCCTACCACCAGGGAGAAATATTATTTTATTTTTATTATATTTATTTTATTTTGAATTTATTAGGGGGACTTATTTTATGAATTTTATTATTTAATTTATGTTTCAAAGAACCCTGCACTACCTAAAGCTTCCAAATTTAATTTATTTTTATTATTTTTATTTTATTTTAGATTTATGAAGGGGAAATTATTTTAAGAGTTGTTGGTGTTTAATTTATATTAGAAAGTACCCTGAACTACCTAAAGCTTCAAAATTTAATTTATTTTTATTATTTTTATTTTATTTTAGATTTACGAAGGGGAATTTATTTAAAGAGTTGTTGGTGTTTAATTTATATTAAAAAGAACCCTGAACTACCTAAAGCTTCCAAATTTAAATTTATTTTTATTATTTTTATTTGATTTTAGATTTATGATGGGGAATTTATTTTAAGGGTGTTATTTTTTAATTTATGTTTAAAAGAACCCTGAACTACCTAAAGCTTTTAAAATTTAATACCAACTGGGACCCCCAAGAAATGCAATTTGAATTATGTCAAAAAATTTATTTGGGGATGAATGTAATTTTATTTTTATTATTTTTATTTTATTTTGGATTGATTAGGGGGACCTTATTTTAAGAAAGTTATGGATTAATTTATGTTTAAAAGAACCCTGCACTACCTAAAGCTTTTAAAATTTAATTTATTTGATTTTAACAGAGAAATTGTTGTAATTTGAGAATTAAAAAATAATTAAAACCCACAGGGACCCGCCACAGGAATTGCATTTTGGGTGATTCACAAAAAACCCCTGAACTACCTAAAGCTATTAAAATTTAATTTATTTGATTTTAGAAGAGAAATTGTTGTTATTAATGAATGAAAAAAAATTAAAACCAACAGGGACCCACCTCATGTCCCTTTTAGTCGCCTCTTACGACAGGTTAGGGACACCCGATGGTCAATTTTTATCCCTACCACCAGGGAGAAATATAATTTTATTTTTATTATATTTATTTTATTTTGAATTTATTAGGGGGACTTATTTTAAGAATTTTATTATTTAGTCTATGTTTAAAAGAACCCTGCACTACCTAAAGCTTCCAAATTTAATTTATTTTTATTATTTTTATTTTATTTTAGATTTATGAAGGGGAAGTTATTTTAAGGGTGTTATTTTTATTAATTTATGTTTAAAAGAACCCTGAACTATCTAAAGCTTTTAAAATTTAATTGATTTTAAGAGAGAAAATGTTGTAATTTAAGAACTAAAAAATAATTAAAACCAACAGAGACCCGCCACAGGAATTGCATTTTGGGTGATTCACAAAAAACCCCTGAACTACCTAAAGCTATTAAAATTTAATTTATTTGATTTTAGAAGAGAAATTGTTGTTATTAATGAATGAAAAAAAATTAAAACCAACAGGGACCCACCTCATGTCCCTTTTAGTCGCCTCTTACGACAGGTTAGGGACACCCGATGGTCAATTCTTATCCCTACCACCAGGGAGAAATATTATTTTATTTTTATTATATTTATTTTATTTTGAATTTATTAGGGGGACTTATTTTATGAATTTTATTATTTAATTTATGTTTCAAAGAACCCTGCACTACCTAAAGCTTCCAAATTTAATTTATTTTTATTATTTTTATTTTATTTTAGATTTATGAAGGGGAAATTATTTTAAGAGTTGTTGGTGTTTAATTTATATTAGAAAGTACCCTGAACTACCTAAAGCTTCAAAATTTAATTTATTTTTATTATTTTTATTTTATTTTAGATTTACGAAGGGGAATTTATTTAAAGAGTTGTTGGTGTTTAATTTATATTAAAAAGAACCCTGAACTACCTAAAGCTTCCAAATTTAAATTTATTTTTATTATTTTTATTTGATTTTAGATTTATGATGGGGAATTTATTTTAAGGGTGTTATTTTTTAATTTATGTTTAAAAGAACCCTGAACTACCTAAAGCTTTTAAAATTTAATACCAACTGGGACCCCCAAGAAATGCAATTTGAATTATGTCAAAAAATTTATTTGGGGATGAATGTAATTTTATTTTTATTATTTTTATTTTATTTTGGATTGATTAGGGGGACCTTATTTTAAGAAAGTTATGGATTAATTTATGTTTAAAAGAACCCTGCACTACCTAAAGCTTTTAAAATTTAATTTATTTGATTTTAACAGAGAAATTGTTGTAATTTGAGAATTAAAAAATAATTAAAACCCACAGGGACCCGCCACAGGAATTGCATTTTGGGTGATTCACAAAAAACCCCTGAACTACCTAAAGCTATTAAAATTTAATTTATTTATTTTAGAAGAGAAATTGTTGTTATTAATGAATGAAAAAAAATTAAAACCAACAGGGACCCACCTCATGTCCCTTTTAGTCGCCTCTTACGACAGGTTAGGGACACCCGATGGTCAATTTTTATCCCTACCACCAGGGAGAAATATAATTTTATTTTTATTATATTTATTTTATTTTGAATTTATTAGGGGGACTTATTTTAAGAATTTTATTATTTAGTTTATGTTTAAAAGAACCCTGCACTACCTAAAGCTTCCAAATTTAATTTATTTTTATTATTTTTATTTTATTTTAGATTTATGAAGGGGAAATTATTTTAAGAGTTGTTGGTGTTTAATTTATATTAGAAAGTACCCTGAACTACCTAAAGCTTCAAAATTTAATTTATTTTTATTATTTTTATTTTATTTTAGATTTACGAAGGGGAATTTATTTAAAGAGTTGTTGGTGTTTAATTTATATTAAAAAGAACCCTGAACTACCTAAAGCTTCCAAATTTAAATTTATTTTTATTATTTTTATTTGATTTTAGATTTATGATGGGGAATTTATTTTAAGGGTGTTATTTTTTAATTTATGTTTAAAAGAACCCTGAACTACCTAAAGCTTTTAAAATTTAATACCAACTGGGACCCCCAAGAAATGCAATTTGAATTATGTCAAAAAATTTATTTGGGGATGAATGTAATTTTATTTTTATTATTTTTATTTTATTTTGGATTGATTAGGGGGACCTTATTTTAAGAAAGTTATGGATTAATTTATGTTTAAAAGAACCCTGCACTACCTAAAGCTTTTAAAATTTAATTTATTTGATTTTAACAGAGAAATTGTTGTAATTTGAGAATTAAAAAATAATTAAAACCCACAGGGACCCGCCACAGGAATTGCATTTTGGGTGATTCACAAAAAACCCCTGAACTACCTAAAGCTATTAAAATTTAATTTATTTATTTTAGAAGAGAAATTGTTGTTATTAATGAATGAAAAAAAATTAAAACCAACAGGGACCCACCTCATGTCCCTTTTAGTCGCCTCTTACGACAGGTTAGGGACACCCGATGGTCAATTTTTATCCCTACCACCAGGGAGAAATATAATTTTATTTTTATTATATTTATTTTATTTTGAATTTATTAGGGGGACTTATTTTAAGAATTTTATTATTTAGTTTATGTTTAAAAGAACCCTGCACTACCTAAAGCTTCCAAATTTAATTTATTTTTATTATTTTTATTTTATTTTAGATTTATGAAGGGGAAGTTATTTTAAGGGTGTTATTTTTATTAATTTATGTTTAAATGAACCCTGAACTATCTAAAGCTTTTAAAATTTAATTGATTTTAAGAGAGAAAATGTTGTAATTTAAGAACTAAAAAATAATTAAAACCAACAGAGACCCGCCACAGGAATTGCATTTTGGGTGATTCACAAAAAACCCCTGAACTACCTAAAGCTATTAAAATTTAATTTATTTGATTTTAGAAGAGAAATTGTTGTTATTAATGAATGAAAAAAAATTATAACCAACAGGGACCCACCTCATGTCCCTTTTAGTCGCCTCTTACGACAGGTTAGGGACACCCGATGGTCAATTCTTATCCCTACCACCAGGGAGAAATATTATTTTATTTTTATTATATTTATTTTATTTTGAATTTATTAGGGGGACTTATTTTATGAATTTTATTATTTAATTTATGTTTCAAAGAACCCTGCACTACCTAAAGCTTCCAAATTTAATTTATTTTTATTATTTTTATTTTATTTTAGATTTATGAAGGGGAAGTTATTTTAAGGGTGTTATTTTTATTAATTTATGTTTAAAAGAACCCTGAACTATCTAAAGCTTTTAAAATTTAATTGATTTTAAGAGAGAAAATGTTGTAATTTAAGAACTAAAAAATAATTAAAACCAACAGAGACCCGCCACAGGAATTGCATTTTGGGTGATTCACAAAAAACCCCTGAACTACCTAAAGCTATTAAAATTTAATTTATTTTTATTATTTTTATTTTATTTTAGATTTATGAAGGGGAAATTATTTTAAGAGTTGTTGGTGTTTAATTTATATTAGAAAGAACCCTGAACTACCTAAAGCTTCAAAATTTAATTTATTTTTATTATTTTTATTTTATTTTAGATTTACGAAGGGGAATTTATTTAAAGAGTTGTTGGTGTTTCATTTATATTAAAAAGAACCCTGAACTACCTAAAGCTTCCAAATTTAATTTATTTTTATTATTTTTATTTTATTTTAGATTTATGATGGGGAATTTATTTTAAGGGTGTTATTTTTTAATTTATGTTTAAAAGAACCCTGAACTACCTAAAGCTTTTAAAATTTAATACCAACTGGGACCTCCAAGAAATGCAATTTGAATTATGTCAAAAAATTTATTTGGGGATGAATGTTATTTTATTTTTATTATTTTTATTTTATTTTGGATTGATTAGGGGGACCTTATTTTAAGAAAGTTATGGATTAATTTATGTTTAAAAGAACCCTGCACTACCTAAAGCTTTTAAAATTTAATTTATTTGATTTTAACAGAGAAATTGTTGTAATTTGAGAATTAAAAAATAATTAAACCCACAGGGACCCGCCACAGGAATTGCATTTTGGGTGATTCACAAAAAACCCCTGAACTACCTAAAGCTATTAAAATTTAATTTATTTTATTTGAGAAGAGAAATTGTTGTTATTAATGAATGAAAAAAATTAAAACCAACAGGGACCCACCTCATGTCCCTTTTAGTCGCCTCTTACGACAGGTTAGGGACACCCGATGGTCAATTTTTATCCCTACCACCAGGGAGAAATATAATTTTATTTTTATTATATTTATTTTATTTTGAATTTATTAGGGGGACTTATTTTAAGAATTTTATTATTTAGTCTATGTTTAAAAGAACCCTGCACTACCTAAAGCTTCCAAATTTAATTTATTTTTATTATTTTTATTTTATTTTAGATTTATGAAGGGGAAGTTATTTTAAGGGTGTTATTTTTATTAATTTATGTTTAAAAGAACCCTGAACTATCTAAAGCTTTTAAATTTAATTGATTTTAAGAGAGAAAATGTTGTAATTTAAGAACTAAAAAATAATTAAAACCAACAGAGACCCGCCACAGGAATTGCATTTTGGGTGATTCACAAAAAACCCCTGAACTACCTAAAGCTATTAAAATTTAATTTATTTGATTTTAGAAGAGAAATTGTTGTTATTAATGAATGAAAAAAAATTAAAACCAACAGGGACCCACCTCATGTCCCTTTTAGTCGCCTCTTACGACAGGTTAGGGACACCCGATGGTCAATTCTTATCCCTACCACCAGGGAGAAATATTATTTTATTTTTATTATATTTATTTTATTTTGAATTTATTAGGGGGACTTATTTTATGAATTTTATTATTTAATTTATGTTTCAAAGAACCCTGCACTACCTAAAGCTTCCAAATTTAATTTATTTTTATTATTTTTATTTTATTTTAGATTTATGAAGGGGAAATTATTTTAAGAGTTGTTGGTGTTTAATTTATATTAGAAAGAACCCTGAACTACCTAAAGCTTCAAAATTTAATTTATTTTTATTATTTTTATTTTATTTTAGATTTACGAAGGGGAATTTATTTAAAGAGTTGTTGGTGTTTAATTTATATTAAAAAGAACCCTGAACTACCTAAAGCTTCCAAATTTAATTTATTTTTATTATTTTTATTTGATTTTAGATTTATGATGGGGAATTTATTTTAAGGGTGTTATTTTTTAATTTATGTTTAAAAGAACCCTGAACTACCTAAAGCTTTTAAAATTTAATACCAACTGGGACCCCCAAGAAATGCAATTTGAATTATGTCAAAAAATTTATTTGGGGATGAATGTAATTTTATTTTTATTATTTTTATTTTATTTTGGATTGATTAGGGGGACCTTATTTTAAGAAAGTTATGGATTAATTTATGTTTAAAAGAACCCTGCACTACCTAAAGCTTTTAAAATTTAATTTATTTGATTTTAACAGAGAAATTGTTGTAATTTGAGAATTAAAAAATAATTAAAACCCACAGGGACCCGCCACAGGAATTGCATTTTGGGTGATTCACAAAAAACCCCTGAACTACCTAAAGCTATTAAAATTTAATTTATTTGATTTTAGAAGAGAAATTGTTGTTATTAATGAATGAAAAAAAATTAAAACCAACAGGGACCCACCTCATGTCCCTTTTAGTCGCCTCTTACGACAGGTTAGGGACACCCGATGGTCAATTTTTATCCCTACCACCAGGGAGAAATATAATTTTATTTTTATTATATTTATTTTATTTTGAATTTATTAGGGGGACTTATTTTAAGAATTTTATTATTTAGTCTATGTTTAAAAGAACCCTGCACTACCTAAAGCTTCCAAATTTAATTTATTTTTATTATTTTTATTTTATTTTAGATTTATGAAGGGGAAGTTATTTTAAGGGTGTTATTTTTATTAATTTATGTTTAAAAGAACCCTGAACTATCTAAAGCTTTTAAAATTTAATTGATTTTAAGAGAGAAAATGTTGTAATTTAAGAACTAAAAAATAATTAAAACTAACAGAGACCCGCCACAGGAATTGCATTTTGGGTGATTCACAAAAAACCCCTGAACTACCTAAAGCTATTAAAATTTAATTTATTTGATTTTAGAAGAGAAATTGTAGTTATTAATGAATGAAAAAAAATTAAAACCAACAGGGACCCACCTCATGTCCCTTTTAGTCGCCTCTTACGACAGGTTAGGGACACCCGATGGTCAATTCTTATCCCTACCACCAGGGAGAAATATTATTTTATTTTCATTATATTTATTTTATTTTGAATTTATTAGGGGGACTTATTTTATGAATTTTATTATTTAATTTATGTTTCAAAGAACCCTGCACTACCTAAAGCTTCCAAATTTAATTTATTTTTATTATTTTTATTTTATTTTAGATTTATGAAGGGGAAATTATTTTAAGAGTTGTTGGTGTTTAATTTATATTAGAAAGAACCCTGAACTACCTAAAGCTTCAAAATTTAATTTATTTTTATTATTTTTATTTTATTTTAGATTTACGAAGGGGAATTTATTTAAAGAGTTGTTGGTGTTTAATTTATATTAAAAAGAACCCTGAACTACCTAAAGCTTCCAAATTTAAATTTATTTTTATTATTTTTATTTGATTTTAGATTTATGATGGGGAATTTATTTTAAGGGTGTTATTTTTTAATTTATGTTTAAAAGAACCCTGAACTACCTAAAGCTTTTAAAATTTAATACCAACTGGGACCCCCAAGAAATGCAATTTGAATTATGTCAAAAAATTTATTTGGGGATGAATGTAATTTTATTTTTATTATTTTTATTTTATTTTGGATTGATTAGGGGGACCTTATTTTAAGAAAGTTATGGATTAATTTATGTTTAAAAGAACCCTGCACTACCTAAAGCTTTTAAAATTTAATTTATTTGATTTTAACAGAGAAATTGTTGTAATTTCAGAATTAAAAAATAATTAAAACCCACAGGGACCCGCCACAGGAATTGCATTTTGGGTGATTCACAAAAAACCCCTGAACTACCTAAAGCTATTAAAATTTAATTTATTTGATTTTAGAAGAGAAATTGTTGTTATTAATGAATGAAAAAAAATTAAAACCAACAGGGACCCACCTCATGTCCCTTTTAGTCGCCTCTTACGACAGGTTAGGGACACCCGATGGTCAATTTTTATCCCTACCACCAGGGAGAAATATAATTTTATTTTTATTATATTTATTTTATTTTGAATTTATTAGGGGGACTTATTTTTAGAATTTTATTATTTAGTCTATGTTTAAAAGAACCCTGCACTACCTAAAGCTTCCAAATTTAATTTATTTTTATTATTTTTATTTTATTTTAGATTTATGAAGGGGAAGTTATTTTAAGGGTGTTATTTTTATTAATTTATGTTTAAAAGAACCCTGAACTATCTAAAGCTTTTAAAATTTAATTGATTTTAAGAGAGAAAATGTTGTAATTTAAGAACTAAAAAATAATTAAAACCAACAGAGACCCGCCACAGGAATTGCATTTTGGGTGATTCACAAAAAACCCCTGAACTACCTAAAGCTATTAAAATTTAATTTATTTGATTTTAGAAGAGAAATTGTTGTTATTAATGAATGAAAAAAAATTAAAACCAACAGGGACCCACCTCATGTCCCTTTTAGTCGCCTCTTACGACAGGTTAGGGACACCCGATGGTCAATTCTTATCCCTACCACCAGGGAGAAATATTATTTTATTTTTATTATATTTATTTTATTTTGAATTTATTAGGGGGACTTATTTTATGAATTTTATTATTTAATTTATGTTTCAAAGAACCCTGCACTACCTAAAGCTTCCAAATTTAATTTATTTTTATTATTTTTATTTTATTTTAGATTTATGAAGGGGAAATTATTTTAAGAGTTGTTGGTGTTTAATTTATATTAGAAAGAACCCTGAACTACCTAAAGCTTCAAAATTTAATTTATTTTTATTATTTTTATTTTATTTTAGATTTACGAAGGGGAATTTATTTAAAGAGTTGTTGGTGTTTAATTTATATTAAAAAGAACCCTGAACTACCTAAAGCTTCCAAATTTAATTTATTTTTATTATTTTTATTTGATTTTAGATTTATGATGGGGAATTTATTTTAAGGGTGTTATTTTTTAATTTATGTTTAAAAGAACCCTGAACTACCTAAAGCTTTTAAAATTTAATACCAACTGGGACCCCCAAGAAATGCAATTTGAATTATGTCAAAAAATTTATTTGGGGATGAATGTAATTTTATTTTTATTATTTTTATTTTATTTTGGATTGATTAGGGGGACCTTATTTTAAGAAAGTTATGGATTAATTTATGTTTAAAAGAACCCTGCACTACCTAAAGCTTTTAAAATTTAATTTATTTGATTTTAACAGAGAAATTGTTGTAATTTGAGAATTAAAAAATAATTAAAACCCACAGGGACCCGCCACAGGAATTGCATTTTGGGTGATTCACAAAAAACCCCTGAACTACCTAAAGCTATTAAAATTTAATTTATTTGATTTTAGAAGAGAAATTGTTGTTATTAATGAATGAAAAAAAATTAAAACCAACAGGGACCCACCTCATGTCCCTTTTAGTCGCCTCTTACGACAGGTTAGGGACACCCGATGGTCAATTTTTATCCCTACCACCAGGGAGAAATATAATTTTATTTTTATTATATTTATTTTATTTTGAATTTATTAGGGGGACTTATTTTAAGAATTTTATTATTTAGTCTATGTTTAAAAGAACCCTGCACTACCTAAAGCTTCCAAATTTAATTTATTTTAATTATTTTTATTTGATTTTAGATTTATGATGGGGAATTTATTTTAAGGGTGTTATTTTTTAATTTATGTTTAAAAGAACCCTGAACTACCTAAAGCTTTTAAAATTTAATTGATTTTAAGAGAGAAAATGTTGTAATTTAAGAACTAAAAAATAATTAAAACCAACAGGGACCCGCCACAGGAATTGCATTTTGGGTGATTCACAAAAAACCCCTGAATTACCTAAAGCTATTAAAATTTAATTTATTTGATTTTAGAAGAGAAATTTTTGTTATTAATGAATGAAAAAAAATTAAAACCAACAGGGACCCACCTCATGTCCCTTTTAGTCGCCTCTTACGACAGGTTAGGGACACCCGATGGTCAATTCTTATCCCTACCACCAGGGAGAAATATTATTTTATTTTTATTATAATTATTTTATTTTGAATTTATTAGGGGGACTTATTTTATGAATTTTATTATTTAATTTATGTTTCAAAGAACCCTGCACTACCTAAAGCTTCCAAATTTAATTTATTTTTATAATTTTAATTTTATTTTAGATTTATGAAGGGGAATTTATTTTAAGAGTTGTTGGTGTTTAATTTATATTAGAAAGAACCCTGAACTACCTAAAGCTTCCAAATTTAATTTATTTTTATTATTTTTATTTGATTTTAGATTTATGATGGGGAATTTATTTTAAGGGTGTTATTTTTTAATTTATGTTTAAAAGAACCCTGAACTACCTAAAGCTTTTAAAATTTAATACCAACTGGGACCCCCAAGAAATGCAATTTGAATTATGTCAAAAAATTTATTTGGGGATGAATGTTATTTTATTTTTATTATTTTTATTTTATTTTGGATTGATTAGGGGGACCTTATTTTAAGAAAGTTATGGATTAATTTATGTTTAAAAGAACCCTGCACTACCTAAAGCTTCCAAATTTAATTTATTTTTATTATTTTTATTTGATTTAAATTTATGAAGGGGAATTTATTTTAAGGGTGTTATTTTTTAATTTATGTTTAAAAGAACCCTGAACTACCTAAAGCTTTTAAAATTTAATTGATTTTAAGAGAGAAAATGTTGTAATTTAAGAACTAAAAAATAATCAAAACCCACAGGGACCCGCCACAGGAATTCCATTTTGGGTGATTCACAAAAAACCCCTGAACTACCTAAAGCTATTAAAATTTAATTTATTTGATTTTAGAAGAGAAATTGTTGTTATTAATGAATGAAAAAAAATTAAAACCAACAGGGACCCACCTCATGTCCCTTTTAGTCGCCTCTTACGACAGGTTAGGGACACCCGATGGTCAATTTTTATCCCTACCACCAGGGAGAAATATAATTTTATTTTTATTATATTTATTTTATTTTAGATTTACGAAGGGGAATTTATTTAAAGAGTTGTTGGTGTTTAATTTATATTAAAAAGAACCCTGAACTACCTAAAGCTTCCAAATTTAATTTATTTTTATTATTTTTATTTGATTTTAGATTTATGATGGGGAATTTATTTTAAGGGTGTTATTTTTTAATTTATGTTTAAAAGAACCCTGAACTACCTAAAGCTTTTAAAATTTAATTGATTTTAAGAGAGAAAATGTTATAATTTAAGAACTAAAAAATAATTAAAACCAACAGGGACCCGCCACAGGAATTGCATTTTGGGTGATTCACAAAAAACCCCTGAACTACCTAAAGCTATTAAAATTTAATTTATTTGATTTTAGAAGATAAAATGTTGTTATTAATGAATGAAAAAAAATTAAAACCTTCAGGGACCCACCTCATGTCCCTTTTAGTCGCCTCTTACGACAGGTTAGGGACACCCGATGGTCAATTCTTATCCCTACCACCAGGGAGAAATATTATTTTATTAATATTATTTTTATTTTATTTTGGATTGATTAGGGGGACGACCTTATTTTAAGAAAGTTATTGTATAATTTATGTTTAAAAAAACCCTGCACTACCTAAAGCTTCCAAATTTAATTTATTTTTATTATTTTTATTTTATTTTAGATTTATGAAGGGGAAATTATTTTAAGAGTTGTTGGTGTTTAATTTATATTAGAAAGAACCCTGAACTACCTAAAGCTTCCAAATTTAATTTATTTTTATTATTTTTATTTTATTTTGGATTGATTAGGGGGACCTAATTTTAAGAAAGTTATTGTTTAATTTATGTTTAAAAGAACCCTGAACTACCTAAAGCTTCCAAATTTAATTTATTTTTATTATTTTTATTTGATTTTAGATTTATGATGGGAATTTATTTTAAGGGTGTTATTTTTTAATTTATGTTTAAAAGAACCCTGAACTACCTAAAGCTTTTAAAATTTAATTGATTTTAAGAGAGAAATTGTTGTAATTTGAGAATTAAAAAATAATTAAAACCCACAGGGACCCGCCACAGGAATTCCATTTTGGGTGATTCACAAAAAACCCCTAAACTACCTAAAGCTATTAAAATTTAATTTATTTGATTTTAAGAGAGAAATTCTTGTTATTTTTGAATGAAAAAAAATTAAAACCAACATGGACCCGCCACAGGAATAGCATTTTGGGTGATTCACAAAAAAACCCTGAACTACCTAAAGCTATTAAAATTAAATTCATTTGATTTTAAGAGAGAAATTGTTGTTATTTATGAATAAAAAAATTAAAACCAACAGGGACCCGCCTCATGTCCCTTTTAGTCGCCTCTTACGACAGGTTAGGGACACCCGATGGTCAATTCTTATCCCTACCACCAGGGAGAAATATTATTTTAATTTTATTATTTTTATTTTATTTTGGATTGATTAGGGGGACGACCTTATTTTAAGAAAGTTATTGTATAATTTATGTTTAAAAAAACCCTGCACTACCTAAAGCTTCCAAATTTAATTTATTTTTATTATTTTTATTTTATTTTAGATTTATGAAGGGGAAATTATTTTAAGAGTTGTTGGTGTTTAATTTATATTAGAAAGAACCCTGAACTACCTTAAGCTTCCAAATTTAATTTATTTTTATTATTTTTATTTTATTTTAGATTTACGAAGGGGAATTTATTTAAAGAGTTGTTGGTGTTTAATTTATATTAAAAAGAACCCTGAACTACCTAAAGCTTCCAAATTTAATTTATTTGATTTTAGAAGAGAAATTGTTGTTATTAATGAATGAAAAAAAATTAAAACCAACAGGGACCCACCTCATGTCCCTTTTAGTCGCCTCTTACGACGGGTTAGGGACACCCGATGGTCAATTCTTATCCCTACCACCAGGGAGAAATATTATTTTATTTTTATTATATTTATTTTATTTTGAATTTATTAGGGAGACTTATTTTATGAATTTTATTATTTAATTTATTTTTATAATTTTAATTTTATTTTAGATTTATGAAGGGGAATTTATTTTAAGGGTGTTATTTTTTAATTTATGTTTAAAAGAACCCTGAACTACCTAAAGCTTTTAAAATTTAATACCAACTGGGACCCCCAAGAAATGCAATTTGAATTATGTCAAAAAATTTATTTGGGTATGAATGTTATTTTATTTTTATTATTTTTATTTTATTTTGGATTGATTAGGGGGACCTTATTTTAAGAAAGTTATGGATTAATTTATGTTTAAAAGAACCCTGCACTACCTAAAGCTTCCAAATTTAATTTATTTTTATTTTTTTTATTTTATTTTAGATTTATGAAGGGGAAATTATTTTAAGAGTTGTTGGTGTTTAATTTATATTAGAAAGAACCCTGAACTACCTAAAGCTTCCAAATTTAATTTATTTTTATTATTTTTATTTTATTTTGGATTGATTAGGGGGACCTAATTTTAAGAAAGTTATTGTTTAATTTATGTTTAAAAGAACCCTGAACTACCTAAAGCTTCCAAATTTAATTTATTTTTATTATTTTTATTTGATTTTAGATTTATGATGGGGAATTTATTTTAAGGGTGTTATTTTTTAATTTATGTTTAAAAGAACCCTGAACTACCTAAAGCTTTTAAAATTTAATTGATTTTAAGAGAGAAATTGTTGTAATTTGAGAATTAAAAAATAATTAAAACCAACATGGACCCGCCACAGGAATTGCATTTTGGGTGATTCACAAAAAACCCCTGAACTACCTAAAGCTATTAAAATTTAATTTATTTGATTTTAGAAGAGAAATTGTTGTTATTAATGAATGAAAAAAAATTAAAACCAACAGGGACCCACCTCATGTCCCTTTTAGTCGCCTCTTACGACAGGTTAGGGACACCCGATGGTCAATTCTTATCCCTACCAACAGGGAGAAATATTATTTTATTTTTATTATATTTATTTTATTTTGAATTTATTAGGGGGACTTATTTTAAGAATTTTATTATTTAGTTTATGTTTAAAAGAACCCTGCACTACCTAAAGCTTCCAAATTTAATTTATTTTATTTTAGATTTATGAAGGGGAATTTATTTAAAGAGTTGTTGGTGTTTAATTTATATTAGAAAGAACCCTTAACTACCTAAAGCTTCCAAATTTAATTTATTTTTATTATTTTTATTTTATTTTAGATTTACGAAGGGGAATTTATTTAAAGAGTTGTTGGTGTTTAATTTATATTAAAAAGAACCCTGAACTACCTAAAGCTTCCAAATTTAATTTATTTTTATTATTTTTATTTGATTTTAGATTTATGATGGGGAATTTATTTTAAGGGTGTTATTTTTTAATTTATGTTTAAAAGAACCCTGAACTACCTTAAGCTTTTAAAATTTAATACCAACTGGGACCCCCAAGAAATGCAATTTGAATTATGTCAAAAAATTTATTTGGGGATGAATGTTATTTTATTTTTATTATTTTTATTTTATTTTGGATTGATTAGGGGGACCTTATTTTAAGAAAGTTATGGATTAATTTATGTTTAAAAGAACCCTGAACTACCTAAAGCTTTTAAAATTTAATTTATTTTAAGAGAGAAAATGTTGTAATTTAAGAACTAAAAAATAATTAAAACCAACAGGGACCCGCCACAGGAATTCCATTTTGGGTGATTCACAAAAAACCCCTGAACTACCTAAAGCTATTAAAATTTAATTTATTTGATTTTAACAGAGAAATTGTTGTAATTTGAGAATTAAAAAATAATTAAAACCCACAGGGACCCGCCACAGGAATTGCATTTTGGGTGATTCACAAAAAACCCCTGAACTACCTAAAGCTATTAAAATTTAATTTATTTGATTTTAGAAGAGAAATTGTTGTTATTAATGAATGAAAAAAAATTAAAACCAACAGGGACCCACCTCATGTCCCTTTTAGTCGCCTCTTACGACAGGTTAGGGACACCCGATGGTCAATTTTTATCCCTACCACCAGGGAGAAATATAATTTTATTTTTATTATATTTATTTTATTTTAGATTTACGAAGGGGAATTTATTTAAAGAGTTGTTGGTGTTTAATTTATATTAAAAAGAACCCTGAACTACCTAAAGCTTCCAAATTTAATTTATTTTTATTATTTTTATTTGATTTTAGATTTATGATGGGAAATTTATTTTAAGGGTGTTATTTTTTAATTTATGTTTAAAAGAACCCTGAACTACCTAAAGCTTTTAAAATTTAATTGATTTTAAGAGAGAAAATGTTGTAATTTAAGAACTAAAAAATAATTAAAACCAACAGGGACCCGCCACAGGAATTGCATTTTGGGTGATTCACAAAAAACCCCTGAACTACCTAAAGCTATTAAAATTTAATTTATTTGATTTTAGAAGATAAAATGTTGTTATTAATGAATGAAAAAAAATTAAAACCTTCAGGGACCCACCTCATGTCCCTTTTAGTCGCCTCTTACGACAGGTTAGGGACACCCGATGGTCAATTCTTATCCCTACCACCAGGGAGAAATATTATTTTATTAATAGTATTTTTATTTTATTTTGGATTGATTAGGGGGACGACCTTATTTTAAGAAAGTTATTGTATAATTTATGTTTAAAAAAACCCTGCACTACCTAAAGCTTCCAAATTTAATTTATTTTTATTATTTTTATTTTATTTTAGATTTATGAAGGGGAAATTATTTTAAGAGTTGTTGGTGTTTAATTTATATTAGAAAGAACCCTGAACTACCTAAAGCTTCCAAATTTAATTTATTTTTATTATTTTTATTTTATTTTGGATTGATTAGGGGGACCTAATTTTAAGAAAGTTATTGTTTAATTTATGTTTAAAAGAACCCTGAACTACCTAAAGCTTCCAAATTTAATTTATTTTTATTATTTTTATTTTATTTTAGATTTATGAAGGGGAATTTATTTTAAGGGTTTTATTTTTTAATTTATGTTTAAAAGAACCCTGAACTACCTAAAGCTTTTAAAATTTAATTGATTTTAAGAGAGAAATTGTTGTAATTTGAGAATTAAAAAATAATTAAAACCCACAGGGACACGCCACAGGAAGTGCATTTTGGGTGATTCACAAAAAACCCCTGAACTACCTAAAGCTATTAAAATTTAATCTATTTGATTTTAGAAGAGATATTGTGGTTATTAATGAATGAAAAAAAATTAAAACCAACAGGGACCCACCTCATGTCCTATTTAGTCGCCTCTTACGACAGGTTAGGGACACCCGATGGTCAATTCTTATCCCTACCACCAGGGAGAAATATTATTTTATTTTTATTATATTTATTTTATTTTAAATTTATTAGGGGGACTTATTTTATGAATTTTATTATTTAATTTATGTTTAAAAGAACCCTGCACTACCTAAAGCTTCCAAATTTAATTTATTTTTATTATTTTTATTTTATTTTAGATTTATGAAGGGGAATTTATTTTAAGAGTTGTTGGTGTTTAATTTATATTAGAAAATTTAATAAGATTTTAGTAAAAAAATGTAATAAAAATTGAAATAAAAAAATTTTAATAAAAAAAAATTGTTTTATTTATATTAAAGAGAAGGTTGAACTATTAAAAGCTTTTATAATTAGGGAAATTGATTTTAAGAGTGTTACTATAGTGTTGTTACCCTATGTACTTGGAAAGCATTGAAAAAAAAGATGCACTATGCATTGAAATCCTGGCCCTAATGATAATTTATTTTTATTTTAGAAAATCGTAAAAATCGTAAAAATATAAAATAAAATTAAATTGAAAAACTTACACTTTGGTCAATGCGCAGACTGGTCACTGTGCCTCACGAATAAATAAAAAATTGATCACTGTTAAGAACTTTATAAATTATAAAAGAAACACCGTAAACATATTTTAAGTTTTAAGTTACGCACTTTATATAATGAGCAAAAATTGAATGGCTTCTTTTTAGTACGAACTATAAAATGAAAATGGCTAATAAAATAAAATACATATAATAATAAGAGGATAGAATGGACATAGATTATACATCTGTATCATGTGCCCCACGATGGGTGATTTCTAGAAAATCAAGGACATTAATAAACACTTTTATGGTTTTTCATGTTTTCAACTTTTGCGGGATCACACATTCATGCATCGTGCACCACGTGTGTGCGTTTCGACTGCGCGTGTTATCATGATTATCGGTATCATTCTTTAAAAACTCACACTATGTTCAATGCGCAGACTGGTCCACTTGAAGTTACCTACAAATCTAGATGGAAAAAATCACAGCTCGAAATGAATAAAAAGATCTGTGGTTAAACGGCATTAAAAAAATAATAGATATCCTGCAATTCGCGTGCCGGAATTAATTATGCAAGACACTAATAATGCATTTTATTCCAAACCAATAATATACAACACTCCATATTGTTACACGCGAAGAAAACCATACACTAATGCGCATGATAGGTCACCAGGGTTAACTATGCTAATTAAACTTGAGCGGCCGCCGATCAAGAATGGGGTGGATAAAATGGGTATAAGGGATATATCGCTGTACAACTATAATGATTTAAAATATTATTTTACAAACTAAATAACGCAAAAGCTTAATAGGTACCTATATCACAACCTGAAATATATTTACAATCTACATGAGTGTAAGTTATTTTATTTACACTTCATAATACACAAATCTCATACCCGATAAATACGTGTTTGTTTCACATCGCGATTCTCTTCAATCTACAGGATCGGTGTCTGGAAAACTGCCGTTCATTGATCAAAGTGCCCCACGAATAAATAAATAATTGACCACTGTTAAGAACATTATAAATTATTAAAAAAACACCGTAAAAATATTTTAAGTTTTAAGTTACGTAATTTATATAATGAGCAAAAATTGAATGACTTATATTTGGTAGGAACTATAAAATGAAAATAGCTAATAAAATAAAATACATCAAATAAGAGGATATAATGGTAAAATTATAGTTGGTTGACATAAAGTATACATCCGTAATATGTGTTCAACGATGGTGACGGCACGTATTGGGGTAATTGATAAAAAATCAAGAACATTTAAAATAACAATACTTTTTTTTCTCTGACGATTCGGTTTTGGAATAAATAAATAAATATTAACTAAAATACTGTAAAACAGTGTTCATGTCTATCAGAATAGTTATTTAATAAATTATTTTGGGATTTAAGATGATGAAGAGAGGATTGATTTAAGTAATTTTAACATATTGTTTAGATTATGGTGAAATTTGAAGAGCATTTAATAATAAAATGTATACAAAAAAAATTATATTCTATCAATTAAAATTAATATAAGTTTCATTGGAATTTTATTTTAAAAATGAAAAAATGGATTATTTAGTTATTAGATTTAAAATGGAAATTGATTTATTTACATTAAATTTGAGTACGTATTTTTGAGAGATTTTAATATTTTACATATTTTTGATGAAAAATATCCTACAAGTCCCTTTTAGTCGCCTCTTGCGACAAGTTAGGGACACCCAATGGTACTATTCTTATACCGACCACCAGAAAAATATTAATAAAAATTTAATAAGATATTAATAAAAAAATGTAATAAAAATTGAAATAAAAAAATTTTAATAAAAAAAAATTGTTTTATTTATATTAAAGAGAAGGTTGAACTATTAAAAGCTCTTATGATTAGGGAAATTGATTTTAAGAGTGTTATTATAGTGTTGTTACCCATGTACTTGGAAAGCATTGTTTAAGAAAAAAAGATGCACCATTGAAATCCTGGCCCTAATGATAATTTATTTTTATTTTAGAAAATATAAAATAAAATGAAATTGAAAAACTTACACTTAAATGGTCAATGCGCAGACTGGTCACTGTACCTCATGAATAAATAAAAAATTGATAACTGTTAAGAACTTTATAAATTATAAAAAAAAACACCGTAAAAATATTTTAAGTTTTAAGTTACGCACTTTACATAATGAGCAAAAATTGAATGACTTATATTTGGTACGAACTATAAAATGAAAATGGCTAATAAAATAAAATACATCGAATAAAAGGATAGAATGGTAAAATTATAAACAGTTGACATAGAGTATACATCTGTATCACGTGCCCAATGGGTGATTTCTAGAAAATCAAGGACATTAAAAATAACAATACTTTTTTTTCTCTGACGATTCGGTTTTGGAATAAATAAATATTAAATAAAATACGGTAAAACGGTTTTTCATGTCCATCAGAATAGTTATTTAATATTTTAATAAATGATTTTGGGATTTAAGATGATGTACGAGTAGAAGGAATCCCTCTTGATTTAAGTAATTTTAACATATTGTTTAGATTATGGTGAAATTTGAAGAGCATTTAATAATAAAATGTATACAAAAAAAATTATATTCTATCAATTAAAATTAATATAAGTTTCATTGGAATTTTATTTTAAAAATGAAAAAATGGATCATTTAGTTATTAGATTTAAAATGGAAATTGATTTATTTACATTAAATTTGAGTACGTATTTTTGAGAGATTTTAATATTTTACATATTTTTGATGAAAAATATCCTACAAGACCCTTTTAGTCGCCTCTTACGACAGGTTAGGGACACCCGATGGTACTATTCTTATCCCGAACACCAGAAAAATATTAATAAAAATTTAATAAGATTTTAATAAAAAAATGTAATAAAAATTTAAATAAAAAAATTTAATAAAAATTTAAATAAACAAAATTGAAATCAAAAATAAAATTGAAAAATTTGAATAAAAAAAAAAAATGTTTTATTTATATTAAAGAGAAGGTTGAACCATTAAAAGCTTTTATAATTAGGGAAATTGATTTTAAGAGTGTTACTATAGTGTTGTTACCCATGTACTCGGAAAGCATTGAAAAAAAAGATGCACTATGCATTGAAATCCTGGCCCTAATGATAATTTATTTTTATTTTAGAAAATCGTAAAAATCGTAAAAATATAAAATAAAATTAAATTGAAAAACTTACACTTTGGTCAATGCGCAGACTGGTCACTGTGCCTCACGAATAAATAAAAAATTGATCACTGTTAAGAACTTTATAAATTATGAAAGAAACACCGTAAACATATTTTAAGTTTTAAGTTACGCACTTTATATAATGAGCAAAAATTTAATGGCTTCTTTTTAGTACGAACTATAAAATGAAAATGGCTAATAAAATAAAATACATATAATAATAAGAGGATAGAATGGACATAGATTATACATCTGTATCATGTGCCCCACGATGGGTGATTTCTAGAAAATCAAGGACATTAATAAACACTTTTATGGTTTTTCATGTTTTCAACTTTTGCGGGATCACACATTCATGCATCGTGCACCACGTGTGTGCGTTTCGACTGCGCGTGTTATCATGATTATCGGTATCATTCTTTAAGAATCGATTGTCGTCGTCCGTCGTTTATAAACATCGCAGACTTGGATCACACATACAGGGGCGTAATTAAGGGGATGATGAGGGGGATATATCCCCCCCAGAGCCTATATAATGTGTATATTTATATATTAATTTGAAGCTTGTGGAATTATGTGTCTTATCTGTTTATCGTGCTGACATCACGGCGAAATATATTTAATATAATTAATATCAAGAAATCTATAAATAGGTATGCGCATGGAAAATACTGATAATTAGAAGAAACGACTGGCGACTGCAGCTAATCACAGACATCTATTATAGAAGTCTGTGCAGCTAATACGCCGAAACAGTAATCATTTTAATATTTTATGTAGTTATTTTTGTTGGGGTGGAACGTGGAACGTTTCAACGTTGACGTTGTGTCAGTTGTTGTAATATAAAATATCATTTGTATTTTGTACATTTGTACACGTACATACTGTATTAGTGCTCGACAGTTTTTAGATATTTATAAGATAATATTATTACTCTTTCTATAACAACTGTAAATTCTAACTCGTAACACTATGAAAAATAAAAGAAAAAATAAAATTCTATCTTTTTTAAAAAAAAAAACAAAACCTAACGAAGAAAAAAATACAGTTAATACTGAGGTAAGAATGATACAATTTGATATATTAAATACTTAGGACATAAATACTTAGGTATATTATGTAAATATGTAATGAATTACCTTACTGTTTAAATGTCTTAATAGGTATAGACTATAGGTACCTAATGTATAAATATAATGTATAAATTTTATAGGAAATTAAGAAGGATAACCATTTATCTAAAGACATTGAAACTACTGAATATGTAATCGAAAAAGACTACAATTTAAATCAAACACATTCAAATGAGGTAAGAACTATAGGAGTTCTAAATATTATTAAATATAATTCTTGTATTTTAAATGTACTTATATACTAAATGTATTTTTTATTTACTTATGTACTAAATGTACATAAAAAATACATGAATATTAAATATTTAATTAAAGATTGAAGACATAAACATGCTTCATTCCCACAATAATGATATTAGTTCCTTTGTGAATAAAAATTTGTCTGATGCTGATAAACATCTGGTAAGCTTAGTTCTATTATTTTATAAATTGATAATATAATTTTATTTCACCTTGTAAAGATGTAAGAATAGGTATATTACTTGTATTATTACTATATTTAATTTTCAATATCATATTCCTTCTTACCACTAATATAATAACTAAATAATTTACATCTTTACTACAGATAGCCTAGATAACCTAGATGACCATCTAGGTATATATAATATATTTATATATCTAATGATTTTTTTAGGTGCTTACAAATTTGTGGGTACCACCTTCCAACTATATATTTCCATTAACTACAAAAAATATGAAACGTGGGCTACGTTTCCAATACAAATGGCTTAATGAATTCCAATGGTTAGCATATTCTGAAGGAAAACATGGTGCGTTTTGAAAATATTGTGTTCTGTTTGCTAAAGTTGGGGGAAAAAATGGTCAGCCTTTGGGATATTTTATTAAAACAGCATTTGATACATGGAAAAAAGCTAAACAAGTAATTTATTACTCTTACTTACCTATTGTTAATTATTATAAGTATAATAAATAATAATTTACTTTTATCTTTCAAAGTACGAGTACTTATTGATAGGTATCTACTAATGTCTAATTGAATGATTATTTTAGGAATTTTGTGAACATTCAGAAACTATATATCACGTATCATCCACTTTAGATGCTGATCATTTTTTAAAAGTGTTTAAAAAAATCGAACCATCAATAATTAATCAATTGGATACTGATAGGTATATTGTAAGAACTAAGAAATTATTTGTTTTATACTTTTATATTAATTAAAATTATTTGAATCAGATTAAAACAAATACAAGCTAATAGGAAACGTCTCATTCCTATAATTGAGTGTATTCTCTTATGTGGTCGCCAAGAAATTGCTCTAAGAGGTCATAGGGATTTTGGAAATATTTTCAGTTAGTATTTATTATTTAAATTATTATTATTATTATTAAGTTTGTTTCATAAATATAAATAGTACACCTCGTAATTCAATATTATATTACAGCTCCAGAAATATCTAACCAAGGCAATTTCAGGTCAATTTTATTATATCGATGTAAAGGCGACGAATATTTAACAAATCTATTAAAATCAGAGGGTCGTAATAAATATATAACTCCACAAATTCAAAATGAGATAATTTCAGCATGTGGCAATTTAATCTTACAAACAATTGTAAAAAAAGTTAACAATTCTGAGTGTTTCACTGTCTTAGCAGATGAAACTACTGACATATCTGTTACTGAACAACTTGCTCTTTGTGTAAGATTTGTTGATGAACAAAACAATGTAAATGAGTGCTTTCTTAAATTTATGGAAATACATAGTTTGACAGGAAAAAACTTGGCTGATTCGATTTTAAATAGTAAATTTTACTTAAGCTTAAATCTATTTATGTTTGTTGATTAATATTGAGTTTATTATTTGTTTATGTTTTTATAGGTCTTATGAGTTGTGGAATTGATTGTGAATTTTTATATGGGCAGGGATATGATGGGGCAAGTAATATGTCGGGCCAATTTCAAGGTGTGCAAGCTCATATTAGAGTCAAATACCCTAAAGCTATTTACGTGCATTGCGCAGCTCATTCGCTAAATTTAGCCGTATCTACTGCAAGCAATATAAAACCAATAAGAAATTGTTTTTATAGGTCTTATGAGTTGTGGAATTGATTGTGAATTTTTATATGGGCAGGGATATGATGGGGCAAGTAATATGTCGGGCCAATTTCAAGGTGTGCAAGCTCATATTAGAATCAAATACCCTAAAGCTATTTACGTGCATTGCGCAGCTCATTCGCTAAATTTAGCCGTATCTACTGCAAGCAATATAAAACCAATAAGAAATTGTTTAGGTATTATTGAAAAATTATACAACTTTTTCAATACTCCTAAACGAAATCATGTGTTATTATCTACTATCGAAAATAGTGACGTTGATCAAAAAATAAAAACATTAAAAAGGCTATGCGCAACTCGATGGGTACAAAGATACGATGCTGTTCATGATTTTATTGAACTTTTTAAGTTTGTAGTAGAGGCTTTAGAATGTATATCAGATTGGAAGGATTCGTCTGCTATAGATGCATCATTACTTCTAAAATCAATGGACTCTGAATTCCTAATTTCAATTAATATTGTTCAGGTAAAAACAATATTTTTAATTTAAAGCAAGTATCTTAAGTCTATTGAAAATACCCTATGTATTTTTCAGCTAATGTTTTCATTTGGTTTACCGTTATGTAAACAATTACAAAAAACCAAAATTGACCTAAAAGAAGCCATTGATCTGGCGCAAGATACTGTCAATGAGCTTAAAAAAATTAGAGACAATTGTGAATATGAATTTGAAAATATATTTTCAAAAGCAAAGGTAAAACATAGAAAGTTTGTTGTTTATAATGTCTAACTAATAATATTTATTATTTACAGGAAATGGCTGATGAAGTAGATATTGTATTAAAAATTAAAAGAATATCAAAAACACAAACTAACCGAGCTAATCCAAATGATAATACTTCCAATCCAATTTCAAATGTTCAAGATTACTATAGAATAACTGTCTTTATCCCATATATTGATTATTTCACAAGTCAATTGACAGAAAGGTTTTTGTCACATTCTAAAGTGTTCAATGGTACGGTATTATAATTTATAATAACATATTATCTAATAAGTACATTTGGATATATTTACATTTTTTTTGTTTAATTTTGTTCTGATAGGTTTTGAATGTTTGTTTTCAAATAATGTTGATCTAACCGAAAATGACAAAGCATATTTTAAAGAGTTAGTGGAATTCTATTCACCACAAATCGATAAAAATAATGCAATAGCTGAATTGAGGCTTTGGCGGGCTAAGCTCCAAAGAAGTGGGATTATTCCTAAAACAGGAATTGATGCTCTTAGTGAATGCAATTCAGAAATATATCCAAATATTAATCTATTATTAAAAATATTATGCACATTACCAGTTTCCACTACAACTCCCGAACGTATGTTTTCAGCTCTCAAACGAGTTAAAACATATCTCCGTAACACAATGTCTGAAGTAAGTTCATGTTCATCATTATGATTAATTATTATTGAAGTATCTAGTTTTATTTTATTTAAAAATTATTAATTTTAGGATCGATTAAATGGTTTAACTATGATGGCTGTACATAAATCAATTGCAATTAATCCTGATGATGTAATTGACAAGTTGGCTAAACAGCCAAGAAAATTAGAATTTATTTTATAAACGTACAAAATTATTATGTTAATATGTTATTATATACATTATAATTATTAAAAACAAAATAAATTTAATATTTTAAAAATTATTATTTAATTTAAAAGTAAATTTTAATTCTAATATATTCAAAATTTACATTTTGAAGAATTATAATATTGTATTGGTATTAAATTGTGTAGAATTTTAAAGCACATTTATTAATAGGTACATTTTGTATACATATATATTAGTTTAAGAATTTTTGATGAAATAGTTTTCCCAGATATTATACTTGAAAATCTAAGTATTTATAAAAATGTTTATCCCCCCCTAAGACAAATTCTTAATTACGCCACTGAATAAAATTGATTAATATTAATTGTAATATTGAATACTATTACTTCTAAAATAATAATATTATACAATTTATTAGCGTCCCCACAATATCTATATTCCGTGTTAAGAATAATTGATGAACTATTTTACTCAAGTAAATATTATAAGAAATAAAGTATTTTAGAGTACTTTATTAAAACTACAAAGTCCAAAGTACAGAAGTGAAAAAAAAAGTACAATACTTTAAAAAATAGTACGGGTGGCAACCCTGGGTGTAAGTGACTTATAAAATAGAATATAAATAATAATATAAAATAGAAGTCAATCGGTGTTTCCGGTTTCGCATTCGCAATGGTAAATTTAATATGAATGATAAATAAATATTTTAAATTTATTATTCGGTAACGTAAAAAGATGAACGCACATAAATATATATCTATTTTGAATTGGCATAATATTGTCCGGTCACGAGATTCCCAAGATAAGCTGAGCATTCGATACTGAGTAAACAGTACGATTATACTATAAATAGCTATAATCGTGGAAACAAAACAGCACACGGCGACGTCTAATCGTTTTATTTTTCCAAGACACTATAATAGTATAATACCATATTACCACCACATAAATACATAATATTATAATATTATTCACACAATAATAATATTTATAACATTGCACTCTATAATCTTGTACCCGTGTACATAATTATTTGTAAGTGAACGTTATTTTAGATTTTAAAATTTGTACTTTAAAAGTAAACGGCATTATCACTATAATTTTTAATACTTATTATTACTATTTATACGTAAACAATTGAAATATGGATCATAAAAAATTAAGTGATGCGAGTTATCTGAAAAAGTCAAGAGAAAAGGCACAAAAGCTTGCTGATGTTCTTTCTAAAACTAAAAAAATTGACAAGTTTTTTTCTTTTTCAAATGCCAGTTCGGAAGTTACTCATAGTCTCATCAATAAAGGTAAGAAATTGTTTTAATTTTAAATTAAATAAAAAATGTCTATTCAGGTTTTTTTTAAATCAACTGAATTTAACCAAATATTATTACCTACTACCTACTTACCAATCATTGAATTTTTAATATTTTTTCAATAAAAAAATTTTAATTTATTAAATATTTATACCTATTAAATGTTTTAAATAACATGTAGGTACATTTCACTTAATTTATTTGCTTACCTACACAAATTTTGTTTATTATCTATAATTATTAACCAACAATTTTGAAGAAAAAAGTTTCCACCTTGGTAGCTTGGTACTTACTAATTTAATATGAAACTAAACTATGTAAGTACAATTTCAAAAATACTAAAATACATTTTCAGATTTTATTTATTTTTTTTTTTGGTTAGGTATATGATATTTAAATTTGAAATATATACTAACCATTTTTTGTAATTGTCTTTACTAATAAAATAAACTAATATATGAAATTATCTGCCCAAAAAATATCTCAATAAAAAGTCTTATTAAAGTTACACAATTTAACTGATAATAACTGAGAACCAAATAACTGGGAAGTCATAATTATTTTAGCAACCAACTTATTATTTATTTATTTGTAGTTATAATTGTTGACACAATAGTGATTAGTTGTAACTATCTAGATCTAGACATAAAGTCTGTTAGACATAAAGACAGTTGTCAATAGCTTCTCAATTATCAAAGTTTATAAATCCAGTATCATACAATAATACTGAATACATTGATGTTTAACAAAAACCCAACTCCAGTGATATTCCAGTGTAAGTAATTTAATATAATTTATATAATATATTTATTAATATCTTTGATATAGTACCTTGGTTTTTATGCATAAATATTAGTAGTATACGTTGAGATGTACTCGTTGGTAACTTATTAATGAATATCTCATAATAGTCATAATACTGTTTGTGTAACATTATATAAATCATTTAAAGCTACCTTTTACATTTAAACTATTATTATTATTTTTTTATTTATTTAAAAACAGTTTAACTGACCACAGTCTTTTAATACAATTTGTACTAATACTTATATCAATGATGTATAACGTTTTATAACATTCATAAAATAGTAAATATTATAATATAATAGGTCTGCTAGAAAAATAGAAAAATTATACACAACATCATAATCTTTATTTCAGCATTAAATAATATATAAAATGGACTATCTTACTGCCCCATCCTATATTGTATCCTTATCGAGTATAAGAACTGTAGTAGTTGTTTATTAAATTATATTTTTATTGTAATTTAGTTCTGATCCTGGATTGTGGATTTTGAATGAAAAAACAAGAGATTATGTTTGTAGAAATGGATTCAGCCAAAATATAAATTCAGATTTCTCACGTTCCAAGAAGGAGCATCTTATAGTTCATAAAGGAAGTCACCGAAGTTTTAATAGATATTTAAATAAAGATTGGTTTAAAACTGTTTTAATCAATGGAGAGACATGCCAACGAGATTATTTATCATACTCTGAAACTAATGGATCAATATTTTGCATTCCTTGTTATTTGTTTGAAAACCAAACTATTTTTTCCAAAAAAGGATTCTCAAATTGGAAATATCCTGAAAAATTAAAAAAAACATGAAAATTCAGAAAAGCATAAGATATGTGTGTATAAAATGAAACTGCGTACAACTGATTTAGGTCATATCCAGAAGTCCGAGGGACTTGATTCGGATTCAATAATAGACAATAGACAATCGCAATAGACAATTTAAAAAATTAATGACGAAAACAAATAGGAAATAATTGATGGCTATTTACGTAATTTTTGTAATATCTCATAATAATTGTTTTATTATTTAGTAAGACGTAAATCGGATCACTCGATATAAAAAGTTTCACGGTTTATTACTTTACTATTTTGCCCAAATCTTACTTACTAAGTTGAATAATATAATATTATTATACGAGTAGTTCATGACGTGTTTAAATTTGTATAGCATATTATATTTTAGTATCAGTGTGTATATTAATTTTTAGAATTATCAAGCTCATTTCTATTATTATACTTACCTATTGGCTATTATATTGTATTTTGAAATAAAACTAAATAAAATTGTAATACATTAAATTACATTTTCTTTTTTTTATTATTATTCAAGAATTGAACAATATAAAATATATACCACGTATAAATTATAATTAGTAAACATTAAATGTAACTTACGGTTCATTACGAACTTTCTTCATTATTTTTCTAATACATGTTTTACCTAATCTGGCACGCTTTCTATTGTGTATACAATATAATAATGTACTCTAAAAGTCTGAGGTACCCACAAATAATAATTTTTTTAATTACAACAAAATTATAGATATGAGAGCAATATATTATGTAAATTAATTTTATTATTTATTAACTATGATCTATGATAATATTATAATAATGTAAGCAACCATGTACAATTACCTAAGTGCAATTAAAAAAATTAATAATTAATAAATCAATGACCTACCTAACACGATTGGACCATCGATTTTGAACAAGAGACTTAGTAGTTATTTTTCTAATAGTACGCTTTACAGCAAGTTTTTTATTCGCCATAGTAAACGTTTTACGTGGGTTCGTGTTTCACAGCTTTCACGTTGAACAAACAAACACGATAAATGCATAAGTATATCAATCACCTAAACGTCCTATGTTATATTACGTAGTATACAGACAATTGCATTCGTATAGGGAATATCCAAGATATATTGGGGCCGGGAAACTTCGTAAGACTAAAAATTACGATAGAAACGATACGAACAAAAGTTGTCTAAGACGTAAAATTTCTGCGGTAGAATATTGTTGAAAGTTTCATCAGGGCATCTATCTCGGACAGATTTCACTGTTCTTATCGAGTCGTATAACTGACGTCTGACGGCGTGTGTAAGTTTCCACACCACCTTAGCAAGTGTTGAGAAAATGAATCCCAAACGCAAGAGGTATTACACCCGGTGCGTTTTTTTTAACGTGGTTTCCCCAGGTAGGCCTAATCCACGAAAGGAAGAATGAACTAACGCCGCCAGTTGTATTGAAATTTAAGAAATTTGACTTTTATTGTAACACAAATAGAACTAGATCAATAAGTATGTAATGGGAATGTAATGGAAAAGTTATATAAAAAAAATTATCTTTGTGTTTAAAATTAACATAGAATTGTTTTTAAATTGTTTAGATTTGAGAAAGTTATAAGAGCATCTTTTTAAG
Source organism: Periphyllus acericola (assembly GCA_949715065.1). Lineage (NCBI taxonomy): Eukaryota > Metazoa > Arthropoda > Insecta > Hemiptera > Aphididae > Periphyllus > Periphyllus acericola. The sequence continues at coordinate 9,861,967 of OX454271.1, forward strand.
TACTTTTGTTGTTTATTTTATGTTCAAGTGAATGCTGAGAAAAAAAACGCTATTAAATTTAATTAAATTTTATATAATGACATAAATTAGTTTGAATTTGAATGAAATTTTACAAGAACAATGTTTATGGTAAAAAGGACTTCGTGCCTATACACCCAAAATGCAATTCCTGACCTAGCCCTAACCCCTTTTAATATTGTTTCCTATATTTGAAAGTCCTCCCTTTCATAAACATTTTTATTCTTGAGTGCAGTTAATAAAACATATATTTAAGTATTGTTATCGTATAATTTACATTAAAGTGAATGCTGAGCTTATATGATCTTTAAAAATTACATTTTATATATTTAATTTAAGAAATTATTCAAACAATTGAGTACAAAATTTAACAACAAAAATGCTTAATAACTGGGAATTTTAAAATACGAAATTATTAAAAATTGAACATTTAAATTGTTAAAAATAATTGATTTTGTGCCTTTGTGGCTGCTGTCCGCCTACAAGCCCTAGCCCTATTTTAAATTAAAATTAGTAAATCTCTAAAAGTGAAAAAACATTTAAATAAGCGACAAAAAAAGTTGCATGTACACGGAAAGCACTGTAAAAAAAAAGATGCACTATGCATTGAAATCCTGGAACAAAAAATTAACAACAAAAATGATTAATACTAATGATAATTTATTTTTATTTTAAAAAATATAAAATGAAATTGGAAAACATACTCTTTGGTCAATGCGCAGACTGGTCCAGCTGAAGTCACCTAGTTCTAAAAAATATGTGGATAAAGGGGCATTAAAAAATTTCCGGCGATTCGCGTGCCGGAATTTATAATGCAAGACAATATTAATGCATTTTATTTCAAACTAACAACACTTCGTTATTGTTACGCGCGAAGAGAAAAATGCTAATTTAAATAATAATTAATACTAATGCGCATGATAGGTCACCAGGGTCACCAGGGATATTTCGTTGTACAGCGATAACTCTTAACTTAACTCTTATAATATATATTAACTCTTAAGATTAACTATGCTAATTTAACTTGAGCGGCGGCCGATCAAGAATGGGGTCAGATAAAACCGTTATAGCCTATAGGGAATAGGGGTATTTCGTTGTACAGCGATAACTCTTAACTTAACTCTTATAATATATATTAACTCTTAACGGTTAACTATGCTAATTATGGTTATGGGATAAGGGATATTTTGTTGCACAGCGATAACAATTTAAAATATTATTTTACAAAATAAATAATGCAAAAGCTTTATAGGTACCTATATCGCAACCTGAAACATATTCACAACCTGCATGCCTGTTAGTTATTTAATTTTCACTAGATAAGACACAAATCGATGTATCAAAGAAGTAAATATATACGTGTTTGTCTTTCATCGCAATCCTCTTCAATCTAAAATACGAATGATTATATGATTTAAGTTATAATTCTCACTCAAAAACTAAATCGACGAACCTAGAAAAAAATACAAATATGTTATTATTTAATGTCGATTACAAGCCTTATATATTACATATATGTATAGATAGAACAAATTAGCATACTTGTTATAGCCTTAGAATCTCGATTAACCGTTCACTTGTTTTATTTTTTTATTTTTAATAAATATACTGACCATTTCCTAATTACAAAGTTAACAATCAGTTTTTAAAACTAAATACCAAAAAATAAAGAAACTTCTAAAAATCATGATAAATTATAATAAACTTGATCTATGATAATAGAACTAGATCAATAAGAAAGTTAAAGGTAAATTTAGTAATTTATAATGAAAAATACAGCTTTAAAATACCAAAAAAAAAAAAAAATGATTTCGTAAAATAAACAGATCAATGTAAATATAATAGAAAAGTAATATAAAAAAAATTATCTTGTGTCTAAAATTGATATAGAATTGTTCTTATATTGTTTAGACTTTAGAAAGTTAATAGAGCATCGTTTTAAGTACTTTTATTATTTATTTTATGTAAAGTCAATGCTGAGAAATAAAGAGAAGTTTTATTAGATTTTCTTTGGATTGAAGCTTATAAAATGGTAACTGATTGTAGTGGTTTTATGTTTTATTTTACACTAAAGTGATTGCTGAGCTTATATGATCTTTAAAAATCACATTATATATATATTTTTTTAAAGAAATTGTTCAAATTATTGATTAAAAATTTAATAACAAATGATAATTTATTCTTATTTTAGAATATATAAAATAAAAATAAATTGAAAAACTTACTCCTTGGTCAATGCGCAGACTTGTCCAGCTGAAGTCACCTACAAATTTAAAATAGCGGCTCGAAACGATTAATAAGTTCTGTGAATAAAAGGGCATTAAAAAATTTATAAATATTTTAAGTTATAAGTTACACACATTATATAATGAGCAAAAATTGATTGATTCCTTTTTGGTTCGAACTATAAATGAAAATGGCCAATAAAATAAAATATAGAATGGTAAAATTATATTTTAAATCATGTTATCATTTGAATTTTAGATTGAAGAGGATTGCGATGAGAGACAAACACGTATTTATTTATTTATTTATTTAATTATTTATTCAAATATACGGACGTTAGTCCTGTTACAGTTTTTAATATATTTATACTTATTGATACGCGATCAATGAAATTGATGATCACTGATCATGGAAAGTATATATATATATGAGTATGAGTATGAGATTTGTGTATTATAAATAAATCTACTAACGACTGTTTAGAGTTTAGGGAACGCAATGTCCTGCCAGAGACTCATAGTAGTAATGTCATTACGATTTAGAGCTTATAGAACGTAATGTCATGACAGAGGCCCACAATAGTAATGTTATTACGATTTTGAGCTTAGAGAACGTAATGTCCTGCCAGAGGCTCAAGGTGTATTGTTAATATACATATGCCTGTCGTTTATTTTATCTACATTGCATAATACACAAATCTCATACTCGATATATACTTTCCATGATCCGGTATTATAGAAGTATAAATATACGTGTTTGTCTCTCTTCTGATAAAAAAAATACCGTTAAAATATTTTAAGTTATAAGTTATACAAATGATTATTACATTTAAAATATAATTCTCACTCAAAAACTAAACCGTCGAACCAAAAAAAAAAATACAAATTTGTCATTATTAAATGTCGATTACGAACTATAAATGAAAATGGCTACTAAAATAAAATATATAGAAGATGACGATAGAATAGTAAAATTATACGGTTGACATAGAGTATACATCTGTATCACGTGCTGATTGGATGATTTATAGAAAATCAAGGACATTAAAAAATAACAATATTTTTTTTTCTCTGACGAATCAGTTTTGGAATTAATAATTATTAATACTGAAAAAAAAAAAAAATAAATAAATATGTGTCAATTAGTTTGTGCTGTAGTTGGCGATCGGATTTAGCGTTGCGTGACATAGTTTATTTATTATAATAATTATAATAATGAACATTTGAAAAACAACCGCTATATATGGTTGTTGTCTTGACACGACGTTAAACCTACGTACCCACATATTAGTCTGGAAATTTGGCATACAGATAGCTATTATGACGTAGGCATCTGCTGAGAAAGTAGTTTTCGAATTATTGAGCTCTGGGATGGACGTTTAAATTTTTGGTAATCTACAAAATATTTTATTTTGTTTAATATGTTGATATATTAATATAGTATAGTTAAATTAAAATGTATATCATTAGTTTACATACGACGATTGTGCGTTGTTTTCAACCTAAATTTTTCTTAAGACGAAATAGAAACTGATCTCATCTAAAATAGTAACATATTTCCCGGGCGAGGCCGGATAATTCAGCTAGTATACGTATATATATATATATATATCTAATATATAAATGTGAAAATGAAAACCTTTGAGTGATATGTTCTCGGAAACTACTGAACCGATTGTTATGATTTTTTTTTAAAATTGAAGAGCTCATTGAGGAGAAGGTTTATAGCATTTGATCGATTCTCTAACTTTACAAACAAAGGAGTTATCAACTATCATAAATAATGACCTGTTGCGTAGACTTAGTGGGTAAATAAAATGTATTTGTTGATTCGTGGGTTACTTTGGTAACCAAAGAATTATATCTCAAGATACAAGAGTTGTTGCCAGGCGATTTAGTGTCATACAAATCAATCGATACAATTTGCGATGCGAACGAAGCTGTAAATTATGCAACAGAGTTTTTGAAACCATTGGATTTGCCAGGCACGCTACCGCTCTATCTACAACTGAAAGTTGTATCAGTATCCGGTTTTTCATAATTAAGTACTTAAATTTGTCTTATTTGTGTGTGTGTGATGCCAGCAAAACGCAAAGAGGCAAATTTGAGTCGTCGAATAAATGCGGCTACAAACAAGAGAAACAGAATAGCGCAAAGAACGGAAGAACAAATGCAATCCGATGATATGAATGTGCGTGTGAGTATGGCGCAATTTTGTGAATTTCAACCATAAGAGGCACGAGCTGAACGCAATGAACAACGACGATTGGAGCAAAGACTAGCGCGCCGTTTTGTTATAAGTTGTTATATATTTATACCCATATCCTATCTATTTCTTTCTTTCTTTCTTCCTTCTGCCTTTAAGATTATAAGACCTTTATTTTTACTGACTTATGCGATATTGCATTTCAAGTAATTCATCCATTCCATAGACCGTCGTGAGAGTGAACAATCGTGTTGTGAATACTGCCCTGTACTGTTTTCGTTATTACAAATTATTGTATACATTTATAATTTTAATAGTCCAAATAAATTGTTTTCGTGGGCAATGGCAATGGCATGTAATGGTATGGGCAATGGCCTAGATAATTCGGGTCATATACTTGCCAGTGATCATAACCCCCTTCGAAAGCTGTATATCTGATCGATGTTAAAGGATTTGGATAGAACCTGATATAATTCAGAATATAATCTATGTTGGTGATCTATAATTTCGATTGGAACACACCATGTTTTTCACACGGACAATTATACGCGGCATGCTCTCGAGTGGGTAAACCATCCAGTTTGTTTGTGTTAGCTAAAGATGGGCTAACAAAAAATAGTGTTCACGCTATAGCATTAAGAAATTGATATTGTTTGTTAGTGTTACTGTCGTAATTAATTATTAATGATGTATATAATTTTGAGGATTAAATTATGATAAATTTCAAAAATTAATGTTTGGTGTTTTTTTTTTTGTATATTATCTCATCGTTCACAGCGCTGCCTCTTTACCACTCATTTACCACATCCTTACACACTTACAATAAGTTAGTTATATTTTTTCTACACTATAAATTCCCTATAAATAATTTATATGGCAAAACAACGTTTGCCGGGTCAGCTAGTGTATATATAAACATGTACAGCGAACGTAAATGAAACTATTTAACTCGTACACGAATGAATACGAGAAAAATTGTATTTGCGTACACGCGTACGTATACGTTTGAGCTCTACGATAAAAGCTGTATAAAAACCCGTGGAGAATCAAGTGCGAATAATATTATGCGAGAACGTAAACGCGTGTGCTCGGTGACTTGAAATGTATTATCGTTAGCTCGTTTTGTCTGTAGATAACGTGTGCTTGAGGAGGCTTTGGTCCAAGAAGGCTGCCAAGGTATGGAATCATTGTCAAATATTAGAGGTGGTGGAGTGGAATAGTGACGTAAGCTAAATATGACTGCTGTGCTTTTTGAAGCGTTTATGTGTATTTTCCAGCTTTTGCACTATTTTTCTAATAGATTTAAGTGATCTTGTAAGTTGTTAGTTATCGATTCAACGTTACGGGATTTACTGTGAATAGTTGTGTCGTCTGCGAATAGGGCGATGTTTGTGCGTGGTGACTGAGGTATATCAGATATGAATATATTGAACAATATAGGTCCCAGTTTGGACCCTTGAGGTCAGCAGAGAGTCTCTGACCAGCAGATATGGACCGGAGGTCAGAGTAATTGTCATTTATTTTAACTAAGAATTGTCTATTTGTTAGAAAGGAATTAATAATATTAAATAAGTACTTCGGTGTATTGAAATATTTTAGTTTGTATAAAAGACCTTTGTGCCATAATTTACTCGTATAGGTATATTTTGTTGTCTAAAAATATTTACTGTATACCATATGCATGATTTGAACCATATGCTAGAAAACTAAATTAATTTAATAATCATAAATATAATTATTAAATTAACTAAATAAAAGTAAAAAGGCTTACTTACATGTGATTTTTGTTTGTTCGTTAAATTCTGTTTTCCAAATCTTATAAGGTACAATAGTTTATAGTTATATTGTTATATGTTAACTATATATATATATATATTATGTAAGTGGTTGATACACATGACCAACTGATTCTTAATCACACAGAATCAATTTTTGACTTTGAATTAGTCCAAAATATTAAGTTATTGAGTAATGTTAACGTAAATTTATAGAAAATATGTAATAAGAACAAATAAATAATTTATAGTTCTTATTAGACTCTATAGACAAATATACGATATACATATTTATAAAAGTAAAATAAAATATGCAGTCTTGGGTAAAATACTTTTAAAAAGTATTTGGAATAAATACTCGAATACTCATTAAAAATACTATTCCGAATATGTATTCCAATACTTCATAAAAATTGTATTCCAAATAAAGTATTTAGTACTATAGATGTAACAAATACTTTCAAAATATTTTTTGTTTTAGATACCGAATAAAATAATAATACCTAGATTTTTGTTTAGTTAAATTTTCTAAATATTCTACGTAAGATCAACGAGTTTTGAGCGTTTTATATCTTTAGAAAATGAAAAAAATCTGAAGACGTAAAAAACGAAATCGAACTATATAAAAAGGATAAATAGAATCTGAAGGTTTTCATTTCCATCATAATGGAAAAATCGAATCGTAACTTATTCTTACGATTATAATAATAAACTAAAAATACCAGCGGCACGTAAATGTTCCCAAGCAGTCACCCATCCAAGTACTACTAACTACGCCCGACGTTGCTTAACTTCAGTGATCGGACGATAACTGGTGTATTCAACGTGGTATGGTCGTTGGTGGAGATATGTGTTATAATTGAGGTATTTATATATCGTTGTATAGAATAAAAATGTACAATTTTATTAGTAAAATATTATAAAATATTCATTTTTACTGAACTTCGACGGTTCATCAAAATATAGTTACTCATAGATTGTATTTGTTATTTGGCTTATTAATGGATAGCTTAATATCTATAAACCTAATTATTTCCAACACAAACGATAGCGGTAAATATAATATATAACGTGGAGGAACAAATGCATTTCAAATAATTAAAAAAAAACAATGTAGGAAACGGAAATAGCTTTTATATTTTGCAATGTCTATACATTTTATATACGTATACATGTATTGTTTGGGCTATGGCATTTTTGGGGTTTGCGATTGGTGTTCTACATGAGTTAACAGTTCTGAAACAAAAGCAAAAAACAAAATCTTAAGAATTTAACATGAAAAATATACTCAACTATATATTATACCTAATCAACTAAAATACCATATTTATGACTCAGTATTTCAGTAGATTTACATAATTTAATCACAATGAATGTAATTTAAGTTGCACATGTCATTATTGTCTATAATATGTTAATATACAATTTTTTTTATAAAAGTAAGATAATATAAAATTTAAAAATATTCAAAATATATTCTAAATTTCTATTATAATAACCTAATCTAATTGTATGATAGCGGTAATAGCCATACAAATTACGAATCATAACTTGATTTCTTCTAATTAACTATTACGTTTTTTATGTTAGATATTATATTCCTATCATTTCATACTAACATGAAGACATTTAATTATTATTATTATTATTATTAATCTACCCACAATATTTACAATACACGTTTAATTTTTTTAGGTATGTAAAACAAAAAGTTGTGCTTTAATATTCTGTAACTATTTTGGTTAAAGCATTGACTTTAAAAAAAAAAAAACTTGAACTGCAGATATGAAAAGATGTACGGTATAAGTTTATACGTGTAGTTAATTATAGTAATAATTAACCTCGTTGAACCTTGTGGAACACCAGAAATAACATGGATAGGTTCTGATAGGTAATGTTTTAATTTCAGTTTTCACTATCTGGATTCTGTTAGTTAAAAAAGAAGCCAAGATAATAATGGAACACAAAACCCAAAACATTTTAACTTGAATTTAAGTAATGAATGGTCAATGAATCGTCCTTAAGAAAATAAAATGTTGAAATGTCAAGATGTTTAGAAAATTAAACTACAATTAAATTATAAGTTAGGTTCCTACTCAAATAGTAATTTTAATAACAATATTGTACATGTTATAGGTTACTATCATATGTTACCAGAAACATTTCCTGTCATGATATACGTCTTATGAAAATAAAATATTATGGTGGCATTTACCTGGTTCGATGTTAGTGTCCGGATGTCGAAAGGCCTTATGACGATGAAAATTTTGCGGATTATATGAAGTTAAAAAGTGAAATAAAAAGACACATGATTTAAAACCCACTATTTCTGGACCCGGACTCGACAATCACGCACGTACGTGATGATAATAGGGAGCTCACGTAACAAAACCTATCGTATAATGACTGTTAATATTATAAGGTTGACCTAATCCTATTAAATCAATAATACTACAAAGTAAGTGTCAATTAATGAAAACTATTTCATTTGTGTTTTGTTCAGGGACGATGATGAATAATTCGATTCAATAATTACAAATAAAACAACATAAAACCAAATAGCCACGATCACTTTATAATAGGATTTCGTTTTTGGAGTGAAATTATAGAGCAAACACAAATATATCTACGAGAGAAAGCGGTGGAAAAATACATTTTCGTAATCTACCAAACCAATGATGGGAATAAAGTTGATATTAGGCAATAGACTAGATAAATAGGAAAATTGTTATAAATTCCATCGTCAAGACGATAAATATTAAAGTATATTATTCTGTTTATTTTATAATTCACTTTTATTTTTACATCAGTCCTATATTAAATATTCTTGTACAGAACGACAGTTCACGATCATTTACAGCATTGAATAAATCTAATAAATTCATACATTTTGTATTACGAGTATATTTATTCTGTACATATTTATAATCATCAGCAGTTTCCTACATAATTTTCTAAAATTTCTGTAATACATTTTTACTATAACGTTTATTAGAATGTACTATAGTTTATAATATCTTATTACTTTTTGACAGCTAAATAAAATGGAGAAGCTGTGTAATAAGTCTCAACAGTACATTGAAAAGTCCAGATTATACTTACATAAAGGTAATCTACAAAAAGCTTACAAATGTGTTTCGAAAATTGATTGCTTATTTTCGACGGCTGAATCTAAAGGTGAGTTTGACATTTATTGACGAAATAGTCAAAAGAAGAAATGTACAGCTAACTTTACAGTATATTTATACGACTAATTAAACTTAACGCTATTAATGTTTCTGACACATTTATTGACAATATTGGATTATCATATTCGGCTCTTACACAAATTATGAAATATCTCTTTCTTTAAATTCTTACATGTGGAAGTTTATGTCTACGAATGCTAAATTAATGCAAAAACTGATCATGAGATCATGAGAAATTAATCACGGTTTACTTTAAAGACTTGTTTTTAATTCTAAAAGGTGTAATGTGAAGAAATTTAAAATTTGATATAAAACTGAAACTAATATCTTTGCTGACTTACATTTCAACTTCGACGATCAACAATTAATATTATCTATTTGTTTTAGTATATAATAAATATATACTAAAAAAATTAATGAAATTTATTTGCAGATCTTTTGATCAACTTGAAAATTCAAATTGAGAAAGAAATGAAACGGTCAGAGAAAAGTTAGTTAAACATTTTGAGATTTTAGTTATTATTTTTATATGTTTTAGTTGATTAATAAAATGTAGGTACATTCTCCAAAAAAAGTTTAGAATATGAAAAACAAAAATTATTGTGTGTATAAGCAATGTATTCATTAATAATGGAAGCAGTTTATTTTTGAAACAAAAAATTTTTAAAATGCTATGATCAATATTAAGATGAAAGTTTTTTTTCATTCATATTATTATAGTGGTTTTCTGGTGTATTTTTCTATCTTACGCTGGTATATCATCAATAGAGTTAATATTTTGTATTCTATAAAAGTAATAAAAGCAGTTCAAATTCTTAACTCATTTTAAATATATATAGAAAATAGTCAAGATTAAATATAAAGTTTAAATAGAAGTATTAGTTATGTTTAATCGTATTATTTAGATTAGGTAATTTGTAGTGATTATATAGCACAGATTATTGTAACTTAATAATTCTTATTTTTAAATCAATGCAAAAATATACATAAAAATATAAGAAATATTTAAGAATATTGATTTTAATGTCCAATATTCTAGAAAAATAAGTATTTTACCTGTTATATTCCAGTTGCATTGGTTTTTGGTATCATAGCTCATAATAATTTCAACCCCATATTTCGAATTTATTTATATTTTGGTCATTTATCAGATTGTGCAGGTCCTATAAGGACCTACGCAATTTGATGTATGATGAACTGCAAGGTTTTCTAGTAACGAAAAGTTCACCACTAAATAGAATCAATTAAAAAATACATTATTCTTTCATTTCTTCTTCTACCGGCTTCTCCTATTCAAAAGAGTTTTTGGTGCCACCACAATTTCACGCCACTACTCTCGATCTAGAATTATGTTTCTCCAATTTTTCACTCCTATCCTTCCCCCAAATCCTTCTCGACCACATCTCTATACCTAAAAATTACATTAGAAATAATTCTCATTTTAAATTGCTAACGAATTTTTTCCACATTAAAACTATAAATAATTTTAGGTATTTATCATTGAAAATGTTAGTTTTAATGAAAATAAAATAATTTTTTAGAATTTAATAAAAAACTTCAGAAAATGAAGAAGAGCGGGAAATCTAATTTCACGCAAGAGACAGCAAATGTTGTCCATAAGTAAGTTAATTTTCTTTTTATAGTTTTCATGATATTGTTTTAGGTATTTGTTGGTTTTTTCATGAAAATTCAATATAAGTTATAACTATACAAACCAAGAGCTGTTCTTTACATAATTTTAATTCAAACTGACCATTATAGTATTATACGAGTATAATACCTATTACCTACAACACATTTTTAAGTTCTTAAATGAATAGCTAATTCACTGTAACAAAACACAATCAAACATTATGTACTTACTATAATTTTTTTTGCTTAACATTTCAGAAGTTTATTCTGATTAGAACTGATGATTTTTTAATACAAAAATCATAATTTCAATTATTATATCCAATATATTTGGGCAAATGTGTTTTACAGAAAAACTGCTACTATTTTCATATCTTTCATTTAAGCTTATAGTAATTTAATCATTTGCTCATCGTCTTTCAATGCAATTAATATTATAAAATACTCTTCCCATTTCCATCTAAATTGCATATTAGTATTAATACCCTTTCAATCTACACTTATTACATTATAACTCATTGTGTTTTTAGTCTAAGAAACGGTGACAATTACTATGTAATGTTGGGCACTAAAAATACCGCGACTATTCGTCGTATTAAATAAGCGTACAAAAAGGTACTGCTATTGTTACATACTGTTGACGATTCAGCTGATGTTTACGCGGAATTGTTTGTTGGTAAGAATTCAATTTAAAAAGTATAAAACTTTTTAGAGTAATATTATTTATAGAGTAATATTATTTATATTTTTATGTTTAAAAGATTTGAAAAAAGCCTATAAAACGCTTCGCAATAAAGAAAAACGTCAAGAATATGACCTGAGTTTGGAATGCTATTCAACCTTTGCACTGCCAAGTAAATATTTTTGTCTCTAGTATGCTTTAATTAAATATTGTATCAAAAATTGGGAATCGTCTAATATTTATTTAATGCACATATATCTTGATGGAAGTGTTTGTATTAATTTGTGTTTTATATTTTCAGTGTATGAATTTAGTGAGCCAGAATGATGATAGGTGTCCACTGTCCACCTTACGCAAAATGACATGCATACAAATATTATGATTTTTTTTGTGCTTATATTGTAAATTTATAATTATATTTCGCTATACATCGTAAATAATTGACAGTTGTCATTAATAAATTGTTAAATGTTTATTCAATTATGTTGTTTTTATTTTTGCAACTCGTGCATATTAAGTAATTTTTATTTTATTTTTATTTTATTAAGATATACGGGCGAGGCCCTTTTTTCAAAAAATACATAAAATAGGTACAATGTTATAGAATTAATTTTATGAGTACAATAGTATTTACAAATATAGGATAGTTTTAAATTTCATGAACCGACATAAAAAAAGATGGATCCGCATTGGCGCGAGACATTAATCGTCTAATGGGCTCGTTACCCATGTAGTTGGTGGTTGAATGAGGTATAAAGAAGGGGATAGCTGACCTAGATATGCGCTGAGGAACCTTAAATTGAAGAAAAGATAAGAGGACAGCTGAATCAACTTTATTACTCAACAGACCTTTAATGAATTTTATACCCGCTATTCTTCTACGCTCAGCCAACGAAGTTAAATTGAGTAAACTAGATACAGGGGTGTAAACATGTGGTTGACATGGGATTTTCAGCGAATAACTGACGAACCTTAAAAATCGACGTTGAACCCTTTCAAGCTGTAGTGAGTCACATGCAGTATGAGGATCCCATACAATCGCTCCATACTCAAGTATTGGGCGTACCAGTGAACAATATAATACCTTTTAATGACTCACTAGAATGAAAATCCTTAGTCAACCTCATAATAAATCCAAGGGTTTTAAGACCCTTACAACACACATAATCAATGTGTGAACTAGGGTTAAGTTTACAATCAAATTTAAATCCTAAGTCCAAGATGCTATTGTCTACAATGCGCGTAATATTTAACTCACCAAGACGATAAGAAAAATCGATAGGGGACAGAGTCCTATTAAAAGTCATAACCTTACACTTAGAAAAGTTTAAGGTTAAACCTTACTGCCCAAACCAATTGGAAAAAGTATTTAGGTCATCTTGAAGTTTACGACAATCATCAATTGTATGAACACGAACAAAAAGTTTAACATCGTCCGCGAAGCAGAGAAGATGACAATGATGCAATTGACGATGAATACAATTAATAAATAGTGAAAAAAGTAGTGGAGAGAGATGGCCTCCTTGAGGAACACCGGATGTAGCTAAGAATAAATCGGATTTAATTCCAAAAATCTTTACCCATTGGTATCGGTCTTTAAGATAGGACTTGAACCACGATAACAGAGGCTCGCCTATACCGGATTGTTTAATGACGTTAACAAGGGAATTATGGTTAATTGTGTCGAACGCTTTATTAAAATCTGTATAGATTACGTCCACTTGAGATCGATTTTGGAAAGCCTCATGTATAAAATTGCTGAAGATTAAGTTACAGGTTGTAGTGGAGCGCCCAGGGCGAAAGCCATGTTGCTCTTCCATAAGGATGTTATTGATGGAAGGCTGAATAGCATCCAATACAAGGGACTCAAACATTTTAGAAATATGGGATTGAATGGAAATTGGTCTGTAATTAGTAACTGCAGCTTTATTACCAGACTTTAAGATAGGTGTGACAGAACTAAATTTGAGCATGGATGGGAAAGTACCTTCGTCTAGTGATCGCTGAAATAGTATCCATAGGGGATAAGCAATGATAGACCTTAATTCGTATAAGAAATGCCCAGATATGCCATCAGGACCAGTAGTCCAGACATTGCGTAGAACCAGCAAGTGACGAAAGACATCATTTACAGAAAGTGTAACCTTATTTGGTAAGTCAAAAATAGATATACCCATGTCATCAGTGACAAGGTCAACTTTCTCAACTGAATAAACGGACGAGAAATAAGTCGAAAACAAGTTGGCTGTCGTTTGATCATTAAAAGAGGACAAATTATCGAAAGACATTGCGTTAGGGATATTATTAGAAGATCGATTATTTTTAACATACCTCCAGAATGATTTGGGATTGGATTTGAGCGACATTTCCAAGCTTTTTATATAATTACGATAGTATTTTTTAGATTCAAATTTAAATTGAGCCCTAAGGATAGAAAAAGCCCTGTAATCAGAATTAAGTAAGGTGGATTTGAATCTGGAATGAGCTTTTTTCTTTAAGTATACCAAATGTTTTAGCTCTTTGGTGAACCAACGTGGGTATGTTGACTCACGGAAGTTACACTTTGGTACAAACTCTAGTATAGACTTATAAAGAGCATAGAAGAAAATATCGAATGCCAATTCGGCGTCATAATTTAGAAAAGAAGAATACCAATCAAAAGACGAAAGAAATGAACGGAGGCCTGAATAGTTCGCTTTGCGAAAATTATAGAAAGTATGTGTGGAATTACAGTCAGGTAAAGGTAAGAACGGAGGTAGTGAGATAGTTAAAGCTGGGTGATATGGATCAATAGGGACAGCTGGTTCAAAAGATTTTTCAATGGTTAGTGAATTAAGATTACAAAAAATGAGATCAAGGAAGTTGTTGGAGCAGTTAGGTATAGAGTTCATTTGAAAGAAGTTGTTAGCGGCAAATGATTCAGGTACACAGTAAGCACTAGATGATTGAGAAAAATGGTAAGTAAGACCATCAACATCATTATCCCAAGACACTTGAGGAATGTTGTAGTCGCCACAAATTATAAAAGTGTGGTTAGGATATAACTTAATTAAATACTCAACAGAATTTATATGTGATTCATAGATAATATAGGGGGAATTAGGAGGGATATAAACACCACCAACGACATAGTTACACCCACTTAAAAAAAAGAAGGTAAAAATGTGTTCAACATTTAAGTCAGTAACAGTAATTAAACGGGACGGAATATCCTTACGGACGCCAATGAGAACTCCACCCCCTCTTAGATATGGGCTGGTGGTAGAGCACCTATCATATCTATAAATATTGTAATTGTTAAGACCTAGTTCATAATTGGAGAGATTTACAGTAAGCCAAGTTTCAGTTAAAACAATAAAAATTAAATTAAAATCAGATACATTGATTAGATTAGATAATTTTGATCGAAGACCTCGGCAGTTCTGATAGTATCCAATGGGCATTGGAACTATTGATGGTTGGCTGGAAAAAGTTGACGGTAGACTCCGTTTTTTGAGACATTAGAACTGACTTTTGGGACACCATTTATGAATGAAATCCGAAGGCCAATTTCACCATTTTTTGTTCTACGATCAAGTTCCACATGGCACAAACGTAATAGCTTGCGCTGTAAGACAGCGTAATAAGCTGAACAGATATTACAGACAGCTGTAATAACTAGTATATGTTAGTGTCGATTTGTATTGCTGGGTATCAGCGCCTGGTTGATGGTATTAGTTATACATACTAGTAAATTATTTATGCTTGTTAGCGATACCGAAAACTAGAATATGCAGGGGAGGCCACGGGCAGGCTTCCATCATCTTCCCCATTAAATGACGATCTTGCTACACTAGGCGATTATTTTTATAAATGGCGACTAAAACCCAACCCCACGTAAACGGAGGTGTGTTCATTCCACCTAAATAATAAACAAGCCAATGAAGGACTAGAGGTGGTTTTCAATGGTGTACAAGTCTAACATAGTTTCAAACCCAAGTACCTAGGAATAATGTATTTTGATTTAGTTAATTGGTTAATATATAAAGTTTAAGTATTCTTTTAACTTACTTGAGAAGTAGTTTTTAGTGATTCTTTCATAAACCATGTTTTGACGAGATGATCAATAGCTATATTCTTTTGTGCATCATTTAAAGTACACATATATAGAGGATCTAAATAAATAGCTGTAAAGTAAAATATTAAGATTGAATAAATTATATTACAACCCAAAGAAATTAATCAAGACAATATATAATAAAAAAAACATCTATACTTCATTTATTTTACTATTAGGTACTAGTGTACTACTAAACTAGTAAGCAAATAATAGCAAATAATAGTAAATAATAATGTATTACCTGAAACAAATACAATATTTTCAATCAACTGTCTTTGACGAGTGTTCATATCTTTCACAATCGCATAAGTGAGAACTGATTTTATTTGATTAAATTTGTTTTTTGTTTGTATCCAGATACCGAAAAAATCACATAAAGTCAAATCTTTTTTCTGTAGCATTTTAGTGGCATAATAAGCTGGTTCAAGATCAATGCTCTAAAATATGAAAGATATAAAAATAATTGAAATAATAGAACCTAAGCATTTATTTTATTCATTATTGTTTTTTTTTACCAAACAATGTATACGGTCCCAATCACGTGCATTTAAAAACAAATCCGAGTTAAGTAACTCATAATCTTTGCAAAATGACCAAAGTTCATACGATCGAATGATCATATTATGTTGAACTCCACAGAGTCACAATATCAATTACAGCTTGTTTCAAGTTTTCTTTTTTTAATTAAGCAGCATATGATTGATTTCTTAGAATTTTAACAACCTATATTTTTAGAACAAAAATAGTTTTGAATTGAAATGATGATTTCATACGATGGATTTAATAATAATGATATAGTTCATATATAGTATGATAACTATTGTTACGCCCGGAAGATAAATGTTTTCAATTAGGCACCTATTCCTTAGAAGTTAAAAGATATAGTTATACATTACTTCTTACATTTAATTCAAAAATATAATAAAATACATTTTTTAAAAATCCAGAGAAATAGAAAAATGTTTTGGTTCAAATGTAACTATAAATACATACATAGATTATGAGTATTTAAATAAAGTTATAAATGTTGAAGTAAATGTTTTTCTCATAAATCTTAAGTTAATAATTTAAATTTTAATGTTTAATTGTAAATTGTAAATAAGTTTGTCACTCTAAGAACCATCATATTATGAACATTTAAATTTTTGTACAATCCAACACAAATTATGTTAATATTAACTGTACGTTTTTTATATGAATAAATAAAAAACAATAAAATTCTTTATGATAGGCTTTTAATAATGCTTATAATTGGTTTTTTTTTATTAAAGTTTAAAATAATTAAAAATTTAATACAAACTAATATTCTAAAAAAATTTACATTACATTATTATAGTTATTTAAGGTAAATTACAAAAATTATAAAAACAATTTAATACGATTTTTGTGCTTGCGTTTCGTTCACTAACAAAGATATTCTTGGGTTGATACTGCTCAAAGCTACACGCAAGTCTTTAGTGGCGTCCAACCGATTTCTCTGTTTATTTTTAATGTAGAGTAGTCCAGAGAATCCTTGTTCGCACAAATAAGTTGTCGAAAACATGACTAAATATCTTAATGCGATTTCTCGAAGTTTAGGGTACGCAATCGCTTTTTTACACCAAAACTCTTCGATATTTATGACAGATTCAAACGTATCCTTACAGTTTTGATCGTTTTGTAACTCAATCAAATCTTCCTGGTTATTATCAGGTACCTCATTGATTTTAACGATAAAATGGTTTTGAATCATACTTCGTATACCATTCGTTTCCAAATCATTATATTCTGGAAAATACCGATTAAATTCATTTTTAATTTTTTTCAGATGGTGTAAAACGTTTTGCTGTAGCTCATTTACGAGGTCAGCATATTTTTCGTTATCAACCAAGCTTTTCAGTGTTTGAAACGTTGAATAGTTACTCATTTCAACTTTACTTATCCACAAATCAATTTTACACATAAACGCTCGAAGTTTATCTTCAAATATGAATATATTTTCAAAGCCTTCCAGTTTATTATTTCCAGAGCCTTGTAATTGCAAGTTAAGCGAAGATATCGACAAGATAAGCCATTATTAAAATATTTTTACATTTTGTAAGTATGGCTTGCGGACCACCTCACAATGTCTCGCGGACCACCAGTGGTCCGCGGACCATAGGTTGGGAACCTATGGTTTAAATTAAGGTGAAATTCGCCCATATTGTAAAAAAGAATCGATAACTCTTGTCTGATAGATGGTAATTTGCTGCCAATAATTTGATTTGATGTATAGCCAATTAAAAATATATACGAGTCTTTACGTAAACTCGTTTTTAAAGTCATTATAATAACTTAAACACAAAAAAAAATGAGAAACGGTTTATTTAAATATAATTTAACAATAAACAGTAAATATGTTGTGGTAATCGAATTTGTGGGAGGTACAGTAGGTACACTAAAGTCGATACAGCACTGAGTAGTGTGCAATTCTTATATATATTAAAAGACGGTCACAATAACTTATCGGTCTGTTTAATGTTCAAACTTGAGATTAACAAAATATATCGTTGAAATAATAATCATACGAATATTGTCTCACTATCGGTGTCCTGATATATTTAGCGGCATTTTATATCAACGGGTATTTTACTAATAGTCAAACGTTAATATATACATACTTTTCGACATCATAATAAATAATATTTTTTTTGTTTTGCAAGATTTGTGAAATTATTATTTTGCAAATATAATTTTCTAGATAAATATTAAGTTTATGAAAAAATGATCCAGATTATAAATTATGTAAAATAGTTTTCTAAACAAATTATGTTCTATCTTTTTTTTATAGAATCATTATTTTATGTACTATACTGAAAATCTAAGAAAAATATGCTGTTTTCTCAAAAAAATAGATATAGGCAACTTCAACTCATTTGTGGCACGGGTTAATCTTGTTAAATTCACTTGAAACTTCTTTTACGTCATTTTTAAGAGTACTCAAATAATATTAAAAAGTATAATTTAAGAAAAGTCAGAATTAGAAATGCATGCCTTATAGACAAGGACCACCCTACTATGCATAATACATATATATTATATATTAATATGTATACGTTTTGATCCCAATATCGGCGATCGATTTCTCCTCGCGTGACGATAACAACAACGCGGCCAACAAACGTGCACGGTGCACCAGCGCAGCGATCGTGGTTTTTAATTTCACCAATCATTGTCCGAATGAGATCTCATTTTCCCCGCGATGTTTTCTCCGACCCACACACACGCACACGCACACTCGTATGCCCGTAAAAGTTTCAGCGATTCCCGTACTACAGTGTTGCAGTTCCGTATTATAGTCTTGTCACGATTATTCGTCGTCGTCGTCCGCCGCGATTTCTTTCGCGACAGAAACGACGTCTCACGATTACTACTCTAATATTTTCGTTTAGGTACATCGCGAACGCCCTCGTAATAATGTGACAGTACGAGTGAATCCGAAGAGAATTTCTCCACGGTTGCGCAGTAGCTGCAGCGATTGAATAAACTGTTCTATTCTGAAATTCAGAGCAGCAATATGACATCATAATGATAATTACAATTACTTCATATTTTTCAAAAATTTACAAATAGTCTTTACAAATATGTGTAACGATTGTATGTATTTTACGAACTAGACGTTAATATGTAATACACTTTACTCGTTGATGAAGTCACACATCCGATGAAGTGGTGCCTATCCTTAATCTAAGTTTCTTTATAAGTTTTTTGACCAAGTCATATGGCTTCATACGTTTAAAACGTTTTAATGCCATTGGATTGACTCGTTTTTTCGAGCCAAGCACGGTATTTCGAGAGTTACTAAGTGGGCAGCATATCATACCTCGGTGGATTGCGTCGTTTCTTTCAAACCAGAAAGCTGAACTGATGGTTCGTAGAGCTATGTTTTGGACACCATTATGTTATAATTACATCAATACTAGACTTACTATAGCACAACCCGACGTCCAACGCCATAGCCCATAGGTCCATATTGGTTTTATAGTAGCTACATAAAGTTGACGTTTGTTTTCAATAGTTATAACTCCGAGTGTGATCCGACTAACCGATAGAGCTTTGGCATTTTTTCTTCAATTTGCAATTTTTTTCTGCCAAACATGATGTTTTCAGCTTAACCTGGAAACGTGGAAACCTGGTCGAGATGCATTCCAAGGTTTTACGCTGAATCTTTTACCCAAAATGTAACTTATATTAATATAACGTGCGGTCGCGTGTGGTTTATATATATCTATACTTACTTAAATAGTAAAACTCACGAGAACCAATACGTTTTTGTTTCAAATTCTCCAGTAGTTTAGATCCACACTTCTGCTGCAGCAAAAAGGAATAATTAGCTTTTGAATAGTAGCATATTTTGTTTTCCAAGAACAATTATTCCGACAAAAGTCACTCGTATTTTCGACTCTAGTCGTAACCGTAGTGATAATTAGCGTTTTCATTCTAACAAGTATCCATATAATAATAGTGTATAATAGTATTTTTTTTTCTTTCTCTCGTCGTATAACCTTCCACTAACTGCGCACGTGCGCTGTACTTACGTTCACAAACTTACAGTTGTAAATAAGACTGCTGTACACCGTACGTACCGCGGTAAATAAATTATATTTATAATGTGTGTATTTATATACGTAAGCGTCATGGTTGTAAAAATTAGTAATTGGTTGCGTTTTCTCCCTTCATAATTTCATATTTTTTTTTTCTTTTTACTTCTTTCGCTCAGTGTTTCTCGGTGTACCTGTGCAGTAAGTTATCCTCATAATCGACGGGACTTTTAAAGTGCACGTTGTCGATATATATATATAGATAAAGAGAGAGAGAAGAAAAGGTAATTGTAATCCATTGAATTATGAGCCGAGAAAATGTAACTGACCTCTGCGGAAAAATGACAACGGGTTTATTTCGCGCGCATTTCTTATGCTCTGAATAATACAATATTTTACAAAGACATGTATCATGCATATATTATAACGTGTATTACATACTGTTGGTGCACCTATGTCGGTTCGTACGCGTTGTGCACATAATACTATTATAACGTGTACACATGATTTGTAGACGCGTATCGTTGTACTTGCTAAACACCGGTCGAAATGAAGAAAAAATGTATCCGAACTAGGTCTCATGCGGGGTGGCAGCATGGTAAAATATATCAAATATGTATTGCGAATAGTACAGCGCACAACACAGGTAATAATTTGGCGTAACCCTAAAAACCGTACCGCTCGTGTTCCTATCTACTCCAGCTCGTATGACGTGACGTGTGACTTATAAGTAATACGCGGTCCGAACGATTCGCACGACGAGTACATTTTCATTGTGCCATTATATAATATCCTCGACGTCTGCTTGTCTTTCCGACGAGCCTTTTCAAAGGTTGCATGGTACGTACGCGCTGTTTTGTAGTGAACCTATTCCGTGTTCCCGGACGGTCTCGCACTCGAAATTCAGTGGTATACCGAACAATGATGTATATTATACATTTCGCATAGCATTATTATTACAGGTATTTATAGTGCTGTTCTGACACTCGAAACGCGGGATAAGACTCGTGCGCGTCCCGTGTTCACCGCTATATCTGTTTGAGTGAATTACATATTTAACCGATCAACTGCAGCAGACCAGGCGGCTGCGTGTAATCGTTGCAGTCGATATTCAACAATCGCGGTTTTGAAAACTATATAATATTGTCTTACCTGCGTGAAAAGCTCAACCTCGAGGAAACAATCAAATCGCTTGAAACAGTATGCCGATCGTTCGCAACGCAGTATTTGCGAACCGCATCCTTTTGTCGCATTAGCAAAAACCTTTCGGACACGTTTCGGCACATACATATAATATATTCACCTAGAACTCTTTCATATCACCTAATGCATCCTATCGAAATCGGCCCTGTTATACGGCATGGTATATATAATACTGTTATTTTCTTGCCCGATAAAATTGACGTACCTTTTAATATGATTGCCCTGCATCCGTAGACAATTGTTTTCAAGTCTTCTCTATACAACGAACTCGGTCCAACACTTACGTTTTATATTTTTGGCACACGTCGCACGCGTCTAACTGATTGCTGACTGCGTACAGGTGGATATTCTGCGAAATAGCAGGGATGTCTGCAGGGATGCAGCGTGGTCTAGGCTCAGCCGAATTGATGATATTCGGCAGCAAACTGACCCGCTTTGGGTTCTTCGACCAAACACCCCCGTTTACCGTAACAACACATGATTAGGTACTCATAATTTTCTTTATTTATCAGTTCTCTCATTCCGTTACGTTTGAGGTGATACGAAGTTTATAAAATAACCTGTCCGGTGTGTTAACACATTTATTGTTTAGCTCTGATTATAATTATGCAACAATCAAGTGCATTGTATTGTAATTCAAGCACTGTGGGTATACTGTTTTATGTTTTTTATATTTCGATTGCTGCGAATCGCAATTATGGTTATCTACACTAAAAGCGATATTCGCAACATATATTAATTACACACATCATTCGGTTTTAATACGAACTGTATGTCGCGTTTACGAGTAAAATATATATGTTAATAGAATATTATAAACTTTATTAAGATGTATCCACAGCACCGCTATAACTTACGCCGACGACAGTAATATATATACAGTGTGTATACGGTATTCAAGAACACTCGATATCTTTGCGTAGAGACCTGCTATTTGAATTCTGTTATTTTGGCAGTTGTTATGACATAAAAATACACACTTTTATGGTCTTTGAATTTTTTTTACTTAACTAGTCACGCGCATGCGCATGTCAACTTTTTTTTTAAATGGCAACCCCCTGCTTTAACCACTTATTATTTTTTGCCTATTTTTTTAATGAATTTTGGTAGTTGAATCAACTTTCTAAGTCAAAAATTGACCAAATTACAGCAATTCAAAAAAAAAAAAAATTGGAAAAAGAATGCACTCGATTTTCAACTTTTTTATTGTAACTCTGAAAATAATTATTATAGGATTGTTGAAGATTGACATTTTTATAACTATTTATTACGGTGATGTTCATACGTTATTTTAACTTCAATTACTGAATAATTTTCTCTTTAATTTGTATAATAAATCATAACTTATTATAGCAGAAAAAACGTAAATTAGTATGTTGTATATTTCTTTACATTTAATGGATCTATTAGAACGTATTAATAATTAATAACAAATTCAATTTTTATTTAAGTTACCAATTTATTTAGTTAGTAAAAATCTAAAAATTTTATTCAGTAATTGAAGTTAAAATAACGTATGAATATCACCGTAATAAATAGTTATAAAAATGTCAATCTTTAACAATCCTATAGTAATTATTTTCAGAGTTACAATAAAAAAGCTGAAAATCGAGTGCATTTTTTTTCTAATTTTAATTGCTGTAACTTAGTCAATTTTTGACTTAGAAAGTTGATTCAACTACCAAAATTCATTAAAAAAATAGGCAAAAAATAATTAGTGGTTAAAGCAGGGGGTTGCCATTTAAAAAAAAAAAGTTGACATGCGCATGCGCGTGACTAGTTAAGTAAAAAAAATTCAAAGACCATAAAAATGTGTATTTTTATGTCATAACAACTGCCAAAAAAACAGAATTCAAATAGCAGGTCTCTACGCAAAGATATTGAGTGTTCTCGATTACCGTTTACACACTGTATATATATACATTATACATTATCATCGTTCTTTGTACCACCAAATCGATAATTTCATCTAAATTTTAATTGGCAATTATTTCTCGGATTTTTTTCATAATTTACGATTCTCATTATTATTAATTGTTATTTTGATGGTAATTGAATTACAAAAGACAGTTTTTCACGTGCGTTATTAGTAGTACTTAGTGGTGCAATAAGAGTTTATTCATTAAAAAATAAAAATGATTTTCGGAAGATATTATTAAAAACTCGCAAAAAGTGTCATCTAAGCAAAGCATAAGAAAAATCTGTAGAAATATTTATAAGTTAACGTTGTATTATTGAGTTGAGGATGAAATCTTAACACGTCAGTACTTGAAATCCGAAATAATGCTCAAAGTAATCCGCAACAAATCACTGCGATCTAATTAATTTGACGGTTAGGAAAGTCAAAGGGTAATTCGAGAAAGCCAGCGTGTGTGCATGCATCGCTGTATCGGGCGGTCCTGGTTTACGCACAAATACCAAAAAGACAACTAGTTTGCGCACATAAGTACCACTCGTTTGGGCACAGTTAATCTTAAATTTAACAAATTGTTTGCGCACAAAAGTTTCGAAGTAAATGAATATCACGATGTTGTAAATTATCGTCTTGATTTACTTGAAGCTCTCGTCTTATAATCTTATTTGGTTGTATGTGTAGTTCTGTCTCGGCCTTACGTTTTACATTGCTGCGAATTATCTCTTTTTTTAATTTCATTTGTTGTGTATTCGTTATGATCAGTATGATCATTTATAAACCGTATTACTTGAGTACATTGTTGGTTTCAAATAGCTATAGCTTTGCATTTTTTGTTCGTACAACGAAAATACAAGTCAAAGTTTTTTGTACTTCAAGTTTTTAAAAACTTAAAATTGTTTATACTTATACATTTATTACCACGACGCGATTCAAACACTTCACTTAATACGAAATCCATGATAACAATTATAAATGTAATACGTTCCGCTCACTGAAAATTGTCACGTTAGACTAATTTTGCGTTGTGATAATAGCCTGATATATTGAAAGATAGTTATAACTTATAATCAAGCGAAGTCCCAACGGAAAGTTTCAGGTAAAAATAAAATAAAAATATTAGATTGTGCGCAAACTAGTTGTTGATTTAACTTTATCATGTGCGCAAACGAGTTACGTTATTTCAGGTAAAAATTGTAGATTCTGCGCAAACAAGTTGCAATCGCTGTATCGACTGTTAGAGCTACTACACCTAGTCGTACACATTCGTGTTCATGCACCCGTACAGATGATCAGTGCTCGATTCATTTAATTTGATTTCAATTTCGCGGACGCAGTTCTTCGAACGACGATTTTTTCCGCACGCCGAAAACATTATTCT
Organism: Periphyllus acericola; assembly: GCA_949715065.1. Lineage (NCBI taxonomy): Eukaryota > Metazoa > Arthropoda > Insecta > Hemiptera > Aphididae > Periphyllus > Periphyllus acericola. The sequence continues at coordinate 9,886,847 of OX454271.1, forward strand.
TCAAACCCGTTGTTTTCGATACACCGATCCGATGATGAGCGCACATGGCACGTCTGTTTGAACCAACAGCTAGCGCCATACATAGACCTGCAACAGACAAACTACAATCGTAATAATATAGCGAATGGGTTATATTACTGCCAAATGGGTTACGAGTAAATGTCACGCACAGCCGGGTCGCTATAATTCGAATTTCTCGACAGCTCAAACCCCGACGATTAGCATCGTTTTATAGCCCATATTCACAGTACTTTGGACGACAATCTAAAAACATCGATGTTTACATTTTAACATGCTGTAACGCCGAGGAATGTTTGACAAAGTGTATGAGAATCCGAGAAGCATCAGTAGGGTCGTCGGCGTGGCATCACTCTGAGGATATTGTACAAAATAATTGTAACATACCAAAGTACAACACAAGTGAAGAAAGTGGAGAAAGGTGTTAACTGACATTTTTCAAATTGTTCGGGATCACTATTTTTTGTAACTGAATGTTAAATTGCAACAATAACATGGATGATGGTGTTAAAATCCATTTTCACTCTGTTATATGGGATGTTTACATCTTTTTTTTGCTCTCCATCATTAATCTTTGTTTGATTTATTATCCCACTATTCTTCACCGTGCTTTTAACTTAACTATTCGTAAAAGTGTCGTGCGTCCATGAAGATCGTTGCAGCTCACCAGCTTCAAAGAATAAAGAAATATTGAAGCGTTTTCCTGTACTTAGAACAAATCTACTGGTGAATATTGTTTTTCTCTTATCACGTCAAATTAACAGCTGATCGATAAATCTTCAACTGCGAATTTTCTGGAGACTTAGACGAAAGGTAACGAAGTCATAAATTACACTCAACTTTATCTACCGTACTATACCACCACCACTATACGTTTGGTTGCATAGCCAAAATTTTTCGGGAGCTCGTCAATTAAACAGTATTTTCTTTTTCACAATGAATCCGCCTACTCCATCAAAAGCTAGACCTAACACAAGAGCCAACTCTGCTGCATCTGCGACTGTAGGACTTTCCAAAGCTGCCCCCCACCGTCTTCGCCATCTTCTCTCCTCTCAGCTGACGAGTTTCGCCGTACCATTTCTGACATTACCAAAGCTCAAAACGAGACTTTGGCTCAATGCAAGAATTTATACGTTTCTCTCAACTCTAAATTTAATGAATTAAAATCTAGTGTTGACTTTCTAACTACTCAATTAGGGGAACTAAGGTCAGAAAATTCCTCAATCCGTGTAGATCTAACTTCCCTGGAAAGAAGAGTTACTGCCATGGAATCCAATTCGACCAACGTCACACCCAATGATAGTGTTAACCATGTACCAAATCTGCTCCAAGAACTGTCTGATCGCGAAAAATGCTTGTCCAATATTGTCGTACATGGTCTACCCGAATCCACCCAACTACAACCAGCTGACAGAATTTCTGATGATATAAAGTGTATTAATGAAGCTATTCTGCCTTTTTCAATGTCTTTACCACATAATCCTAGACTATTTAGGCTTGGGCGCGTGAACACAGATTCTAATAAGCCACGGCCTCTAAAAGTAGTATTCCCCACTAAAGAACAAGCTCTCCAATTTATTAGTGATTTCAACACCAGCAAACGAACATCTGAGCTAGGAAATAACCTTAACACACTTCATATCTCTCGCGACCGCACCATTCTCGAACGTCAAGAAATCAGCCGTGTCTACTTGGAACTCGACAACCGCAAGAAATCAGGAGAACTCAACATCTCAATCAGATACAAGAACGGGATCCCACGCATCGTCCAAAGCAATCAAGGCACCAGTCGCCGTGAACCTTCTTCACAGTCAAAAAACTAAATCGCCCTGAATGCTTCTTCGTTTCTCCAAACCACCAACACACACATGTAATCAATGATAATTCCTGCCTTTTTTGTATTCGGGCCTCCTCCACAATTGATAACGCTTTCGAATTTATTGCTGCTCAATCTAAACCGCCCCCCTCACCTCTATCTGTAATTTCCCCCCCTCCCATCAATCAAATAACAATGTAAACCTTAAAATGTACTACCAAAATGTTCGTGGCCTTAAGACTAAGCTGACCAACTTAAGATGCACTGTCCCTATGTTCCTTTCTTACGATATAATTATTCTCACCGAAACCTGGCTAACTCCAGACATAACTGATGCCGAACTTGGTCTGGACAGCTTCAAAATATTCAGACTTGACAGGAACCCTGATAATAGTCCTCATTCTCGTGGTGGTGGTGTCCTTATTGCCATTAATACCTCTCTTACCTCATCTCCAGTCATGTTAAGTCACCCTGATGTTGAACAAGTTTTTGCCATCCTATCCCTTAGCTCTTCCCCACTTTTAATCGGGTCAACTTACTTACCCCCGTCTAGTTCACTTTCTGTCATCGAATCCCATCTCTCCACAGTGGAGAATCTCATAACAACTCTTAAGCCCAACTCGGTTATTATTTTTGGAGATTATAATATGCCAGGTATATCTTGGTCATCCGATAATTTAGGTCTTTCAGCATCCGGAGCCTTATCCTCGGCATCTTCTCTCGTTATAGATTCCTTCTCTTTTTTAAACTTCTTTCAGCTTAACCATATACGCAACTGCTCTGGAAACATCCTTGATTTGGTCTTTTCTAGCTCAAATAATCTATCAGTCTTCAATGCTCCTTCATCTTTAATTAATCCTGACCCTTACCATCCTCCACTACTTATCAAATTAAACTACCATAATGAGCCGAGCACTAATTCTCCTCATTCATATTATGACTTCAAAGCTGGGGACTACGAATCTATTTCGAACTTCTTCAACACATTCAACTGGGATGTCACCTTTTCTAATTACTCCATCAACGATGCTGCTGCAGTTTTCAATGATGCTATTCTAAACTCAATTCAAAAATTTGTCCCTAACAAGATATTTAAAACCCCGAAATTTCCCCGCTGGGTTTCTCCTTCCTTAAAAACCATGATAAAGAGGAAAAAGTACGCTCATAAATTATTCAAGCAGACAAATAGAGCCTCCGATTACACAGTTTTTTCTGAGCTAAGAGCAAAATGTAAGCGCCTATCTCTCTCAGATTACCGTTCTTATATCAGTGCCACTGAAAACTACCTCTTCTCCAATCCATCTTATTTCTGGAAATACACGAGAGACTTGAAACAACACTCTTCTATCCCTTCTTCTGTACATCTTTCTGGTACTACTGCAAATAACCCATTAAGCTCGGCAAACCTATTTTCCAAATTTTTCTCTTCTGTTTTCAAACCCACGTTAGACGCTGATCCTAATACCTTCTCCAAAAAAATCTACCCATATGATCTCCCCTCTAACTGCTCCTTCTCACTTGATGATGTTATCTCAGCTCTTCAATCGCTAAAAAATAATCATTCCAACGGACCTGATAACATCTCTGCCAGATTACTTTATAACTGTCGAAACTCAGTAGTAATAATATAGGGCTTCTGACCATGGTTTTTCAGTTTTTATTTTTCGAGGTAGTTTTCCCCCGACAAATTAACGAAATTTAGCTTCTTTTCCAATCGTGTTTTTAGCTTCTCTTTTTATTTCAAATTTTTTATTCTCCGAGGTAGTTTCACTGCGGTAAATTTATGAATTTTAGCCTCTTTTTCAATTATGATTTTGGCTTCTCTTATTTATTTCCGAGGTAGTTTTACCTCGGTATGTTTATAAAATTTACATTATTTTTAAACCATATTATTAGCTACATATTTTTTCAAATTAATAAACATTTTATTTTGAAATATCTTTAGATTTAATATAAGAGTTATGACTTGAGTCGAAACCTAACCATTTAACCAGGATTTTATTTTTATTTTTTTTTATAACACGTTCAATGAGAAACGTGTTCGGAAATTTGGTCTTTTGAATTTCTTGTTCATAAAAACAACCTACTATTATATTATTTGCTAAATCTTTTAATCTATATGTTATCGGATTTGTTGGTAATACATTTGCAATTTGAAAAACTTCTGTAGTCCAATTCGGTGTATAACCCTTAGCAAAAGCATGTTTGTACTTTGAAATCCTAACATTGTCATTTATTTTAAACTTCGAATTTCTAGGTTTTTCGTGATTAAATTTAAATTTTATTGATTTTGTTCGAGCTTCGTGAGGTGTGCATTTAATTGTAGTGTGAAATGAATTATTATAACTGTCTATCAATTTTGATATTGAATTATACCAATTCCAAGAACCTGTTGCTGTAAAATGTTTATAGATTTTATTTTTTAATGTCCTTATAACGCGTTCGACCATTCCAGCTTTTATACTAGTATATGTTGAGTAGTGTTTGATATTAAACTGTTTCATAAGAATTTGAAACTCTTTATTATAAAATTCAGTTCCATTATCTGTTTGCAATAACTTAGGCTGATTTAATTTTAATATTTTACGCATACCTAATGTAACATCTTTTGCGCTTTTATTTTTTAAAGCTTGCACCCACACATACTTTGTAAAGGTATCTATAACAATAAGAATATATTTAAATCCATTATTTTTTTTAGAGTGTAATTGCATATCCATTAGGTCGGCCTGCCATAGATCATCTTTAAATCTTGTTATAACAAACCGTCGAGGAAAATTTTTTCTTGCTGGTCGATGTAACTCGTTTGCAATACCTTCTAATGCAGACATTATACTATTAGATTTCTCTCACGTAATTCTTCTAATACAGAAATAATTTCATTATTTACACCAGTATTCCCAGCTGTCTGAGAAGCTATTAAAAGATTTAGTCTTGTCACTAATTCATTCGGGTCATTATAATAAACTAACTGTGTATTAGGAATCACGTTTTTATATAAACCTGAACCCTTTTTAACTGGTGGAGATAAACTGAACTTAAATAATTTATCAGTTGGAGGTTCCTCGAATTTCAGGCTGTTTACTGAAGAATCAAAATCAAACGATTTATTTGCTATTGTTGTATTATCATAAATTTTACTTCGTTTAGCATTTACACTATGTAAATAGTTATCAAACGGTTTTAAATTTAAGTTAGTTTTTTCTCTAGAACTATTAATATTTGCAATTTCCGCGCTTAACTGTTTTTCCTCCGTTTTCATTCTATCATATAGAGGTCTTACAACGTTCATCCATTTAAAGAATCTTGAAGTCTTTGGTTTCCCGTCAGGCTTTAAATGAACTTTAGTGGTTTTCAAAATATTATAATATGCTTCCATATCTTCTATAGTTGTATTTTTAGGTTCTTTTTCACATAATAAAGACCAAAGACCAATAGTCCAAGGATAGTAACTATCGAGTAAATGTAAGTTACCATGACTAAAAGAAACAGGAAATTCCGATATTTTTAGTTGATCATTAGCTCTATCATAATATAAACCATATGATTTATCATAACGTCGTAAATGCGGTCGTGTGTTAAAAAAGTTATTAAATGCTGTATTTAATAACGTACCATCATCTTCTTCATCACTAGGGTAACGTACTTCCGCATTAATATTTTCAGTTGAAGAATCGTGTGATATATTTTTCTTTGATAGCGTATTTAATGGTTCGAGTATTGGTTTAAATGTTTCACGAAAATAAGTATCGGAATCTATAACATTACGTTTCATATCCATAACTTTACGTTTAATATTTCTTTTACATAATATTATATTATTTAACAAGGCTTTTTCTCCACTCATAATTTACATTAATTATAAATTGTTCGTTTGTATGCAACCGACTGAATATCACTAAAACTTATTATTTTCTTTTATACTAATTATTTCATATTTATAAATGTATGAAATTCATATCTATATCTTCCCTGATCCATTTCACGAGTTTTATCTATAACTATAAACCCATATTTTTTCTTGTTCCAACATAAATGACATATTTTACGAAATTCTGAAAAATCCATATCTGCTGAACAATGGTCATCGAAAATATGTCGTAGATTCTTATCATCTTGCTTAAATATTATTAAAAAGTTTGCGTTATCTCTCACTAGCTGTTTTGGTATTTTTGAGTATGTTTGTGCTAAATAAAATATAGAATTAGCACCAGAATGTCTACCCATACTGAAGTAATCGCGAATAGGTGTCTGATTATCACAAATTACATCATCAAATATAAAAATTGAATTTTTTTTAATTAAATTTGGTTTTATAACTTTATCTGCATTTGTAAATATGTAAAAATTAACACCTTTAATACTATTAATTATATTTTTTAATAGTATATATTTTTCTTGCTCAGGTGTTTTAGAGTATAAATAAATATTTTCAAATTTTAATCCATTTCTATTAGTTATAAGATTAAACATAACATTTGTTTTTCCTGATCCTGAAGTTCCAACCAATATTCCACGAATACTATCTGGTAATAATGGTCCGTGTCTTGATAGATTTTTTATAACTTGTGTGTCAACATTTTCAATGTTTAATTTATGTTTTTGCTCGATTAATTCCATTTTTTTATATATAAATACTAAAGAGTTTTAAATTATGAATCCAGTTATACATAATGCGTTCAACTCGTAAGTTAAAATCTGGTAAAGGCTTCTTAAATACTCTTATAAATAAGCTTCCATTCGAAGCTCATGTACCAGGATATCAGTATTGTGGTCCTGGTACTAAGTTAAAAGAGAGATTAGCACGTGGAGACAAAGGTGTAAATCCGTTAGATTCTGCTTGTCGAACACACGACATTGCTTATGAGAACAGTAATAATTTAGATATTAGACATAAAGCTGATAAGTTATTAGAAGAACAGGCTTGGGAAAGAGTTAAAGCTAGTGATAGTTCTAAAAAAGAAAAACTTGTTGCGTACGCGGTGGTGAACGCTATGAAAGCTAAAAGAAAAATCGGTATGGGTTGTAAAGGTAATAATAAAAAAATATTGTTAGCAGCAAAGAAAAAAAATAAGAAAACGAGAAAAAATGGTAAGAGAATAATTTTAACTCCGAACCAGTTGGGAGGTGTATTACCGCTTATGCCAATATTTGCTGGGTTGTCAGCTTTAGGAAGTTTAGCTTCTGGTGCGTCAAGTCTATATAATGCTGTGAAAAATCGTAAAAAAGGTAATGGTTTATACTTAAACAATCCTATTGGAAAAGGTTTGTATTTGAATCCAAAAGGTCTAGGAATTAACAGAAAAAAAAAAAACGAGAAAAAATTAATGTTACCCAACAGAGCTCTCACCAGTGAGGATATTATAAAGTACGTTAAAAAGTTGGAAATCAATCACTTTCGTGGCGTCTTTTCGCGAGACAACTTACCTAAAAAACCACATAATAACGAATGTGCAATAATTAATTTGGATTCGTATTTAGGCGACGGTACACACTGGGTTAGTTATTACCGACTTGGAGATAAAGTTATATATTTTGACCCGTTTGGTGATCTTACACCTCCGGTTGAACTTCAAAATTATTTTAAAGATTTGAATATATTGTACAATTATTCAAATTATCAAAAATACAATACATATATCTGTGGACATTTATGTATTAATTTTTTACAATGGATGAATCAATCACATTAAGGATATCAGGGAATGGTTCCTCAATAACATCGACTTATTCTCCGGTAATAAATGTAAACGGTAGTTCTGAAATTGCTCTTGTGTGTTTAAAAACATCTGAAAATATTCTTATGAATGATTCTGAAAAAATTCTTGTAAATGAAACAAACGACGATTTTAAAGTTATAACTAAAACTTACACTGATAGTTTAAAAATTCCTCACGACACTTACACTATTGAAGATATTAGTAAATACATTTCTAAAACCACTAATGATAGCATTAGTTTTAGTCTAACGCTTTCAGCTTCGCGTACGACATGTTTTATGCAATCTAATTGTACAATAGATTTCAAACGTAAAAACAGTATAGCCAAAACATTAGGATTTAAAAATGAATTATATGAAGTCCTACAAGATAAAAATCGATACTATGAATCAGATAAAATTGATTATATACCAATTGCTGTTAATTCTATAATAGCCATGTGTAATATAGCTAAAGGTTCATTTGATAATGGGAAACAATCAAATTCGATTTATGAATGTTTTTCACAACAGAGATTAGGAACAGGACTAGTAGAACAACCAGCTAATTTAATATATTATAAACTTAAAACAGCAGTTATTAAAAATATTAAAATTGATTTAGTAGATCAAGAAAATAATTCTATTAAAAACTCTAACGTTCAAGTAACGGTCATATTACATATTAGACCTATTAGATCTTAAATAACAGGGAAATGAATGAATCAATTACTGTAAGCATGTCGGGGAAAATGACATCTTTATCATCGACTTATTTTCCAGCAATAAATGTATACAATGATTCAGAAATCGCATTATTATGCCTACATACATATAATACGTTTCCGAACGTGAATGAGACAAATAACAATATTCCTAATATTGTGAACGAACGTAATTTAGATATTCAACTCCCCTTTGGCTGTTACGAAATTGAAGATATTACACAATATATTTGCAATCAAATTCATGAAGATAATTAACGTTTAAACAGTGTAACAAATGTATACAAAACGTATGATCCTATAGATTTTACCATGAATACCGATATTACCCGAATGAAATGTATAATGAGTTGTAATTATCCGATAGATTTTACAATCGAAAACAGTCTAGCAAGTCTATTAGGATTTAAAAAAAAAAATATGGCAACGGAGGTTTATCAAGTTTTAGATCAACGAAAAATATTGATATAAACGCTGTTAACTCTATAAAAGTGTTGTGTAATGTCGCAAATGGTTCATACGATAATGGTCTTCAATCTCACTCGATATATGAATTTTTTCCTCGAGCGAGGTCTGGTACTAAAATAATTGAGTCAACGGCTAATTTAATATATTATAAACTCAATACTGAAGTTCTGAATACTATAAATATTAATTTAGTTGATCAAGAAAATAATCCCATTCATAACTTTAATGAAAGAATAACAGTTGTGTTGCACATTAGGTGTTGTAAAACTTAAATATGGGGTTAATATTTAAGAATATAAAGCAGTTACAATCGATTAAACCGATTAGTCATTTAATAGAGTCACAATCAAAAGTATCTAAAAGAAAACCTGTAAATATAAAACTAACTCGTAAAAGCAAACAAATTTTAAAACGGTTAGGATTTCAATTAAAATAAAATGCCTGAAAGCAGTATTTTAGATATTGAATCAGATTTTATTACAGAATCGAAAATAAATAAAGTTGAATATCATTCATATATTCCATATACTAACTCGTTTAAAAATAATGATGAAATACGAATTGGAGTTCAGCAAACAGATGTTTATCCTTATCTACATGAAAGTTTCCTTTTAATCGAAGGAAAAATAGCAGATCCGAAAACTGTGAAATTGTCCAATAACGGTTTATCGTTTCTTTTCGATCAGGTTAGATTAGAAATTAACGGTGTAGAAGTTGGTGGAACTCGGGTTTTAGGAATAACAAGTTCATTAAAAGGATATTTGACATGTACGTTAAATAATTATCATTGCTATCAGAATGCTGGATGGGATTTAGACAATAAAAGTATTGTTAATGAAGCAGGAGAATTTAGTGTCTGTATACCATTAAAGTATTGGCTAGGTTTTTTTGAAGATTTTAAAAAAATTTTAGTAAATTCTCGAATAGAATTAATACTAACAAGAAGTAATACTGATTTAGCTTGTTTACACAGCAAAATCGATAACGCAACTACAACTACAGGTATTGTCACTCTAGATAAAGTAATTTGGAAAATTCCACATATAAGTGTAGATGATTCTGAACGACTAAAATTATTGAAAATTGTAGAAAAGGGGAAAAGTTTATTTATTCCGTTCAGATCGTATGAAACTTATGAATATCCTGAACTCGGTAAATCTAAAAATATAGTTTGGAATTTAAAAACTGCATCAAAATTAGAAAAACCGCGATTTGTTGTAATAGGTTTGCAAAAGAATCGAAAAAACAATATTGTAAAAGATCCAAGTGTTTTTGATCATTGTAAATTAGTTAATATAAAAGTTATTTTGAACTCTGTTATTTATCCGTATGATAATTTAAATTTAGATTTCACTAAAAAAAAATATGCAGAGTTATATAATATGTATACATCATTTCAAGAATCATATTATGGAAAAGATAATGGTAAACCGGTATTGAGTCCAGCTGATTTCGAAACAATAGCACCAATTGCTGTAATAGATACGTCGAAACAAAATGATTCAGGTACAGCTTCAACTGTTGACGTTAGTATACAAATTGAATCTATGGAAAATCTAGAAGGTGTTAGTGCTTATTGTCTTTTAATTCATGATCGTATTATAGAATATGTACCTCTTAACAGAGAAGTAAAAAAACTTATATAAATGTTAAACTGTATATGTTATAAATTAAATGTGTAAAAATTGTATGTGTTTAATAAAAAACCTTTAGTGTAAACACACTGTTTTGTGTAACATGATATTATTTATGTTACATCACACATTTCTGTGATATAACATTAGGTCTTAGTGTTCAATATAATTTACACACAGATAAAATTAATATTCATGAAAAATCAATTGATAAAGTCCTTAGACAATTTTATTGTTGTATGTACATTTTGTATGAATCATAATGTCTCAAAGTTCACAATCGTCAGCCGACATATTGTATAGTAGTCGATTGTAGAGTGCTAATAAAAAAAAAATCAACCTTATTCATATTTTCAATGTATATTATCAGTTGCTTGCGAATCATTGTTCGTTGAAGTTGTTTTTTATTTCGAGTAGAGTCACAATTATTTATTTTTTTTCATAAAATATTAATTCTATTATTTTTATAAAAATATTTTTACTACGAGTATAAACATGAACATATTAAAATATTCTAAAGATTTTCCATCATTACTATATTTAGTACGAAATAATCCATATCCAGTATACCCGGAATATTCTAGTTTCTTATCAAGACTTAAAACATATGAATCATGTCCATCAAATTTATTAAAAGATAAATATTCGCTTGCTGAATGCGGTTTTAAGTATACAGGAACACAAGATATGGTACAATGCTTCTTTTGTGGTTTGATTTTAAAAAACTGGATGCAAGAATGTGGTGATACATGGTTTGAACATTCTAAGTCGAACCTAAATTGTTTATTTGTATTATTATATAAAGGAAACCAGTTTATAGAGAATGTTAAAAATAATCATGTTTGTAATTGTAAATCAGAAAAATCGTATGATGTTGTCGGATAATACATTGCAATTCTTGTATAAAATGTAATATAAAAATAAAATATTAAATTATACTAAACAAATTATATGTGTAAATACTTTATGTAATATTTCGTGAACATGTAGTCTAGTGGGTTAAGGCGTGTAGTAAAAAATTAAATATGATAGGATTAAATAAAAGGTAAGGATTACTCTATAAACTTAAATATATAAAAAATATCATTACTATCCAACTCTCACAGATAACATTTCATGTTAATTTTTATTTTTATTTTTTACGTACATGTTAAGTTTATTTTAGGTTACAAATTTTATAGTAATATTTTAGTAAACATTTGTGTTTAAAATAGTTCACACACCATGTATAATTTTTAATTATAAACATTGATGATAAATAGATATACAAATAAAATATATTTATAATCTCATTTTAAAAATGTGCAACACGCTCTAAAAAACATTTAGACCAATAAACCCTATACTGATTAGCTATAGGAAAATGTTCCTCTACGCTTTGTAAACCGTTTTTATTGATACGAAAAATATCTTTTGGTTTGAATACGTACACCCCTCTTGCTAAATACCGTTTGCAATTGTAACAATGTTCTTTTTTAAACCAATTTCGATAGCTTATACTTGATTCAAATCTATGTACAGTGTATGATTCATAACCACGATTGTTGGAATCATCAGAATGAGTTTTGTAGCAGTGATATGAACACCAACGAGCAGATTCAGTTGTTTGAGCATCCCGTATTGACAGTCTCACGCAAAATAAATTTCCGCATGGGTCTTTCATTCTATTTAGTTCTGAATCAACTACTATATGAGGATAAAACTCCACAACTTGACTAACATTAATTTCAGTTCCTCGAAATGGTGATAAAGATTTTAATAAATTCCTAATAGCATGTTGATGGTTTGCAAAATCATCCAAAATAGTGGGTATAGTAATAATGTCGTTACTTGAAAACATACTGAACTAAAAAAAAAAACAATAATTCACATAAATAAATACACAGTAATTATACGCACTATATGTGACGTATTTAAACATTAATATTTTTTTTATATATATATATTAAAAAAAGTAAACTTATAAATTAACAATAAATAGAAGCTATTGTAAATAAAAAATATAAATATAAACATTATTATTAACAATCAATAATAATTAAACAAAACAATTGAATGACAAAATATATATTAATAGTTAAAAATAATAATTTATTATTATTTAAAGTTCGAACACTATACATGCACATTAAATTAGGTACTTATCTAATAAAAAATGATTTAAATAACATAATTAAAGAATTTAATTTTTTTTATAATTATATTGATTTTTTTTTTTTTCTCATATGACATTATCGGATTGTAAAAATAAAACAAAAATAAAAATAAAATACAATTACAATAGACTAGAGGGAAAATATTAATAAATTATAAACTATAGATTATATAACAAACTAATTCAATGAAGCTAATGGTATACAGGTAACATTGGTATCTTTTGGAGTGCCAGCTTAAAGTCTTAACTTCAGATTCTCCATCCATTTCACTGCATCCTCTTCTGCTTTATGCAATTTCTCCAGGCCTCCGGCGAAATGTGTTTGTAAACAATTATCAACAATATGGCGTATCGTTTGATGCATTCCACATTCACAGAGGGGTGATTCTACCTTTCCCCATTTGTGCATTAGGTAGTTGCACTTCCCCTGTTCTGTTCTTGCTCTATTCAGTGTTGTCCATATGGCCCTCGGGAGATCGAAACCTGGTACTCTCAGTTCTGGGTTGTCTATCAGTGAAGCGTTCCGTACGCCAGAGTTTTTCCATCGTTTCTTCCAGATTTCTATTATTGTTTCTTTTGTTGGTGTCAGGTCCCATATCGGGTGTCTTGATTTCAATCTTTTTGGGGGGTGTGCAGTGAAGTCGTCATGTAGAGGAATCTCAGGATGTTTTGTTATTTTTTGAATTACTCTTGCTGTGTGTTGCAATCTACGTAAGTCTGGAGGGGCTATATTAGCAAGTGTTGGTAGCCATTGCACTTGGGTGGGTTTAATAGTACCGGTGATGATTCGCATAGTATGGTTAAGTTCCGTGTCAACATTGTGGCAATGTGCGCTTCTTGCCCAGACAGGGGCACAGTATTCGGCCACACTATACACTAGCGCTATTGCAGATATTCGTAATACCTTAGTATTACTGCCCCAGTCCACGCCTGCCAATTTGGATATAATGTTGTTTCTTGACTTAAGTTTGTTTTTTACATCCTCCAGATGTTTTTTAAAGGTCAGAGACCTGTCAATTCTCACTCCCAGATATTTTGGACATACTTCATTGGTGATGTGTTTATCTCCGATCTTTAATTTTAGTTCCTTTTGTGCTTCTCGATTGTTCAGGTGTAATGCGATGGCCACTGTTTTGTTAGGATTAAGAGTGAGATGCCATTTGGCGAAATAATGTTGAAGGATGGTGAGGTCTTGATTTAATATATCTTCCACCTTGGAGAGATCCTTTGCTTGGGCTACTAGCGCGATATCGTCGGCATAGATGAATTTTCTTGAGATAGTGTCGGCTATATCTGATGTATACACGTTAAACAGAATCGGTGATAGAACAGATCCCTGGGGGAGGCCATTTTGTAGGTATCTGTAACGACTGGCAGCGCCATTTAGCAAAACGTTGTATTTCCTGTTGGACAGCAAGCTTTCTATTAGATGCAGCGTGCTTTTGCATCTTAAAATTGTTGATAGCTTTAACATCAGGCCTCTTTTCCATACCGTATCATAAGCAGAGGATAAGTCCAGAAAGACGGCACCAGACTTATCCTTGCGTTGGTAGCCGTTCTCAATATATGTTGTGAGTGCTAGAACTTGATCACAACAGGCTCGGTTTTTCCTAAATCCCGCCTGTTCTATGGGTAGTATGTTTTCTAATATGGGTTGTATTCTATTTAATATAAGTCTCTCAAAAAATTTATATACGGTGGACAATAGCGAAATCGGTCTATAACTACTTGGTTCGTTTGCTGGTTTGCCATGTTTTAGGATGGCAATCACTTTGGCTACTCGCCATAGTTTTGGGATGTTGCTAGTTTTTGCTACAGCTGTGGCCAATCTGGTTAACCAATTTCTAGCTTTTGGTTCAAGGAACTTGAGAAATTCTGGTAGAACTCCATCAGTACCTGCTGCTTTACCGCTCTTGAATACTTTTAGTGCCATCTCTGTTTCTGAATCAGTGAAGTCATTCATAAGTGGTGTTGTGGGTTCGCATTGTTTTAGCTCTCTTGCGTAAGATGTTCTCGCATGTAACTTTTCTTGTTTGTTAGGTTTGATATTTGGTGTTTTGAAGAGGATGTTTGAAATGTCATTTGCAGTGACTCCTTTTTCTTTCCTTACTGGTTGAGCGCCTCCTAGCTTTCTCAGAAGAGCCCAGCTTCTTCTGCTTGAATGCGTAAAATCAAGTTCTTGCATTGCTGTTAACCATCTTTTGCGTCTTTCTTCTTCTAGGAGACTTGTCAGTCTATGTGCGGTGACTTCATTTCCAGATTGTTCGTATTCTTTAAAAAGTAGCTCACATTCTTGTGACCAACATGGGATGTAGTTTTTTCTGTGTCCTCTAGGTATAGCTTGTGATGCTGCGGTTTTAATTAGTTTAATGAATCTTATATAGTTCTCAGGAGTTGGATTGATACGATTTACGTTTTCTTCTATGTACTTTGTATATTTGGGCCAGTCCGCCTTTCGAAGATTCCATCTTGGCAATTCTGGTTTTTCTATCCTAGGGAAAATTACACCTATTTCTACTATGACTGGTCTATGTTGACTTTTTGGGAACTTGTTTAAAATTGTGCGATTTACTTTCAAAGGCAGGTCCTGGTCATCTTTTGTGACAAAGCACAAGTCTGGGGAGGTAATTGTGCCCCACCTACCTGATTCGAAGGTGCCTCCTTGTTTGGCATCGTATACTAGGTGTTTGTGACCAACGAGAGACCAGTTTACTAACTTTTCACCGTTTTCGTCTTCGCTTGAATATCCCCATTCTAAGCTATGGGAATTGAAATCCCCTATGTATATTCCTGGGTGTTGGCTGCTCGGGAGGGGTTCATTGTTCCAGTTACATGATGGTGGCTTATAGACGTTGTAGATAGTATGGTCTCCTACGCGTATTCCGATTGCGAAATCGTTTCTTTCTAAAAGTTGGATGGTTTGTTGGTTTAGGCGCTGATTTACGTATGTAGCGAGACCGTGCTTATTGTGTCCAATGTAGTCAATCATTCGGAACCCTGATATTGCAAGTCCTTTTTGTTTCCCCTTCAGGGACGTGCGTCTCTTGTATCGTTAGTACGTCTATCTCTTTAAAGATGTTGCTTAGTATTTCAGCTTTTGATTTTGTGAGGCCCTCGACATTTAGCTGGGCGATCTTTATGTTTCTTATGGAAAATTTTTTACCTATCTGTTCCTGGTCGTCATTTGTATTATTACTTTTGTTTTTTAGTTTTGAATTTGATTTGAAATTTAGATTTTTATTTAATTTTGAGTTTGATTTGAAATTTATGCTTTTATTGGTTTTTGTTTTATTATATAGTTTTCGAGTCTCGATATTATTACGATTGTCGAAAGGGTAGCCCTTAAAAGGGCTGTTTTTTCCGATATAGCCAGGAGGTCGTGAGACATTTGGCTGTCGGTTTGGTGCTGTTTCGTTTCGTGTAGACATTGTTAACTCGCGTTGTTAATTTTGAAATACACTACTCACAGGGGAGACCACTAGAAGGTACAGCACCACCTCCCACAATTATATTGATTAAAGAAATTTATTAAAATGACAATTTTACTTTTATTTTTTGAATACTATACTAATTATAATTTATTGAATATATTAAGAGCTTAATTTATAATGACCATACGCTAATGTATTAATTCCATCTCTCATTATATATCTCTTATCATCGTCACCGTTTAAAACCTTTTTGTTTATAGTTTTTGAATACACGTAATGGTTGTGCGATTGAATTAAATTCATATCACGATAAACAGATTTTCCTTTTACTTTATTATCAATATGAGCATTTAAAACATTTAAGTATTCATCGAATTTTAAATGTTTTTTAATTATATATTTTTTAACACCTTTTGCTTTATTTATTTCTTTATTAGCAACTCGATAAGAGTATAATTTAGGACGTAGAGCTATGAATTCTAACAAAATCTCGACTTTTAATTCATCTTTAAAAAATCCTGGCTGGTTTTTTCGACTTTCATTGAAACAAAAATGATTTTTAGGAAAATTAGAAGTATCGAAGTATGGTAGTAACTCATTTTTTAGATCGTCAAAAAAATTATTTGTGTTTATTTCATAAACTAAAGAATCTGTATCCGAATAAACAATATTTAAATTATGTTCATATTTTTTCTTCATAATATTATAATGGAAATCATACATGAAAGTTTTTGAAATATCTAAAATAGTAAACCCTACGTAAAGAGGTTTATCAAATTTCATTTTTTCATTAAACAAATGAACTGCCATTAAGTTTTTAGAATATATTGTTCTATCTTTAAAAGTAGGTTTAATCATGTATTTATGTGCTTTTTTTTCACTAGAAATTAATTTAATTGATACACGCTTTCTTATATTTTCCATACACTTTCCAAAAACACTATTAACCATTAATTTCCAAAACTGCCGTTCAAACTTACTTTTAGATCCAACCCTCATACCCGTACATAATTCAATGTATGGTGCTAGCCATGTGGATTGTTTAAAACGAATAATTTTATGAACTTTGATTACATTTATACCGTTAGCAATTGCCTGTTTTAAATTTTTATAATGTACAACATAATTAGTCTTAGGAGTTAGCGTTGTTAATAATTTTCGAACTTTTGAGTTAGGGGGATAAGAATTTTCAGGTAAAAATGGAAAATCATTATGAAATGTATGTAAATATTTAGAATAGTCAGTATCCACTTCCAATATATATCCATACTCAGCATCATTTTCAATTTTAGTTACGTCTAATGTTAAATCATTATACCACTCGAAATTTTGGTAAGGTAATTCACTAAGCATGGATTTTCCATAAAGATTCACGCAGTCTAGGTAAGTTATCCAAGTATTAGGTTTAGTACTATTATAATTAAGACCTTGAACATTAGGTATATTTGCCTTAACATATCTTTTTACAGACTGACAAATTCCTCCTCGAATACCACGCTCTAACATTAGTTGCATATCATAATCTTTTAAACGTTCTAACTCAATTTTTGTATGTTTAAGCATACAATCCATACCTAGACCGGGGATTGTTAAATAATGCGATGCATCTAATTTAAGCGTTCTTAAACAAATATCACGAAAATTTTCAAACACATCAGTTAAAATACTTACATCGGTTGCTAAGTATAAATCACTATAGTCACCTAATGTTTTTAAGTCAAACATTTTCCAAACATTTTGAGCATGAATATAATCTTGGTCGCTAATTTGCTCATCTTTTAATGAATTATAAAATTTATTTTTTGGAGGTAAAGTAGTTTAATTTAGTTTATTCCAATCATCGATATATTCATAAGGAAAAACTCCTTTACGTATAACCAAATCTAAATTATTTGAGGAAAATACTTTTAACGTTTCTCTAAATCTTGTGGGATCCTCAGCTAGATTTTTAGCTAAAGAATCTAACGAATCTGATAAAAAACGGTAAGTGTCCACAAATTTAATTTTAAAATTTGATGAAATTGATTTACTAAATGATATATATTTTTCATTTGAATTTGGGATTACATCAATATTTTTTTCATCGCACCCGAGCTCACGAACAATAAAATGACTATCGTAGGTTAAATTATGAAAATATATTGGAACAAATGAGACATTGGACATTTCAAAATTACAATATATGCACAAGACGGATCTAAAATTTCCCGTGAAATGATCATGGTCGCGACATTTTATTAAAATATTTTTTTTAAAATCTTTAAAACAACACTCGCAAAACTGAGCACTTTGAAATCGCGATTCCTCTTCATTAGTTAATTTTTTTATTGGGATATTAATTTTATACAGACTACATATTTTAATTCCAAGATCAATCATAGTTTTTATAAAATGTTTCGCCGAATTTTTACCTCTATAAATTGTTAATGATTTAGAGATTTTAAACTTTTTTATAAAATATTTTGGTATAATAGTATAATCTATTTTAACATAATATCCATAACTCATTGGCTTATGTATATGTGTAATTTTGGTTTTAGTTTTAGTATTTTTAGATTGTTTTTTATTCGTTATTTTCTTTAACAAACATTCGAAATCTGCATATATTACAATAGGTATTCTTTGTGTTCTTTTATAGTTTTGAAACTTGATAAAGTCCTGATCACCATTTTCAAACATAACAGACCTTCCTATTTTATTTTTATCACACATTTTTTTATGTTCTTTTAATCCATGTTCACCCCATAGTTTATTTTTGCATGGTTTATTATTAAAAACTGTGAAACACCTTTTACAAATTATTAATTTTGATTTACACCGTGTTCTCTGACTACGTACGAGCCTAGAAAAATTTTTAATATAACAGTAATGTGATCTAATACCATCTTCAAATAAAAACAAATCAAAATGTAATGATTTTTCACTCTCAATTAAATATATTGGGTAAACAAATCCTTCGCCGTCTAAACTAAAAATATTAACTGAAACATTATTGATTCGTTCAAAAATTTTTACCTGTTTAACAGGTGTTGGAAAATCAACACAGTTAAAGTTTAATTTAGATTTTTTTTCGAGAAAATTAAAATATTTTGTGGAATATATATATTTATCACGACGATTGTCGTATTTAGACAAAATTGAATATTTAAAACATTTATCATCTTTATTTTGAACATTTATAATCGCCTTCTTATTTTCTATATGTTTTGGTAAAGGTATATAACTTAATCCTCTTAAAGGATTTACAATATTAATTCTTTACTGTAGTCCATCTATCCTATTTAAATTCCAACCACTTCCTTTAGCTATGAATTCTGACTCTTCTTTTAAAATTTTATTAAACATATTATTTAGTAAAACAGAAAAATTTGAGTGTGAATGTGCAAAAACATTTGTAGTTTTAAACGCAATGTCTTGAATATCGTGTGTTAAAAAATGTTCATATGTACATTCTATATAAATATTAAATTTTAAAGTACTTTTTTCTACAATTTCTTTTAACTTATTAATAACTAGTTTCTTACAATATTTAAAAAATAAATTAAAATCAAAAGATTCTTCTTCGTTTTTTATGAAAAAAGTCTTAGAGGTTTTTTTAAATCTTTGAATTTCAATTAAGCCATTGCCAACTAAATTTAAACGATTAATCTTCGATTTATTTATATTATTCAACATATTTTGATCCATAATAAATCTGAAAAATATAAAAGAAGCTACTATTTGGTTTAAATATTGTTGTATATGCCAACTAGGCCAAAATTTAATTATTATAAAATTAGTAGAATTGGCCAGTGAAGCAAATGAGCTGAGGTAGCATATTGTAAATTAATATTTAAGACAGCCGGACGGACGAGACCGGAGCAGAGTGTGTGTGTGTGTTTTTGAAGCACGTATGTGTAGAGACGACGACGCCACGCTTAATTTTTGTTTTAATTAAAATTGGCCTTTTGGTGTGAATTATTGTTTTATTTTGAAAACCCATCAACTCTTAATAATTGAACTAATATCTATTAGCTTTGATTACTAAAGAGAGGATAGAGCGATACCCACGAAAGTGCGGTATACGACAGTGGCGCCCAACGTAATTCGACAATCCACGCCCAGAGACCTTTTGTGTTTTTGTTTGTGTTTGTGTTTTTGTTTGTGTTTGTGTTTGTTTTTTTGTTTTTTGTGTTATCATATGCATAAAGATACCTTTAAATTTTCGCAGCAAGTTTATAAAAGGTTAGTTTTTGAGTAAATTACCTGTAAGTATTTTGAATTTATTTTTTTTTTCTTTTCGTAAATAATAAATAAATTTTCAATATAGGGTTTACTTTTTCTTAGGATTCCGTTTTAATTATATTTATCATTTAGGTTTTTTATTTTTTTCTTGCCGTTTATAATAAATTCGCATATACAAATTTAAACTAATTTTACATTCATTTTTGACTTTTATTAAACATGAATTATGACCGATCTTGATATTACTACTACCGAAATTTCGAATAAAATAAATAAAATAACAGATATTTATAGATTAAAGAAACCAGAACTTATAAATTTATGCGAGTTAAAGGGATTAAAAACCGAAGGTAATGTGAACGACTTACGTCCTAGAGTAGTTAGATATTTCAGAGGTATTTTAAAAATAACTGATATTAAAGATAGGGTGAGTGAAGAAGAAAAGAATAGCATTTTAGAAAAATCATTAAAATATAAAATTAATATAGATAATTTAGAAAGTTCATTAAATCTAGGGGACTCTAGTCACGATTCTGACAATTCTAATAATATAAATATATCATCGGACGTCTTAGACAACAGTCAGAGGGCTTGTGAATCTTTTACCCGCCATATAGATAGCGTAGAAAGCTGCAGTACGAATTTATATTATAACAATTTAGAAGGAAATCAAGAAGGGAAATATATTAACATACCAGAATCCACAAAATTAATTAACTCAGAAATTTTTTTAGAAAATATTTACGAAGACATTTCAGATAATCCAGCCGATAATTTAAATACTACCTTTATTAAAACTCGTTCCCCACAGACCACTAATAATCCAATCAAAATAAATAATACAAATATGGAAAAAAATAAATTTATGATAATTAAACCAGATAGTTATTCCGGAAAAGGAGACATTAAACTGTTTTTTAAACAATACGAAAAAGCAGGACTGATTAATAATTGGGACACCAACGATAAAATACAATATTTATCTATATTTTTAAAAGACACCGCTGCCATATTTTTAGAAAATTTGGAAAATAAAAAAAATAATTGGACTTGGGATGAAATAAAAAAGGAATTTTTGTCGGAGTTCCAACCTATAGGGTATTCAATTTTATTAAAGAGTAAATTAGAAAATAAAAAACAGGAAGAATTAGAATCCATAACAAGCTTTGTAACTGAAGTAGAAAACTTATGTAGACAAGTAGACAAAAATATGAAAGATGAAGACATTTGTACTTACATCTTAAAAGGAATAAGAGAACCAATATTGCACGTTATTTCACTCCATGACAATAGTAATTTAAATAAATTAAAAGATAATTTAAGAAAGTATGAATTGATGCAATTTAGAATAAATTCAAGAGGTACTGGTTATAACGAAATTACTGAAATTTTAAATAAACAAGTTATAAAATTAGATAAATATTCAAAAACAAAGGACGAAGAAATTAAAGAATTAAAAACAAAATTAGAAAACCGAGATAAATATTATAATAATGAAATTGAACAATTAAGCAAAGAAATTAAAGATATAAGTATTCAAAATAAAAAAAACGTTAATTTTAGAGAAGATAGAGGACGAAATTACGAGAGGAAAAATTACTATAATGAAAATCCAGATTACAGAAATAGATCATATTCGAGAGAGAGAGAAAATAATCAATATAGAGATTATAGAGATAAGAGCCCTTACCCAGGAAAAACAAACAACAGATATAGAGAACAAAATCCGGATAGATATTACAGCAATAACAGGGATAGATCTTATTCTAGAGAAAGGGGTTATAATAGTCAGTATGAAAAAAACAATAGAAATAGAAGCCGTGATAGAGGATATGATAGAGACAGCCGTGATAGTAACCGATATAGTAGGAGTAATAGCCGTGATAATACCCGAAATAGCAGAGGCAACAGCCGTGAGATAACACCGGAGCGATACAGGGAAAATCGATATGACAGAGAAACAGAAAGAGTTACCTGTTTTAGGTGTAATAATAAAGGGCATTATGCTGATAAATGTACTATTTCAAAAAACGATTAGATTCCGAGTTAGAAAAAAAATCGGATAATCTAACTCGGGGATTCAGAGAAGTTATAAAAGATAAAGCTGTATGTAATATTATTGAAAAGGAAAATAGAGAACATATCAAATTTATAGGCGAATGGTATAATAATAAAGAGTATAAAAATGAGTACAAAAATGCATTCCCACGTTTTTTTCAAGAAATAAAAGGAAATATAAAAAATATCAAAACAGAATTAACAGTTAATGAACGTAAGCAAAAAGTACTATCGGTAAAAGTAAAAATAGAAGAAAATGAGACATATGCTACGATAGACACGGGCTCAAACATATCATGTGTAGACATTTCCTTAGTTAATGATGTTTCTCAAATTACAGTAAAAGAACAGTGTACTATAACAGGGGCAGACAATACTGAACTAGAACAGTTGGGAAAAATAGATTTAATAATCAAAATAAATAATAATGAATATTTTATTAATGCTTACGTTATTAAAGGACTTAACTGCAAACTACTATTAGGAAACGATTTTAACATTAAAAACAACTTAATCATTGATTTTAAAAACAAGAACATACAAATTAATAACAATACTATAGCAATGGACGAAATTTGGTATGACTACAATAAAAATAATAATAAGAACAACATGGGAACCGAAATAAACTTAGCAAGCATAAATATTAATACCAGCTTTATAGGAGATATAGTGTCAGGTGACAATATAACTATTTCGCCGAAATGTAAAATGAATATAAAAAAGATTCACATCAATACAAATAAGCAAAATTCAAATTATGTAATAGAACCCGTTGAAAGAATATATAAAAACAAATACCTATTACTAGAATCAACCTCAATTAACAATGATGACGGAATAACATTTTATAATTTTTCTAACACGTATAGTAATATACCGAAGGGCATGAAATTAGCGAATATTATTAATGCAGACTCAGGAAAAAAACTAGACAGACTATTAGATATAAAAACAATAGGGACAACAACACTAAGACATACTGACATTGATAACTTAAACGAAGTTACTGATAAACAAGGTAACATAATACAAATTTCACATGAATTAAACAATGACCAACGACAAAAGGCCCTAAAACTAATAAATAATTATAAACATCTATTTACATCAGACCCTCTTGATATTGATTGCGCTAATGTCGAACCTTGTGAAATTAAATTAAAATCGGATAAACCAATATTTCAACCACCATTTAGAGTCTCACCGTCACAAAGAAACAAATTAAAAATATTAATTGATCAAATGATAAGGGCAGACATAATAGAACCGAGCAGGAGCAATTATGCGGCACCAGTTTTTTTAATTCCAAAAAAAGAAAAAGGCGAGTATAGATTTTTAGTGGATTATAGAAAACTTAATAATGAAACTATAGCCGACAAACACCCGATTCCACGATCACAAGATCTATTTCGAAGTTTAGAAGGCGCTAAATATTATTCTACTTTAGATATGGCTCAAGGTTACTTCCAAATACCTATTAAACAAGAAGACCAAGATAAAACAGGATTTACTACAGATTTTGGACTTTTTAACTTTAAAAGAATTCCGCAAGGATTTAAAAATTCAGCCCCGATTTTTCAAAGGATTGTTAACAATATATTTAGTGATTATCTATATAGAACCATGATTGCATACCTTGATGACATATGTTGTTTTGGTAATAATTTCGAAGAAGCATTATCTAGATTAAAAGAAATATTTATCAGACTAGAAGAAACGGGTCTAAAATTAAAAACCAATAAATGTAACTTTTTCAGCTCACAAATAGAATTACTAGGTCACACGGTATCTAATGACGGAATAAAACCCCTAAGTAAAAATATTAAAGCAATTAAACTTTTTCCCATACCAACAAAAGTTAAAGACGTGAGAGCATTTGTAGGACTAACAAGTTATTATAGAAAATTTATAAAAAATTACGCAAAAATAGCTAGCCCTTTAACAGACCTGACAAAAAACAACAATACGTTTCATTGGGGTAACACACAGGAGATAGCCTTTAACACATTGAAAGAATCTATAATAACTGCACCGGTTCTAATTCATTTTGAAGATGGTTACCCTGTTTTTGTAACAACAGATGCTTCTTTAGAAGGATTATCAGGTATATTAGAACAAGAAGACAACAAAGGGAAACGACACCCAATTGCATACGCTTCTAGAAAATTAAAAGGAGGTGAAAAAAAATACACAACAACTGAGTTAGAAATGTCCGCAGTTGTATTTGCCGTAAATTATTTTAAAGAATACCTATTGGGTAGGAAAGTAATTGTGTTTAGTGACCATTCTAGCCTACAATACTATCAAAATATGAAAAATCCCTCAAGTCGTATAACAAAATTCATTTTTAAATTATTAGAATTTGATTTAGAAATTAAACATCGACCTGGTCTTTGGAATAAAGCAGCGGACTGCCTTTCACGATACCCCGTGGACACCTTAAAAATAAAAGATATTTTATATGACGATAATGATGATAATGACGAACAAAATTAACTTTGACACTATTGACTTAGAAATCCTTAAAGAAAAACAACTCGAAGATGAATTTTGCTATGGCATTATATCTGCAATAAAAAGTAATGAAAACCTAAAATACAAAAGAAAATCTAGACAGTTCTTAATAAAAAAAGGCATTTTATTTTTCAAAAATTGGTCACCTTATGGAGTAAATCACCAGTTAGTGATACCCAAAAATTTAATCAATACTATACTAAAATCTTATCATGAATCAGTTTTTAGTGGACACTTCGGAATAACAAAAACCTTAGCTAAACTAAAACAAAAATACTATTGGCCAACAATGATTAAAGACACTATGAAATTTATAAAAACATGCGTTTCTTGTCAGATGATAAAGAATCCGACCGGTAAAGGTCACGGGTTACTACAACCAATACCTTTGATATCAGGAAAACCATTACAAAGATTAACATTCGACTATTTAGGCCCATTACCCACATCTAGAGGTAAAAAATACCTTATTGTTGCAACTTGTAACGCAACAAAAATGGCTTTTGCAAAAGCAGTTGCAAATGCTAACGGAGCAGCAACAATAAGTTTTCTAATGGATCTAATAACATCCTATGGAGTACCTAAATATTTTTGTAGTGATAGAGGAACTCATTTCAAAAATAAAGAGGTTGAAAATGCGTGTAAAAAATTAGGCATTACCCAAATTTTCTCTAGTGCTTACCACCCACAAACTAACGGTATGACCGAACTCATTAATAAAATTATTTGTAACAGTTTATCACATTACGTAAATGAAAATCAAAAAGACTGGTCACTTTATTACAAAATGATAATTTTTGCTTATAACACAAGCCCAAGTTCGAGATTAAAAGTAAGCCCATTTTATTTACTTCACGGTATAGAAGCAAATCAACCCTTAGATAATAAGCTTACTACAGTAGATGAATCATTCAACTTTACAAAGGCCCTGAAACAATTACAAAATATTAGAGATTCTATACCCAAAATTGTTGAAAAAGAACAGGCTGTCCAGAAAAAAAAATATGACGAAAAACATAAAAATATTGAATTTATTCCGGGACAAAAGGTTCTAATAAAATTTGACTTCCACGAACAAAACCAATCAAAAAAATTAGCGAATAAATACAGAGGTCCTTTCACGATTATTGAAAAATTGACAGACGTAAATTACAAAGTAGAATTAGTTCTAAATGGAAAAAAAACTATCGATGTCATACATGTACAAAGATTAAAACCCTTTTATGAAAAAGAGTAAAACAAATATAATAAAATTAATAAAAACCTTTTAACCTCCAAGAAGTTAATAAAAAAATATATATATTTAATTAGTATACGAATGTGTGAATAATATAATTTTGATTCTAGATGTTTTTGTAAAATACTCACAGTTGTCGCGATGCTTTTCAACGCTTACGCAAATTGTATTCTAATATTCTATAATATTTTATTTTTATTATATCTACTCGTATATCAAAACACTTTATGTATGTTTGTCAATAAATTTTAAACCTTGTGTTTTGTATTTTGTATTTTGTATTTTGTATTTTGCATTTTGTATTTTGTATTTTTTTTATTATTATTTTTTTTTGGTTTGTATTTTATATTTCATATTTTGTATTGTATAATCATAATGTTTGTTTTATTATGATTATACCTTGTATATAATTTAAGTTTGATATCTGCACCGTCAAACCTTATTTGACGTGATTGTATGATTATTAACTATGTTCTTTTATTTAATTGTACTTAAAATATGAGGGCATATTTTTTTGTTACACCGGGGATTGTTGTATATGCCAACTAGGCCAAAATTTAATTATTATAAAATTAGTAGAATTGGCCAGTGAAGCAAATGAGCTGAGGTAGCATATTGTAAATTAATATTTAAGACAGCCGGACGGACGAGACCGGAGCAGAGTGTGTGTGTGTGTTTTTGAAGCACGTATGTGTAGAGACGACGACGCCACGCTTAATTTTTGTTTTAATTAAAATTGGCCTTTTGGTGTGAATTATTGTTTTATTTTGAAAACCCATCAACTCTTAATAATTGAACTAATATCTATTAGCTTTGATTACTAAAGAGAGGATAGAGCGATACCCACGAAAGTGCGGTATACGACAATATAAAATATTTTATTTTATTTTAAAAATATTTTTGTCAATAGATAAAATAAAATTAAAAATACATTTTGTTATTTTCACATCGTTAACAGGTTCATGCATACATACTATATTATGATTATTACTACAAATTAAATTATGAGTTTCAAGCAGTGTTAATAACCTTCCATTTTTTTTAACATATCCTAATTTATGTACAAATATTAAACTATTATTATTATAATCTATTAACTTTAAATAAAATATTTTATCATTATATTCATCATAAGCAGTTAAATTTAACATATTACAATTAATACCTAGTCTTAATAATATACGTTTATCTGTACTACCATTCCATAATACTAGTGTATTATAATTAAAACATTTTTTTAAAAATTGACTGGTTAAGTTAGAAACTAAATCATTTCTCATAGAATTTTCTAGTTCTTTTAAAATAATATCGAGCCGTTCAGGTTGATTTTTAAATGCATTATGTAATAAATATTTTGTTTTTTCTTTTATGTAATCGTTCATTATCATTGTACCACCTTCTGGAGTAATTATAAGTGGTTTTCCTTGTAGTTTATAGATTTTTTGATTTATATTATTAATTTCATTGCAACTTGTAAAAGCACCTGATATTAATATAATATCATTCCTTCTATAGTTAAAAAATGCAAAGTCTGCTATAACAATTTTAGGTGATCTATTTTCCCTGAAAAATATATATATATATAGCATATAAAATTACCCATTCTTCAAATAATAAAAATATATTTATATTTATATTAAAAAACAATAATCTAATAATGAAACAATAAACTAAGTTAAAACTGAAGAAATGTTAATTTATAAACTTACAAAGCTTATTATGTTAGTATACAAGACACAAAATAAATTTGATACGAGCTCAATTAAAATAATTTAAAATTTATATATTTATGCTTACATATTTGTGACTTTTCTTGAAAATATATTCAAATAATTAGCTTGAAACTTCTGTTTTAAAAAACTTCAAACAACTAAACAAAATACTGAATTACTATTCAAACACTAATTTAATTTATGATATTGAATTTATATTTATGCCTTTACGTTTTAATACATAACTATCAATTGAAGCGCTCGGCCGAACAACGGGGCAAGCGTCAGTTTCGGTAATATTGCGTTTTTCGGTGGAATATTGGGGGATTTAATGAATATGATATCTAAGTTGATAATGAAAAGACGAGTGGAACAACGAGCTATGTGCAAAGTTCACCCAAGACGTATAGAAATAGCAGGCAATTATTGAAAACTTTTTTTAATTTAGTCTAATGTATATTGAATTGTAAATCGTAAGATGCGATAAAATTTAATTTTTTTAAATTGTGTTGAATCATTATAAAAATAATTAATATTAATATTATCATTATTTCCTTTTAATAAAAAACTATTAATAATAAATTCGGTAATCAAATTACATAAGCCGCATAACAATTTGCATATTTATCGATTTTTAGAATTCAGCATAAATCGTGAAGGTTGAACTATTATAATAAGATTATTGATTTTAATTTGTTATATCAAATCATATTAGATGATAACTTTTAATAGGAATAATTTGCAATATAATATTTTACGTTAATTATAATAAAAGTACTATTTTTTCCTTCATTATATTTTATATAATAATTTATATTTCATTATATTTTTAACTAATACGTAATTAACATATTATTGTATTTTTTTTGCTTATATAATTCTATTGAAAGGTTTAAATACTGTTTTTACTTTTATATATCTGATTTAAATCACACCACTTCTTTAAGGTCAAAACTTTTGATAACTATTAACTACGCTTTAATAAAAGTTGTTTCTCTCTCTCTATTGCTATAAAAGAGTATTGAATATACTATATATACTTGGTGTTATTTCTATAATAGTGTTATTTTAATTTTAAATTATACATTGTTGTACTTTTAATCATTTGTTTAAATAATAATTAATTTAAAAAAAAAAATGGAAAATATAAAGAAATATACTGCAGTAACAGAGGATGATTCTAGTGATGTAAGTATACCTACTTAAAATATAAAAACTATTTTTTTATTATTTTGTTTTTATTATTTAAGTATACAGAAACTGACGAGAAAAGTAAAACTTCAAAAAGTAAATCTAAGGTCATGAAAAAAAGAAAAACACAACCATCGAAATCATTATCACCAGCAAAAAAAATTAAACCATTGAAGGTACGTTTTAAAAAAAACTTTAATAAAATATGTTTTTCTAATCCATTTTTTCTTTTTTTAGATGAAATCTTATATGGACAAAATTGAAAAATTCATTGAAAATGAAAATACGAGTGTATTTGATGAAAAAGAGAACTCAATGACTGTAAAACAGGATGGATATAATTTCACGTTTAAATGTCCGGTAAATAATGGAAAGGACTATTGGGTATTGCAACATTATAAAATGAAAGACATAAAAGATATATCGGTTAATGACAGGTAATAAATATATAGTTAAATCATTTCTAAACAAAATTAATCTGTTTCAATTTGTATATTATGACTTCATATTTGTAAATAATTTGTGATCATTTCCATTATCATATTTCTATTTAAACTCCTATGATACGTTTTTTTATTAAACAATATCAGTTATAATAATAATTTTGTATTATTAGGTGGAAACATTCAAACTGCTCAATTAAAGTATATACATCAAATGACAATTCTAGAGATGTGAATATTACAAATGAATTTACTAATTTGATTGAAATAATAACAGGAAGATTCACTTCTGACCCGGAAAGAAAAGTAACAAAGCGAAAAAATGATAAATTATGATTGATTGATGTAGAATATTTTTAATTAATTGTTTGAAAAATAAAAAAGTACTATTAACATTTTACTTTTTTATTATATTGATAACATACTTATACTAATAAACATACTTAACATATTAATAATAATTAATATTATTGAAAAATCGAAATTATAATATAAAAAACAAGTGATATAACACGTAAATCTTTTAAAAAACATGTCTAACAATAATCGTCATTGAAATATTACAATTAAAAAATAAAATATTAATTTGCACAACGTAAATCATAACTAAGGTTAAATTAATAATTTTGAACGCATGCATTTAACAATTATTCATTTCTTTAAAGTTTTATTGGTAAAAGTTAATCGTCTCAATTGGATAATGAAAAAACTCAATCGAAACATATTATTTGTATATTTCTTTTAATACCATATCTGAAATTTTTTCACAGTGAAACTGTTGTAATTCAAGAATAAAATATTTATCTTCACAGCGCACATTACTTAAATTGAATTCATAATTTTGAACATATGCATTTACTAATTCTTTCTTTTGACACGATACTGGTAAATCTGTAATATCTTGTTTGATTAATGATAATACTAAATCCAAACATGTTTGATACAAATTCAACTGTTTTTGTTTTGTAAGAATACATGCATTAACACAATATTGTAATTTTTTTAATCGTGATAAATTGTAGCGAGATAATGTTATACGGTTGTTATCGACTCGTAATGTAATAGTTTCATTATTTGCATTAATTGAATAAAAAATATCATCGGTTAGTACAGTTCGTTTAGAATGAGTATAAAGTTTATTAAGAATCATATTAAAATTAGATTCAGCCATTATGTGATTCCATTTTTCTTCATCTAATTTCAAAGTCTGTTTTGTTAATTCACACTCGAATAGAATAACAATTGTAATTTGATAATCAACTAAAAATCCAATTGAAATTTTTTTTTTATTATTATAAGGCTGAATACTGAAAATTGATTTACATACCACTGTTAAGCTCATTATTTTTTAATAATATATTGTAGAAAATAATTAAAAAATGTTAATAACCAAATTCATCGTGAAAACGTATTGGTGGTTTTGAAATCCTTGTAGACTTCCTAATAGTTTCAGTTTTGTTCTCTAAATTATATTTTAATAATATAAATTTTTTTACATATATATTTTTAAAATCGACACTAACAACAGTATTAGAAGAAAACATGACTTGTAAAAAAATAAAATATAATTTAAAAAACCATAAGTAAATTATTTGTTGACTAGTAACAGCATACTGACTGATGAACTTATTCTAAAGTAATAAATATTTATAAAAAAATAAAAATGTATAGATATATTTAAAAAGTTATATTATTTACAAACGACATCTAGTTAACTAAAAAATAATTTTACCGTAGTAAAAAATATCTACCAATTAAACAAATTGCTGAAAATGTATTATTTTTACAAATATTACAAAACTGTATAAGAGTATAATCCAGGTAGCTATCGTCAGAAGTAAAATAATATAAAATTGTTAAATTATATAAAAAATAAGGTAAAGTTAATAAATTTACCGCAGTGAAACTACCTCGGCAAATAAAAAATTTGAAATAAAAAAGAAGCTAAAACACGATTGAAAAAGAGGCTAAATTTCGTAAATTTACCGCAGCAAAACTACCTCGGAAATAAATAAGAGAAGCCAAAATCATAATTGAAAAAGAGGCTAAAATTCATAAATTTACCGCAGTGAAACTACCTCGGAGAATAAAAAATTTGAAATAAAAAGAGAAGCTAAAAACACGATTGGAAAAGAAGCTAAATTTCGTTAATTTGTCGGGGGAAAACTACCTCGAAAAATAAAAACTGAAAAACCATGGTCAGAAGCCCTATATTATTACTACTCACTGGGTATGTATAAGTATAGATGTTGGTGTATGTTGGTGGTGCTGTAAGTATTTTTGTTGGTGTAAGTGTTGGTCGTGTGTAAGTGTTGGAAATGTGTAAGTATATTTGGGGAAAAATTTTATTTTATTATTATTATTTTTATTTTATTTTAGATTAATTAAGGGGACTCCATTTTAAAATTGTTATTGTTTAATTTATGTTAAAAAGAACCCTGAACTACCTAAAGATTTAAAAATTTTATTTTATTTTTATTTCAGATTTATTATGGGGACTTTATTTTAAGAGTGTTGGTGTTTAATTTATATTAAAAAGAACCCTGAACTACCTAAAGCTTTTAAAATTTAATTTAATTTATTTTAAGAGAGAAATTGTGGTAATTTAAGAATGGACAAAAAATTAAAACCAACAGGGACCCGCCACAGGAATTGCATTTTAGGTGATTCACAAAAAACCCCTGAACTACCTAAAGCTTTTAAAATTAATTTAATTTATTTTTAGAGAGAAATTATTGTACTTTAAGAATGAAAAAAAAATTAAAACCAACAGGGACCCGCCTCAAGTCCCTTTTAGTCGCCTCTTACGACAGGTAAGGGACACCCGATGGTCAATTCTTATCCCTACCACTAGGGAGAAATATAATTTTATTTTTATTATTTTTATTTTATTTTAGATTTATTAGGGGGACCTTATTTTAAGAGAGTTATTGTTTAATTTATGCTAAAAAGAACCCTGAACTACCTAAAGCTTTTAAAATTTAATACCAACTGGGACCCCCAAGAAATGCATTGAGAATTATGTCAAAAAATCTCGGTAATCCGGCCGTTCGATAATCCGATACATCCAGTAATCTGGCTATTTTAACCTATACGTACTAATATATTATATATATACATATTTTTATATATAAAATTACTATCGTTAATGTTAAAATGTTAGATAAAACTAGGTAATTATAGATTAATTAAATACGTATAAACCTATTAGATATTTTATTTTTATTCGGTTAACTTAAACGACTACAAGAAAAAGTATTAAAAGTATCATTTCAAACAAAAAAAACAAAAAAAATTAATCATTTTTTTAAACCTGTCTAATTAAAATATAAATTAAGTATAACCATGTACGTATTATTTTATATTCTACAATAATTACAATAAATAAAAGGTTTTTATTTCAAATTTTTTAATATATTAAATATTTTAATTAACTTTTTAATAAATTTGTATGATTGCATGGTGTATTTAGGGGTTTTTCTGTGGCCGACCGCGATAGTATCTATCTGTAACCTGACCTTTTTTCTATTGTGTGTGTTTTATCGTCGGCGACGTGTAGATATGAATTGTTCCGAGAATTATCTCCATAATATAAAGGATAGTTTTTATCTCGATTAAGGCCATCAATATTTTTGCATTGCAATTATTGTAATAAAAAATAAATTAAGAAAAATCATTACATAATATTATCTTTTTTGCGACAAAGAATTAAAAATGTAATAAACTTGACTATTCTGCATGTATAATTATTAAAATTATTATTTTATTTTGTCTTATCTATAATTATTTTATTTTTACTGATCATCTGTATTCTGTTTATAAATATAATGTTAAAAAAATACAATGTAACCATTAAGGTAAAATTAGAAACTTATAAATGGCTCTAAATAAATATTTTTTTTTTTTTTAGAAAAAATTTGACTTTATTTTAAATATTACAATCTATACATATGTACAATAAGTAATAGTTTTTGGAGGGTAAATAAAGTTGGGAGTGAATATAATAATGGCATTGTAGGAAGTCTCACATTAGAGGCACCTAGTGACTTGATATTTACATTAAAATTTACATTAAAAATTTACAATTTACAATTTATACATATTTTAAGTCACGGCACCAATTCCGCTTGAGTCGTCTGGGTGGATTCCCAGGTAATGTTGGTAGGGCTAGATCCTTGATGAGTTGATTGGAGTTTGATTGGAGTTTTGCGTGGAAGCGTTTATAGTATACGTAAGCAGTTTCGTTGACTGAGCGGATTTGAAGGTCAGAGTTTATTGTTGCATTAGAGACATACCAAGGTGCTCCGGTAATTATGCGACAGCAGATGTTTTGAAAGGACTGGATTGTTCGTTTGTTTGAGTTTTTGGCAGAGCCCCATATTACCACACCATATACCCAAAGTGGTTGTAATAAGGTTTTATATATTAT
Organism: Periphyllus acericola; assembly: GCA_949715065.1. NCBI lineage: Eukaryota > Metazoa > Arthropoda > Insecta > Hemiptera > Aphididae > Periphyllus > Periphyllus acericola. Next base: position 9,920,603 of record OX454271.1, read on the forward strand.
GAGTTTGAGGGATAATGTTAAATTTGAGCGTAGGAGTGGCCTAAGTAGGTGTAGTCTTGAGTTGAGATTTTTGCGTTTATCCTTGAGATGAGACGACCAAGTTAGACGTCTATCAAGTATTAAACCGAGGTATTTGACTTTATTTGAGTGGGGGATAATGGTGTTGTTTATTGTTACAGGAGGGCAATTATGGGACCTGAGTGTAAAGGTGACAAAAGATGATTTTGCTTCGTTGAATAAATATTATGAGATATTATATTTAGTTATGTAAAATATTTCAATTCAGTATTTACATGTTCATATAGTAATCATTTATCAAATACAATTGTTATAGTATTATAGATGCATTTTTCCTCTATTCAATACGTTTTACAGGTACCTTATTATTTTGAAAAAAAATTTTATTAGATATTTTTTTTATTTTTTTTATTTTTAGGACGATGATTTCGTAACACCAAAAAAAACTGCCAAACGTCTTCTATCCTCTACAAAATCCGACGATCAAGAGGTAAATAAAAAAAAACCAATGTTTGTAACAACAAATAGCTTCGCCATACTTGCCACCCACGACCAAACTGATCCTACCAACATATCACCACAAACCCTCTCCAACACTGTTAATAGTGAAGAAACACCAATTAAAACAAATTTACCTCCACCAATAATAGTCCGTGGTGTCCTAGACTTTATTGGTTTCCGAGACAAGCTCATAAAGCTAGTCGGTTCAGAAAATTTCTTTTTTAAATCATCAACTAACGATTTAAAAATACAAACAACTAAACCAGACCACTATCGCGTCATTATCCACTTCCTAAAAGAAAGCAACGCGCAATATCACACTTACCAATCACGTGAAGAAAAACCCTATCGCATTGTCATCCGTAACCTTCATCCATCTACACCAACAGTGGACATAGGAATAGCCGTCGAAGAAAAAGGATATACAGTACGCCAAGTGTCCAACGTTATCCACAAGACCACAAAATATAAACTGCCTATATTTTTTATCGACCTTGAACCGGCAGAAATAAATAAAAAAATTTTTAACTTAACATCGTTACTCCACATGAAAGTAAAAGTAGAAGAACCATACAAAAGGAAAGACATTGTGCAATGCCTCAACTGTCAGGAATATGGCCACTCCAGAAAGTACTGTGCCTACCCACCGAGATGCGTCCGCTGTGGGGAACACCATCCATCAACCAGCTGCGTGAAAACCAGAGACACACCTGCCACATGCGCCCTCTGCAAAGGCGATCATCCGGCCAATTACAAAGGCTGCCAAATCTACAAACAAATCCACCAACTCCAATCATCAACAAAAAGACAAGGTACCCACTTAAAAAACACTCAATCTATAAACAAATCAAATAACGAAAATTGTAAAATCACCCAGCAACCAACGCCCGAAGCTAACTTCTCTTCATTACCTCCTCGTTCTTACGCTCAAGCCACAAATAATCAAAATGTGCATCCACCTCTTGACCAACCTAATAATCTCGCTCTAACCAATTTTATTAATGAATTTAAAGCTCTGATAAATCCACTTTTGTCTCTCCTCACCACAGTTATAGACCGCCTACTTGCTCAAAATGTCAAATAATTCTTTCACTTCACAATCCCTAGTCATCCTTTTATGGAATTCTAACGGCCTAACAAACCACAAAAACGAACTAATAATAACTCTAAATGAAAAAAGAATCGATCTCGCTATTATTTCGGAAACCCATTTTACTTCCAATACCAAATTCTCAATTCCTGGGTACACCATAATCCCAGCAAACCACCCAGATAACAAGGCCCACGCAGGTGCAGCGATCCTCATCAGGTCACCTATACAATTCACCACGCTTCCCAGTATAAATGAAGATTTCCTCCAAGCTGCAGCTATAAATATCAAATTAAAACACGTGCCAATAACTATAGTGGCGTCATATTGCCCTCCAAAGCACAAAATTACGCAAACGCAATTTGAAAATTTCTTTAACTCTCTTGGTCAATACTTCATCGTAGGCGGTGACCTGAACGCCAAACACCAGTCGTGGGGCTGTCATACAACTAACCCAAAAGGACAATCCCTACTAAAAGCAGTCAATAATAAACAACTATCTATCATTGCCCCTCCCAATCCAACATACTGGCCATCATCATTAAGAAAACGTCCTGATATCCTCGACATATTCGTAGCTAAAGTCCCGCCAAACCTAAATCACCTGGTAAAAAACTTATTAGACCCATGCTCCGACCACTCTCCAGTTCTTCTATGCATAGACGCATCACCCCATCTTCAGCCTAATAAACCATCACTGATAAACGGTGTAATGAATTGGGAACAATTTCGCGAAATCATTGACCAAAAAATAAAATTAAACATACGTCTGAAATGTCCAAGTGATATTGATGACGCTGTACTTAATCTTACTGAAATCATTCAATCAGCTGCATGGAATTCTACCACCCAACAGAAAAAAAATGATAACCATAACCATTTATCGATCCCTGAACATGTCCGTGAATTAATAACCCAAAAAAGGCGTGCCAGAGCCCGTTGGCAACGTACAAAACTACCATCTGACAAAAGTATTTACAATAAGCTAACTTCGTCACTTAAGCGTATCCTACAACAGCTAAGAAACGAATCCTACAATAACTGGATCTCATCCCTAACGACAAAAGACAACTCGCTCTGGAGAGCAACACGTAACTGTTTAAAACAAAAACCTACCCCAACTGTTCTAAAAAATCTTGATGGTACATGGTGCAAATCAGAGAAAGAGCAAGCTGAACTTTTTTGTTCCCACCTTTCAGAAGTCTTCAAACCCCACCAACTTATAGGCAACAGTACCTTCACAGAAACAATTGAAAATTCTCTTACTTCAGCTCTACCACTTTATCTTGCTCCCAAACATTTTTCGCCAAATGAGGTCCTACATTTTATTAACACCTTTCCACTTAAAAAAACTCCTGGAATAGACCTCATCACAGCTGAAGTAGCTCGCCAACTGCCAAAGACTGCATTAATTCAACTAACCCACATTTTAAACTCTATCTTGAGGCTATCATATTTTCCTATCCAATGGAAAATCTCACTTATAATCCTAATTCCTAAACCTGGAAAACCTCCTGATAATCCGTCATCATATCGCCCAATAAGCTTGCTTCCATTATTCGCAAAACTGTGTGAAAAAATGATCTTAAAAAGAATATCCAAAATCATCAATGACAAACAAATCATTCCCCACACACAATTTGGATTCCAAAATAAACATTCCACTATCCATCAAATACACCGCCTGACCGACTCAATCGCCTACTCCTTAGAAAACAAGTCATACTGCTCAGCTATTTTACTCGATGTTGCCCAAGCCTTCGATAGAGTTTGGCACCCTGGTCTCCTATATAAACTTAAAACAATTCTACCTCCACCCTACTATCTATTTTTCAAATCATATCTTGAAAACAGATTCTTCGCCACAAAAGTTGGTTCAGAAACTTCAAATTTGGCCCCAATCCTAGCTGGTGTTCCCCAAGGTGCCATCTCTTCCCCCATACTATTTAATATATATACAGCCGACCAACCAACCACACCTTATACATCTGTAGCCGACTTCGCCGACGATAAAGTCATATACATCTCGGAAAAAGACCCTCATATTGCCAACCAACATTTACAAAATCACTTGGATTTACTAGCAGACTGGTACTCCAAGTGGAGAGTACAAATAAACAACGAGAACTCTTCTCACATTACCTTCACTCTCAAAAAAAGCACAGTACCACCAGTCTACTTAAACAATAACCTCATCCCTTCTTCCTCTAATGTCAAATATTTAGGTATGACACTCGATAAAAGACTTACCTGGGCTGCACATATTAAACAAAAACGACTAATACTAAATGCCAGACGAAGAGCACTCTATCCACTCTTAGGTAAACATTCAAAAATTAACCTCAACACAAAATTATTATTATACAAAACTCTCCTCAAACCGATTTGGTTGTATGGCATCCAACTGTGGGGAGCGGCGAAGAAGTCCAATACTGATAAAATACAAGCAGCCCAATCAATCACGCTACGTATTATCACAGGTGCCCCTCCGTACGTTTCGAACCATACCCTGCATTCGGACTTAATGATGCGCACCGTTCGAGAAGAAGCCGAAAACTCTTACAAAATTTTCCGTTCCCGCTTAGCCTACCACCCTAACCCTCTGATCTCTGCCCTAAATTCTGAACACATCCCCGGTAATCCACCCAGGCGTTTAAAACGCAATTGGAACCGCGACCTAAACTAAACACCCTAGTCACAAGTTTCACCGCTGGGTGATTGCTCGGTCAAGTCTCTCACGCCATGTATATTATCCTCAAACATGCTTATTGTAATTTATGTATTATAGATTGTATGTGTAAAAATAAAGTTAAAAAAAAAAAAAAAAATTTTTATCTCGTATTTATGATATTAAATCAATTTATATGTAAAATAAATTCATAATACAGAATAAAAGTGAAAAAATGTATATAGTAAAACATTAGTAAGTATCTAATAAAATATAAAATGTAAAAATACAGTAGAGTACAGTAATATAGTAAATTACAGTACGCCTGTACATAATAATTATTAATTTGTAAGCCAGGTGACGTCATGAGTGAGATGGGCGCTGCGGGGATTCCGTATTGTTTACATGACTTTGAGGCAACCTCTATTATCTATAAACCTTGGTGTTGACCGACGTTTGATAACCCGTGATAACACGTGTAAGCGCGGAGCATTGACATTATTAGTGGTCAGTGCCACAGTTTTCATAAGTTTCGATTGTTATAGTATTGTTGCGGTGGCACTGGGAAATTTATCTTCGTAATGGTGTCCGGCGGCAGGAGCTTTCGTGGTGAATGTCGTCGGCATCATCGGTCTCTTTTTGTTTGTCCGAAACAATATTGTCGTAGAACAGCTGATATCCCGCGTCGAACGTCCGTTGCGAACCGTTTCCGAGAAGAGCGTTGTGCCGGTTAACATTTTTTTTTTCGGTTCCTGATCGCGCTCCGTATCATCAGTCGCCGCTCTCGGGGCTCAGGTCCGCCGAGTCGCCGCGATCCGCCATAAAACGGCCTGTGTGTCATCAGCTCCACCAGCTCGCTTGCCGTAACGTTCGGCTCATCGTTTTTTCACCGTTGCGGTTCTCGCGCAGATCTTCCGAGTGCTCGCCACCGGCAGGACGGTGTACCATCATCGCCCACTGTCGAAATGATGGACTCGCCAATCACGCCACCGGGCTACATGTCTGAGGACGGTGATAATTTAGTTTTAGATCCTAGTAATTCTGAACGATTTTGTTTGGGTTTATTGTCCAACGTGAACAGAACAAATGTAGTTGAACAGAATAGGCGACACATTGGTAAAGGTGTAAGACTTTATTATATTGGAGGTGAAGTATTTGCAGAATGCTCTAAGTGATTCCAGTATTTTTGTTCAGTCACCTAATTGTAATCAGATTTAACATCCATTTAACCACGTTCTGCTGCTACGTCATCTGATGTTGAAGAACTATGAATTGTCAAAATATGATAATTGTAGTTTATTTATATCAACACATATAATGAAATAATTCATTTAATAAATGGTCTCAAGTAATTTTACCTTATGAATATACTGTTATTTGTCAATAAGTATGGAGAGCCATATGGAAAAGCTCATCTGTGTCCATTGTAGTTTAGAATCTGTAATTATTTTTTTAATATTTCATTCCTATGGTATGAAAGTACCATTCAAATCATAATTTGGAAGTAGTTTAGGCATTTTTAATTGTATTAACTGTAACAAGAAAATGTTGTAATACCCATGTATTGTCTTTGGTCATTAAAGTGCTTATGTGTCGACTTATGTAGTCTAACTAGAGTATATTATTAGAGTATATTATTAGTATATGATGTGTTTCTGTCATTTTAACATGAATGAAATCAATTTGTTGTGCATTGGGGATTAAAAAAAACTATTATTTGTTAAAAAAGGATAATATCATACATGTATGATAGTTGAGTAGTATCATATATGATGTATACATAGTTGAGTAACTCTGACTTAGACAACACAAATATGTAGCTTCCAGGTTCAAGAGGTTTGATGTATTTGTACACATATAATGACATAATTTGTTTAATAAATATTCTCAAGTAATTTTACCTTATTAATGTACTGTTATTTGTCAATAAGTGTGGAGAGCCATAAGGAAAAGCTCATCTGTGTCCTTTGTAGTTTATAATTTTGTATTTTTCTTTTAATATTTCATCCCTATAATAAGGAAGAACTATTCTAAACATTATTTGGAAGGGGTTTAGGTATTTTTAGCTGCATAAACTCGACACAAATAAAACGTCCCAGAACCTATGTAAAATGACTATTATCAGTCGAGTCATATGTTATTGACAAGTATACTTTGGAGCTGCTATAGCTTTAGGGTAAATACATCTCAGATCATAAGCCATGCATACTAGATACTAAGATTCAAATCCAATAGCTAACCCAACTGCAAATATTATGATTTTTTTGTGTTATGAATTCCTTTACATTGGTGGTACCTCCAATTGTCTTTTCTTAATGATAAGAAATTGTTTAAAATAACCTATTCAGTATTTCTTGTGTTTTGTATTGCCAATATTTAATACATCTCTGCTTCCATTCCAATTGTATTACAATATTATTCAAACAAAAGTACCTCGAGCTCAATAAAAATCATGAATGAATGTATTTAATGTTGATAATTGTTTTACGTACGTTCGTGTTTCACAGCTATCACGTTGAACAAACAAACACGATAAATGCACAAGTATATCAATCACCTAAACGTCCTATGTTACATTACGTAGTATACAGACAATTGCATTCGTATAGGGAACAGAGCCGTAGGAAGCTCTTCTGGAGCCTGAGGCAAGTTTCAGAATATGCGCCCCTTCCATCAAACTATTATCTATTTGTTTTTCAAAGAAGCATGTGTATATTTATAATTTTACGAGTACTTTTACAAAAAAAATTATAGTATTATTAAAATAAATGAAAGAGCATTGTGCGAACAACAGCATACATTTCTATAATTTGGGTATTCAATGGTATTATGGCATTGGATTTCGATGACCGTATTGTGTGTGAATGTCCTTTTGATGAAACGTTTAATACAATCATCGGAATAGTCCAACGATTTGTGGAGCGAGAAAAAACTTAAAAATGCTTTCAACGTTTTCAAAAAAAAAAAAATGATAATTTCTACATTGGTCCAAGCGGAATGTACTCCTGCCAAATTCAAACTGTGGCTTGCACATGGTTTATAAAGAGCGAGGCTATTTTTTTTTTGTATTCGTCCTTGAACACCGCGATAGTTTTCCGCCATACTGACATTTTCCGCGCATAGGTACTATTTAGACCAGTGGTGGGCAAACTTTTTGTAATGGGGGGCCACAAAGTTTAAGAAATTCTTGAGGAGGGCTAGAGTTATAGAAAAAATACATTTTATGTTAAATTTTTTAATCATAATACTATAAAAACACTACAAAATTACACAAAAATGTTACAAATTACTTGTTACCTTAAATAATAATTAATTTAACTTTTATTCGAAGGCCCAACCATGGTAGACGTGTGAGACATATGTAATTGTTTTCCTAAATTAAAATTATAATGTAAAAAAATTAAATTTATAAATTGTAAAAAATGCTGGAAAACCTCTGCGACCCTAATTTGGGGGCCATATACTATACATGTCGATGGACCCTTGGCGGGCCGGATTAAATTCTTTCGCGGGCCGGAGTTGGCCCGCGGGCCGTACTTTGCCCATCACTGATTTAGACATTAGATGATTTTCATAGGCTGCCCGTTAATATTGCGGTCAAATATTTTAATTTAAAAAAATTGTCAAGGTTTAGCGCCCCCATCGCATTGGCGCCTGAGGCAAGTGCCTCAACCGCCTCACCCTTGCTACGGCTCTGATAGGGAATATCCAAGATATATGGGGGGCGGGAAACTTCGTAAGACTAAAAATTACGATAAAAACGATACGAACAAAAGTTGTCTAAGATGTAAAATTTCTGCGGTCGAATATTGTTGAAAGTTTCATCAGGGCATCTATCTCGGACAGATTTCACTGTTCTTATCGAGTCGTATAACTGACGTCTGACGGCGTGTGTAAGTTTCCACACCACCTTAGCAAGTGTTGAGAAAATGAATCCCAAACGCAAGAGGTATTACATCCGGTGCGTTTTTTTTAACGTGGTTTCCCCAGGTAGGCCTAATCCACGAAAGGAAGAATGAACTAACGCCGCCAGTTGTATTGAAATTTAAGAAATTTGACTTTTATTGTAACACAAATAGAACTAGATCAATAAGTATGTAATGGGAATATAATGGAAAAGTTATATAAAAAAAATTATCTTTGTGTTTAAAATGAACATAGAATTGTTTTTAAATTGTTTAGATTTGAGAAAGTTAAAAGAGCATCTTTTTAAGTACTTTTGTTGTTTATTTTATGTTCAAGTGAATGCTGAGAAAAAAAACGCTGTTAAATTTAATTAAATTTTATATAATGACATAAATTAGTTTGAATTTGAATGAAATTTTACAAGAACAATGTTTATGGTAAAAAGGACTTCGTGCCTATACACCCAAAATGCAATTCCTGACCTAGCCCTAACCCCTTTTAATATTGTTTCCTATATTTGAAAGTCCTCCCTTTCATAAACATTTTTATTCTTGAGTGCAGTTAATAAAACATATATTTAAGTATTGTTATCGTATAATTTACATTAAAGTGAATGCTGAGCTTATATGATCTTTAAAAATTACATTTTATATATTTAATTTAAGAAATTATTCAAACAATTGAGTACAAAATTTAACAACAAAAATGCTTAATAACTGGGAATTTTAAAATACGAAATTATTAAAAATTGAACATTTAAATTGTTAAAAATAATTGATTTTGTGCCTTTGTGGCTGCTGTCCGCCTACAAGCCCTAGCCCAATTTTAAATTAAAATTAGTAAATCTCTAAAAGTGAAAAAACATTTAAATAAGCGACAAAAAAAGTTGCATGTACACGGAAAGCACTGTAAAAAAAAAGATGCACTATGCATTGAAATCCTGGAACAAAAAATTAACAACAAAAATGATTAATACTAATGATAATTTATTTTTATTTTAAAAAATATAAAATGAAATTGGAAAACATACTCTTTGGTCAATGCGCAGACTGGTCCAGCTGATGTCACTTAGTTCTAAAAAATATGTGGATAAAGGGGCATTAAAAAATTTCCGGCGATTCGCGTGCCGGAATTTATAATGCAAGACAATATTAATGCATTTTATTTCAAACTAACAACACTTCGTTATTGTTACGCGCGAAGAAAAAAATGCTAATTTAAATAATAATTAATACTAATGCGCATAATAGGTCACCAGGGATATTTCGTTGTACAGCGATAACTCTTAACTTAACTCTTATAATATATATTAACTCTTAAGATTAACTATGCTAATTTAACTTGAGCGGCGGCCGATCAAGATTGGGGTCAGTTAAAACCGTTATAGGGAATAGGGGTATTTCGTTGTACAGCGATAACTCTTAACTTAACTCTTATAATATATATTAACTCTTAACGGTGACTTTGCTAATTATGGTTATGGGATAAGGGATATTTTGTTGTACAGCGATAACAATTTAAAATATTATTTTACATACTAAATAACGCAAAAGCTTTATAGGTACCTATATCGCAACCTTATATATTTATAACCTGCATGCATGTCGGTTATTTTATTTACACTGTATAAAACACAAATCTCATACCCGGTATATAATTTCCAAGATCACGTATCAAGGAACTATATATATACGAGTTGGCCTCTCATCGCGATCCTCTTCTGACAAAAAAAACGCCGTTAAAATATTTTAAGTTATAAGTTATACACATTATACGAGTATAATGAGCAAAAATTGATTGATTTCTTTACGGTTCGAAGTATAAATGAAAACTGCTAATAAAATAAAATATATAGAAGATGAGGATTGAATGGTAAAATTACGGTTGACATAGAGCGTACATCTGTATCACGTGATGAATGGATGATTTATAGAAAATCAAGGACATTAAAAAATAACAATACTTTTATTTCTCTAACGAATCGGTTTTGGAATAAATAATTATTAACTAAAATTTCGATAGAACGGTTATTATGTCTATCTGAATAATAATTAAACTTAATTTCACCCAAAATCTCCGCATTTTCCATCATTTTGTGTATTATTATTTATTATGTACAGGGACTGCACTGAACGTTGCTTTTGATTACCGTCTTTTATAATTATTTTGATACCCGTCTTGTTTTTCACGCCGATTTAATTTCCTACCAACTTGACTGTATTGCAGTTTTCCAATAAACGTTTTGTCATTTTTATTCGTATTTTTAGTGTCATTAATACCAACTACTATGTCATCGTATCCTACCATTTTATTGGATCGATTAAAATTTTTTTCTTTATTTTTATAATTGCACATAAATTGATTAAGATAAAATAGAATTATATCTATTCCCTTAAGCCTAAGCTTGCGTTGGATTAGAGAGTTTAAATACAGTATATAACATAAAATAAAATATAACAATAGTAATAATAATAATAAAATAAAATAAACATTTCTAAGTTATCAGAAGAAAAATGAAATAAATGAAAATAATTAAAAAAATATTTATAAACTAATATTTACCACTCCCCGTGAATTATTTTTTTCATCTTATTAATAAACCCATTTTGTTGAAATACGTTGTGCCTAGATAGTCCACAAAATATTGACCAAAGGATTTTTTAAATGCTCTCTTTTTTAAGAAAAAATGTTGTCATTAGTTGTGTTCATTAATTTTTTTATTCAAAATAGAATAACAAATTTTTTATATATATATATATATATATTTAATAGGAAGAACACCTAAAATTAAATAATTAATTTTAGTTGAACATGCTAAAGAATTTTTGTTAATCATTAATCTTAATATGTTATTCTGGTTTTTTTGTAGAGGTCTTAAAATAATTTCTCTAACTCCTTCCCAATTTAGGGAATATATTTAATATTTAATAAAATTGTTAATATGTGTTATATTTTTAAGTTTAACGAATTTGTATAGAGAGTGTCGTAGACTTCCTAATAAATTGTTTATATGTAGATTCCACCTCAAATTGTTATCGAAAATAATACTCAAATACCGAATTCTAGATATTTTAGAAATTTGTTTACATATTTTCAAGTTGCATAACAAGTGATTTAAGCAGTTGTGTATTATAAAAGGAAAGTCGTCATTACTAGTTTTATTTACTGAAAGCTTCTTTATCTTGTTTTTTCAAATTTCATTGTTAATCCAAGATCATTTATGCATTGTACATTAAATTCAACCCTTTCGATGATTGAAAGTAAGCCTCTGGCCAAGATTTTCCCGAAAATAATAGACGGGTGTCATCAGCGTAGGTCACAATTTTGCCATCAATATTTAAATCGCATACTGCATTGATGTATAGTAAAAACAGAATGGGACACCACATTTTACAAAACTTGCATTACTTTTAATAACATTCAATTTCACCATTTGTTGTCTATTTGAGAGGTACTTCTTCAACCATATAAGACTTTTGTTATTCATGCCAACATTTAGTAGAATTTGTAGTAGTGTATCATGATGAATAGGGTCAAAAGCTTTTGCTAAATATATGAATACCGCAATCGATTTTAGACCATTGTCTAGAGAATCATTTCGAAATTGGGTAATTAACAATAGTCTTTTCTTCAAGGCTCCATCCATAGTTATGGATTTTTAGAAGATCAAGCCGATGAAGAACTGTTATTAATTGCAAATAATTTCGGACACATTCTATTAATTTTTCGTCATCTGTCGTGTCAAACGATTTTGACTCCATTGTTTTTCGAAAACTAATAAACGATTTTAAATATTTTTTTGAATCTGTCAACGATTTACAATAAATAAGTATGCTTTTAAAATAAAACATATGATGGCATTGATACTTACCTACTAATGTGCGCTTTGTTTATTATAATACGTATATTATTATATATTATATTGTAATTTTATATAAATATTATTTTCTTCATCCGCTGCGTGACACGCAAGTGTTGCTCTATATAGTAGCGACTGACGCGCGATTGACGTACGTGAATATTTACGCGCGTGAGTTATTTTTAAACACTTTTATAGTGTTTCATGGTTTCTACTTTTGCGGGATCACACATTCATGAATCGCGTGTGCGTTTCGACTGCGTGTGTTATCACGATTATCGGTATCATTCTTTACGACTTGATTGTCGTCGTCCGTCGTTTTATCGTTTATATTCATCGCAGACTTGGATCACACATAAACGTTTCTACCGTCGCGGTCGTTTCGTTTCTATTGTACGGCGTTATATTTCATTACATCGTGATAGCAAACGATTCGTGCACGCGTCGTACTTATCATCGTTATTAATATCAGTTATTGACAATGTAGATTATGCATACAATATTTATTTTTGTAAAAATTAAACAAAAATTATTTAAAATTTTTCTTTTTAGGAAAGTTAATGGTTTTCTTAAACTATTGTTTGTTCATAACATGTAAAAATATATTTTTAATAATTTTTATTCTAGAACAAATATTTAATCAAAATAGTTTTAATCATATAAAACGTAGATTATGTCCATCATATTTGTCAACATTACCAAAAGTACAACTTGAAGAAGTTCAACATTCTAATGAAGGTAAGTTTTTTGATTGAAAGCACTGTCTATTCTGAAGTGAAGCAACAGGACATTTTGCTTCAGAACACCTTACAGATAGAGGGTACCCTGGTAGAATTTATTACTTTTAGTTGATTGGGTAGTTATAAACACGAATAAATAAATAAATATATAAATAATATACATTTCATGATAAAGATTGGCTAGAAAAAGCACAAATAAATAATATTACAACATTTTTTTTAAAAAAATTCAATGGACAGTGTCACCTAATATCTAAGATTGAGCTCAGCTCACAAATATAATAAAATTGCATTAATGACTGAATTGTAATTTTATTTTTAAAAACCAGATTTAAGTTATCTAACCCTGACACTTTTGATGTAAAAAATATGGTTAAAATCAAAAGTTTGTTTGAAGCTGGTGTACATTTTGGTCATACAGAAGGAATATTAGATGAACAAATGAAACAATATTTATATGGCAATAGATTAGGACATCTCATTATTGATTTAAATCAAACCAAAAGACCTCCTACAGCAAGCTCTCAATGTAACTGCTCATATAGGTAATTGTAAAATATATTTATTTATTTAATTTTATATATTTTATAGCAATTATTATTTTTGTTTTTTTTTTTAGAGGTGGAGTCATTTTATTTTTGTGTCAATCTCCGCTCAATTGTTTAAATGTTGAAAATTATGCAAAAGAATGTGGAGAGTTTGCTCATACAAGATATTGGCGTGATGGTATGTTTACCAATTCTTCTAGGATTTTCAAAGCCGAAACAAGACTCCCTGATCTGTGAATTGTATTAAATATTTTGAGCAGTACTTCCAAAAATAGTAGCGGACAGCATAGTGTCCTTACTTATGCTGCCAATGTTAATACCCACTATTGCTATAGTAGATACTGATGCAAATCCTAATATTGTTACATATCCAATACCAGGCAATGATGATACACCAAGTGCTATAAGTCTATACTGTGATTTATTCAAGAATACTATTCTAAAAGCTAAAACTATTAGAAAGGAAATTTTAAATAACAATAAAATATAATTTTTAACATAAGCATTTATTTGTATTTACTATATTATAAGTCGTTGATAATAAATATTTAATTATATCAATTCGGACAAAACACGTTGATAATATTTTAATATCTCTTAAGGTTTGAAATTTTACTGTAATAGTCCAATATAATAGCTGTCCCGCAACTTTTGAGCAAGTTTGTAGCCATAAAGTTCATACAATCTGTAAAACATAGTTAATATGACTAGTTAATTTTCTACAACAATAAAAGTGTTTTTAAAAATATGTGTTTTCTATACCTTATACTTATATACTATAGTAATATTAATTAAAAATCATTTTATAAAACAATAGAATATTGGATTGTCATAAATCATAATACTATTGCATCATTATTAAAAGAAAAGAGTACCTATAAATAAGGCAAATACTTCAAATTCTGTCATATTAACTATCACAAGTTATCACTTTCAGTTTTTAACTCATTAAATTAATATTCAGTGAAACCTCTCTATAATGGACAATTTTTAGGGAACGGTAACATTTCCATTACTTTTCAATAGGAAAACCTCCGAATAGCGGACACCTATTTTAGTTTTAATTTATAAATAATAGCAAAACATGATCTAACTAGGACAACAATAATAAACTCGTTCATTTAAGTCACTATGGGGCAATAATATATGATTATGACGAAAAATGGTTAATATCGACGATAAACGTAGGAAGCAGTAATATTTTCCCTTCAACTGTAACTTTGACAAATTAACTTACTAACAAAATTGTTCAAAGACGGCATAATTATAAACAAGCCAAGCTGACAGACTTTTTTCGACCAAATTGAATTATGTACCCATGCTTCTTTTTATATACATTTTTTTTAATAACTATGTATGTATTTACCTATGCTTTTTTTATTAATATACATACATACTTATATATATCATTATATCATAAAACATTAAATAATAACACTATAATTAAAATTAACCTAGTATACATTTTTTTCCTTTTATGACATTTACCCTTTATGAATTTCAAAATGTACCCCTTCTGAATAGAAGACGAAATTTTGCTGATCAAATGTGTCCGCTATTCAGAGGTTTCACTGTATATTAATGGAAATTTAAAATACTATACTATATTTTTTTAAATATTTTGACCACTTAAACATTTATTCTACGAAATAGACTCTGAAATATAATTTATTACAAAATAGTAAAAGTTACAATAATTATGGTTTTTAATTTAAAAAATAAAAAAATGTTATTAGTTGATATTTGTTGAAAATATTAAATTTAAAATAGTAGAAGTTAAATTATGATTGAGGAACTGATTAATTTTTACTTGATCTTTATATTTGAGTTATTCGAGACTTGTAAATCACAAATATTTATATTTGAAAGAATAAACTATACACTAAGGTAAAATAAGATATTACCTTACTTATAAGAGAGTACAGGGTAATATGTTGAAAAATATACAAGGGGAATAATAGGAAATGTTGCCATCCATGATTCTTTTAATTTATTTGCAATTGCAACACATGACAAATGTGCACATCTTTCAGTACTCATTCTGTTATCTGTTGATGACTGAGTTATTCCATATGTCTGTAAATTGTCAATTGGTATGTTATGTATTTATAGGTAGACAAATAACAAATATATATTGATTACTTCTGAATGAGTGGTAAAGCTATCTGCAAGAAAGTTGCTAAAAACTGGACCATTTTCTAACATATAACAAAAATTAATTAATCATACCTTTATTATTAACAATTTATAGTCCGATTTAATGACTGAATACCTTCAGAGTATCGAATGTCACAAGAACTTTAACAAAAATGATAAAGAAAAAAACAAATAACCTATTAAAACAATGCATAAATCATAATATGGAATAAGTGTGACTCAAGGGTTAGCCTCAGTGCTACAGTTAAGCAACGTCTGGTGACACTAGCTTCCGGACTGGTGATCACCCGGGTTTTTATCAACAAAGCCATGCACCAAGTACTGATGTGTTTCAAAAATAACTGTTACTACCCTACAACTAATTGCCATAGTTGCTAAAGCTTAGATCGGTTAAAAAATAATAATAATATGGTATATTACATAAATTTAATGAAAAATCTGAGAAAAGAATTAAAATAAATTTTTTTTTTATTGCTTCATTTAATATGTTTGTTATATTATGTTATGTTCATTTGACATAAAAACTACACACCAGTCAACTTATACAGTTCATTTAAATATAAAAATAAGCATATCATATTTTAATAACATACTTTAGCCATTCTTTAACATGATCCAGCATGTTCATTGGTATAGCGTTAACCATAACAACTTTTTTTGGTAATCTTTAAAAACAAAAATCATATCAAAGTTTTTTAAATGGAATTGAACTCTTTCAAAATGAACCAATTCAACATCTTCTAAAGTAATAACGAACAGTGGCCATTCAGTAAAGTTAACAAGGCATCCACTAGTAGGTTGCAAAAGAACTGTGCTTCTAAATGGTGCACCAGGAAAACCTAAATCTCTGAATGGAGTATCAAACTCCATCTCTTGTTTTGTCACAGACTCCACCTAAAATGATTCAAAGGATATCAATATAAAAACATTAAAATTAAATTTAATAATAGTATACTTTTTCACAAAAACTTTTGAATGCTGTTTTTAATTTAACACGTGATTCACGTTCAGATTGCTCAGCAGCTAAATCATCTCTAGCATGCATATGCTGGTGTTTACCAAGATCTGTAGTTATTTCCCCTACTTCTGTATAGAATTATACATCTAAATTTTTTTTTTTACCAAACATAATAGCATGCTGTTAAAATTAAATGTTTACAATATTAATTTAAATCTTATCAAATTACATTTATATAATATATTAAAATAATTAAAAATCAATTAAGGTTCTCAATTTTTACCTTTAAATGGAAATGCAAAAATATAATCATTTCACCATCACAAGGTTGGAAGAATGCATTTTTAATAATGTTATATAAAATATCAACTTTATCACCTCTGACAGAGTTATATCTAAATCCATTGGAATGAGCTTCCAAAGTACTTATAATGCAAAATGTATACATTTAATTTATCATATGGCATACAGTATTTAATAATTTTTAAATTATACCAGTCATTCTTTTATTAACAATATTTGGTCTAATGTACAAGTCCTTTAATTTTGGGTTTCCCTTGTTAACTGATAATACTAAAGAATCTTGTTTAACTAAATCTTCTTTTTCTTTTTCTTTTTCTTCAGCTTCTCGAGTTTTAAATTTTTTTTGTACTTCTTTAATTATACGATATGCACTCACTAAATTTGTAGCTGTAATTTGTTCACCAGGTTCTCTTGTGTTTGAGCTTCGATATCTTCTAAAAAGTATATAATAATAAAATAGCATACCTACAAACCATACCTATTCATTAATAACTTATAATTCTTTAACAAACATTGATTCCAGATTTTGAAAATAACTTTCACCTCTTGCTAAAGCAGCTCCAGGATGGAAAAAGTAAATTCTTAAATATGTGTAATCACCTTAAACGCTCTGAGAAATATTTTTAATAGTAAATATATGAAAAGGAACAGGAATACCAAATACTGGATGTATGACTATTTCATAATTTTTGGGTAAAAACAAATTTAGTGTTAAACAATCATTTTAATAAAAAATATATAATATTGTAATATAATATAATTTAGGCACTAAAGAAGTATTTCAATATACATTCATAACTCACCAACATAAATTTTCAGGTCTTTAACATCTCTTTCTTGTGGCATTTGACTACGATATTTATAAGATACATTTGACTTTCGAACCTTTTGAGTCTCCTTGCCACTAGATTGTTCAGCTTCATTTTTTGGCAGCTTCATTTAAAGCTACGGCCAATTCTTTTTGATGTAATTTTTGTTTTTCTTCGCTTAAAGAATCCATCTAAAATATATTCAAAATAATAATTTAATACATATACGTAATAGAACAAAAATAAGTTACTCCAAGTTTTGATTCAAGGACTGTTGTTCTCTTTCCTCTACTGACAATTGGTTCTTGTTTAAGTTCATTTTCTTTTCCATCATCCTCTTCTTCGTCTTCATCGTTATCATTCAAATATATTGCAATGTTTTTAATATTTTTTTTTTGATGGAGTCAATAGAGTAGCTGAAGTATCCTAAAATATATACCTATACATTATCATAATTATTAATCAAGACCTTTATTATCTCAACAAGCTTATTTAATAAACAGTAATATTAATTAAATATAAAACATATACAAAACAGAAATGATTAAAAATACATAAGCAAACTTAAAAATTGTATCTTTCAATTTTAGAAAAAATACATGATTATACTAATGTTTCAATTTGTTTTATTAAAAACTTAGTTCCATAATGTATATTATACTCTTCATATACAATATACATATAAATATATACAATTTAAATTTAGTGTTTATCTATTAATATATCTTATACTGAATTTAAATCTGAATATCTATCTTATAATATAAGATAAAGGAGACACTCCATACATGTTTCAACACTTTTTGTGCGTGTAACTACCTCAAAATTATTTACACCAACAATATTTTTCTTTTACCAATATAATTACCAATATAATTCTAGTGAGTCATTAAAAGGTATTATATTGTTCACTGGTACGCCCAATACTTGAGTATGGAGCGATTGTATGGGATCCTCATACTGCATGTGACTCACTACAGCTTGAAAGGGTTCAACGTCGATTTTTAAGGTTCGTCAGTTATTCGCTGAAAATCCCATGTCAACCACATGTTTACACCCCTGTATCTAGTTTACTCAATTTAACTTCGTTGGCTGAGCGTAGAAGAATAGCGGGTATAAAATTCATTAAAGGTCTGTTGAGTAATAAAGTTGATTCAGCTGTCCTCTTATCTTTTCTTCAATTTAAGGTTCCTCAGCGCATATCTAGGTCAGCTATCCCCTTCTTTATACCTCATTCAACCACCAACTACATGGGTAACGAGCCCATTAGACGATTAATGTCTCGCGCCAATGCGGATCCATCTTTTTTTATGTCGGTTCATGAAATTTAAAACTATCCTATATTTGTAAATACTATTGTACTCATAAAATTAATTCTATAACATTGTACCTATTTTATGTATTTTTTGAAAAAAGGGCCTCGCCCGTATATCTTAATAAAATAAAAATAAAATAAAAATTACTTAATATGCACGAGTTGCAAAAATAAAAACAACATAATTGAATAAACATTTAACAATTTATTAATGACAACTGTCAATTATTTACGATGTATAGCGAAATATAATTATAAATTTACAATATAAGCACAAAAAAAATCATAATATTTGTATGCATGTCATTTTGCGTAAGGTGGACAGTGGACACCTATCATCATTCTGGCTCACTAAATTCATACACTGAAAATATAAAACACAAATTAATACAAACACTTCCATCAAGATATATGTGCATTAAATAAATATTAGACGATTCCCAATTTTTGATACAATATTTAATTAAAGCATACTAGAGACAAAAATATTTACTTGGCAGTGCAAAGGTTGAATAGCATTCCAAACTCAGGTCATATTCTTGACGTTTTTCTTTATTGCGAAGCGTTTTATAGGCTTTTTTCAAATCTTTTAAACATAAAAATATAAATAATATTACTCTATAAATAATATTACTCTAAAAAGTTTTATACTTTTTAAATTGAATTCTTACCAACAAACAATTCCGCGTAAACATCAGCTGAATCGTCAACAGTATGTAACAATAGCAGTACCTTTTTGTACGCTTATTTAATACGACGAATAGTCGCGGTATTTTTAGTGCCCAACATTACATAGTAATTGTCACCGTTTCTTAGACTAAAAACACAATGAGTTATAATGTAATAAGTGTAGATTGAAAGGGTATTAATACTAATATGCAATTTAGATGGAAATGGGAAGAGTATTTTATAATATTAATTGCATTGAAAGACGATGAGCAAATGATTAAATTACTATAAACTTAAATGAAAGATATGAAAATAGTAGCAGTTTTTCTGTAAAACACATTTGCCCAAATATATTGGATATAATAATTGAAATTATGATTTTTGTATTAAAAAATCATCAGTTCTAATCAGAATAAACTTCTGAAATGTTAAGCAAAAAAAATTATAGTAAGTACATAATGTTTGATTGTGTTTTGTTACAGTGAATTAGCTATTCATTTAAGAACTTAAAAATGTGTTGTAGGTAATAGGTATTATACTCGTATAATACTATAATGGTCAGTTTGAATTAAAATTATGTAAAGAACAGCTCTTGGTTTGTATAGTTATAACTTATATTGAATTTTCATGAAAAAACCAACAAATACCTAAAACAATATCATGAAAACTATAAAAAGAAAATTAACTTACTTATGGACAACATTTGCTGTCTCTTGCGTGAAATTAGATTTCCCGCTCTTCTTCATTTTCTGAAGTTTTTTATTAAATTCTAAAAAATTATTTTATTTTCATTAAAACTAACATTTTCAATGATAAATACCTAAAATTATTTATAGTTTTAATGTGGAAAAAATTCGTTAGCAATTTAAAATGAGAATTATTTCTAATGTAATTTTTAGGTATAGAGATGTGGTCGAGAAGGATTTGGGGGAAGGATAGGAGTGAAAAATTGGAGAAACATAATTCTAGATCGAGAGTAGTGGCGTGAAATTGTGGTGGCACCAAAAACTCTTTTGAATAGGAGAAGCCGGTAGAAGAAGAAATGAAAGAATAATGTATTTTTTAATTGATTCTATTTAGTGGTGAACTTTTCGTTACTAGAAAACCTTGCAGTTCATCATACATCAAATTGCGTAGGTCCTTATAGGACCTGCACAATCTGATAAATGACCAAAATATAAATAAATTCGAAATATGGGGTTGAAATTATTATGAGCTATGATACCAAAAACCAATGCAACTGGAATATAACAGGTAAAATACTTATTTTTCTAGAATATTGGACATTAAAATCAATATTCTTAAATATTTCTTATATTTTTATGTATATTTTTGCATTGATTTAAAAATAAGAATTATTAAGTTACAATAATCTGTGCTATATAATCACTACAAATTACCTAATCTAAATAATACGATTAAACATAACTAATACTTCTATTTAAACTTTATATTTAATCTTGACTATTTTCTATATATATTTAAAATGAGTTAAGAATTTGAACTGCTTTTATTACTTTTATAGAATACAAAATATTAACTCTATTGATGATATACCAGCGTAAGATAGAAAAATACACCAGAAAACCACTATAATAATATGAATGAAAAAAAACTTTCATCTTAATATTGATCATAGCATTTTAAAAATTTTTTGTTTCAAAAATAAACTGCTTCCATTATTAATGAATACATTGCTTATACACACAATAATTTTTGTTTTTCATATTCTAAACTTTTTTTGGAGAATGTACCTACATTTTATTAATCAACTAAAACATATAAAAATAATAACTAAAATCTCAAAATGTTTAACTAACTTTTCTCTGACCGTTTCATTTCTTTCTCAATTTGAATTTTCAAGTTGATCAAAAGATCTGCAAATAAATTTCATTAATTTTTTTAGTATATATTTATTATATACTAAAACAAATAGATAATATTAATTGTTGATCGTCGAAGTTGAAATGTAAGTCAGCAAAGATATTAGTTTCAGTTTTATATCAAATTTTAAATTTCTTCACATTACACCTTTTAGAATTAAAAACAAGTCTTTAAAGTAAACCGTGATTAATTTCTCATGATCTCATGATCAGTTTTTGCATTAATTTAGCATTCGTAGACATAAACTTCCACATGTAAGAATTTAAAGAAAGAGATATTTCATAATTTGTGTAAGAGCCGAATATGATAATCCAATATTGTCAATAAATGTGTCAGAAACATTAATAGCGTTAAGTTTAATTAGTCGTATAAATATACTGTAAAGTTAGCTGTACATTTCTTCTTTTGACTATTTCGTCAATAAATGTCAAACTCACCTTTAGATTCAGCCGTCGAAAATAAGCAATCAATTTTCGAAACACATTTGTAAGCTTTTTGTAGATTACCTTTATGTAAGTATAATCTGGACTTTTCAATGTACTGTTGAGACTTATTACACAGCTTCTCCATTTTATTTAGCTGTCAAAAAGTAATAAGATATTATAAACTATAGTACATTCTAATAAACGTTATAGTAAAAATGTATTACAGAAATTTTAGAAAATTATGTAGGAAACTGCTGATGATTATAAATATGTACAGAATAAATATACTCGTAATACAAAATGTATGAATTTATTAGATTTATTCAATGCTGTAAATGATCGTGAACTGTCGTTCTGTACAAGAATATTTAATATAGGACTGATGTAAAAATAAAAGTGAATTATAAAATAAACAGAATAATATACTTTAATATTTATCGTCTTGACGATGGAATTTATAACAATTTTCCTATTTATCTAGTCTATTGCCTAATATCAACTTTATTCCCATCATTGGTTTGGTAGATTACGAAAATGTATTTTTCCACCGCTTTCTCTCGTAGATATATTTGTGTTTGCTCTATAATTTCACTCCAAAAACGAAATCCTATTATAAAGTGATCGTGGCTATTTGGTTTTATGTTGTTTTATTTGTAATTATTGAATCGAATTATTCATCATCGTCCCTGAACAAAACACAAATGAAATAGTTTTCATTAATTGACACTTACTTTGTAGTATTATTGATTTAATAGGATTAGGTCAACCTTATAATATTAACAGTCATTATACGATAGGTTTTGTTACGTGAGCTCCCTATTATCATCACGTACGTGCGTGATTGTCGAGTCCGGGTCCAGAAATAGTGGGTTTTAAATCATGTGTCTTTTTATTTCACTTTTTAACTTCATATAATCCGCAAAATTTTCATCGTCATAAGGCCTTTCGACATCCGAACACTAACATCGAACCAGGTAAATGCCACCATAATATTTTATTTTCATAAGACGTATATCATGACAGGAAATGTTTCTGGTAACATATGATAGTAACCTATAACATGTACAATATTGTTATTAAAATTACTATTTGAGTAGGAACCTAACTTATAATTTAATTGTAGTTTAATTTTCTAAACATCTTGACATTTCAACATTTTATTTTCTTAAGGACGATTCATTGACCATTCATTACTTAAATTCAAGTTAAAATGTTTTGGGTTTTGTGTTCCATTATTATCTTGGCTTCTTTTTTAACTAACAGAATCCAGATAGTGAAAACTGAAATTAAAACATTACCTATCAGAACCTATCCATGTTATTTCTGGTGTTCCACAAGGTTCAACGAGGTTAATTATTACTATAATTAACTACACGTATAAACTTATACCGTACATCTTTTCATATCTGCAGTTCAAGTTTTTTTTTTTTTAAAGTCAATGCTTTAACCAAAATAGTTACAGAATATTAAAGCACAACTTTTTGTTTTACATACCTAAAAAAATTAAACGTGTATTGTAAATATTGTGGGTAGATTAATAATAATAATAATAATAATTAAATGTCTTCATGTTAGTATGAAATGATAGGAATATAATATCTAACATAAAAAACGTAATAGTTAATTAGAAGAAATCAAGTTATGATTCGTAATTTGTATGGCTATTACCGCTATCATACAATTAGATTAGGTTATTATAATAGAAATTTAGAATATATTTTGAATATTTTTAAATTTTATATTATCTTACTTTTATAAAAAAAATTGTATATTAACATATTATAGACAATAATGACATGTGCAACTTAAATTACATTCATTGTGATTAAATTATGTAAATCTACTGAAATACTGAGTCATAAATATGGTATTTTAGTTGATTAGGTATAATATATAGTTGAGTATATTTTTCATGTTAAATTCTTAAGATTTTGTTTTTTGCTTTTGTTTCAGAACTGTTAACTCATGTAGAACACCAATCGCAAACCCCAAAAATGCCATAGCCCAAACAATACATGTATACGTATATAAAATGTATAGACATTGCAAAATATAAAAGCTATTTCCGTTTCCTACATTGTTTTTTTTTAATTATTTGAAATGCATTTGTTCCTCCACGTTATATATTATATTTACCGCTATCGTTTGTGTTGGAAATAATTAGGTTTATAGATATAAAGCTATCCATTAATAAGCCAAATAACAAATACAATCTATGAGTAACTATATTTTGATGAACCGTCGAAGTTCAGTAAAAATGAATATTTTATAATATTTTACTAATAAAATTGTACATTTTTATTCTATACAACGATATATAAATACCTCAATTATAACACATATCTCCACCAACGACCATACCACGTTGAATACACCAGTTATCGTCCGATCACTGAAGTTAAGCAACGTCGGGCGTAGTTAGTAGTACTTGGATGGGTGACTGCTTGGGAACATTTACGTGCCGCTGGTATTTTTAGTTTATTATTATAATCGTAAGAATAAGTTACGATTCGATTTTTCCATTATGATGGAAATGAAAACCTTCAGATTCTATTTATCCTTTTTATATAGTTCGATTTCGTTTTTTACGTCTTCAGATTTTTTTCATTTTCTAAAGATATAAAACGCTCAAAACTCGTTGATCTGACGTAGAATATTTAGAAATATTAACTAAACAAAAATCTACGTATTATTATTTTATTCGGTATCTAAAACAAAAAATATTTTGAAAGTATTTGTTACTTCTATAGTACTAAATACTTTATTTGGAATACAATTTTTATGAAGTATTGGAATACATATTCGGAATAGTATTTTTAATGAGTATTCGAGTATTTATTCCAAATACTTTTTAAAAGTATTTTACCCAAGACTGCATATTTTATTTTACTTTTATAAATATGTATATCGTATATTTGTCTATAGAGTCTAATAAGAACTATAAATTATTTATTTGTACTTATTACATATTTTCTATAAATTTACGTTAACATTACTCAATAACTTAATATTTTGGACTAATTCAAAGTCAAAAATTGATTCTGTGTGATTAAGAATCAGTTGGTCATGTGTATCAACCACTTACATAATATATATATATATATATATATATATAGTTAACATATAACAATATAACTATAAACTATTGTACCTTATAAGATTTGGAAAACAGAATTTAACGAACAAACAAAAATCACATGTAAGTAAGCCTTTTTACTTTTATTTAGTTAATTTAATAATTATATTTATGATTATTAAATTAATTTAGTTTTCTAGCATATGGTTCAAATCATGCATATGGTATACAGTAAATATTTTTAGACAACAAAATAACTATTATCGATATGTCGAAATTCGTACGAATATTCTTATATTTTGCTTATAGAAATGTTTGCTACTTTCTATTTTGTTTGTATTGTATTGACTACAAAGAATAACTTATGACAGTTTTTGTCTTCGAGGTTTTTTCAAATATTAAGTATAACAATTATAAACTGTATGTATTTAACTACAAAACTGATGCAGATTTTCGCAGTTTTATCAAAATTTGAACATTAAAATGCTTACAAAAAAAAGTTGTATCTATCAGATATGTACATAAATGGCAAGTTACCTACTATATACATACATTATAATAAATAAAAATTAATGTTTATTCGGTTTTTATTTTATAATTTATCCTTGAAAATCGGCCGTTTTTCTGCCCCACCCTGTATATGTAAGTTGAACTCACTTTTACTGACGAAATTATTAAAATAGAAAAAAAATGCCTGTTGTAACAATGACTTATGAATTTTGCTAATAATAAAAAATAAAAATTGGAATGTAATATATTAATTAATGAAAGTATTATTTTCTTAATTTTAAAAGATAATAGATTACACCCAATCAGTTGGGGTTTCAATTTTTTAATATTAAATACCAATTACAACTTAACACACAATCATATAAGCTCCGGTTTAAATTATTTTTCTGTTAATTTCTAAAGCTAAGCATTATAATCCAAAAATAAATTAGAGCCAAATCAAATAAAAATTATGTAATTACAATTTGGTTTATAAATAGGCAATACAATTATTATAACTGCTATGACTAGACTGCTGGTAGGCCTACCAAGTTATTTCAAAATTACCTACTATAGTTTTCATATCGATCTTATTATAATTATTTTTAAAGTAGCTATTGCTATATTTTTAGTGATGGTTATAGATATAATTATTACATTGTACATTTGTATTTGATCAAGTATAAGTTTTTGGCTAGGTACTCAAAAGCATTGTCGAATCAAATCAAAATAATTGAGTTTGAATCCATTGCAGAGTTGTAAAATAGGTACTTAGGTAAGAATACTCCAATACCTTTTTGATTCGGTACTGTAAC
This sequence comes from Periphyllus acericola, assembly GCA_949715065.1. Classification (NCBI taxonomy): domain Eukaryota; kingdom Metazoa; phylum Arthropoda; class Insecta; order Hemiptera; family Aphididae; genus Periphyllus; species Periphyllus acericola. The sequence goes on from OX454271.1 coordinate 9,946,833, forward strand.
GTGGTCGGGGATGACCGGTTAAATATAAGATATTCAGGGAAGAAGTTAGATTCTTTTAAATATTATTAACCGTAGCTCTGGAGCATAAATGGTATATTAATGGTATAGGATCTTAATGTTACAAATAAATGCGTATTGGTACAGATAATTATTAATATATAGAGGTTTATTAAGACTTACTGACACAGTTAATAATCATAGGGCTGTTTTGTAGTTATACGGAGTTCAAGTTATGGTAATCGCGGAGAACTTGGCGTCCTCTTACATACCGATTGTCGACTATAGGCCTTACAATATAAACTGTGGTTGGGGGGAACTTAATGTATAGTCAGCTTATATTATGTTTCTATAATAGTATTAATAGAAGTAATATATACATGAATATATATAATAGTAACGATCGTTACAGTACCTAGTAAATACTTTAAACAAAAACTCTTGCTTATGTATTTATGATACATTAAATATAGAACGTAATGTATAGTATAATACTTCTAAACGAATACTTAAAACGGACATCAATTAAGTTTAAGTCTTAAAAACATAATAAATCTAATGAAATACGCATCTTATTTTGCAATAGTTATGCACTTGTGCATTTGTGTTATTTCTTTAACAAATTTCATATTTCTATAAGTTTCTAACAAAATTAGCATTTGACAATACCTACCTATTTATTTGTGATATCAAAAATATTATAAGTGAAAAATATTATTTTATTTTTATTAAATTTGAATGATTTTAGTTTAATTAGAGGGACTTGATTAAATAGTGATATTGTTTATTTTATATTAAAGAGAAGGCTGAACCACTAAGAGCTAGACCTATACGAGTAAATTATGGCACAAAGGTCTTTTATACAAACTAAAATATTTCAATACACCGAAGTACTTATTTAATATTATTAATTCCTTTCTAACAAATAGACAATTCTTAGTTAAAATAAATGACAATTACTCTGACCTCCGGTCCATATCTGCTGGTCAGAGACTCTCTGCTGACCTCAAGGGTCCAAACTGGGACCTATATTGTTCAATATATTCATATCTGATATACCTCAGTCACCACGCACAAACACCGAAGTACTTATTTAATATTATTAATTCCTTTCTAACAAATAGACAATTCTTAGTTAAAATAAATGACAATTACTCTGACCTCCGGTCCATATCTGCTGGTCAGAGACTCTCTGCTGACCTCAAGGGTCCAAACTGGGACCTATATTGTTCAATATATTCATATCTGATATACCTCAGTCACCACGCACAAACATCGCCCTATTCGCAGACGACACAACTATTCACAGTAAATCCCGTAACGTTGAATCGATAACTAACAACTTACAAGATCACTTAAATCTATTAGAAAAATGTTTATATATATACACTAGCTGACCCGGCAAACGTTGTTTTGCCATATAAATTATTTATAGGGAATTTATAGTGTAGAAAAAATATAACTAACTTATTGTAAGTGTGTAAGGATGTGGTAAATGAGTGGTAAAGAGGCAGCGCTGTGAACGATGAGATAATATACAAAAAAAAAAAACACCAAACATTAATTTTTGAAATTTATCATAATTTAATCCTCAAAATTATATACATCATTAGTAATTAATTACGACAGTAACACTAACAAACAATATCAATTTCTTAATGCTATAGCGTGAACACTATTTTTTGTTAGCCCATCTTTAGCTAACACAAACAAACTGGATGGTTTACCCACTCGAGAGCATGCCGCGTATAATTGTCCGTGTGAAAAACATGGTGTGTTCCAATCGAAATTATAGATCACCAACATAGATTATATTCTGAATTATATCAGGTTCTATCCAAATCCTTTAACATCGATCAGATATACAGCTTTCGAAGGGGGTTATGATCACTGGCAAGTATATGACCCGAATTATCTAGGCCATTGCCCATACCATTACATGCCATTGCCATTGCCCACGAAAACAATTTATTTGGACTATTAAAATTATAAATGTATACAATAATTTGTAATAACGAAAACAGTACAGGGCAGTATTCACAACACGATTGTTCACTCTCACGACGGTCTATGGAATGGATGAATTACTTGAAATGCAATATCGCATAAGTCAGTAAAAATAAAGGTCTTATAATCTTAAAGGCAGAAGGAAGAAAGAAAGAAAGAAATAGATAGGATATGGGTATAAATATATAACAACTTATAATAAAACGGCGCGCTAGTCTTTGCTCCAATCGTCGTTGTTCATTGCGTTCAGCTCGTGCCTCTTATGGTTGAAATTCACAAAATTGCGCCATACTCACACGCACATTCATATCATCGGATTGCATTTGTTCTTCCGTTCTTTGCGCTATTCTGTTTCTCTTGTTTGTAGCCGCATTTATTCGACGACTCAAATTTGCCTCTTTGCGTTTTGCTGGCATCACACACACACAAATAAGACAAATTTAAGTACTTAATTATGAAAAACCGGATACTGATACAACTTTCAGTTGTAGATAGAGCGGTAGCGTGCCTGGCAAATCCAATGGTTTCAAAAACTCTGTTGCATAATTTACAGCTTCGTTCGCATCGCAAATTGTATCGATTGATTTGTATGACACTAAATCGCCTGGCAACAACTCTTGTATCTTGAGATATAATTCTTTGGTTACCAAGGTAACCCACGAATCAACAAATACATTTTATTTACCCACTAAGTCTACGCAACAGGTCATTATTTATGATAGTTGATAACTCCTTTGTTTGTAAAGTTAGAGAATCGATCAAATGCTATAAACCTTCTCCTCAATGAGCTCTTCAATTTTAAAAAAAAATCATAACAATCGGTTCAGTAGTTTCCGAGAACATATCACTCAAAGGTTTTCATTTTCACATTTATATATTAGATATATATATATATATATATACGTATACTAGCTGAATTATCCGGCCTCGCCCGGGAAATATGTTACTATTTTAGATGAGATCAGTTTCTATTTCGTCTTAAGAAAAATTTAGGTTGAAAACAACGCACAATCGTCGTATGTAAACTAATGATATACATTTTAATTTAACTATACTATATTAATATATCAACATATTAAACAAAATAAAATATTTTGTAGATTACCAAAAATTTAAACGTCCATCCCAGAGCTCAATAATTCGAAAACTACTTTCTCAGCAGATGCCTACGTCATAATAGCTATCTGTATGCCAAATTTCCAGACTAATATGTGGGTACGTAGGTTTAACGTCGTGTCAAGACAACAACCATATATAGCGGTTGTTTTTCAAATGTTCATTATTATAATTATTATAATAAATAAACTATGTCACGCAACGCTAAATCCGATCGCCAACTTCAGCACAAACTAATTGACACATATTTATTTTTTTTTTTTTTTTTCAGTATTAATAATTATTAATTCCAAAACTGATTCGTCAGAGAAAAAAAAATATTGTTATTTTTTAATGTCCTTGATTTTCTATAAATCATCCAATCAGCACGTGATACAGATGTATACTCTATGTCAACCGTATAATTTTACTATTCTATCGTCATCTTCTATATATTTTATTTTAGTAGCCATTTTCATTTATAGTTCGTAATCGACATTTAATAATGACAAATTTGTATTTTTTTTTTTGGTTCGACGGTTTAGTTTTTGAGTGAGAATTATATTTTAAATGTAATAATCATTTGTATAACTTATAACTTAAAATATTTTAACGGTATTTTTTTTATCAGAAGAGAGACAAACACGTATATTTATACTTCTATAATACCGGATCATGGAAAGTATATATCGAGTATGAGATTTGTGTATTATGCAATGTAGATAAAATAAACGACAGGCATATGTATATTAACAATACACCTTGAGCCTCTGGCAGGACATTACGTTCTCTAAGCTCAAAATCGTAATAACATTACTATTGTGGGCCTCTGTCATGACATTATGTTCTATAAGCTCTAAATCGTAATGAAATTACTACTATGAGTCTCTGGCAGGACATTGCGTTCCCTAAACTCTAAACAGTCGTTAGTAGATTTATTTATAATACACAAATCTCATACTCATACTCATATATATATATACTTTCCATGATCAGTGATCATCAATTTCATTGATCGCGTATCAATAAGTATAAATATATTAAAAACTGTAACAGGACTAACGTCCGTATATTTGAATAAATAAATAAATAAATAAATAAATAAATAAATACGTGTTTGTCTCTCATCGCAATCCTCTTCAATCTAAAATTCAAATGATAACATGATTTAAAATATAATTTTACCATTCTATATTTTATTTTATTGGCCATTTTCATTTATAGTTCGAACCAAAAAGGAATCAATCAATTTTTGCTCATTATATAATGTGTGTAACTTATAACTTAAAATATTTATAAATTTTTTAATGCCCTTTTATTCACAGAACTTATTAATCGTTTCGAGCCGCTATTTTAAATTTGTAGGTGACTTCAGCTGGACAAGTCTGCGCATTGACCAAGGAGTAAGTTTTTCAATTTATTTTTATTTTATATATTCTAAAATAAGAATAAATTATCATTTGTTGTTAAATTTTTAATCAATAATTTGAACAATTTCTTTAAAAAAATATATATATAATGTGATTTTTAAAGATCATATAAGCTCAGCAATCACTTTAGTGTAAAATAAAACATAAAACCACTACAATCAGTTACCATTTTATAAGCTTCAATCCAAAGAAAATCTAATAAAACTTCTCTTTATTTCTCAGCATTGACTTTACATAAAATAAATAATAAAAGTACTTAAAACGATGCTCTATTAACTTTCTAAAGTCTAAACAATATAAGAACAATTCTATATCAATTTTAGACACAAGATAATTTTTTTTATATTACTTTTCTATTATATTTACATTGATCTGTTTATTTTACGAAATCATTTTTTTTTTTTTTTGGTATTTTAAAGCTGTATTTTTCATTATAAATTACTAAATTTACCTTTAACTTTCTTATTGATCTAGTTCTATTATCATAGATCAAGTTTATTATAATTTATCATGATTTTTAGAAGTTTCTTTATTTTTTGGTATTTAGTTTTAAAAACTGATTGTTAACTTTGTAATTAGGAAATGGTCAGTATATTTATTAAAAATAAAAAAATAAAACAAGTGAACGGTTAATCGAGATTCTAAGGCTATAACAAGTATGCTAATTTGTTCTATCTATACATATATGTAATATATAAGGCTTGTAATCGACATTAAATAATAACATATTTGTATTTTTTTCTAGGTTCGTCGATTTAGTTTTTGAGTGAGAATTATAACTTAAATCATATAATCATTCGTATTTTAGATTGAAGAGGATTGCGATGAAAGACAAACACGTATATATTTACTTCTTTGATACATCGATTTGTGTCTTATCTAGTGAAAATTAAATAACTAACAGGCATGCAGGTTGTGAATATGTTTCAGGTTGCGATATAGGTACCTATAAAGCTTTTGCATTATTTATTTTGTAAAATAATATTTTAAATTGTTATCGCTGTGCAACAAAATATCCCTTATCCCATAACCATAATTAGCATAGTTAACCGTTAAGAGTTAATATATATTATAAGAGTTAAGTTAAGAGTTATCGCTGTACAACGAAATACCCCTATTCCCTATAGGCTATAACGGTTTTATCTGACCCCATTCTTGATCGGCCGCCGCTCAAGTTAAATTAGCATAGTTAATCTTAAGAGTTAATATATATTATAAGAGTTAAGTTAAGAGTTATCGCTGTACAACGAAATATCCCTGGTGACCCTGGTGACCTATCATGCGCATTAGTATTAATTATTATTTAAATTAGCATTTTTCTCTTCGCGCGTAACAATAACGAAGTGTTGTTAGTTTGAAATAAAATGCATTAATATTGTCTTGTATTATAAATTCCGGCACGCGAATCGCCGGAAATTTTTTAATGCCCCTTTATCCACATATTTTTTAGAACTAGGTGACTTCAGCTGGACCAGTCTGCGCATTGACCAAAGAATAAGTTTTCCAATTTGATTTTATATTTTTTAAAATAAAAATAAATTATCATTAGTATTAATCATTTTTGTTGTTAATTTTTTGTTCCAGGATTTCAATGCATGGTGCATCTTTTTTTACAGTGCTTTCCGTGTACATGCAACTTTTTTTGTCGCTTATTTAAATGTTTTTTCACTTTTAAAGATTTACTAATTTTAATTTAAAATAGGGCTAGGGCTTGTAGGTGGACAGCAGCCACAAAGGCACAAAATCAATTATTTTTAACAATTTAAATGTTCAATTTTTAATAATTTCGTTTTTTAAAATTCCCAGTTATTAAGCATTTTTGTTGTTAAATTTTGTACTCAATTGTTTGAATAATTTCTTAAATTAAATATATAAAATGTAATTTTTAAAGATCATAAGCATTCACTTTAATGTAAATTATACGATAACAATACTTAAATATATGTTTTATTAACTGCACTCTAGAATAAAAATGTTTATGAAAGGGAGGACTTTCAAATATAGGAAACAATATTAAAAGGGGTTAGGGCTAGGTCAGGAATTGCATTTTGGGTGTATAGGCACGAAGTCCTTTTTACCATAAACATTGTTCTTGTAAAATTTCATTCAAATTCAAACTAATTTATGTCATTATATAAAATTTAATTAAATTTAACAGCGTTTTTTTTCTCAGCATTCACTTGAACATAAAATAAACAACAAAAGTACTTAAAAAGATGCTCTTTTAACTTTCTCAAATCTAAACAATTTAAAAACAATTCTATGTTCATTTTAAACACAAAGATAATTTTTTTTATATAACTTTTCCATTATATTCCCATTACATACTTATTGATCTAGTTCTATTTGTGTTACAATAAAAGTCAAATTTCTTAAATTTCAATACAACTGGCGGCGTTAGTTCATTCTTCCTTTCGTGGATTAGGCCTACCTGGGGAAACCACGTTAAAAAAAACGCACCGGGTGTAATACCTCTTGCGTTGGGATTCATTTTCTCAACACTTGCTAAGGTGGTGTGGAAACTTACACACGCCGTCAGACGTCAGTTATACGACTCGATAAGAACAGTGAAATCTGTCCGAGATAGATGCCCTGATGAAACTTTCAACAATATTCGACCGCAGAAATTTTACATCTTAGACAACTTTTGTTCGTATCGTTTCTATCGTAATTTTCAGTCTTACGAAGTTTCCCGCCCCCCATATATCTTGGATATTCCCTATCAGAGCCGTAGCTAGGGTGAGGCGGTTGAGGCACTTGCCTCAGGCGCCAATGCGATGGGGGCGCTAAACCTTGACAAATTTTTTAAATTAAAATATTTGACCGCAATATTAACGGGCAGCCTATGAAAATCATCTAATGTCTAAATCAGTGATGGGCAAAGTACGGCCCGCGGGCCAACTCCGGCCCGCGAAAGAATTTAATCCGGCCCGCCAAGGGTCCATCGACATGTATAGTATATGGCCCCCAAATTAGGGTCGCAGAGGTTTTCCAGCATTTCTTACAATTTATAAATTTAATTTTTTTACATTATAATTTTAATTTAGGAAAACAATTACATATGTCTCACACGTCTACCATGGTTGGGCCTCCGAATAAAAGTTAAATTAATTATTATTTAAGGTAACAAGTAATTTGTAACATTTTTGTGTAATTTTGTAGTGTTTTTATAGTATTATGATTAAAAAATTTAACATAAAATTTATTTTTTCTATAACTCTAGCCCTCCTCAAGAATTTCTTAAACTTTGTGGCCCCCCATTACAAAAAGTTTGCCCACCACTGGTCTAAATAGTACCTATGCGCGGAAAATGTCAGTATGGCGGAAAACTATCGCGGTGTTCAAGGACGAATACAAAAAAAAAATAGCCTCGCTCTTTATAAACCATGTGCAAGCCACAGTTTGAATTTGGCAGGAGTACATTCCGCTTGGACCAATGTAGAAATTATCATTTTTTTTTTTTTGAAAACGTTGAAAGCATTTTTAAGTTTTTTCTCGCTCCACAAATCGTTGGACTATTCCGATGATTGTATTAAACGTTTCATCAAAAGGACATTCACACACAATACGGTCATCGAAATCCAATGCCATAATACCATTGAATACCCAAATTATAGAAATGTATGCTGTTGTTCGCACAATGCTCTTACATTTATTTTAATAATACTATAATTTTTTTTGTAAAAGTACTCGTAAAATTATAAATATACACATGCTTCTTTGAAAAACAAATAGATAATAGTTTGATGGAAGGGGCGCATATTCTGAAACTTGCCTCAGGCTCCAGAAGAGCTTCCTACGGCTCTGTTCCCTATACGAATGCAATTGTCTGTATACTACGTAATGTAACATAGGACGTTTAGGTGATTGATATACTTGTGCATTTATCGTGTTTGTTTGTTCAACGTGATAGCTGTGAAACACGAACGTACGTAAAACAATTATCAACATTAAATACATTCATTCATGATTTTTATTGAGCTCGAGGTACTTTTGTTTGAATAATATTGTAATACAATTGGAATGGAAGCAGAGATGTATTAAATATTGGCAATACAAAACACAAGAAATACTGAATAGGTTATTTTAAACAATTTCTTATCATTAAGAAAAGACAATTGGAGGTACCACCAATGTAAAGGAATTCATAACACAAAAAAATCATAATATTTGCAGTTGGGTTAGCTATTGGATTTGAATCTTAGTATCTAGTATGCATGGCTTATGATCTGAGATGTATTTACCCTAAAGCTATAGCAGCTCCAAAGTATACTTGTCAATAACATATGACTCGACTGATAATAGTCATTTTACATAGGTTCTGGGACGTTTTATTTGTGTCGAGTTTATGCAGCTAAAAATACCTAAACCCCTTCCAAATAATGTTTAGAATAGTTCTTCCTTATTATAGGGATGAAATATTAAAAGAAAAATACAAAATTATAAACTACAAAGGACACAGATGAGCTTTTCCTTATGGCTCTCCACACTTATTGACAAATAACAGTACATTAATAAGGTAAAATTACTTGAGAATATTTATTAAACAAATTATGTCATTATATGTGTACAAATACATCAAACCTCTTGAACCTGGAAGCTACATATTTGTGTTGTCTAAGTCAGAGTTACTCAACTATGTATACATCATATATGATACTACTCAACTATCATACATGTATGATATTATCCTTTTTTAACAAATAATAGTTTTTTTTAATCCCCAATGCACAACAAATTGATTTCATTCATGTTAAAATGACAGAAACACATCATATACTAATAATATACTCTAATAATATACTCTAGTTAGACTACATAAGTCGACACATAAGCACTTTAATGACCAAAGACAATACATGGGTATTACAACATTTTCTTGTTACAGTTAATACAATTAAAAATGCCTAAACTACTTCCAAATTATGATTTGAATGGTACTTTCATACCATAGGAATGAAATATTAAAAAAATAATTACAGATTCTAAACTACAATGGACACAGATGAGCTTTTCCATATGGCTCTCCATACTTATTGACAAATAACAGTATATTCATAAGGTAAAATTACTTGAGACCATTTATTAAATGAATTATTTCATTATATGTGTTGATATAAATAAACTACAATTATCATATTTTGACAATTCATAGTTCTTCAACATCAGATGACGTAGCAGCAGAACGTGGTTAAATGGATGTTAAATCTGATTACAATTAGGTGACTGAACAAAAATACTGGAATCACTTAGAGCATTCTGCAAATACTTCACCTCCAATATAATAAAGTCTTACACCTTTACCAATGTGTCGCCTATTCTGTTCAACTACATTTGTTCTGTTCACGTTGGACAATAAACCCAAACAAAATCGTTCAGAATTACTAGGATCTAAAACTAAATTATCACCGTCCTCAGACATGTAGCCCGGTGGCGTGATTGGCGAGTCCATCATTTCGACAGTGGGCGATGATGGTACACCGTCCTGCCGGTGGCGAGCACTCGGAAGATCTGCGCGAGAACCGCAACGGTGAAAAAACGATGAGCCGAACGTTACGGCAAGCGAGCTGGTGGAGCTGATGACACACAGGCCGTTTTATGGCGGATCGCGGCGACTCGGCGGACCTGAGCCCCGAGAGCGGCGACTGATGATACGGAGCGCGATCAGGAACCGAAAAAAAAAATGTTAACCGGCACAACGCTCTTCTCGGAAACGGTTCGCAACGGACGTTCGACGCGGGATATCAGCTGTTCTACGACAATATTGTTTCGGACAAACAAAAAGAGACCGATGATGCCGACGACATTCACCACGAAAGCTCCTGCCGCCGGACACCATTACGAAGATAAATTTCCCAGTGCCACCGCAACAATACTATAACAATCGAAACTTATGAAAACTGTGGCACTGACCACTAATAATGTCAATGCTCCGCGCTTACACGTGTTATCACGGGTTATCAAACGTCGGTCAACACCAAGGTTTATAGATAATAGAGGTTGCCTCAAAGTCATGTAAACAATACGGAATCCCCGCAGCGCCCATCTCACTCATGACGTCACCTGGCTTACAAATTAATAATTATTATGTACAGGCGTACTGTAATTTACTATATTACTGTACTCTACTGTATTTTTACATTTTATATTTTATTAGATACTTACTAATGTTTTACTATATACATTTTTTCACTTTTATTCTGTATTATGAATTTATTTTACATATAAATTGATTTAATATCATAAATACGAGATAAAAATTTTTTTTTTTTTAACTTTATTTTTACACATACAATCTATAATACATAAATTACAATAAGCATGTTTGAGGATAATATACATGGCGTGAGAGACTTGACCGAGCAATCACCTAGCGGTGAAACTTGTGACTAGGGTGTTTAGTTTAGGTCGCGGTTCCAATTGCGTTTTAAACGCCTGGGTGGATTACCGGGGATGTGTTCAGAATTTAGGGCAGAGATCAGAGGGTTAGGGTGGTAGGCTAAGCGGGAACGGAAAATTTTGTAAGAGTTTTCGGCTTCTTCTCGAACGGTGCGCATCATTAAGTCCGAATGCAGGGTATGGTTCGAAACGTACGGAGGGGCACCTGTGATAATACGTAGCGTGATTGATTGGGCTGCTTGTATTTTATCAGTATTGGACTTCTTCGCCGCTCCCCACAGTTGGATGCCATACAACCAAATCGGTTTGAGGAGAGTTTTGTATAATAATAATTTTGTGTTGAGGTTAATTTTTGAATGTTTACCTAAGAGTGGATAGAGTGCTCTTCGTCTGGCATTTAGTATTAGTCGTTTTTGTTTAATATGTGCAGCCCAGGTAAGTCTTTTATCGAGTGTCATACCTAAATATTTGACATTAGAGGAAGAAGGGATGAGTTTATTGTTTAAGTAGACTGGTGGTACTGTGCTTTTTTTGAGAGTGAAGGTAATGTGAGAAGATTTCTCGTTGTTTATTTGTAAACTCCACTTGGAGTACCAGTCTGCTAGTAAATCCAAGTGATTTTGTAAATGTTGGTTGGCAATATGAGGGTCTTTTTCCGAGATGTATATGACTTTATCGTCGGCGAAGTCGGCTACAGATGTATAAGGTGTGGTTGGTTGGTCGGCTGTATATATATTAAATAGTATGGGGGAAGAGATGGCACCTTGGGGAACACCAGCTAGGATTGGGGCCAAATTTGAAGTTTCTGAACCAACTTTTGTGGCGAAGAATCTGTTTTCAAGATATGATTTGAAAAATAGATAGTAGGGTGGAGGTAGAATTGTTTTAAGTTTATATAGGAGACCAGGGTGCCAAACTCTATCGAAGGCTTGGGCAACATCGAGTAAAATAGCTGAGCAGTATGACTTGTTTTCTAAGGAGTAGGCGATTGAGTCGGTTAGGCGGTGTATTTGATGGATAGTGGAATGTTTATTTTGGAATCCAAATTGTCTGTGGGGAATGATTTGTTTGTCATTGATGATTTTGGATATTCTTTTTAAGATCATTTTTTCACACAGTTTTGCGAATAATGGAAGCAAGCTTATTGGGCGATATGATGACGGATTATCAGGAGGTTTTCCAGGTTTAGGAATTAGGATTATAAGTGAGATTTTCCATTGGATAGGAAAATATGATAGCCTCAGGATAGAGTTTAAAATGTGGGTTAGGTGAATTAATGCAGTCTTTGGCAGTTGGCGAGCTACTTCAGCTGTGATGAGGTCTATTCCAGGAGTTTTTTTAAGTGGAAAGGTGTTAATAAAATGTAGGACCTCATTTGGCGAAAAATGTTTGGGAGCAAGATAAAGTGGTAGAGCTGAAGTAAGAGAATTTTCAATTGTTTCTGTGAAGGTACTGTTGCCTATAAGTTGGTGGGGTTTGAAGACTTCTGAAAGGTGGGAACAAAAAAGTTCAGCTTGCTCTTTCTCTGATTTGCACCATGTACCATCAAGATTTTTTAGAACAGTTGGGGTAGGTTTTTGTTTTAAACAGTTACGTGTTGCTCTCCAGAGCGAGTTGTCTTTTGTCGTTAGGGATGAGATCCAGTTATTGTAGGATTCGTTTCTTAGCTGTTGTAGGATACGCTTAAGTGACGAAGTTAGCTTATTGTAAATACTTTTGTCAGATGGTAGTTTTGTACGTTGCCAACGGGCTCTGGCACGCCTTTTTTGGGTTATTAATTCACGGACATGTTCAGGGATCGATAAATGGTTATGGTTATCATTTTTTTTCTGTTGGGTGGTAGAATTCCATGCAGCTGATTGAATGATTTCAGTAAGATTAAGTACAGCGTCATCAATATCACTTGGACATTTCAGACGTATGTTTAATTTTATTTTTTGGTCAATGATTTCGCGAAATTGTTCCCAATTCATTACACCGTTTATCAGTGATGGTTTATTAGGCTGAAGATGGGGTGATGCGTCTATGCATAGAAGAACTGGAGAGTGGTCGGAGCATGGGTCTAATAAGTGTTTTACCAGGTGATTTAGGTTTGGCGGGACTTTAGCTACGAATATGTCGAGGATATCAGGACGTTTTCTTAATGATGATGGCCAGTATGTTGGATTGGGAGGGGCAATGATAGATAGTTGTTTATTATTGACTGCTTTTAGTAGGGATTGTCCTTTTGGGTTAGTTGTATGACAGCCCCACGACTGGTGTTTGGCGTTCTGGTCACCGCCTACGATGAAGTATTGACCAAGAGAGTTAAAGAAATTTTCAAATTGCGTTTGCGTAATTTTGTGCTTTGGAGGGCAATATGACGCCACTATAGTTATTGGCACGTGTTTTAATTTGATATTTATAGCTGCAGCTTGGAGGAAATCTTCATTTATACTGGGAAGCGTGGTGAATTGTATAGGTGACCTGATGAGGATCGCTGCACCTGCGTGGGCCTTGTTATCTGGGTGGTTTGCTGGGATTATGGTGTACCCAGGAATTGAGAATTTGGTATTGGAAGTAAAATGGGTTTCCGAAATAATAGCGAGATCGATTCTTTTTTCATTTAGAGTTATTATTAGTTCGTTTTTGTGGTTTGTTAGGCCGTTAGAATTCCATAAAAGGATGACTAGGGATTGTGAAGTGAAAGAATTATTTGACATTTTGAGCAAGTAGGCGGTCTATAACTGTGGTGAGGAGAGACAAAAGTGGATTTATCAGAGCTTTAAATTCATTAATAAAATTGGTTAGAGCGAGATTATTAGGTTGGTCAAGAGGTGGATGCACATTTTGATTATTTGTGGCTTGAGCGTAAGAACGAGGAGGTAATGAAGAGAAGTTAGCTTCGGGCGTTGGTTGCTGGGTGATTTTACAATTTTCGTTATTTGATTTGTTTATAGATTGAGTGTTTTTTAAGTGGGTACCTTGTCTTTTTGTTGATGATTGGAGTTGGTGGATTTGTTTGTAGATTTGGCAGCCTTTGTAATTGGCCGGATGATCGCCTTTGCAGAGGGCGCATGTGGCAGGTGTGTCTCTGGTTTTCACGCAGCTGGTTGATGGATGGTGTTCCCCACAGCGGACGCATCTCGGTGGGTAGGCACAGTACTTTCTGGAGTGGCCATATTCCTGACAGTTGAGGCATTGCACAATGTCTTTCCTTTTGTATGGTTCTTCTACTTTTACTTTCATGTGGAGTAACGATGTTAAGTTAAAAATTTTTTTATTTATTTCTGCCGGTTCAAGGTCGATAAAAAATATAGGCAGTTTATATTTTGTGGTCTTGTGGATAACGTTGGACACTTGGCGTACTGTATATCCTTTTTCTTCGACGGCTATTCCTATGTCCACTGTTGGTGTAGATGGATGAAGGTTACGGATGACAATGCGATAGGGTTTTTCTTCACGTGATTGGTAAGTGTGATATTGCGCGTTGCTTTCTTTTAGGAAGTGGATAATGACGCGATAGTGGTCTGGTTTAGTTGTTTGTATTTTTAAATCGTTAGTTGATGATTTAAAAAAGAAATTTTCTGAACCGACTAGCTTTATGAGCTTGTCTCGGAAACCAATAAAGTCTAGGACACCACGGACTATTATTGGTGGAGGTAAATTTGTTTTAATTGGTGTTTCTTCACTATTAACAGTGTTGGAGAGGGTTTGTGGTGATATGTTGGTAGGATCAGTTTGGTCGTGGGTGGCAAGTATGGCGAAGCTATTTGTTGTTACAAACATTGGTTTTTTTTTATTTACCTCTTGATCGTCGGATTTTGTAGAGGATAGAAGACGTTTGGCAGTTTTTTTTGGTGTTACGAAATCATCGTCCTAAAAATAAAAAAAATAAAAAAAATATCTAATAAAATTTTTTTTCAAAATAATAAGGTACCTGTAAAACGTATTGAATAGAGGAAAAATGCATCTATAATACTATAACAATTGTATTTGATAAATGATTACTATATGAACATGTAAATACTGAATTGAAATATTTTACATAACTAAATATAATATCTCATAATATTTATTCAACGAAGCAAAATCATCTTTTGTCACCTTTACACTCAGGTCCCATAATTGCCCTCCTGTAACAATAAACAACACCATTATCCCCCACTCAAATAAAGTCAAATACCTCGGTTTAATACTTGATAGACGTCTAACTTGGTCGTCTCATCTCAAGGATAAACGCAAAAATCTCAACTCAAGACTACACCTACTTAGGCCACTCCTACGCTCAAATTTAACATTATCCCTCAAACTCATAATATATAAAACCTTATTACAACCACTTTGGGTATATGGTGTGGTAATATGGGGCTCTGCCAAAAACTCAAACAAACGAACAATCCAGTCCTTTCAAAACATCTGCTGTCGCATAATTACCGGAGCACCTTGGTATGTCTCTAATGCAACAATAAACTCTGACCTTCAAATCCGCTCAGTCAACGAAACTGCTTACGTATACTATAAACGCTTCCACGCAAAACTCCAATCAAACTCCAATCAACTCATCAAGGATCTAGCCCTACCAACATTACCTGGGAATCCACCCAGACGACTCAAGCGGAATTGGTGCCGTGACTTAAAATATGTATAAATTGTAAATTGTAAATTTTTAATGTAAATTTTAATGTAAATATCAAGTCACTAGGTGCCTCTAATGTGAGACTTCCTACAATGCCATTATTATATTCACTCCCAACTTTATTTACCCTCCAAAAACTATTACTTATTGTACATATGTATAGATTGTAATATTTAAAATAAAGTCAAATTTTTTCTAAAAAAAAAAAAAATATTTATTTAGAGCCATTTATAAGTTTCTAATTTTACCTTAATGGTTACATTGTATTTTTTTAACATTATATTTATAAACAGAATACAGATGATCAGTAAAAATAAAATAATTATAGATAAGACAAAATAAAATAATAATTTTAATAATTATACATGCAGAATAGTCAAGTTTATTACATTTTTAATTCTTTGTCGCAAAAAAGATAATATTATGTAATGATTTTTCTTAATTTATTTTTTATTACAATAATTGCAATGCAAAAATATTGATGGCCTTAATCGAGATAAAAACTATCCTTTATATTATGGAGATAATTCTCGGAACAATTCATATCTACACGTCGCCGACGATAAAACACACACAATAGAAAAAAGGTCAGGTTACAGATAGATACTATCGCGGTCGGCCACAGAAAAACCCCTAAATACACCATGCAATCATACAAATTTATTAAAAAGTTAATTAAAATATTTAATATATTAAAAAATTTGAAATAAAAACCTTTTATTTATTGTAATTATTGTAGAATATAAAATAATACGTACATGGTTATACTTAATTTATATTTTAATTAGACAGGTTTAAAAAAATGATTAATTTTTTTTGTTTTTTTTGTTTGAAATGATACTTTTAATACTTTTTCTTGTAGTCGTTTAAGTTAACCGAATAAAAATAAAATATCTAATAGGTTTATACGTATTTAATTAATCTGTAATTACCTAGTTTTATCTAACATTTTAACATTAACGATAGTAATTTTATATATAAAAATATGTATATATATAATATATTAGTACGTATAGGTTAAAATAGCCAGATTACTGGATGTATCGGATTATCGAACGGCCGGATTACCGAGATTTTTTGACATAATTCTCAATGCATTTCTTGGGGGTCCCAGTTGGTATTAAATTTTAAAAGCTTTAGGTAGTTCAGGGTTCTTTTTAGCATAAATTAAACAATAACTCTCTTAAAATAAGGTCCCCCTAATAAATCTAAAATAAAATAAAAATAATAAAAATAAAATTATATTTCTCCCTAGTGGTAGGGATAAGAATTGACCATCGGGTGTCCCTAACCTGTCGTAAGAGGCGACTAAAAGGGACTTGAGGCGGGTCCCTGTTGGTTTTAATTTTTTTTTCATTCTTAAAGTACAATAATTTCTCTCTAAAAATAAATTAAATTAATTTTAAAAGCTTTAGGTAGTTCAGGGGTTTTTTGTGAATCACCTAAAATGCAATTCCTGTGGCGGGTCCCTGTTGGTTTTAATTTTTTGTCCATTCTTAAATTACCACAATTTCTCTCTTAAAATAAATTAAATTAAATTTTAAAAGCTTTAGGTAGTTCAGGGTTCTTTTTAATATAAATTAAACACCAACACTCTTAAAATAAAGTCCCCATAATAAATCTGAAATAAAAATAAAATAAAATTTTTAAAGCTTTAGGTAGTTCAGGGTTCTTTTTAACATAAATTAAACAATAACAATTTTAAAATGGAGTCCCCTTAATTAATCTAAAATAAAATAAAAATAATAATAATAAAATAAAATTTTTCCCCAAATATACTTACACATTTCCAACACTTACACACGACCAACACTTACACCAACAAAAATACTTACAGCACCACCAACATACACCAACATCTATACTTATACATACCCAGTGAGTAGTAATAATATAGGGCTTCTGACCATGGTTTTTCAGTTTTTATTTTTTGAGGTAGTTTTCCCCCGACAAATTAACGAAATTTAGCTTCTTTTCCAATCGTGTTTTTAGCTTCTCTTTTTATTTCAAATTTTTTATTCTCCGAGGTAGTTTCACTGCGGTAAATTTATGAATTTTAGCCTCTTTTTCAATTATGATTTTGGCTTCTCTTATTTATTTCCGAGGTAGTTTCACTGCGGTAAATTTACGAAATTTAGCCTCTTTTTCAATCGTGTTTTAGCTTCTTTTTTATTTCAAATTTTTTATTTGCCGAGGTAGTTTCACTGCGGTAAATTTATTAACTTTACCTTATTTTTTATATAATTTAACAATTTTATATTATTTTACTTCTGACGATAGCTACCTGGATTATACTCTTATACAGTTTTGTAATATTTGTAAAAATAATACATTTTCAGCAATTTGTTTAATTGGTAGATATTTTTTACTACGGTAAAATTATTTTTTAGTTAACTAGATGTCGTTTGTAAATAATATAACTTTTTAAATATATCTATACATTTTTATTTTTTTATAAATATTTATTACTTTAGAATAAGTTCATCAGTCAGTATGCTGTTACTAGTCAACAAATAATTTACTTATGGTTTTTTAAATTATATTTTATTTTTTTACAAGTCATGTTTTCTTCTAATACTGTTGTTAGTGTCGATTTTAAAAATATATATGTAAAAAAATTTATATTATTAAAATATAATTTAGAGAACAAAACTGAAACTATTAGGAAGTCTACAAGGATTTCAAAACCACCAATACGTTTTCACGATGAATTTGGTTATTAACATTTTTTAATTATTTTCTACAATATATTATTAAAAAATAATGAGCTTAACAGTGGTATGTAAATCAATTTTCAGTATTCAGCCTTATAATAATAAAAAAAAAATTTCAATTGGATTTTTAGTTGATTATCAAATTACAATTGTTATTCTATTCGAGTGTGAATTAACAAAACAGACTTTGAAATTAGATGAAGAAAAATGGAATCACATAATGGCTGAATCTAATTTTAATATGATTCTTAATAAACTTTATACTCATTCTAAACGAACTGTACTAACCGATGATATTTTTTATTCAATTAATGCAAATAATGAAACTATTACATTACGAGTCGATAACAACCGTATAACATTATCTCGCTACAATTTATCACGATTAAAAAAATTACAATATTGTGTTAATGCATGTATTCTTACAAAACAAAAACAGTTGAATTTGTATCAAACATGTTTGGATTTAGTATTATCATTAATCAAACAAGATATTACAGATTTACCAGTATCGTGTCAAAAGAAAGAATTAGTAAATGCATATGTTCAAAATTATGAATTCAATTTAAGTAATGTGCGCTGTGAAGATAAATATTTTATTCTTGAATTACAACAGTTTCACTGTGAAAAAATTTCAGATATGGTATTAAAAGAAATATACAAATAATATGTTTCGATTGAGTTTTTTCATTATCCAATTGAGACGATTAACTTTTACCAATAAAACTTTAAAGAAATGAATAATTGTTAAATGCATGCGTTCAAAATTATTAATTTAACCTTAGTTATGATTTACGTTGTGCAAATTAATATTTTATTTTTTAATTGTAATATTTCAATGACGATTATTGTTAGACATGTTTTTTAAAAGATTTACGTGTTATATCACTTGTTTTTTATATTATAATTTCGATTTTTCAATAATATTAATTATTATTAATATGTTAAGTATGTTTATTAGTATAAGTATGTTATCAATATAATAAAAAAGTAAAATGTTAATAGTACTTTTTTATTTTTCAAACAATTAATTAAAAATATTCTACATCAATCAATCATAATTTATCATTTTTTCGCTTTGTTACTTTTCTTTCCGGGTCAGAAGTGAATCTTCCTGTTATTATTTCAATCAAATTAGTAAATTCATTTGTAATATTCACATCTCTAGAATTGTCATTTGATGTATATACTTTAATTGAGCAGTTTGAATGTTTCCACCTAATAATACAAAATTATTATTATAACTGATATTGTTTAATAAAAAAACGTATCATAGGAGTTTAAATAGAAATATGATAATGGAAATGATCACAAATTATTTACAAATATGAAGTCATAATATACAAATTGAAACAGATTAATTTTGTTTAGAAATGATTTAACTATATATTTATTACCTGTCATTAACCGATATATCTTTTATGTCTTTCATTTTATAATGTTGCAATACCCAATAGTCCTTTCCATTATTTACCGGACATTTAAACGTGAAATTATATCCATCCTGTTTTACAGTCATTGAGTTCTCTTTTTCATCAAATACACTCGTATTTTCATTTTCAATGAATTTTTCAATTTTGTCCATATAAGATTTCATCTAAAAAAAGAAAAAATGGATTAGAAAAACATATTTTATTAAAGTTTTTTTTAAAACGTACCTTCAATGGTTTAATTTTTTTTGCTGGTGATAATGATTTCGATGGTTGTGTTTTTCTTTTTTTCATGACCTTAGATTTACTTTTTGAAGTTTTACTTTTCTCGTCAGTTTCTGTATACTTAAATAATAAAAACAAAATAATAAAAAAATAGTTTATATATTTTAAGTAGGTATACTTACATCACTAGAATCATCCTCTGTTACTGCAGTATATTTCTTTATATTTTCCATTTTTTTTTTTAAATTAATTATTATTTAAACAAATGATTAAAAGTACAACAATGTATAATTTAAAATTAAAATAACACTATTATAGAAATAACACCAAGTATATATAGTATATTCAATACTCTTTTATAGCAATAGAGAGAGAGAAACAACTTTTATTAAAGCGTAGTTAATAGTTATCAAAAGTTTTGACCTTAAAGAAGTGGTGTGATTTAAATCAGATATATAAAAGTAAAAACAGTATTTAAACCTTTCAATAGAATTATATAAGCAAAAAAAATACAATAATATGTTAATTACGTATTAGTTAAAAATATAATGAAATATAAATTATTATATAAAATATAATGAAGGAAAAAATAGTACTTTTATTATAATTAACGTAAAATATTATATTGCAAATTATTCCTATTAAAAGTTATCATCTAATATGATTTGATATAACAAATTAAAATCAATAATCTTATTATAATAGTTCAACCTTCACGATTTATGCTGAATTCTAAAAATCGATAAATATGCAAATTGTTATGCGGCTTATGTAATTTGATTACCGAATTTATTATTAATAGTTTTTTATTAAAAGGAAATAATGATAATATTAATATTAATTATTTTTATAATGATTCAACACAATTTAAAAAAATTAAATTTTATCGCATCTTACGATTTACAATTCAATATACATTAGACTAAATTAAAAAAAGTTTTCAATAATTGCCTGCTATTTCTATACGTCTTGGGTGAACTTTGCACATAGCTCGTTGTTCCACTCGTCTTTTCATTATCAACTTAGATATCATATTCATTAAATCCCCCAATATTCCACCGAAAAACGCAATATTACCGAAACTGACGCTTGCCCCGTTGTTCGGCCGAGCGCTTCAATTGATAGTTATGTATTAAAACGTAAAGGCATAAATATAAATTCAATATCATAAATTAAATTAGTGTTTGAATAGTAATTCAGTATTTTGTTTAGTTGTTTGAAGTTTTTTAAAACAGAAGTTTCAAGCTAATTATTTGAATATATTTTCAAGAAAAGTCACAAATATGTAAGCATAAATATATAAATTTTAAATTATTTTAATTGAGCTCGTATCAAATTTATTTTGTGTCTTGTATACTAACATAATAAGCTTTGTAAGTTTATAAATTAACATTTCTTCAGTTTTAACTTAGTTTATTGTTTCATTATTAGATTATTGTTTTTTAATATAAATATAAATATATTTTTATTATTTGAAGAATGGGTAATTTTATATGCTATATATATATTTATTTTTCAGGGAAAATAGATCACCTAAAATTGTTATAGCAGACTTTGCATTTTTTAACTATAGAAGGAATGATATTATATTAATATCAGGTGCTTTTACAAGTTGCAATGAAATTAATAATATAAATCAAAAAATCTATAAACTACAAGGAAAACCACTTATAATTACTCCAGAAGGTGGAACAATGATAATGAACGATTACATAAAAGAAAAAACAAAATATTTATTACATAATGCATTTAAAAATCAACCTGAACGGCTCGATATTATTTTAAAAGAACTAGAAAATTCTATGAGAACTGATTTAGTTTCTAACTTAACCAGTCAATTTTTAAAAAAATGTTTTAATTATAATACACTAGTATTATGGAATGGTAGTACAGATAAACGTATATTATTAAGACTAGGTATTAATTGTAATATGTTAAATTTAACTGCTTATGATGAATATAATGATAAAATATTTTATTTAAAGTTAATAGATTATAATAATAATAGTTTAATATTTGTACATAAATTAGGATATGTTAAAAAAAATGGAAGGTTATTAACACTGCTTGAAACTCATAATTTAATTTGTAGTAATAATCATAATATAGTATGTATGCATGAACCTGTTAACGATGTGAAAATAACAAAATGTATTTTTAATTTTATTTTATCTATTGACAAAAATATTTTTAAAATAAAATAAAATATTTTATATTGTCGTATACCGCACTTTCGTGGGTATCGCTCTATCCTCTCTTTAGTAATCAAAGCTAATAGATATTAGTTCAATTATTAAGAGTTGATGGGTTTTCAAAATAAAACAATAATTCACACCAAAAGGCCAATTTTAATTAAAACAAAAATTAAGCGTGGCGTCGTCGTCTCTACACATACGTGCTTCAAAAACACACACACACACTCTGCTCCGGTCTCGTCCGTCCGGCTGTCTTAAATATTAATTTACAATATGCTACCTCAGCTCATTTGCTTCACTGGCCAATTCTACTAATTTTATAATAATTAAATTTTGGCCTAGTTGGCATATACAACAATCCCCGGTGTAACAAAAAAATATGCCCTCATATTTTAAGTACAATTAAATAAAAGAACATAGTTAATAATCATACAATCACGTCAAATAAGGTTTGACGGTGCAGATATCAAACTTAAATTATATACAAGGTATAATCATAATAAAACAAACATTATGATTATACAATACAAAATATGAAATATAAAATACAAACCAAAAAAAAATAATAATAAAAAAAATACAAAATACAAAATGCAAAATACAAAATACAAAATACAAAATACAAAACACAAGGTTTAAAATTTATTGACAAACATACATAAAGTGTTTTGATATACGAGTAGATATAATAAAAATAAAATATTATAGAATATTAGAATACAATTTGCGTAAGCGTTGAAAAGCATCGCGACAACTGTGAGTATTTTACAAAAACATCTAGAATCAAAATTATATTATTCACACATTCGTATACTAATTAAATATATATATTTTTTTATTAACTTCTTGGAGGTTAAAAGGTTTTTATTAATTTTATTATATTTGTTTTACTCTTTTTCATAAAAGGGTTTTAATCTTTGTACATGTATGACATCGATAGTTTTTTTTCCATTTAGAACTAATTCTACTTTGTAATTTACGTCTGTCAATTTTTCAATAATCGTGAAAGGACCTCTGTATTTATTCGCTAATTTTTTTGATTGGTTTTGTTCGTGGAAGTCAAATTTTATTAGAACCTTTTGTCCCGGAATAAATTCAATATTTTTATGTTTTTCGTCATATTTTTTTTTCTGGACAGCCTGTTCTTTTTCAACAATTTTGGGTATAGAATCTCTAATATTTTGTAATTGTTTCAGGGCCTTTGTAAAGTTGAATGATTCATCTACTGTAGTAAGCTTATTATCTAAGGGTTGATTTGCTTCTATACCGTGAAGTAAATAAAATGGGCTTACTTTTAATCTCGAACTTGGGCTTGTGTTATAAGCAAAAATTATCATTTTGTAATAAAGTGACCAGTCTTTTTGATTTTCATTTACGTAATGTGATAAACTGTTACAAATAATTTTATTAATGAGTTCGGTCATACCGTTAGTTTGTGGGTGGTAAGCACTAGAGAAAATTTGGGTAATGCCTAATTTTTTACACGCATTTTCAACCTCTTTATTTTTGAAATGAGTTCCTCTATCACTACAAAAATATTTAGGTACTCCATAGGATGTTATTAGATCCATTAGAAAACTTATTGTTGCTGCTCCGTTAGCATTTGCAACTGCTTTTGCAAAAGCCATTTTTGTTGCGTTACAAGTTGCAACAATAAGGTATTTTTTACCTCTAGATGTGGGTAATGGGCCTAAATAGTCGAATGTTAATCTTTGTAATGGTTTTCCTGATATCAAAGGTATTGGTTGTAGTAACCCGTGACCTTTACCGGTCGGATTCTTTATCATCTGACAAGAAACGCATGTTTTTATAAATTTCATAGTGTCTTTAATCATTGTTGGCCAATAGTATTTTTGTTTTAGTTTAGCTAAGGTTTTTGTTATTCCGAAGTGTCCACTAAAAACTGATTCATGATAAGATTTTAGTATAGTATTGATTAAATTTTTGGGTATCACTAACTGGTGATTTACTCCATAAGGTGACCAATTTTTGAAAAATAAAATGTCATTTTTTATTAAGAACTGTCTAGATTTTCTTTTGTATTTTAGGTTTTCATTACTTTTTATTGCAGATATAATGCCATAGCAAAATTCATCTTCGAGTTGTTTTTCTTTAAGGATTTCTAAGTCAATAGTGTCAAAGTTAATTTTGTTCGTCATTATCATCATTATCGTCATATAAAATATCTTTTATTTTTAAGGTGTCCACGGGGTATCGTGAAAGGCAGTCCGCTGCTTTATTCCAAAGACCAGGTCGATGTTTAATTTCTAAATCAAATTCTAATAATTTAAAAATGAATTTTGTTATACGACTTGAGGGATTTTTCATATTTTGATAGTATTGTAGGCTAGAATGGTCACTAAACACAATTACTTTCCTACCCAATAGGTATTCTTTAAAATAATTTACGGCAAATACAACTGCGGACATTTCTAACTCAGTTGTTGTGTATTTTTTTTCACCTCCTTTTAATTTTCTAGAAGCGTATGCAATTGGGTGTCGTTTCCCTTTGTTGTCTTCTTGTTCTAATATACCTGATAATCCTTCTAAAGAAGCATCTGTTGTTACAAAAACAGGGTAACCATCTTCAAAATGAATTAGAACCGGTGCAGTTATTATAGATTCTTTCAATGTGTTAAAGGCTATCTCCTGTGTGTTACCCCAATGAAACGTATTGTTGTTTTTTGTCAGGTCTGTTAAAGGGCTAGCTATTTTTGCGTAATTTTTTATAAATTTTCTATAATAACTTGTTAGTCCTACAAATGCTCTCACGTCTTTAACTTTTGTTGGTATGGGAAAAAGTTTAATTGCTTTAATATTTTTACTTAGGGGTTTTATTCCGTCATTAGATACCGTGTGACCTAGTAATTCTATTTGTGAGCTGAAAAAGTTACATTTATTGGTTTTTAATTTTAGACCCGTTTCTTCTAGTCTGATAAATATTTCTTTTAATCTAGATAATGCTTCTTCGAAATTATTACCAAAACAACATATGTCATCAAGGTATGCAATCATGGTTCTATATAGATAATCACTAAATATATTGTTAACAATCCTTTGAAAAATCGGGGCTGAATTTTTAAATCCTTGCGGAATTCTTTTAAAGTTAAAAAGTCCAAAATCTGTAGTAAATCCTGTTTTATCTTGGTCTTCTTGTTTAATAGGTATTTGGAAGTAACCTTGAGCCATATCTAAAGTAGAATAATATTTAGCGCCTTCTAAACTTCGAAATAGATCTTGTGATCGTGGAATCGGGTGTTTGTCGGCTATAGTTTCATTATTAAGTTTTCTATAATCCACTAAAAATCTATACTCGCCTTTTTCTTTTTTTGGAATTAAAAAAACTGGTGCCGCATAATTGCTCCTGCTCGGTTCTATTATGTCTGCCCTTATCATTTGATCAATTAATATTTTTAATTTGTTTCTTTGTGACGGTGAGACTCTAAATGGTGGTTGAAATATTGGTTTATCCGATTTTAATTTAATTTCACAAGGTTCGACATTAGCGCAATCAATATCAAGAGGGTCTGATGTAAATAGATGTTTATAATTATTTATTAGTTTTAGGGCCTTTTGTCGTTGGTCATTGTTTAATTCATGTGAAATTTGTATTATGTTACCTTGTTTATCAGTAACTTCGTTTAAGTTATCAATGTCAGTATGTCTTAGTGTTGTTGTCCCTATTGTTTTTATATCTAATAGTCTGTCTAGTTTTTTTCCTGAGTCTGCATTAATAATATTCGCTAATTTCATGCCCTTCGGTATATTACTATACGTGTTAGAAAAATTATAAAATGTTATTCCGTCATCATTGTTAATTGAGGTTGATTCTAGTAATAGGTATTTGTTTTTATATATTCTTTCAACGGGTTCTATTACATAATTTGAATTTTGCTTATTTGTATTGATGTGAATCTTTTTTATATTCATTTTACATTTCGGCGAAATAGTTATATTGCACCTGACACTATATCTCCTATAAAGCTGGTATTAATATTTATGCTTGCTAAGTTTATTTCGGTTCCCATGTTGTTCTTATTATTATTTTTATTGTAGTCATACCAAATTTCGTCCATTGCTATAGTATTGTTATTAATTTGTATGTTCTTGTTTTTAAAATCAATGATTAAGTTGTTTTTAATGTTAAAATCGTTTCCTAATAGTAGTTTGCAGTTAAGTCCTTTAATAACGTAAGCATTAATAAAATATTCATTATTATTTATTTTGATTATTAAATCTATTTTTCCCAACTGTTCTAGTTCAGTATTGTCTGCCCCTGTTATAGTACACTGTTCTTTTACTGTAATTTGAGAAACATCATTAACTAAGGAAATGTCTACACATGATATGTTTGAGCCCGTGTCTATCGTAGCATATGTCTCATTTTCTTCTATTTTTACTTTTACCGATAGTACTTTTTGCTTACGTTCATTATCTGTTAATTCTGTTTTGATATTTTTTATATTTCCTTTTATTTCTTGAAAAAAACGTGGGAATGCATTTTTGTACTCATTTTTATACTCTTTATTATTATACCATTCGCCTATAAATTTGATATGTTCTCTATTTTCCTTTTCAATAATATTACATACAGCTTTATCTTTTATAACTTCTCTGAATCCCCGAGTTAGATTATCCGATTTTTTTTCTAACTCGGAATCTAATCGTTTTTTGAAATAGTACATTTATCAGCATAATGCCCTTTATTATTACACCTAAAACAGGTAACTCTTTCTGTTTCTCTGTCATATCGATTTTCCCTGTATCGCTCCGGTGTTATCTCACGGCTGTTGCCTCTGCTATTTCGGGTATTATCACGGCTATTACTCCTACTATATCGGTTACTATCACAGGTGTCTCTAATATATCCTCTATCACGGCTTCTATTTCTATTGTTTTTTTCATACTGACTATTATAACCCCTTTCTCTAGAATAAGATCTATCCCTGTTATTGCTGTAATATCTATCCGGATTTTGTTCTCTATATCTGTTGTTTGTTTTTCCTGGGTAAGGGCTCTTATCTCTATAATCTCTATATTGATTATTTTCTCTCTCTCTCGAATATGATCTATTTCTGTAATCTGGATTTTCATTATAGTAATTTTTCCTCTCGTAATTTCGTCCTCTATCTTCTCTAAAATTAACGTTTTTTTTATTTTGAATACTTATATCTTTAATTTCTTTGCTTAATTGTTCAATTTCATTATTATAATATTTATCTCGGTTTTCTAATTTTGTTTTTAATTCTTTAATTTCTTCGTCCTTTGTTTTTGAATATTTATCTAATTTTATAACTTGTTTATTTAAAATTTCAGTAATTTCGTTATAACCAGTACCTCTTGAATTTATTCTAAATTGCATCAATTCATACTTTCTTAAATTATCTTTTAATTTATTTAAATTACTATTGTCATGGAGTGAAATAACGTGCAATATTGGTTCTCTTATTCCTTTTAAGATGTAAGTACAAATGTCTTCATCTTTCATATTTTTGTCTACTTGTCTACATAAGTTTTCTACTTCAGTTACAAAGCTTGTTATGGATTCTAATTCTTCCTGTTTTTTATTTTCTAATTTACTCTTTAATAAAATTGAATACCCTATAGGTTGGAACTCCGACAAAAATTCCTTTTTTATTTCATCCCAAGTCCAATTATTTTTTTTATTTTCCAAATTTTCTAAAAATATGGCAGCGGTGTCTTTTAAAAATATAGATAAATATTGTATTTTATCGTTGGTGTCCCAATTATTAATCAGTCCTGCTTTTTCGTATTGTTTAAAAAACAGTTTAATGTCTCCTTTTCCGGAATAACTATCTGGTTTAATTATCATAAATTTATTTTTTTCCATATTTGTATTATTTATTTTGATTGGATTATTAGTGGTCTGTGGGGAACGAGTTTTAATAAAGGTAGTATTTAAATTATCGGCTGGATTATCTGAAATGTCTTCGTAAATATTTTCTAAAAAAATTTCTGAGTTAATTAATTTTGTGGATTCTGGTATGTTAATATATTTCCCTTCTTGATTTCCTTCTAAATTGTTATAATATAAATTCGTACTGCAGCTTTCTACGCTATCTATATGGCGGGTAAAAGATTCACAAGCCCTCTGACTGTTGTCTAAGACGTCCGATGATATATTTATATTATTAGAATTGTCAGAATCGTGACTAGAGTCCCCTAGATTTAATGAACTTTCTAAATTATCTATATTAATTTTATATTTTAATGATTTTTCTAAAATGCTATTCTTTTCTTCTTCACTCACCCTATCTTTAATATCAGTTATTTTTAAAATACCTCTGAAATATCTAACTACTCTAGGACGTAAGTCGTTCACATTACCTTCGGTTTTTAATCCCTTTAACTCGCATAAATTTATAAGTTCTGGTTTCTTTAATCTATAAATATCTGTTATTTTATTTATTTTATTCGAAATTTCGGTAGTAGTAATATCAAGATCGGTCATAATTCATGTTTAATAAAAGTCAAAAATGAATGTAAAATTAGTTTAAATTTGTATATGCGAATTTATTATAAACGGCAAGAAAAAAATAAAAAACCTAAATGATAAATATAATTAAAACGGAATCCTAAGAAAAAGTAAACCCTATATTGAAAATTTATTTATTATTTACGAAAAGAAAAAAAAAATAAATTCAAAATACTTACAGGTAATTTACTCAAAAACTAACCTTTTATAAACTTGCTGCGAAAATTTAAAGGTATCTTTATGCATATGATAACACAAAAAACAAAAAAACAAACACAAACACAAACAAAAACACAAACACAAACAAAAACACAAAAGGTCTCTGGGCGTGGATTGTCGAATTACGTTGGGCGCCACTGTCGTATACCGCACTTTCGTGGGTATCGCTCTATCCTCTCTTTAGTAATCAAAGCTAATAGATATTAGTTCAATTATTAAGAGTTGATGGGTTTTCAAAATAAAACAATAATTCACACCAAAAGGCCAATTTTAATTAAAACAAAAATTAAGCGTGGCGTCGTCGTCTCTACACATACGTGCTTCAAAAACACACACACACACTCTGCTCCGGTCTCGTCCGTCCGGCTGTCTTAAATATTAATTTACAATATGCTACCTCAGCTCATTTGCTTCACTGGCCAATTCTACTAATTTTATAATAATTAAATTTTGGCCTAGTTGGCATATACAACAATATTTAAACCAAATAGTAGCTTCTTTTATATTTTTCAGATTTATTATGGATCAAAATATGTTGAATAATATAAATAAATCGAAGATTAATCGTTTAAATTTAGTTGGCAATGGCTTAATTGAAATTCAAAGATTTAAAAAAACCTCTAAGACTTTTTTCATAAAAAACGAAGAAGAATCTTTTGATTTTAATTTATTTTTTAAATATTGTAAGAAACTAGTTATTAATAAGTTAAAAGAAATTGTAGAAAAAAGTACTTTAAAATTTAATATTTATATAGAATGTACATATGAACATTTTTTAACACACGATATTCAAGACATTGCGTTTAAAACTACAAATGTTTTTGCACATTCACACTCAAATTTTTCTGTTTTACTAAATAATATGTTTAATAAAATTTTAAAAGAAGAGTCAGAATTCATAGCTAAAGGAAGTGGTTGGAATTTAAATAGGATAGATGGACTACAGTAAAGAATTAATATTGTAAATCCTTTAAGAGGATTAAGTTATATACCTTTACCAAAACATATAGAAAATAAGAAGGCGATTATAAATGTTCAAAATAAAGATGATAAATGTTTTAAATATTCAATTTTGTCTAAATACGACAATCGTCGTGATAAATATATATATTCCACAAAATATTTTAATTTTCTCGAAAAAAAATCTAAATTAAACTTTAACTGTGTTGATTTTCCAACACCTGTTAAACAGGTAAAAATTTTTGAACGAATCAATAATGTTTCAGTTAATATTTTTAGTTTAGACGGCGAAGGATTTGTTTACCCAATATATTTAATTGAGAGTGAAAAATCATTACATTTTGATTTGTTTTTATTTGAAGATGGTATTAGATCACATTACTGTTATATTAAAAATTTTTCTAGGCTCGTACGTAGTCAGAGAACACGGTGTAAATCAAAATTAATAATTTGTAAAAGGTGTTTCACAGTTTTTAATAATAAACCATGCAAAAATAAACTATGGGGTGAACATGGATTAAAAGAACATAAAAAAATGTGTGATAAAAATAAAATAGGAAGGTCTGTTATGTTTGAAAATGGTGATCAGGACTTTATCAAGTTTCAAAACTATAAAAGAACACAAAGAATACCTATTGTAATATATGCAGATTTCGAATGTTTGTTAAAGAAAATAACGAATAAAAAACAATCTAAAAATACTAAAACTAAAACCAAAATTACACATATACATAAGCCAATGAGTTATGGATATTATGTTAAAATAGATTATACTATTATACCAAAATATTTTATAAAAAAGTTTAAAATCTCTAAATCATTAACAATTTATAGAGGTAAAAATTCGGCGAAACATTTTATAAAAACTATGATTGATCTTGGAATTAAAATATGTAGTCTGTATAAAATTAATATCCCAATAAAAAAATTAACTAATGAAGAGGAATCGCGATTTCAAAGTGCTCAGTTTTGCGAGTGTTGTTTTAAAGATGTTTTAAAGTTCTACCAGAATTTCTCAAGTTCCTTGGACCAAAAGCTAGAAATTGGTTAACCAGATTGGCCACAGCTGTAGCAAAAACTAGCAACATCCCAAAACTATGGCGAGTAGCCAAAGTGATTGCCATCCTAAAACATGGCAAACCAGCAAACGAACCAAGTAGTTATAGACCGATTTCGCTATTGTCCACCGTATATAAATTTTTTGAGAGACTTATATTAAATAGAATACAACCCATATTAGAAAACATACTACCCATAGAACAGGCGGGATTTAGGAAAAACCGAGCCTGTTGTGATCAAGTTCTAGCACTCACAACATATATTGAGAACGGCTACCAACGCAAGGATAAGTCTGGTGCCGTCTTTCTGGACTTATCCTCTGCTTATGATACGGTATGGAAAAGAGGCCTGATGTTAAAGCTATCAACAATTTTAAGATGCAAAAGCACGCTGCATCTAATAGAAAGCTTGCTGTCCAACAGGAAATACAACGTTTTGCTAAATGGCGCTGCCAGTCGTTACAGATACCTACAAAATGGCCTCCCCCAGGGATCTGTTCTATCACCGATTCTGTTTAACGTGTATACATCAGATATAGCCGACACTATCTCAAGAAAATTCATCTATGCCGACGATATCGCGCTAGTAGCCCAAGCAAAGGATCTCTCCAAGGTGGAAGATATATTAAATCAAGACCTCACCATCCTTCAACATTATTTCGCCAAATGGCATCTCACTCTTAATCCTAACAAAACAGTGGCCATCGCATTACACCTGAACAATCGAGAAGCACAAAAGGAACTAAAATTAAAGATCGGAGATAAACACATCACCAATGAAGTATGTCCAAAATATCTGGGAGTGAGAATTGACAGGTCTCTGACCTTTAAAAAACATCTGGAGGATGTAAAAAACAAACTTAAGTCAAGAAACAACATTATATCCAAATTGGCAGGCGTGGACTGGGGCAGTAATACTAAGGTATTACGAATATCTGCAATAGCGCTAGTGTATAGTGTGGCCGAATACTGTGCCCCTGTCTGGGCAAGAAGCGCACATTGCCACAATGTTGACACGGAACTTAACCATACTATGCGAATCATCACCGGTACTATTAAACCCACCCAAGTGCAATGGCTACCAACACTTGCTAATATAGCCCCTCCAGACTTACGTAGATTGCAACACACAGCAAGAGTAATTCAAAAAATAACAAAACATCCTGAGATTCCTCTACATGACGACTTCACTGCACACCCCCCAAAAAGATTGAAATCAAGACACCCGATATGGGACCTGACACCAACAAAAGAAACAATAATAGAAATCTGGAAGAAACGATGGAAAAACTCTGGCGTACGGAACGCTTCACTGATAGACAACCCAGAACTGAGAGTACCAGGTTTCGATCTCCCGAGGGCCATATGGACAACACTGAATAGAGCAAGAACAGAACAGGGGAAGTGCAACTACCTAATGCACAAATGGGGAAAGGTAGAATCACCCCTCTGTGAATGTGGAATGCATCAAACGATACGCCATATTGTTGATAATTGTTTACAAACACATTTCGCCGGAGGCCTGGAGAAATTGCATAAAGCAGAAGAGGATGCAGTGAAATGGATGGAGAATCTGAAGTTAAGACTTTAAGCTGGCACTCCAAAAGATACCAATGTTACCTGTATACCATTAGCTTCATTGAATTAGTTTGTTATATAATCTATAGTTTATAATTTATTAATATTTTCCCTCTAGTCTATTGTAATTGTATTTTATTTTTATTTTTGTTTTATTTTTACAATCCGATAATGTCATATGAGAAAAAAAAAAAATCAATATAATTATAAAAAAAATTAAATTCTTTAATTATGTTATTTAAATCATTTTTTATTAGATAAGTACCTAATTTAATGTGCATGTATAGTGTTCGAACTTTAAATAATAATAAATTATTATTTTTAACTATTAATATATATTTTGTCATTCAATTGTTTTGTTTAATTATTATTGATTGTTAATAATAATGTTTATATTTATATTTTTTATTTACAATAGCTTCTATTTATTGTTAATTTATAAGTTTACTTTTTTTAATATATATATATAAAAAAAATATTAATGTTTAAATACGTCACATATAGTGCGTATAATTACTGTGTATTTATTTATGTGAATTATTGTTTTTTTTTTTAGTTCAGTATGTTTTCAAGTAACGACATTATTACTATACCCACTATTTTGGATGATTTTGCAAACCATCAACATGCTATTAGGAATTTATTAAAATCTTTATCACCATTTCGAGGAACTGAAATTAATGTTAGTCAAGTTGTGGAGTTTTATCCTCATATAGTAGTTGATTCAGAACTAAATAGAATGAAAGACCCATGCGGAAATTTATTTTGCGTGAGACTGTCAATACGGGATGCTCAAACAACTGAATCTGCTCGTTGGTGTTCATATCACTGCTACAAAACTCATTCTGATGATTCCAACAATCGTGGTTATGAATCATACACTGTACATAGATTTGAATCAAGTATAAGCTATCGAAATTGGTTTAAAAAAGAACATTGTTACAATTGCAAACGGTATTTAGCAAGAGGGGTGTACGTATTCAAACCAAAAGATATTTTTCGTATCAATAAAAACGGTTTACAAAGCGTAGAGGAACATTTTCCTATAGCTAATCAGTATAGGGTTTATTGGTCTAAATGTTTTTTAGAGCGTGTTGCACATTTTTAAAATGAGATTATAAATATATTTTATTTGTATATCTATTTATCATCAATGTTTATAATTAAAAATTATACATGGTGTGTGAACTATTTTAAACACAAATGTTTACTAAAATATTACTATAAAATTTGTAACCTAAAATAAACTTAACATGTACGTAAAAAATAAAAATAAAAATTAACATGAAATGTTATCTGTGAGAGTTGGATAGTAATGATATTTTTTATATATTTAAGTTTATAGAGTAATCCTTACCTTTTATTTAATCCTATCATATTTAATTTTTTACTACACGCCTTAACCCACTAGACTACATGTTCACGAAATATTACATAAAGTATTTACACATATAATTTGTTTAGTATAATTTAATATTTTATTTTTATATTACATTTTATACAAGAATTGCAATGTATTATCCGACAACATCATACGATTTTTCTGATTTACAATTACAAACATGATTATTTTTAACATTCTCTATAAACTGGTTTCCTTTATATAATAATACAAATAAACAATTTAGGTTCGACTTAGAATGTTCAAACCATGTATCACCACATTCTTGCATCCAGTTTTTTAAAATCAAACCACAAAAGAAGCATTGTACCATATCTTGTGTTCCTGTATACTTAAAACCGCATTCAGCAAGCGAATATTTATCTTTTAATAAATTTGATGGACATGATTCATATGTTTTAAGTCTTGATAAGAAACTAGAATATTCCGGGTATACTGGATATGGATTATTTCGTACTAAATATAGTAATGATGGAAAATCTTTAGAATATTTTAATATGTTCATGTTTATACTCGTAGTAAAAATATTTTTATAAAAATAATAGAATTAATATTTTATGAAAAAAAATAAATAATTGTGACTCTACTCGAAATAAAAAACAACTTCAACGAACAATGATTCGCAAGCAACTGATAATATACATTGAAAATATGAATAAGGTTGATTTTTTTTTTATTAGCACTCTACAATCGACTACTATACAATATGTCGGCTGACGATTGTGAACTTTGAGACATTATGATTCATACAAAATGTACATACAACAATAAAATTGTCTAAGGACTTTATCAATTGATTTTTCATGAATATTAATTTTATCTGTGTGTAAATTATATTGAACACTAAGACCTAATGTTATATCACAGAAATGTGTGATGTAACATAAATAATATCATGTTACACAAAACAGTGTGTTTACACTAAAGGTTTTTTATTAAACACATACAATTTTTACACATTTAATTTATAACATATACAGTTTAACATTTATATAAGTTTTTTTACTTCTCTGTTAAGAGGTACATATTCTATAATACGATCATGAATTAAAAGACAATAAGCACTAACACCTTCTAGATTTTCCATAGATTCAATTTGTATACTAACGTCAACAGTTGAAGCTGTACCTGAATCATTTTGTTTCGACGTATCTATTACAGCAATTGGTGCTATTGTTTCGAAATCAGCTGGACTCAATACCGGTTTACCATTATCTTTTCCATAATATGATTCTTGAAATGATGTATACATATTATATAACTCTGCATATTTTTTTTTAGTGAAATCTAAATTTAAATTATCATACGGATAAATAACAGAGTTCAAAATAACTTTTATATTAACTAATTTACAATGATCAAAAACACTTGGATCTTTTACAATATTGTTTTTTCGATTCTTTTGCAAACCTATTACAACAAATCGCGGTTTTTCTAATTTTGATGCAGTTTTTAAATTCCAAACTATATTTTTAGATTTACCGAGTTCAGGATATTCATAAGTTTCATACGATCTGAACGGAATAAATAAACTTTTCCCCTTTTCTACAATTTTCAATAATTTTAGTCGTTCAGAATCATCTACACTTATATGTGGAATTTTCCAAATTACTTTATCTAGAGTGACAATACCTGTAGTTGTAGTTGCGTTATCGATTTTGCTGTGTAAACAAGCTAAATCAGTATTACTTCTTGTTAGTATTAATTCTATTCGAGAATTTACTAAAATTTTTTTAAAATCTTCAAAAAAACCTAGCCAATACTTTAATGGTATACAGACACTAAATTCTCCTGCTTCATTAACAATACTTTTATTGTCTAAATCCCATCCAGCATTCTGATAGCAATGATAATTATTTAACGTACATGTCAAATATCCTTTTAATGAACTTGTTATTCCTAAAACCCGAGTTCCACCAACTTCTACACCGTTAATTTCTAATCTAACCTGATCGAAAAGAAACGATAAACCGTTATTGGACAATTTCACAGTTTTCGGATCTGCTATTTTTCCTTCGATTAAAAGGAAACTTTCATGTAGATAAGGATAAACATCTGTTTGCTGAACTCCAATTCGTATTTCATCATTATTTTTAAACGAGTTAGTATATGGAATATATGAATGATATTCAACTTTATTTATTTTCGATTCTGTAATAAAATCTGATTCAATATCTAAAATACTGCTTTCAGGCATTTTATTTTAATTGAAATCCTAACCGTTTTAAAATTTGTTTGCTTTTACGAGTTAGTTTTATATTTACAGGTTTTCTTTTAGATACTTTTGATTGTGACTCTATTAAATGACTAATCGGTTTAATCGATTGTAACTGCTTTATATTCTTAAATATTAACCCCATATTTAAGTTTTACAACACCTAATGTGCAACACAACTGTTATTCTTTCATTAAAGTTATGAATGGGATTATTTTCTTGATCAACTAAATTAATATTTATAGTATTCAGAACTTCAGTATTGAGTTTATAATATATTAAATTAGCCGTTGACTCAATTATTTTAGTACCAGACCTCGCTCGAGGAAAAAATTCATATATCGAGTGAGATTGAAGACCATTATCGTATGAACCATTTGCGACATTACACAACACTTTTATAGAGTTAACAGCGTTTATATCAATATTTTTCGTTGATCTAAAACTTGATAAACCTCCGTTGCCATATTTTTTTTTTTAAATCCTAATAGACTTGCTAGACTGTTTTCGATTGTAAAATCTATCGGATAATTACAACTCATTATACATTTCATTCGGGTAATATCGGTATTCATGGTAAAATCTATAGGATCATACGTTTTGTATACATTTGTTACACTGTTTAAACGTTAATTATCTTCATGAATTTGATTGCAAATATATTGTGTAATATCATCAATTTCGTAACAGCCAAAGGGGAGTTGAATATCTAAATTACGTTCGTTCACAATATTAGGAATATTGTTATTTGTCTCATTCACGTTCGGAAACGTATTATATGTATGTAGGCATAATAATGCGATTTCTGAATCATTGTATACATTTATTGCTGGAAAATAAGTCGATGATAAAGATGTCATTTTCCCCGACATGCTTACAGTAATTGATTCATTCATTTCCCTGTTATTTAAGATCTAATAGGTCTAATATGTAATATGACCGTTACTTGAACGTTAGAGTTTTTAATAGAATTATTTTCTTGATCTACTAAATCAATTTTAATATTTTTAATAACTGCTGTTTTAAGTTTATAATATATTAAATTAGCTGGTTGTTCTACTAGTCCTGTTCCTAATCTCTGTTGTGAAAAACATTCATAAATCGAATTTGATTGTTTCCCATTATCAAATGAACCTTTAGCTATATTACACATGGCTATTATAGAATTAACAGCAATTGGTATATAATCAATTTTATCTGATTCATAGTATCGATTTTTATCTTGTAGGACTTCATATAATTCATTTTTAAATCCTAATGTTTTGGCTATACTGTTTTTACGTTTGAAATCTATTGTACAATTAGATTGCATAAAACATGTCGTACGCGAAGCTGAAAGCGTTAGACTAAAACTAATGCTATTATTAGTGGTTTTAGAAATGTATTTACTAATATCTTCAATAGTGTAAGTGTCGTGAGGAATTTTTAAACTATCAGTGTAAGTTTTAGTTATAACTTTAAAATCGTCGTTTGTTTCATTTACAAGAATTTTTTCAGAATCATTCATAAGAATATTTTCAGATGTTTTTAAACACACAAGAGCAATTTCAGAACTACCGTTTACATTTATTACCGGAGAATAAGTCGATGTTATTGAGGAACCATTCCCTGATATCCTTAATGTGATTGATTCATCCATTGTAAAAAATTAATACATAAATGTCCACAGATATATGTATTGTATTTTTGATAATTTGAATAATTGTACAATATATTCAAATCTTTAAAATAATTTTGAAGTTCAACCGGAGGTGTAAGATCACCAAACGGGTCAAAATATATAACTTTATCTCCAAGTCGGTAATAACTAACCCAGTGTGTACCGTCGCCTAAATACGAATCCAAATTAATTATTGCACATTCGTTATTATGTGGTTTTTTAGGTAAGTTGTCTCGCGAAAAGACGCCACGAAAGTGATTGATTTCCAACTTTTTAACGTACTTTATAATATCCTCACTGGTGAGAGCTCTGTTGGGTAACATTAATTTTTTCTCGTTTTTTTTTTTTCTGTTAATTCCTAGACCTTTTGGATTCAAATACAAACCTTTTCCAATAGGATTGTTTAAGTATAAACCATTACCTTTTTTACGATTTTTCACAGCATTATATAGACTTGACGCACCAGAAGCTAAACTTCCTAAAGCTGACAACCCAGCAAATATTGGCATAAGCGGTAATACACCTCCCAACTGGTTCGGAGTTAAAATTATTCTCTTACCATTTTTTCTCGTTTTCTTATTTTTTTTCTTTGCTGCTAACAATATTTTTTTATTATTACCTTTACAACCCATACCGATTTTTCTTTTAGCTTTCATAGCGTTCACCACCGCGTACGCAACAAGTTTTTCTTTTTTAGAACTATCACTAGCTTTAACTCTTTCCCAAGCCTGTTCTTCTAATAACTTATCAGCTTTATGTCTAATATCTAAATTATTACTGTTCTCATAAGCAATGTCGTGTGTTCGACAAGCAGAATCTAACGGATTTACACCTTTGTCTCCACGTGCTAATCTCTCTTTTAACTTAGTACCAGGACCACAATACTGATATCCTGGTACATGAGCTTCGAATGGAAGCTTATTTATAAGAGTATTTAAGAAGCCTTTACCAGATTTTAACTTACGAGTTGAACGCATTATGTATAACTGGATTCATAATTTAAAACTCTTTAGTATTTATATATAAAAAAATGGAATTAATCGAGCAAAAACA
The DNA here is from genome assembly GCA_949715065.1 of Periphyllus acericola. NCBI lineage: Eukaryota > Metazoa > Arthropoda > Insecta > Hemiptera > Aphididae > Periphyllus > Periphyllus acericola. The sequence goes on from OX454271.1 coordinate 9,985,584, forward strand.
TAAATTAAACATTGAAAATGTTGACACACAAGTTATAAAAAATCTATCAAGACACGGACCATTATTACCAGATAGTATTCGTGGAATATTGGTTGGAACTTCAGGATCAGGAAAAACAAATGTTATGTTTAATCTTATAACTAATAGAAATGGATTAAAATTTGAAAATATTTATTTATACTCTAAAACACCTGAGCAAGAAAAATATATACTATTAAAAAATATAATTAATAGTATTAAAGGTGTTAATTTTTACATATTTACAAATGCAGATAAAGTTATAAAACCAAATTTAATTAAAAAAAATTCAATTTTTATATTTGATGATGTAATTTGTGATAATCAGACACCTATTCGCGATTACTTCAGTATGGGTAGACATTCTGGTGCTAATTCTATATTTTATTTAGCACAAACATACTCAAAAATACCAAAACAGCTAGTGAGAGATAACGCAAACTTTTTAATAATATTTAAGCAAGATGATAAGAATCTACGACATATTTTCGATGACCATTGTTCAGCAGATATGGATTTTTCAGAATTTCGTAAAATATGTCATTTATGTTGGAACAAGAAAAAATATGGGTTTATAGTTATAGATAAAACTCGTGAAATGGATCAGGGAAGATATAGATATGAATTTCATACATTTATAAATATGAAATAATTAGTATAAAAGAAAATAATAAGTTTTAGTGATATTCAGTCGGTTGCATACAAACGAACAATTTATAATTAATGTAAATTATGAGTGGAGAAAAAGCCTTGTTAAATAATATAATATTATGTAAAAGAAATATTAAACGTAAAGTTATGGATATGAAACGTAATGTTATAGATTCCGATACTTATTTTCGTGAAACATTTAAACCAATACTCGAACCATTAAATACGCTATCAAAGAAAAATATATCACACGATTCTTCAACTGAAAATATTAATGCGGAAGTACGTTACCCTAGTGATGAAGAAGATGATGGTACGTTATTAAATACAGCATTTAATAACTTTTTTAACACACGACCGCATTTACGACGTTATGATAAATCATATGGTTTATATTATGATAGAGCTAATGATCAACTAAAAATATCGGAATTTCCTGTTTCTTTTAGTCATGGTAACTTACATTTACTCGATAGTTACTATCCTTGGACTATTGGTCTTTGGTCTTTATTATGTGAAAAAGAACCTAAAAATACAACTATAGAAGATATGGAAGCATATTATAATATTTTGAAAACCACTAAAGTTCATTTAAAGCCTGACGGGAAACCAAAGACTTCAAGATTCTTTAAATGGATGAACGTTGTAAGACCTCTATATGATAGAATGAAAACGGAGGAAAAACAGTTAAGCGCGGAAATTGCAAATATTAATAGTTCTAGAGAAAAAACTAACTTAAATTTAAAACCGTTTGATAACTATTTACATAGTGTAAATGCTAAACGAAGTAAAATTTATGATAATACAACAATAGCAAATAAATCGTTTGATTTTGATTCTTCAGTAAACAGCCTGAAATTCGAGGAACCTCCAACTGATAAATTATTTAAGTTCAGTTTATCTCCACCAGTTAAAAAGGGTTCAGGTTTATATAAAAACGTGATTCCTAATACACAGTTAGTTTATTATAATGACCCGAATGAATTAGTGACAAGACTAAATCTTTTAATAGCTTCTCAGACAGCTGGGAATACTGGTGTAAATAATGAAATTATTTCTGTATTAGAAGAATTACGTGAGAGAAATCTAATAGTATAATGTCTGCATTAGAAGGTATTGCAAACGAGTTACATCGACCAGCAAGAAAAAATTTTCCTCGACGGTTTGTTATAACAAGATTTAAAGATGATCTATGGCAGGCCGACCTAATGGATATGCAATTACACTCTAAAAAAAATAATGGATTTAAATATATTCTTATTGTTATAGATACCTTTACAAAGTATGTGTGGGTGCAAGCTTTAAAAAATAAAAGCGCAAAAGATGTTACATTAGGTATGCGTAAAATATTAAAATTAAATCAGCCTAAGTTATTGCAAACAGATAATGGAACTGAATTTTATAATAAAGAGTTTCAAATTCTTATGAAACAGTTTAATATCAAACACTACTCAACATATACTAGTATAAAAGCTGGAATGGTCGAACGCGTTATAAGGACATTAAAAAATAAAATCTATAAACATTTTACAGCAACAGGTTCTTGGAATTGGTATAATTCAATATCAAAATTGATAGACAGTTATAATAATTCATTTCACACTACAATTAAATGCACACCTCACGAAGCTCGAACAAAATCAATAAAATTTAAATTTAATCACGAAAAACCTAGAAATTCGAAGTTTAAAATAAATGACAATGTTAGGATTTCAAAGTACAAACATGCTTTTGCTAAGGGTTATACACCGAATTGGACTACAGAAGTTTTTCAAATTGCAAATGTATTACCAACAAATCCGATAACATATAGATTAAAAGATTTAGCAAATAATATAATAGTAGGTTGTTTTTATGAACAAGAAATTCAAAAGACCAAATTTCCGAACACGTTTCTCATTGAACGTGTTATAAAAAAAAATAAAAATAAAATCCTGGTTAAATGGTTAGGTTTCGACTCAAGTCATAACTCTTATATTAAATCTAAAGATATTTCAAAATAAAATGTTTATTAATTTGAAAAAATATGTAGCTAATAATATGGTTTAAAAATAATGTAAATTTTATAAACATACCGAGGTAAAACTACCTCGGAAATAAATAAGAGAAGCCAAAATCATAATTGAAAAAGAGGCTAAAATTCATAAATTTACCGCAGTGAAACTACCTCGGAGAATAAAAAATTTGAAATAAAAAGAGAAGCTAAAAACACGATTGGAAAAGAAGCTAAATTTCGTTAATTTGTCGGGGGAAAACTACCTCGAAAAATAAAAACTGAAAAACCATGGTCAGAAGCCCTATATTATTACTACTGAGTTTCGACAGTTATAAAGTAATCTGGCAGAGATGTTATCAGGTCCGTTGGAATGATTATTTTTTAGCGATTGAAGAGCTGAGATAACATCATCAAGTGAGAAGGAGCAGTTAGAGGGGAGATCATATGGGTAGATTTTTTTGGAGAAGGTATTAGGATCAGCGTCTAACGTGGGTTTGAAAACAGAAGAGAAAAATTTGGAAAATAGGTTTGCCGAGCTTAATGGGTTATTTGCAGTAGTACCAGAAAGATGTACAGAAGAAGGGATAGAAGAGTGTTGTTTCAAGTCTCTCGTGTATTTCCAGAAATAAGATGGATTGGAGAAGAGGTAGTTTTCAGTGGCACTGATATAAGAACGGTAATCTGAGAGAGATAGGCGCTTACATTTTGCTCTTAGCTCAGAAAAAACTGTGTAATCGGAGGCTCTATTTGTCTGCTTGAATAATTTATGAGCGTACTTTTTCCTCTTTATCATGGTTTTTAAGGAAGGAGAAACCCAGCGGGGAAATTTCGGGGTTTTAAATATCTTGTTAGGGACAAATTTTTGAATTGAGTTTAGAATAGCATCATTGAAAACTGCAGCAGCATCGTTGATGGAGTAATTAGAAAAGGTGACATCCCAGTTGAATGTGTTGAAGAAGTTCGAAATAGATTCGTAGTCCCCAGCTTTGAAGTCATAATATGAATGAGGAGAATTAGTGCTCGGCTCATTATGGTAGTTTAATTTGATAAGTAGTGGAGGATGGTAAGGGTCAGGATTAATTAAAGATGAAGGAGCATTGAAGACTGATAGATTATTTGAGCTAGAAAAGACCAAATCAAGGATGTTTCCAGAGCAGTTGCGTATATGGTTAAGCTGAAAGAAGTTTAAAAAAGAGAAGGAATCTATAACGAGAGAAGATGCCGAGGATAAGGCTCCGGATGCTGAAAGACCTAAATTATCGGATGACCAAGATATACCTGGCATATTATAATCTCCAAAAATAATAACCGAGTTGGGCTTAAGAGTTGTTATGAGATTCTCCACTGTGGAGAGATGGGATTCGATGACAGAAAGTGAACTAGACGGGGGTAAGTAAGTTGACCCGATTAAAAGTGGGGAAGAGCTAAGGGATAGGATGGCAAAAACTTGTTCAACATCAGGGTGACTTAACATGACTGGAGATGAGGTAAGAGAGGTATTAATGGCAATAAGGACACCACCACCACGAGAATGAGGACTATTATCAGGGTTCCTGTCAAGTCTGAATATTTTGAAGCTGTCCAGACCAAGTTCGGCATCAGTTATGTCTGGAGTTAGCCAGGTTTCGGTGAGAATAATTATATCGTAAGAAAGGAACATAGGGACAGTGCATCTTAAGTTGGTCAGCTTAGTCTTAAGGCCACGAACATTTTGGTAGTACATTTTAAGGTTTACATTGTTATTTGATTGATGGGAGGGGGGGAAATTACAGATAGAGGTGAGGGGGGCGGTTTAGATTGAGCAGCAATAAATTCGAAAGCGTTATCAATTGTGGAGGAGGCCCGAATACAAAAAAGGCAGGAATTATCATTGATTACATGTGTGTGTTGGTGGTTTGGAGAAACGAAGAAGCATTCAGGGCGATTTAGTTTTTTGACTGTGAAGAAGGTTCACGGCGACTGGTGCCTTGATTGCTTTGGACGATGCGTGGGATCCCGTTCTTGTATCTGATTGAGATGTTGAGTTCTCCTGATTTCTTGCGGTTGTCGAGTTCCAAGTAGACACGGCTGATTTCTTGACGTTCGAGAATGGTGCGGTCGCGAGAGATATGAAGTGTGTTAAGGTTATTTCCTAGCTCAGATGTTCGTTTGCTGGTGTTGAAATCACTAATAAATTGGAGAGCTTGTTCTTTAGTGGGGAATACTACTTTTAGAGGCCGTGGCTTATTAGAATCTGTGTTCACGCGCCCAAGCCTAAATAGTCTAGGATTATGTGGTAAAGACATTGAAAAAGGCAGAATAGCTTCATTAATACACTTTATATCATCAGAAATTCTGTCAGCTGGTTGTAGTTGGGTGGATTCGGGTAGACCATGTACGACAATATTGGACAAGCATTTTTCGCGATCAGACAGTTCTTGGAGCAGATTTGGTACATGGTTAACACTATCATTGGGTGTGACGTTGGTCGAATTGGATTCCATGGCAGTAACTCTTCTTTCCAGGGAAGTTAGATCTACACGGATTGAGGAATTTTCTGACCTTAGTTCCCCTAATTGAGTAGTTAGAAAGTCAACACTAGATTTTAATTCATTAAATTTAGAGTTGAGAGAAACGTATAAATTCTTGCATTGAGCCAAAGTCTCGTTTTGAGCTTTGGTAATGTCAGAAATGGTACGGCGAAACTCGTCAGCTGAGAGGAGAGAAGATGGCGAAGACGGTGGGGGGCAGCTTTGGAAAGTCCTACAGTCGCAGATGCAGCAGAGTTGGCTCTTGTGTTAGGTCTAGCTTTTGATGGAGTAGGCGGATTCATTGTGAAAAAGAAAATACTGTTTAATTGACGAGCTCCCGAAAAATTTTGGCTATGCAACCAAACGTATAGTGGTGGTGGTATAGTACGGTAGATAAAGTTGAGTGTAATTTATGACTTCGTTACCTTTCGTCTAAGTCTCCAGAAAATTCGCAGTTGAAGATTTATCGATCAGCTGTTAATTTGACGTGATAAGAGAAAAACAATATTCACCAGTAGATTTGTTCTAAGTACAGGAAAACGCTTCAATATTTCTTTATTCTTTGAAGCTGGTGAGCTGCAACGATCTTCATGGACGCACGACACTTTTACGAATAGTTAAGTTAAAAGCACGGTGAAGAATAGTGGGATAATAAATCAAACAAAGATTAATGATGGAGAGCAAAAAAAAGATGTAAACATCCCATATAACAGAGTGAAAATGGATTTTAACACCATCATCCATGTTATTGTTGCAATTTAACATTCAGTTACAAAAAATAGTGATCCCGAACAATTTGAAAAATGTCAGTTAACACCTTTCTCCACTTTCTTCACTTGTGTTGTACTTTGGTATGTTACAATTATTTTGTACAATATCCTCAGAGTGATGCCACGCCGACGACCCTACTGATGCTTCTCGGATTCTCATACACTTTGTCAAACATTCCTCGGCGTTACAGCATGTTAAAATGTAAACATCGATGTTTTTAGATTGTCGTCCAAAGTACTGTGAATATGGGCTATAAAACGATGCTAATCGTCGGGGTTTGAGCTGTCGAGAAATTCGAATTATAGCGACCCGGCTGTGCGTGACATTTACTCGTAACCCATTTGGCAGTAATATAACCCATTCGCTATATTATTACGATTGTAGTTTGTCTGTTGCAGGTCTATGTATGGCGCTAGCTGTTGGTTCAAACAGACGTGCCATGTGCGCTCATCATCGGATCGGTGTATCGAAAACAACGGGTTTGAAGAATAATGTTTTCGGCGTGCGGAAAAAATCGTCGTTCGAAGAACTGCGTCCGCGAAATTGAAATCAAATTAAATGAATCGAGCACTGATCATCTGTACGGGTGCATGAACACGAATGTGTACGACTAGGTGTAGTAGCTCTAACAGTCGATACAGCGATTGCAACTTGTTTGCGCAGAATCTACAATTTTTACCTGAAATAACGTAACTCGTTTGCGCACATGATAAAGTTAAATCAACAACTAGTTTGCGCACAATCTAATATTTTTATTTTATTTTTACCTGAAACTTTCCGTTGGGACTTCGCTTGATTATAAGTTATAACTATCTTTCAATATATCAGGCTATTATCACAACGTAAAATTAGTCTAACGTGACAATTTTCAGTGAGCGGAACGTATTACATTTATAATTGTTATCATGGATTTCGTATTAAGTGAAGTGTTTGAATCGCGTCGTGGTAATAAATGTATAAGTATAAACAATTTTAAGTTTTTAAAAACTTGAAGTACAAAAAACTTTGACTTGTATTTTCGTTGTACGAACAAAAAATGCAAAGCTATAGCTATTTGAAACCAACAATGTACTCAAGTAATACGGTTTATAAATGATCATACTGATCATAACGAATACACAACAAATGAAATTAAAAAAAGAGATAATTCGCAGCAATGTAAAACGTAAGGCCGAGACAGAACTACACATACAACCAAATAAGATTATAAGACGAGAGCTTCAAGTAAATCAAGACGATAATTTACAACATCGTGATATTCATTTACTTCGAAACTTTTGTGCGCAAACAATTTGTTAAATTTAAGATTAACTGTGCCCAAACGAGTGGTACTTATGTGCGCAAACTAGTTGTTTTTTTGGTATTTGTGCGTAAACCAGGACCGCCCGATACAGCGATGCATGCACACACGCTGGCTTTCTCGAATTACCCTTTGACTTTCCTAACCGTCAAATTAATTAGATCGCAGTGATTTGTTGCGGATTACTTTGAGCATTATTTCGGATTTCAAGTACTGACGTGTTAAGATTTCATCCTCAACTCAATAATACAACGTTAACTTATAAATATTTCTACAGATTTTTCTTACGCTTTGCTTAGATGACACTTTTTGCGAGTTTTTAATAATATCTTCCGAAAATCATTTTTATTTTTTAATGAATAAACTCTTATTGCACCACTAAGTACTACTAATAACGCACGTGAAAAACTGTCTTTTGTAATTCAATTACCATCAAAATAACAATTAATAATAATGAGAATCGTAAATTATGAAAAAAATCCGAGAAATAATTGCCAATTAAAATTTAGATGAAATTATCGATTTGGTGGTACAAAGAACGATGATAATGTATAATGTATATATATACAGTGTGTAAACGGTAATCGAGAACACTCAATATCTTTGCGTAGAGACCTGCTATTTGAATTCTGTTTTTTTGGCAGTTGTTATGACATAAAAATACACATTTTTATGGTCTTTGAATTTTTTTTACTTAACTAGTCACGCGCATGCGCATGTCAACTTTTTTTTTTTAAATGGCAACCCCCTGCTTTAACCACTAATTATTTTTTGCCTATTTTTTTAATGAATTTTGGTAGTTGAATCAACTTTCTAAGTCAAAAATTGACTAAGTTACAGCAATTAAAATTAGAAAAAAAATGCACTCGATTTTCAGCTTTTTTATTGTAACTCTGAAAATAATTACTATAGGATTGTTAAAGATTGACATTTTTATAACTATTTATTACGGTGATATTCATACGTTATTTTAACTTCAATTACTGAATAAAATTTTTAGATTTTTACTAACTAAATAAATTGGTAACTTAAATAAAAATTGAATTTGTTATTAATTATTAATACGTTCTAATAGATCCATTAAATGTAAAGAAATAAACAACATACTAATTTACGTTTTTTCTGCTATAATAAGTTATGATTTATTATACAAATTAAAGAGAAAATTATTCAGTAATTGAAGTTAAAATAACGTATGAATATCACCGTAATAAATAGTTATAAAAATGTCAATCTTCAACAATCCTATAATAATTATTTTCAGAGTTACAATAAAAAAGTTGAAAATCGAGTGCATTCTTTTTCCAATTTTTTTTTTTTTTGAATTGCTGTAATTTGGTCAATTTTTGACTTAGAAAGTTGATTCAACTACCAAAATTCATTAAAAAAATAGGCAAAAAATAATAAGTGGTTAAAGCAGGGGGTTGCCATTTAAAAAAAAAGTTGACATGCGCATGCGCGTGACTAGTTAAGTAAAAAAAATTCAAAGACCATAAAAGTGTGTATTTTTATGTCATAACAACTGCCAAAATAACAGAATTCAAATAGCAGGTCTCTACGCAAAGATATCGAGTGTTCTTGAATACCGTATACACACTGTATATATATTACTGTCGTCGGCGTAAGTTATAGCGGTGCTGTGGATACATCTTAATAAAGTTTATAATATTCTATTAACATATATATTTTACTCGTAAACGCGACATACAGTTCGTATTAAAACCGAATGATGTGTGTAATTAATATATGTTGCGAATATCGCTTTTAGTGTAGATAACCATAATTGCGATTCGCAGCAATCGAAATATAAAAAACATAAAACAGTATACCCACAGTGCTTGAATTACAATACAATGCACTTGATTGTTGCATAATTATAATCAGAGCTAAACAATAAATGTGTTAACACACCGGACAGGTTATTTTATAAACTTCGTATCACCTCAAACGTAACGGAATGAGAGAACTGATAAATAAAGAAAATTATGAGTACCTAATCATGTGTTGTTACGGTAAACGGGGGTGTTTGGTCGAAGAACCCAAAGCGGGTCAGTTTGCTGCCGAATATCATCAATTCGGCTGAGCCTAGACCACGCTGCATCCCTGCAGACATCCCTGCTATTTCGCAGAATATCCACCTGTACGCAGTCAGCAATCAGTTAGACGCGTGCGACGTGTGCCAAAAATATAAAACGTAAGTGTTGGACCGAGTTCGTTGTATAGAGAAGACTTGAAAACAATTGTCTACGGATGCAGGGCAATCATATTAAAAGGTACGTCAATTTTATCGGGCAAGAAAATAACAGTATTATATATACCATGCCGTATAACAGGGCCGATTTCGATAGGATGCATTAGGTGATATGAAAGAGTTCTAGGTGAATATATTATATGTATGTGCCGAAACGTGTCCGAAAGGTTTTTGCTAATGCGACAAAAGGATGCGGTTCGCAAATACTGCGTTGCGAACGATCGGCATACTGTTTCAAGCGATTTGATTGTTTCCTCGAGGTTGAGCTTTTCACGCAGGTAAGACAATATTATATAGTTTTCAAAACCGCGATTGTTGAATATCGACTGCAACGATTACACGCAGCCGCCTGGTCTGCTGCAGTTGATCGGTTAAATATGTAATTCACTCAAACAGATATAGCGGTGAACACGGGACGCGCACGAGTCTTATCCCGCGTTTCGAGTGTCAGAACAGCACTATAAATACCTGTAATAATAATGCTATGCGAAATGTATAATATACATCATTGTTCGGTATACCACTGAATTTCGAGTGCGAGACCGTCCGGGAACACGGAATAGGTTCACTACAAAACAGCGCGTACGTACCATGCAACCTTTGAAAAGGCTCGTCGGAAAGACAAGCAGACGTCGAGGATATTATATAATGGCACAATGAAAATGTACTCGTCGTGCGAATCGTTCGGACCGCGTATTACTTATAAGTCACACGTCACGTCATACGAGCTGGAGTAGATAGGAACACGAGCGGTACGGTTTTTAGGGTTACGCCAAATTATTACCTGTGTTGTGCGCTGTACTATTCGCAATACATATTTGATATATTTTACCATGCTGCCACCCCGCATGAGACCTAGTTCGGATACATTTTTTCTTCATTTCGACCGGTGTTTAGCAAGTACAACGATACGCGTCTACAAATCATGTGTACACGTTATAATAGTATTATGTGCACAACGCGTACGAACCGACATAGGTGCACCAACAGTATGTAATACACGTTATAATATATGCATGATACATGTCTTTGTAAAATATTGTATTATTCAGAGCATAAGAAATGCGCGCGAAATAAACCCGTTGTCATTTTTCCGCAGAGGTCAGTTACATTTTCTCGGCTCATAATTCAATGGATTACAATTACCTTTTCTTCTCTCTCTCTTTATCTATATATATATATCGACAACGTGCACTTTAAAAGTCCCGTCGATTATGAGGATAACTTACTGCACAGGTACACCGAGAAACACTGAGCGAAAGAAGTAAAAAGAAAAAAAAAATATGAAATTATGAAGGGAGAAAACGCAACCAATTACTAATTTTTACAACCATGACGCTTACGTATATAAATACACACATTATAAATATAATTTATTTACCGCGGTACGTACGGTGTACAGCAGTCTTATTTACAACTGTAAGTTTGTGAACGTAAGTACAGCGCACGTGCGCAGTTAGTGGAAGGTTATACGACGAGAGAAAGAAAAAAAAATACTATTATACACTATTATTATATGGATACTTGTTAGAATGAAAACGCTAATTATCACTACGGTTACGACTAGAGTCGAAAATACGAGTGACTTTTGTCGGAATAATTGTTCTTGGAAAACAAAATATGCTACTATTCAAAAGCTAATTATTCCTTTTTGCTGCAGCAGAAGTGTGGATCTAAACTACTGGAGAATTTGAAACAAAAACGTATTGGTTCTCGTGAGTTTTACTATTTAAGTAAGTATAGATATATATAAACCACACGCGACCGCACGTTATATTAATATAAGTTACATTTTGGGTAAAAGATTCAGCGTAAAACCTTGGAATGCATCTCGACCAGGTTTCCACGTTTCCAGGTTAAGCTGAAAACATCATGTTTGGCAGAAAAAAATTGCAAATTGAAGAAAAAATGCCAAAGCTCTATCGGTTAGTCGGATCACACTCGGAGTTATAACTATTGAAAACAAACGTCAACTTTATGTAGCTACTATAAAACCAATATGGACCTATGGGCTATGGCGTTGGACGTCGGGTTGTGCTATAGTAAGTCTAGTATTGATGTAATTATAACATAATGGTGTCCAAAACATAGCTCTACGAACCATCAGTTCAGCTTTCTGGTTTGAAAGAAACGACGCAATCCACCGAGGTATGATATGCTGCCCACTTAGTAACTCTCGAAATACCGTGCTTGGCTCGAAAAAACGAGTCAATCCAATGGCATTAAAACGTTTTAAACGTATGAAGCCATATGACTTGGTCAAAAAACTTATAAAGAAACTTAGATTAAGGATAGGCACCACTTCATCGGATGTGTGACTTCATCAACGAGTAAAGTGTATTACATATTAACGTCTAGTTCGTAAAATACATACAATCGTTACACATATTTGTAAAGACTATTTGTAAATTTTTGAAAAATATGAAGTAATTGTAATTATCATTATGATGTCATATTGCTGCTCTGAATTTCAGAATAGAACAGTTTATTCAATCGCTGCAGCTACTGCGCAACCGTGGAGAAATTCTCTTCGGATTCACTCGTACTGTCACATTATTACGAGGGCGTTCGCGATGTACCTAAACGAAAATATTAGAGTAGTAATCGTGAGACGTCGTTTCTGTCGCGAAAGAAATCGCGGCGGACGACGACGACGAATAATCGTGACAAGACTATAATACGGAACTGCAACACTGTAGTACGGGAATCGCTGAAACTTTTACGGGCATACGAGTGTGCGTGTGCGTGTGTGTGGGTCGGAGAAAACATCGCGGGGAAAATGAGATCTCATTCGGACAATGATTGGTGAAATTAAAAACCACGATCGCTGCGCTGGTGCACCGTGCACGTTTGTTGGCCGCGTTGTTGTTATCGTCACGCGAGGAGAAATCGATCGCCGATATTGGGATCAAAACGTATACATATTAATATATAATATATATGTATTATGCATAGTAGGGTGGTCCTTGTCTATAAGGCATGCATTTCTAATTCTGACTTTTCTTAAATTATACTTTTTAATATTATTTGAGTACTCTTAAAAATGACGTAAAAGAAGTTTCAAGTGAATTTAACAAGATTAACCCGTGCCACAAATGAGTTGAAGTTGCCTATATCTATTTTTTTGAGAAAACAGCATATTTTTCTTAGATTTTCAGTATAGTACATAAAATAATGATTCTATAAAAAAAAGATAGAACATAATTTGTTTAGAAAACTATTTTACATAATTTATAATCTGGATCATTTTTTCATAAACTTAATATTTATCTAGAAAATTATATTTGCAAAATAATAATTTCACAAATCTTGCAAAACAAAAAAAATATTATTTATTATGATGTCGAAAAGTATGTATATATTAACGTTTGACTATTAGTAAAATACCCGTTGATATAAAATGCCGCTAAATATATCAGGACACCGATAGTGAGACAATATTCGTATGATTATTATTTCAACGATATATTTTGTTAATCTCAAGTTTGAACATTAAACAGACCGATAAGTTATTGTGACCGTCTTTTAATATATATAAGAATTGCACACTACTCAGTGCTGTATCGACTTTAGTGTACCTACTGTACCTCCCACAAATTCGATTACCACAACATATTTACTGTTTATTGTTAAATTATATTTAAATAAACCGTTTCTCATTTTTTTTTGTGTTTAAGTTATTATAATGACTTTAAAAACGAGTTTACGTAAAGACTCGTATATATTTTTAATTGGCTATACATCAAATCAAATTATTGGCAGCAAATTACCATCTATCAGACAAGAGTTATCGATTCTTTTTTACAATATGGGCGAATTTCACCTTAATTTAAACCATAGGTTCCCAACCTATGGTCCGCGGACCACTGGTGGTCCGCGAGACATTGTGAGGTGGTCCGCAAGCCATACTTACAAAATGTAAAAATATTTTAATAATGGCTTATCTTGTCGATATCTTCGCTTAACTTGCAATTACAAGGCTCTGGAAATAATAAACTGGAAGGCTTTGAAAATATATTCATATTTGAAGATAAACTTCGAGCGTTTATGTGTAAAATTGATTTGTGGATAAGTAAAGTTGAAATGAGTAACTATTCAACGTTTCAAACACTGAAAAGCTTGGTTGATAACGAAAAATATGCTGACCTCGTAAATGAGCTACAGCAAAACGTTTTACACCATCTGAAAAAAATTAAAAATGAATTTAATCGGTATTTTCCAGAATATAATGATTTGGAAACGAATGGTATACGAAGTATGATTCAAAACCCTTTTATCGTTAAAATCAATGAGGTACCTGATAATAACCAGGAAGATTTGATTGAGTTACAAAACGATCAAAACTGTAAGGATACGTTTGAATCTGTCATAAATATCGAAGAGTTTTGGTGTAAAAAAGCGATTGCGTACCCTAAACTTCGAGAAATCGCATTAAGATATTTAGTCATGTTTTCGACAACTTATTTGTGCGAACAAGAATTCTCTGGACTACTCTACATTAAAAATAAACAGAGAAATCGGTTGGACGCCACTAAAGACTTGCGTGTAGCTTTGAGCAGTATCAACCCAAGAATATCTTTGTTAGTGAACGAAACGCAAGCACAAAAATCGTATTAAATTGTTTTTATAATTTTTGTAATTTACCTTAAATAACTATAATAATGTAATGTAAATTTTTTTAGAATATTAGTTTGTATTAAATTTTTAATTATTTTAAACTTTAATAAAAAAAAACCAATTATAAGCATTATTAAAAGCCTATCATAAAGAATTTTATTGTTTTTTATTTATTCATATAAAAAACGTACAGTTAATATTAACATAATTTGTGTTGGATTGTACAAAAATTTAAATGTTCATAATATGATGGTTCTTAGAGTGACAAACTTATTTACAATTTACAATTAAACATTAAAATTTAAATTATTAACTTAAGATTTATGAGAAAAACATTTACTTCAACATTTATAACTTTATTTAAATACTCATAATCTATGTATGTATTTATAGTTACATTTGAACCAAAACATTTTTCTATTTCTCTGGATTTTTAAAAAATGTATTTTATTATATTTTTGAATTAAATGTAAGAAGTAATGTATAACTATATCTTTTAACTTCTAAGGAATAGGTGCCTAATTGAAAACATTTATCTTCCGGGCGTAACAATAGTTATCATACTATATATGAACTATATCATTATTATTAAATCCATCGTATGAAATCATCATTTCAATTCAAAACTATTTTTGTTCTAAAAATATAGGTTGTTAAAATTCTAAGAAATCAATCATATGCTGCTTAATTAAAAAAAGAAAACTTGAAACAAGCTGTAATTGATATTGTGACTCTGTGGAGTTCAACATAATATGATCATTCGATCGTATGAACTTTGGTCATTTTGCAAAGATTATGAGTTACTTAACTCGGATTTGTTTTTAAATGCACGTGATTGGGACCGTATACATTGTTTGGTAAAAAAAAACAATAATGAATAAAATAAATGCTTAGGTTCTATTATTTCAATTATTTTTATATCTTTCATATTTTAGAGCATTGATCTTGAACCAGCTTATTATGCCACTAAAATGCTACAGAAAAAAGATTTGACTTTATGTGATTTTTTCGGTATCTGGATACAAACAAAAAACAAATTTAATCAAATAAAATCAGTTCTCACTTATGCGATTGTGAAAGATATGAACACTCGTCAAAGACAGTTGATTGAAAATATTGTATTTGTTTCAGGTAATACATTATTATTTACTATTATTTGCTATTATTTGCTTACTAGTTTAGTAGTACACTAGTACCTAATAGTAAAATAAATGAAGTATAGATGTTTTTTTTATTATATATTGTCTTGATTAATTTCTTTGGGTTGTAATATAATTTATTCAATCTTAATATTTTACTTTACAGCTATTTATTTAGATCCTCTATATATGTGTACTTTAAATGATGCACAAAAGAATATAGCTATTGATCATCTCGTCAAAACATGGTTTATGAAAGAATCACTAAAAACTACTTCTCAAGTAAGTTAAAAGAATACTTAAACTTTATATATTAACCAATTAACTAAATCAAAATACATTATTCCTAGGTACTTGGGTTTGAAACTATGTTAGACTTGTACACCATTGAAAACCACCTCTAGTCCTTCATTGGCTTGTTTATTATTTAGGTGGAATGAACACACCTCCGTTTACGTGGGGTTGGGTTTTAGTCGCCATTTATAAAAATAATCGCCTAGTGTAGCAAGATCGTCATTTAATGGGGAAGATGATGGAAGCCTGCCCGTGGCCTCCCCTGCATATTCTAGTTTTCGGTATCGCTAACAAGCATAAATAATTTACTAGTATGTATAACTAATACCATCAACCAGGCGCTGATACCCAGCAATACAAATCGACACTAACATATACTAGTTATTACAGCTGTCTGTAATATCTGTTCAGCTTATTACGCTGTCTTACAGCGCAAGCTATTACGTTTGTGCCATGTGGAACTTGATCGTAGAACAAAAAATGGTGAAATTGGCCTTCGGATTTCATTCATAAATGGTGTCCCAAAAGTCAGTTCTAATGTCTCAAAAAACGGAGTCTACCGTCAACTTTTTCCAGCCAACCATCAATAGTTCCAATGCCCATTGGATACTATCAGAACTGCCGAGGTCTTCGATCAAAATTATCTAATCTAATCAATGTATCTGATTTTAATTTAATTTTTATTGTTTTAACTGAAACTTGGCTTACTGTAAATCTCTCCAATTATGAACTAGGTCTTAACAATTACAATATTTATAGATATGATAGGTGCTCTACCACCAGCCCATATCTAAGAGGGGGTGGAGTTCTCATTGGCGTCCGTAAGGATATTCCGTCCCGTTTAATTACTGTTACTGACTTAAATGTTGAACACATTTTTACCTTCTTTTTTTTAAGTGGGTGTAACTATGTCGTTGGTGGTGTTTATATCCCTCCTAATTCCCCCTATATTATCTATGAATCACATATAAATTCTGTTGAGTATTTAATTAAGTTATATCCTAACCACACTTTTATAATTTGTGGCGACTACAACATTCCTCAAGTGTCTTGGGATAATGATGTTGATGGTCTTACTTACCATTTTTCTCAATCATCTAGTGCTTACTGTGTACCTGAATCATTTGCCGCTAACAACTTCTTTCAAATGAACTCTATACCTAACTGCTCCAACAACTTCCTTGATCTCATTTTTTGTAATCTTAATTCACTAACCATTGAAAAATCTTTTGAACCAGCTGTCCCTATTGATCCATATCACCCAGCTTTAACTATCTCACTACCTCCGTTCTTACCTTTACCTGACTGTAATTCCACACATACTTTCTATAATTTTCGCAAAGCGAACTATTCAGGCCTCCGTTCATTTCTTTCGTCTTTTGATTGGTATTCTTCTTTTCTAAATTATGACGCCGAATTGGCATTCGATATTTTCTTCTATGCTCTTTATAAGTCTATACTAGAGTTTGTACCAAAGTGTAACTTCCGTGAGTCAACATACCCACGTTGGTTCACCAAAGAGCTAAAACATTTGGTATACTTAAAGAAAAAAGCTCATTCCAGATTCAAATCCACCTTACTTAATTCTGATTACAGGGCTTTTTCTATCCTTAGGGCTCAATTTAAATTTGAATCTAAAAAATACTATCGTAATTATATAAAAAGCTTGGAAATGTCGCTCAAATCCAATCCCAAATCATTCTGGAGGTATGTTAAAAATAATCGATCTTCTAATAATATCCCTAACGCAATGTCTTTCGATAATTTGTCCTCTTTTAATGATCAAACGACAGCCAACTTGTTTTCGACTTATTTCTCGTCCGTTTATTCAGTTGAGAAAGTTGACCTTGTCACTGATGACATGGGTATATCTATTTTTGACTTACCAAATAAGGTTACACTTTCTGTAAATGATGTCTTTCGTCACTTGCTGGTTCTACGCAATGTCTGGACTACTGGTCCTGATGGCATATCTGGGCATTTCTTATACGAATTAAGGTCTATCATTGCTTATCCCCTATGGATACTATTTCAGCGATCACTAGACGAAGGTACTTTCCCATCCATGCTCAAATTTAGTTCTGTCACACCTATCTTAAAGTCTGGTAATAAAGCTGCAGTTACTAATTACAGACCAATTTCCATTCAATCCCATATTTCTAAAATGTTTGAGTCCCTTGTATTGGATGCTATTCAGCCTTCCATCAATAACATCCTTATGGAAGAGCAACATGGCTTTCGCCCTGGGCGCTCCACTACAACCTGTAACTTAATCTTCAGCAATTTTATACATGAGGCTTTCCAAAATCGATCTCAAGTGGACGTAATCTATACAGATTTTAATAAAGCGTTCGACACGATTAACCATAATTCCCTTGTTAACGTCATTAAACAATCCGGTATAGGCGAGCCTCTGTTATCGTGGTTCAAGTCCTATCTTAAAGACCGATACCAATGGGTAAAGATTTTTGGAATTAAATCCGATTTATTCTTAGCTACATCCGGTGTTCCTCAAGGAGGCCATCTCTCTCCACTACTTTTTTCACTATTTATTAATTGTATTCATCGTCAATTGCATCATTGTCATCTTCTCTGCTTCGCGGACGATGTTAAACTTTTTGTTCGTGTTCATACAATTGATGATTGTCGTAAACTTCAAGATGACCTAAATACTTTTTCCAATTGGTTTGGGCAGTAAGGTTTAACCTTAAACTTTTCTAAGTGTAAGGTTATGACTTTTAATAGGACTCTGTCCCCTATCGATTTTTCTTATCGTCTTGGTGAGTTAAATATTACGCGCATTGTAGACAATAGCATCTTGGACTTAGGATTTAAATTTGATTGTAAACTTAACCCTAGTTCACACATTGATTATGTGTGTTGTAAGGGTCTTAAAACCCTTGGATTTATTATGAGGTTGACTACGGATTTTCATTCTAGTGAGTCATTAAAAGGTATTATATTGTTCACTGGTACGCCCAATACTTGAGTATGGAGCGATTGTATGGGATCCTCATACTGCATGTGACTCACTACAGCTTGAAAGGGTTCAACGTCGATTTTTAAGGTTCGTCAGTTATTCGCTGAAAATCCCATGTCAACCACATGTTTACACCCCTGTATCTAGTTTACTCAATTTAACTTCGTTGGCTGAGCGTAGAAGAATAGCGGGTATAAAATTCATTAAAGGTCTGTTGAGTAATAAAGTTGATTCAGCTGTCCTCTTATCTTTTCTTCAATTTAAGGTTCCTCAGCGCATATCTAGGTCAGCTATCCCCTTCTTTATACCTCATTCAACCACCAACTACATGGGTAACGAGCCCATTAGACGATTAATGTCTCGCGCCAATGCGGATCCATCTTTTTTTATGTCGGTTCATGAAATTTAAAACTATCCTATATTTGTAAATACTATTGTACTCATAAAATTAATTCTATAACATTGTACCTATTTTATGTATTTTTTGAAAAAAGGGCCTCGCCCGTATATCTTAATAAAATAAAAATAAAATAAAAATTACTTAATATGCACGAGTTGCAAAAATAAAAACAACATAATTGAATAAACATTTAACAATTTATTAATGACAACTGTCAATTATTTACGATGTATAGCGAAATATAATTATAAATTTACAATATAAGCACAAAAAAAATCATAATATTTGTATGCATGTCATTTTGCGTAAGGTGGACAGTGGACACCTATCATCATTCTGGCTCACTAAATTCATACACTGAAAATATAAAACACAAATTAATACAAACACTTCCATCAAGATATATGTGCATTAAATAAATATTAGACGATTCCCAATTTTTGATACAATATTTAATTAAAGCATACTAGAGACAAAAATATTTACTTGGCAGTGCAAAGGTTGAATAGCATTCCAAACTCAGGTCATATTCTTGACGTTTTTCTTTATTGCGAAGCGTTTTATAGGCTTTTTTCAAATCTTTTAAACATAAAAATATAAATAATATTACTCTATAAATAATATTACTCTAAAAAGTTTTATACTTTTTAAATTGAATTCTTACCAACAAACAATTCCGCGTAAACATCAGCTGAATCGTCAACAGTATGTAACAATAGCAGTACCTTTTTGTACGCTTATTTAATACGACGAATAGTCGCGGTATTTTTAGTGCCCAACATTACATAGTAATTGTCACCGTTTCTTAGACTAAAAACACAATGAGTTATAATGTAATAAGTGTAGATTGAAAGGGTATTAATACTAATATGCAATTTAGATGGAAATGGGAAGAGTATTTTATAATATTAATTGCATTGAAAGACGATGAGCAAATGATTAAATTACTATAAGCTTAAATGAAAGATATGAAAATAGTAGCAGTTTTTCTGTAAAACACATTTGCCCAAATATATTGGATATAATAATTGAAATTATGATTTTTGTATTAAAAAATCATCAGTTCTAATCAGAATAAACTTCTGAAATGTTAAGCAAAAAAAATTATAGTAAGTACATAATGTTTGATTGTGTTTTGTTACAGTGAATTAGCTATTCATTTAAGAACTTAAAAATGTGTTGTAGGTAATAGGTATTATACTCGTATAATACTATAATGGTCAGTTTGAATTAAAATTATGTAAAGAACAGCTCTTGGTTTGTATAGTTATAACTTATATTGAATTTTCATGAAAAAACCAACAAATACCTAAAACAATATCATGAAAACTATAAAAAGAAAATTAACTTACTTATGGACAACATTTGCTGTCTCTTGCGTGAAATTAGATTTCCCGCTCTTCTTCATTTTCTGAAGTTTTTTATTAAATTCTAAAAAATTATTTTATTTTCATTAAAACTAACATTTTCAATGATAAATACCTAAACTTATTTATAGTTTTAATGTGGAAAAAATTCGTTAGCAATTTAAAATGAGAATTATTTCTAATGTAATTTTTAGGTATAGAGATGTGGTCGAGAAGGATTTGGGGGAAGGATAGGAGTGAAAAATTGGAGAAACATAATTCTAGATCGAGAGTAGTGGCGTGAAATTGTGGTGGCACCAAAAACTCTTTTGAATAGGAGAAGCCGGTAGAAGAAGAAATGAAAGAATAATGTATTTTTTAATTGATTCTATTTAGTGGTGAACTTTTCGTTACTAGAAAACCTTGCAGTTCATCATACATCAAATTGCGTAGGTCCTTATAGGACCTGCACAATCTGATAAATGACCAAAATATAAATAAATTCGAAATATGGGGTTGAAATTATTATGAGCTATGATACCAAAAACCAATGCAACTGGAATATAACAGGTAAAATACTTATTTTTCTAGAATATTGGACATTAAAATCAATATTCTTAAATATTTCTTATATTTTTATGTATATTTTTGCATTGATTTAAAAATAAGAATTATTAAGTTACAATAATCTGTGCTATATAATCACTACAAATTACCTAATCTAAATAATACGATTAAACATAACTAATACTTCTATTTAAACTTTATATTTAATCTTGACTATTTTCTATATATATTTAAAATGAGTTAAGAATTTGAACTGCTTTTATTACTTTTATAGAATACAAAATATTAACTCTATTGATGATATACCAGCGTAAGATAGAAAAATACACCAGAAAACCACTATAATAATATGAATGAAAAAAAACTTTCATCTTAATATTGATCATAGCATTTTAAAAATTTTTTGTTTCAAAAATAAACTGCTTCCATTATTAATGAATACATTGCTTATACACACAATAATTTTTGTTTTTCATATTCTAAACTTTTTTTGGAGAATGTACCTACATTTTATTAATCAACTAAAACATATAAAAATAATAACTAAAATCTCAAAATGTTTAACTAACTTTTCTCTGACCGTTTCATTTCTTTCTCAATTTGAATTTTCAAGTTGATCAAAAGATCTGCAAATAAATTTCATTAATTTTTTTAGTATATATTTATTATATACTAAAACAAATAGATAATATTAATTGTTGATCGTCGAAGTTGAAATGTAAGTCAGCAAAGATATTAGTTTCAGTTTTATATCAAATTTTAAATTTCTTCACATTACACCTTTTAGAATTAAAAACAAGTCTTTAAAGTAAACCGTGATTAATTTCTCATGATCTCATGATCAGTTTTTGCATTAATTTAGCATTCGTAGACATAAACTTCCACATGTAAGAATTTAAAGAAAGAGATATTTCATAATTTGTGTAAGAGCCGAATATGATAATCCAATATTGTCAATAAATGTGTCAGAAACATTAATAGCGTTAAGTTTAATTAGTCGTATAAATATACTGTAAAGTTAGCTGTACATTTCTTCTTTTGACTATTTCGTCAATAAATGTCAAACTCACCTTTAGATTCAGCCGTCGAAAATAAGCAATCAATTTTCGAAACACATTTGTAAGCTTTTTGTAGATTACCTTTATGTAAGTATAATCTGGACTTTTCAATGTACTGTTGAGACTTATTACACAGCTTCTCCATTTTATTTAGCTGTCAAAAAGTAATAAGATATTATAAACTATAGTACATTCTAATAAACGTTATAGTAAAAATGTATTACAGACATTTTAGAAAATTATGTAGGAAACTGCTGATGATTATAAATATGTACAGAATAAATATACTCGTAATACAAAATGTATGAATTTATTAGATTTATTCAATGCTGTAAATTATCGTGAACTGTCGTTCTGTACAAGAATATTTAATATAGGACTGATGTAAAAATAAAAGTGAATTATAAAATAAACAGAATAATATACTTTAATATTTATCGTCTTGACGATGGAATTTATAACAATTTTCCTATTTATCTAGTCTATTGCCTAATATCAACTTTATTCCCATCATTGGTTTGGTAGATTACGAAAATGTATTTTTCCACCGCTTTCTCTCGTAGATATATTTGTGTTTGCTCTATAATTTCACTCCAAAAACGAAATCCTATTATAAAGTGATCGTGGCTATTTGGTTTTATGTTGTTTTATTTGTAATTATTGAATCGAATTATTCATCATCGTCCCTGAACAAAACACAAATGAAATAGTTTTCATTAATTGACACTTACTTTGTAGTATTATTGATTTAATAGGATTAGGTCAACCTTATAATATTAACAGTCATTATACGATAGGTTTTGTTACGTGAGCTCCCTATTATCATCACGTACGTGCGTGATTGTCGAGTCCGGGTCCAGAAATAGTGGGTTTTAAATCATGTGTCTTTTTATTTCACTTTTTAACTTCATATAATCCGCAAAATTTTCATCGTCATAAGGCCTTTCGACATCCGAACACTAACATCGAACCAGGTAAATGCCACCATAATATTTTATTTTCATAAGACGTATATCATGACAGGAAATGTTTCTGGTAACATATGATAGTAACCTATAACATGTACAATATTGTTATTAAAATTACTATTTGAGTAGGAACCTAACTTATAATTTAATTGTAGTTTAATTTTCTAAACATCTTGACATTTCAACATTTTATTTTCTTAAGGACGATTCATTGACCATTCATTACTTAAATTCAAGTTAAAATGTTTTGGGTTTTGTGTTCCATTATTATCTTGGCTTCTTTTTTAACTAACAGAATCCAGATAGTGAAAACTGAAATTAAAACATTACCTATCAGAACCTATCCATGTTATTTCTGGTGTTCCACAAGGTTCAACGAGGTTAATTATTACTATAATTAACTACACGTATAAACTTATACCGTACATCTTTTCATATCTGCAGTTCAAGTTTTTTTTTTTTTAAAGTCAATGCTTTAACCAAAATAGTTACAGAATATTAAAGCACAACTTTTTGTTTTACATACCTAAAAAAATTAAACGTGTATTGTAAATATTGTGGGTAGATTAATAATAATAATAATAATAATTAAATGTCTTCATGTTAGTATGAAATGATAGGAATATAATATCTAACATAAAAAACGTAATAGTTAATTAGAAGAAATCAAGTTATGATTCGTAATTTGTATGGCTATTACCGCTATCATACAATTAGATTAGGTTATTATAATAGAAATTTAGAATATATTTTGAATATTTTTAAATTTTATATTATCTTACTTTTATAAAAAAAATTGTATATTAACATATTATAGACAATAATGACATGTGCAACTTAAATTACATTCATTGTGATTAAATTATGTAAATCTACTGAAATACTGAGTCATAAATATGGTATTTTAGTTGATTAGGTATAATATATAGTTGAGTATATTTTTCATGTTAAATTCTTAAGATTTTGTTTTTTGCTTTTGTTTCAGAACTGTTAACTCATGTAGAACACCAATCGCAAACCCCAAAAATGCCATAGCCCAAACAATACATGTATACGTATATAAAATGTATAGACATTGCAAAATATAAAAGCTATTTCCGTTTCCTACATTGTTTTTTTTTAATTATTTGAAATGCATTTGTTCCTCCACGTTATATATTATATTTACCGCTATCGTTTGTGTTGGAAATAATTAGGTTTATAGATATAAAGCTATCCATTAATAAGCCAAATAACAAATACAATCTATGAGTAACTATATTTTGATGAACCGTCGAAGTTCAGTAAAAATGAATATTTTATAATATTTTACTAATAAAATTGTACATTTTTATTCTATACAACGATATATAAATACCTCAATTATAACACATATCTCCACCAACGACCATACCACGTTGAATACACCAGTTATCGTCCGATCACTGAAGTTAAGCAACGTCGGGCGTAGTTAGTAGTACTTGGATGGGTGACTGCTTGGGAACATTTACGTGCCGCTGGTATTTTTAGTTTATTATTATAATCGTAAGAATAAGTTACGATTCGATTTTTCCATTATGATGGAAATGAAAACCTTCAGATTCTATTTATCCTTTTTATATAGTTCGATTTCGTTTTTTACGTCTTCAGATTTTTTTCATTTTCTAAAGATATAAAACGCTCAAAACTCGTTGATCTGACGTAGAATATTTAGAAATATTAACTAAACAAAAATCTACGTATTATTATTTTATTCGGTATCTAAAACAAAAAATATTTTGAAAGTATTTGTTACTTCTATAGTACTAAATACTTTATTTGGAATACAATTTTTATGAAGTATTGGAATACATATTCGGAATAGTATTTTTAATGAGTATTCGAGTATTTATTCCAAATACTTTTTAAAAGTATTTTACCCAAGACTGCATATTTTATTTTACTTTTATAAATATGTATATCGTATATTTGTCTATAGAGTCTAATAAGAACTATAAATTATTTATTTGTACTTATTACATATTTTCTATAAATTTACGTTAACATTACTCAATAACTTAATATTTTGGACTAATTCAAAGTCAAAAATTGATTCTGTGTGATTAAGAATCAGTTGGTCATGTGTATCAACCACTTACATAATATATATATATATATATATATATATAGTTAACATATAACAATATAACTATAAACTATTGTACCTTATAAGATTTGGAAAACAGAATTTAACGAACAAACAAAAATCACATGTAAGTAAGCCTTTTTACTTTTATTTAGTTAATTTAATAATTATATTTATGATTATTAAATTAATTTAGTTTTCTAGCATATGGTTCAAATCATGCATATGGTATACAGTAAATATTTTTAGACAACAAAATAACTATTATCGATATGTCGAAATTCGTACGAATATTCTTATATTTTGCTTATAGAAATGTTTGCTACTTTCTATTTTGTTTGTATTGTATTGACTACAAAGAATAACTTATGACAGTTTTTGTCTTCGAGGTTTTTTCAAATATTAAGTATAACAATTATAAACTGTATGTATTTAACTACAAAACTGATGCAGATTTTCGCAGTTTTATCAAAATTTGAACATTAAAATGCTTACAAAAAAAAGTTGTATCTATCAGATATGTACATAAATGGCAAGTTACCTACTATATACATACATTATAATAAATAAAAATTAATGTTTATTCGGTTTTTATTTTATAATTTATCCTTGAAAATCGGCCGTTTTTCTGCCCCACCCTGTATATGTAAGTTGAACTCACTTTTACTGACGAAATTATTAAAATAGAAAAAAAATGCCTGTTGTAACAATGACTTATGAATTTTGCTAATAATAAAAAATAAAAATTGGAATGTAATATATTAATTAATGAAAGTATTATTTTCTTAATTTTAAAAGATAATAGATTACACCCAATCAGTTGGGGTTTCAATTTTTTAATATTAAATACCAATTACAACTTAACACACAATCATATAAGCTCCGGTTTAAATTATTTTTCTGTTAATTTCTAAAGCTAAGCATTATAATCCAAAAATAAATTAGAGCCAAATCAAATAAAAATTATGTAATTACAATTTGGTTTATAAATAGGCAATACAATTATTATAACTGCTATGACTAGACTGCTGGTAGGCCTACCAAGTTATTTCAAAATTACCTACTATAGTTTTCATATCGATCTTATTATAATTATTTTTAAAGTAGCTATTGCTATATTTTTAGTGATGGTTATAGATATAATTATTACATTGTACATTTGTATTTGATCAAGTATAAGTTTTTGGCTAGGTACTCAAAAGCATTGTCGAATCAAATCAAAATAATTGAGTTTGAATCCATTGCAGAGTTGTAAAATAGGTACTTAGGTAAGAATACTCCAATACCTTTTT
The DNA here is from genome assembly GCA_949715065.1 of Periphyllus acericola. Lineage (NCBI taxonomy): Eukaryota > Metazoa > Arthropoda > Insecta > Hemiptera > Aphididae > Periphyllus > Periphyllus acericola. The sequence goes on from OX454271.1 coordinate 10,011,846, forward strand.
GATTCGGTACTGTAACGTGGTCGGGGATGACCGGTTAAATATAAGATATTCAGGGAAGAAGTTAGATTCTTTTAAATATTATTAACCGTAGCTCTGGAGCATAAATGGTATATTAATGGTATAGGATCTTAATGTTACAAATAAATGCGTATTGGTACAGATAATTATTAATATATAGAGGTTTATTAAGACTTACTGACACAGTTAATAATCATAGGGCTGTTTTGTAGTTATACGGAGTTCAAGTTATGGTAATCGCGGAGAACTTGGCGTCCTCTTACATACCGATTGTCGACTATAGGCCTTACAATATAAACTGTGGTTGGGGGGAACTTAATGTATAGTCAGCTTATATTATGTTTCTATAATAGTATTAATAGAAGTAATATATACATGAATATATATAATAGTAACGATCGTTACAGTACCTAGTAAATACTTTAAACAAAAACTCTTGCTTATGTATTTATGATACATTAAATATAGAACGTAATGTATAGTATAATACTTCTAAACGAATACTTAAAACGGACATCAATTAAGTTTAAGTCTTAAAAACATAATAAATCTAATGAAATACGCATCTTATTTTGCAATAGTTATGCACTTGTGCATTTGTGTTATTTCTTTAACAAATTTCATATTTCTATAAGTTTCTAACAAAATTAGCATTTGACAATACCTACCTATTTATTTGTGATATCAAAAACATTATAAGTGAAAAATATTATTTTATTTTTATTAAATTTGAATGATTTTAGTTTAATTAGAGGGACTTGATTAAATAGTGATATTGTTTATTTTATATTAAAGAGAAGGCTGAACCACTAAGAGCTAGACCTATACGAGTAAATTATGGCACAAAGGTCTTTTATACAAACTAAAATATTTCAATACACCGAAGTACTTATTTAATATTATTAATTCCTTTCTAACAAATAGACAATTCTTAGTTAAAATAAATGACAATTACTCTGACCTCCGGTCCATATCTGCTGGTCAGAGACTCTCTGCTGACCTCAAGGGTCCAAACTGGGACCTATATTGTTCAATATATTCATATCTGATATACCTCAGTCACCACGCACAAACACCGAAGTACTTATTTAATATTATTAATTCCTTTCTAACAAATAGACAATTCTTAGTTAAAATAAATGACAATTACTCTGACCTCCGGTCCATATCTGCTGGTCAGAGACTCTCTGCTGACCTCAAGGGTCCAAACTGGGACCTATATTGTTCAATATATTCATATCTGATATACCTCAGTCACCACGCACAAACATCGCCCTATTCGCAGACGACACAACTATTCACAGTAAATCCCGTAACGTTGAATCGATAACTAACAACTTACAAGATCACTTAAATCTATTAGAAAAATGTTTATATATATACACTAGCTGACCCGGCAAACGTTGTTTTGCCATATAAATTATTTATAGGGAATTTATAGTGTAGAAAAAATATAACTAACTTATTGTAAGTGTGTAAGGATGTGGTAAATGAGTGGTAAAGAGGCAGCGCTGTGAACGATGAGATAATATACAAAAAAAAAAAACACCAAACATTAATTTTTGAAATTTATCATAATTTAATCCTCAAAATTATATACATCATTAATAATTAATTACGACAGTAACACTAACAAACAATATCAATTTCTTAATGCTATAGCGTGAACACTATTTTTTGTTAGCCCATCTTTAGCTAACACAAACAAACTGGATGGTTTACCCACTCGAGAGCATGCCGCGTATAATTGTCCGTGTGAAAAACATGGTGTGTTCCAATCGAAATTATAGATCACCAACATAGATTATATTCTGAATTATATCAGGTTCTATCCAAATCCTTTAACATCGATCAGATATACAGCTTTCGAAGGGGGTTATGATCACTGGCAAGTATATGACCCGAATTATCTAGGCCATTGCCCATACCATTACATGCCATTGCCATTGCCCACGAAAACAATTTATTTGGACTATTAAAATTATAAATGTATACAATAATTTGTAATAACGAAAACAGTACAGGGCAGTATTCACAACACGATTGTTCACTCTCACGACGGTCTATGGAATGGATGAATTACTTGAAATGCAATATCGCATAAGTCAGTAAAAATAAAGGTCTTATAATCTTAAAGGCAGAAGGAAGAAAGAAAGAAAGAAATAGATAGGATATGGGTATAAATATATAACAACTTATAACAAAACGGCGCGCTAGTCTTTGCTCCAATCGTCGTTGTTCATTGCGTTCAGCTCGTGCCTCTTATGGTTGAAATTCACAAAATTGCGCCATACTCACACGCACATTCATATCATCGGATTGCATTTGTTCTTCCGTTCTTTGCGCTATTCTGTTTCTCTTGTTTGTAGCCGCATTTATTCGACGACTCAAATTTTCCTCTTTGCGTTTTGCTGGCATCACACACACACAAATAAGACAAATTTAAGTACTTAATTATGAAAAACCGGATACTGATATAACTTTTAGTTGTAGATAGAGCGGTAGCGTGCCTGGCAAATCCAATGGTTTCAAAAACTCTGTTGCATAATTTACAGCTTCTTTCGCATCGCAAATTGTATCGATTGATTTGTATGACACTAAATCGCCTGGCAACAACTCTTGTATCTTGAGATATAATTCTTTGGTTACCAAGGTAACCCACGAATCAACAAATACATTTTATTTACCCACTAAGTCTACGCAACAGGTCATTATTTATGATAGTTGATAACTCCTTTGTTTGTAAAGTTAGAGAATCGATCAAATGCTATAAACCTTCTCCTCAATGAGCTCTTCAATTTAAAAAAAAATCATAACAATCGGTTCAGTAGTTTCCGAGAACATATCACTCAAAGGTTTTCATTTTCACATTTATATATTAGATATATATATATATATACGTATACTAGCTGAATTATCCGGCCTCGCCCGGGAAATATGTTACTATTTTAGATGAGATCAGTTTCTATTTCGTCTTAAGAAAAATTTAGGTTGAAAACAACGCACAATCGTCGTATGTAAACTAATGATATACATTTTAATTTAACTATACTATATTAATATATCAACATATTAAACAAAATAAAATATTTTCTAGATTACCAAAAATTTAAACGTCCATCCCAGAGCTCAATAATTCGAAAACTACTTTCTCAGCAGATGCCTACGTCATAATAGCTATCTGTATGCCAAATTTCCAGACCGATCCATTAATTAGAAAATAAAAAGTTAATTTTATAACTTTTTTAATACTCTTATATTTACCAAACTATTGTCAATAAAGTTGCCTTTGCCCGGGGATGCTCATAAAAAAAACAGAATTCGGTAATATCTATTAATGCGGGAGATATCGGTCTGTGCTAGGTTATTTATCTCGGCGGCATACTCTGTATATGTTATAGATTATTTGCTAGTTAAATTATTGTTACATTGAACAATTAAATGTAACTGTTGTTATGTAAAAAGTAAACAATATAATAGTGTGATTATAAAGAATACATTTGAAATATGAATTATTATTATACATATTTTTATTTTATTAGTTTTAAAGAAGATTATTGAGTAGTTTTTATCAAATAGAAATATATTGGTATTCGGTATGGTGTAATGGTGAATAAATATAACATTAATAGTTTCGGTTTCGGATAAAGTAAGATTTAATTCGAATTTACATGCCATATAAGCTCGTGATTGAAATATAAATTTGAAAAGTAACCATTATGTTGTGGTATACTTCTTATATTTTCTATTGCTTACCTAGTCAATTGTTTTGTATGGGTTTCATTGTTATAAAGCTCTTTCACGTCATATACACTCGTTCACAAAAATATTAATAAAGTGAATAAACAATATCATCAATAGAAGTTAGAACCATTTAGTATAGATAATTTTATCAATATCCTCTTTACTACACAAACATTAAGCAGCGTTCCGACTTTTACGAAGCTTCATTTAAAATGTCGGTCGGTCCGTCCTTCGTAGTCTACGCCCTACAGAACCATAAAGGTCCTTTCACACATATCCGATCTGGGTCCATTCCGAGTCCGATCCGTCAATGCATCCGTTAACTCGGAAGTATAAACTTGCTGTTTTACATATTCACGGGCGTGATTTATTAATAAACACTTTTATAGTTTTTCATGGTTTCAAGTTGAAACTTTCAACTTTTGCGGGATCACACATTCATATTATGAACTATCACGTCGCGCAACGGTGATATGGAAGGGGAAGTTTGGGCGGCCACGTCTAGCCGCCGTACCGCGAACCTCACCCACTAAGTCTACGTAACAGGATATTATTTATGATAATTGATAACTCCTTTGTTTTTAAAGTTAGAGAATCGATCAAATGCCATAAACCTTCTCCGCAATGAGCTCTTCAATTTAAAAAAAAGATCATAACGATCGGTTCAGTAGTTTCCGAGAACATATCACTCAAAGGTTTTCATTTTCACATTTATATATTAGATATATTATATATGTGGGTACGTAGGTTTAACGTCGTGCCAAGACAACAACCATATATAGCGGTTGTTTTTCAAATGTTCATTATTATAATTATTATAATAAATAAACTATGTCACGCAACGCTAAATCCGATCGCCAACTACAGCACAAACTAATTGACACATATTTATTTATTTTTTTTTTTTTTCAGTATTAATAATTATTAATTCCAAAACTGATTCGTTAGAGAAAAAAAAATATTGTTATTTTTTAATGTCCTTGATTTTCTATAAATCATCCAATCAGCACGTGATACAGATGTATACTCTATGTCAACCGTATAATTTTACTATTCTATCGTCATCTTCTATATATTTTATTTTAGTAGCCATTTTCATTTATAGTTCGTAATCGACATTTAATAATGACAAATTTGTATTTTTTTTTTTGGTTCGACGGTTTAGTTTTTGAGTGAGAATTATATTTTAAATGTAATAATCATTTGTATAACTTATAACTTAAAATATTTTAACGGTATTTTTTTTATCAGAAGAGAGACAAACACGTATATTTATACTTCTATAATACCGGATCATGGAAAGTATATATCGAGTATGAGATTTGTGTATTATGCAATGTAGATAAAATAAACGACAGGCATATGTATATTAACAATACACCTTGAGCCTCTGGCAGGACATTACGTTCTCTAAGCTCAAAATCGTAATAACATTACTATTGTGGGCCTCTGTCATGACATTACGTTCTATAAGCTCTAAATCGTAATGACATTACTACTATGAGTCTCTGGCAGGACATTGCGTTCCCTAAACTCTAAACAGTCGTTAGTAGATTTATTTATAATACACAAATCTCATACTCATACTCATATATATATATACTTTCCATGATCAGTGATCATCAATTTCATTGATCGCGTATCAATAAGTATAAATATATTAAAAACTGTAACAGGACTAACGTCCGTATATTTGAATAAATAAATAAATAAATAAATAAATAAATAAATACGTGTTTGTCTCTCATTGCAATCCTCTTCAATCTAAAATTCAAATGATAACATGATTTAAAATATAATTTTACCATTCTATATTTTATTTTATTGGCCATTTTCATTTATAGTTCGAACCAAAAAGGAATCAATCAATTTTTGCTCATTATATAATGTGTGTAACTTATAACTTAAAATATTTATAAATTTTTTAATGCCCTTTTATTCACAGAACTTATTAATCGTTTCGAGCCGCTATTTTAAATTTGTAGGTGACTTCAGCTGGACAAGTCTGCGCATTGACCAAGGAGTAAGTTTTTCAATTTATTTTTATTTTATATATTCTAAAATAAGAATAAATTATCATTTGTTGTTAAATTTTTAATCAATAATTTGAACAATTTCTTTAAAAAAATATATATATAATGTGATTTTTAAAGATCATATAAGCTCAGCAATCACTTTAGTGTAAAATAAAACATAAAACCACTACAATCAGTTACCATTTTATAAGCTTCAATCCAAAGAAAATCTAATAAAACTTCTCTTTATTTCTCAGCATTTACTTTACATAAAATAAATAATAAAAGTACTTAAAACGATGCTCTATTAACTTTCTAAAGTCTAAACAATATAAGAACAATTCTATATCAATTTTAGACACAAGATAATTTTTTTTATATTACTTTTCTATTATATTTACATTGATCTGTTTATTTTACGAAATCATTTTTTTTTTTTTTTTGGTATTTTAAAGCTGTATTTTTCATTATAAATTACTAAATTTACCTTTAACTTTCTTATTGATCTAGTTCTATTATCATAGATCAAGTTTATTATAATTTATCATGATTTTTAGAAGTTTCTTTATTTTTTGGTATTTAGTTTTAAAAACTGATTGTTAACTTTGTAATTAGGAAATGGTCAGTATATTTATTAAAAATAAAAAAATAAAACAAGTGAACGGTTGTTAATCGAGATTCTAAGGCTATAACAAGTATGCTAATTTGTTCTATCTATACATATATGTAATATATAAGGCTTGTAATCGACATTAAATAATAACATATTTGTATTTTTTTCTAGGTTCGTCGATTTAGTTTTTGAGTGAGAATTATAACTTAAATCATATAATCATTCGTATTTTAGATTGAAGAGGATTGCGATGAAAGACAAACACGTATATATTTACTTCTTTGATACATCGATTTGTGTCTTATCTAGTGAAAATTAAATAACTAACAGGCATGCAGGTTGTGAATATGTTTCAGGTTGCGATATAGGTACCTATAAAGCTTTTGCATTATTTATTTTGTAAAATAATATTTTAAATTGTTATCGCTGTGCAACAAAATATCCCTTATCCCATAACCATAATTAGCATAGTTAACCGTTAAGAGTTAATATATATTATAAGAGTTAAGTTAAGAGTTATCGCTGTACAACGAAATACCCCTATTCCCTATAGGCTATAACGGTTTTATCTGACCGCAATCTTGATCGGCCGCCACTCAACTTAAATTAGCATAGTTAATCTTAAGATTTAATATATATTATAAGAGTTAAGTTAAGAGTTATCGCTGTACAACGAAATATCCCTGGTGACCCTGGTGACCTATCATGCGCATTAGTATTAATTATTATTTAAATTAGCATTTTTCTCTTCGCGCGTAACAATAACGAAGTGTTGTTAGTTTGAAATAAAATGCATTAATATTGTCTTGTATTATAAATTCCGGCACGCGAATCGCCGGAAATTTTTTAATGCCCCTTTATCCACATATTTTTTGGAACTAGGTGACTTCAGCTGGACCAGTCTGCGCATTGACCAAAGAATAAGTTTTCCAATTTAATTTTATATTTTTTAAAATAAAAATAAATTATCATTAGTATTAATCATTTTTGTTGTTAATTTTTTGTTCCAGGATTTCAATGCATGGTGCATCTTTTTTTACAGTGCTTTCCGTGTACATGCAACTTTTTTTTGTCGCTTATTTAAATGTTTTTTCACTTTTAGAGATTTACTAATTTTAATTTAAAATAGGGCTAGGGCCTATTAAATATAAAATAGGGCTAGGGCTTGTAGGTGGACAGCAGCCACAAAGGCACAAAATCAATTATTTTTAACAATTTAAATGTTCAATTTTTAATAATTTCGTATTTTAAAATTCCCAGTTATTAAGCATTTTTGTTGTTAAATTTTGTACTCAATTGTTTGAATAATTTCTTAAATTAAATATATAAAATGTAATTTTTAAAGATCATATAAGCTCAGCATTCACTTTAATGTAAATTATACGATAACAATACTTAAATATATGTTTTATTAACTGCACTCAAGAATAAAAATGTTTATGAAAGGGAGGACTTTCAAATATAGGAAACAATATTAAAAGGGGTTAGGGCTAGGTCAGGAATTGCATTTTGGGTGTATAGGCACGAAGTCCTTTTTACCATAAACATTGTTCTTGTAAAATTTCATTCAAATTCAAACTAATTTATGTCATTATATAAAATTTAATTAAATTTAACAGCGTTTTTTTTCTCAGCATTCACTTGAACATAAAATAAACAACAAAAGTACTTAAAAAGATGCTCTTTTAACTTTCTCAAATCTATACAATTTAAAAACAATTCTATGTTAATTTTAAACACAAAGATAATTTTTTTTATATAACTTTTCCATTACATTCCCATTACATACTTATTGATCTAGTTCTATTTGTGTTACAATAAAAGTCAAATTTCTTAAATTTCAATACAACTGGCGGCGTTAGTTCATTCTTCCTTTCGTGGATTAGGCCTACCTGGGGAAACCACGTTAAAAAAAACGCACCGGGTGTAATACCTCTTGCGTTTGGGATTCATTTTCTCAACACTTGCTAAGGTGGTGTGGAAACTTACACACGCCGTCAGACGTCAGTTATACGACTCGATAAGAACAGTGAAATCTGTCCGAGATAGATGCCCTGATGAAACTTTCAACAATATTCTACCGCAGAAATTTTACGTCTTAGACAACTTTTGTTCGTATCGTTTCTATGGTAATTTTTAGTCTTACGAAGTTTCCCGGCCCCAATATATCTTGGATATTCCCTATACGAATGCAATTGTCTGTATACTACGTAATATAACATAGGACGTTTAGGTGATTGATATACTTATGCATTTATCGTGTTTGTTTGTTCAACGTGAAAGCTGTGAAACACGAACCCACGTAAAACGTTTACTATGGCGAATAAAAAACTTGCTGTAAAGCGTACTATTAGAAAAATAACTACTAAGTCTCTTGTTCAAAATCGATGGTCCAATCGTGTTAGGTAGGTCATTGATTTATTAATTATTAATTTTTTTAATTGCACTTAGGTAATTGTACATGGTTGCTTACATTATTATAATATTATCATAGATCATAGTTAATAAATAATAAAATTAATTTACATAATATATTGCTCTCATATCTATAATTTTGTTGTAATTAAAAAAATTATTATTCGTGGGTACCTCAGACTTTTAGAGTACATTATTATATTGTATACACAATAGAAAGCGTGCCAGATTAGGTAAAACATGTATTAGAAAAATAATGAAGAAAGTTCGTAATGAACCGTAAGTTACATTTAATGTTTACTAATTATAATTTATACGTGGTATATATTTTATATTGTTCAATTCTTGAATAATAATAAAAAAAAGAAAATGTAATTTAATGTATTACAATTTTATTTAGTTTTATTTCAAAATACAATATAATAGCCAATAGGTAAGTATAATAATAGAAATGAGCTTGATAATTCTAAAAATTAATATACACACTGATACTAAAATATAATATGCTATACAAATTTAAACACGTCATGAACTACTCGTATAATAATATTATATTATTCAACTTAGTAAGTAAGATTTGGGCAAAATAGTAAAGTAATAAACCGTGAAACTTATTATATCGAGTGATCCGATTTACGTCTTACTAAATAATAAAACAATTATTATGAGATATTACAAAAATTACGTAAATAGCCATCAATTATTTCCTATTTGTTTTCGTCATTAATTTTTTTCAAAGAGTTATGCTATATATTTATCAATTTATATTTATATTTTATATAAGTTTCAACACAGTATTGTACTTATACTGTTTTATATTTTAATTGCAATTTAGAAATATTGAATCCAAACCAAGTCCATCGTTAAATTGTAACAAAGTATGCACACAATAACTAAAAATTACATATTTAAATAATTTTATTTTTAATATAATGTTGGAAATATATAGTTATAAATATTAAATTACAGTTTTCTCGAAGGTCGTAGGATTGTCGATATAAATTATTTATTTTCACTAATACAACAAAGTAGACACGACAAATTTGATTGTTCTTTTGTTGATATGGATTTTAAAAGTGAACTCCGTAGACGTAGAGGGTACATTTCGATATTCACATTTGAATACAAAATGTATGGGATCATTTCAAAAAATTTCATCAGAAAATTCTAATGGAACAATCTCAATACCTAAAAATGTATTTGCAATCATTCAAGCAATGATAGAAAAACAATTTCAACAATTATTTCTTTATACATTTTAGTAAAGAATATTCTTATTAGAAAGAAGTTTATGGACGTGCACTGGATATTATAATATATTTCAGTGCATTTCAGTATATATTATTCAATAATCTTCATTCATCATCTTTATAATATTTTGTTATTTACGCTATCGTCGATACCGACACACCAAGACCATTTGTGTGATACTAAAACGCGCTCTCGTATCATAGGCATGCGCAAACAACATCGATATTATCGTTTCATCCATATTACGGTCTGATATTATCGAAAATATCACATCAATGCATATATGTAATATCGATATATCCAACTATTTATTCATACTACATTTTTCCAAGTAATTATTGAGACATGCGTTGATACAGGATTTAATGGCTTTATAATTATCTTGGTTGTCGGTCACCGGGACAGCGTATTTTATTTTTGTGTCAATCTTCGCTCAATTGTTTAAATGTTGAAAATTGTGCAAAAGAATGTGGAGAGTTTGCTCATACAAGATATTGGCGTGATGGTATGTTTACCAATTCTTCTAGGATTTTCAAAGCCGAAACAAGACTCCCTGATCTGTGAATTGTATTAAATACTTTGAGCAGTACTTCCAAAAATAGTAGCGGACAGCATAGTGTCCTTACTTATGCTGCCAATGTTAATACCCACGATTGCTATAGTAGATACTGATACAAATCCTAATATTGTTACATATCCAATACCAAGCAATGATGATACACCAAGTGCTATAAGTCCATACTGTGATTTATTCAAGAATACTATTCTAAAAGCTAAAACTATTAGAATGGAAATTTTAAATAACAATAAAATATAATTTTTAACATAAGAAATATGAATAACATATTATAAGTCGTTGATAATAAATATTTAATTATATCAATTCGGAAAAAACACGTTGATAATATTTTAATATCTCTTAAGGTTTGAAATTTTACTGTAATAGTCTAATATATTAGCTGTCCCGCAACTTTTGAGCAAGTTTGTAGCCATAAAGTTCATACAATCTGTAAAACATAAAAGTGTTTTTAAAAATATGTGTTTTGTATACCTTATACTTATATATTATAGTAGTATTAATTAAAAATCTTTTTATAAAACAATAGAATATTGGATTGTCATAAATCATAATACTATTGCATCATTAGTAAAGGAAAAGAGTACCTATAAAAAAGGCAAATACTTCAAATTCTGTCATATTAACTATCACAAGTTATCACTTTCAGTTTTTAACTCATTAAATTAATATTCAGTGAAACCTTTCTATAATGGACAATTTTTAGGGAACGGTTACATTTCCATTACTTTTCAATAGGAAAACCTCCGAATAGCGGACACCTATTTTAGTTTTAATTTATAAATAATAGCAAAACATGATCTAACTAGGACAACAATAAAGACTAAAATAAACTCGTTCATTTAAGTCATTATGGGACAATAATATATGATTATGACGAAAAATGGTTAATATCGACAATAAACGTAGGAAACAGTAATATTTTCCCTTCAACTATAACTTTGACAAATTAACTTACCAACAAAATTGTACAAAGACGGCATAATTATAAACAAGCCAAGCTGACAGACTTTTTTGACCAAATTGAATTATGTACCCATGCTTCTTTTTATATACATTTTTTTTAATAACTATGTATGTATTTACCTATGCTTTTTTATTAGTATACATACATACTTATATATATCATTATATCATAAAACATTAAATAATAACACTATAATTAAAATTAACCTAGTATACATTTTTTTCCTTTTATGACATTTACCCTTTATGAATATCAAAATGTACCCCTTCTGAATAGAAGACGAAATTTTGGGGATCAAATGTGTCCGCTATTCAGAGGTTTCACTGTATATTAATGGAAATTTAAAATACTATACTATATTTTTTTAAATATTTTGACCACTTAAACATTTATTCTACGAAATAGACTTTGAAATATAATTTATTACAAAATAGTAAAAGTTACAATAATTATGGTTTTTAATTTAAAAAATAAAAAAATGTTATTAGTTGATATTTGTTGAAAATATTAAATTTAAAATAGTAGAAGTTAATTTATGATTCAGGAACTGATTAATTTTTACTTGATCTTTATATTTGAGTTATTCGAGACTTGTAAATCACAAATATTTATATTTGAAAGAATAAACTATACACTAAGGTAAAATAAGATATTATCTTACTTGTAAGAGAGTACAGGGTAATATGTTGAAAAATATACAAGGGGAATAATAGGAAATTTTGCCATCCATGATTCTTTTAATTTATTGCAATTGCAACACATGACAATTGTGCACATCTTTCAGTACTCATTCTGTTATCTGTTGATGACTGAGTTATTCCATATGTCTGTAAATTGTCAATTGGTATGTTATGTATTTATAGGTAGACAAATAGCAAATATATATTGATTACTTCTGAATGAGCGGTAAAGCTATCTGCAAGAAAGTTGATAAAAACTGGACCAGGACATAAAAGAGTAACATGAATATTAGTGTTCACTTTTTCTTGGCGTAAAGTTCAAAAATAGCCCTGTAGACAAACAAATTAATTAATTTATGTACAGGTGATTAATAATATAAATTATATATTATAAACTAATATGAGAATATTTAAAAAAAAAAACACATGATTTGCACTTTTAATCAGAACAATACATCAATATTGTATAGCTCTATACATTTTGAAATTTAAAATAATATGTTGTTATTATTGTATTCTAAAAATGGCACAAAGGAAGACCTGGTAAAATATAGTTGATGATACTATACTTACTTATAATAACATTCAGGAGTTATCAGTCCTTCCAGAGCAAAAAAAAATACATATATTAATTTAATATCCTAATATTGGGTAGACAAATAGATAATTAATGAAAGATATATTCGTTAAGATCATCACAACCATAAATACGAAAAAATATGTAATAATGTATTTATAATTAATACTCAAAAGTAAACATTTATTTATTCTAAACAAAGTTAAAATAAAAGAGTTTGGATCTTTCATGATTTCATTAAAAACCAAGTTTACAAGAAATAGACTACAACTTTTTACTTTTTGAATAGAGGAATCAGTGTGTATGATTATCAGTAGGTAATATAATAACTAAACTTCCAAACAATATATTTAAAGAATTATATAATGAAAGGCTAATAAATTAATGATCCTATAAATAAATTTATCACACTTTATTTTAATATGTAATTTGTTACTTGGTACTTTATTATTATAGATAAAAATGTAAAATAGGTCAATGTCTAAAACGTACAACTATCATTAAAATAATAATTTCTAAATAAGTGTCAATAAAAAATTACTCAATTTACTAATTATATAAATTAAACACTTAATGTATAAATGTATAAATCGGAAATTGACAAAAAGATGAATTTATTGTCATCTATTTTCCTCTGCTAAGCATTATTATTGTTTGTCACAGGTTTTTTACTTCCCCAATTGAAACTAACTGTACCCGCTTATGGTTAAATGTAAAAAAAAATTTTAAGTAAATGAAATCACGAAGATATTTTATAACTATTTAATAATACAAGATACAAAATATAAATTACAATTGCTATTTAATAGAATATACATAGATTATTCAATAGTATAGTTTTACTGTCATCATATATTTACTTTTTAAAGCTTAAGACTTAAATTTTAGAAAGTTGTATTAAAAACATAATTTTAAATTATTTTATGGTTATGATAACAAAAGTACAATTATACAAATTATACACATATGTAATTCATGATTATTTAATGATAATTTAAATTATTAAATGTTTATAAATAAATATTTACTTACAGTGGCGTACTGGCGTAGCATGGGTAGGCGAACTGTGCCTACACCAGGGGCGAAAATGTTCACTTTGAAATTGGTACTTATTATTATCGATGAATTCTCTAGCTTTCCTTCGCTGAGTTCTATAAATACACAACACTAAGTCTAAATTGTATACAATAGTTCAGATAAAATAAATAAGACTTTTTAATACTTTACCAATACAGCGATTTTTAACTTGATATAATTTCTCTTTACTTCTGGCCAATAAAACAAGGTTAGCACCATATTTAGAAATGCAATTTGTTCACCAATCCCTTTAGAACAGCGTTCCCCATTAGGATTTTAGAAAGGGCCAAAAAATAACTTTGAAAATTACTTGCGGGCCGCATACATTTTTAATGGTAATGATTAAGAAGTATAAAAATATATAAATTATATAATAATTAATTATAACTTAATGATTTATAGTTAAAATGTTACAAATAATGCATAGTTTATAAAGTATAGATATTAAAATAGTGTAAGTACATAAAAAAAATTTAAATTATATTGGTTTTTTTTATTTAAAATTGTTTTGAGGTTGATGGACGATTTCTCTCTGTTTCTTTTATTATTTTATTAATGTCCACGGGTGATTTTGATGTTGACAACTGCAGTAAGTCGTCCAAATGTGCATCAGTCAAGCGATTTCTATATTTGTTTTTAATAAATGTTAGTCTACTAAAAGTAGCTTCACACAAATAAATTGTCCCAAAAAATGTTAAAATTGCTTTTACATTTGGTAAACGTTATGAACTTCCACGTAAGTGTTTTATATAATCTCCAGTTCAACATGTACTTTATTCGTCTTCTTCACTGTTGAAAATGGAATTCAATCGTCTTGCAGTATGCTTGATACCACCAAATCGGTTAAAACTGTAAATTGTAAAGACATTGATTAGAATAAATTACAAATACAATTGTCATCAAAGAATACTTACAAATGACATGTATTCTGCAGCCAGTGTTAATGTGTAAATGATCGATATCAGATTTTGACAATTAATAGTATTTCAGTTGACATCAGAAGCAGTATTGTAAAGGCACATAGATATTGCCAGTTGAATCACCTTCATCCAACATACTGTTGAACTTCAACATAATTAATCAGAAGAATAAGATATCAGTATGACACATTTCCAGTAGTTAACTACTTAGAGTAATCACAAAAAAATACTTACAGAATTTCTATTTCCAGTCTTCGTAATGCGATCATCTCAAATAATGTTGTTGGATATTTCATTCCAAGATCAAATCGTCTGAAAACAATAATATGTAAGAGTCAATTTCATATTTTTGATACTTTTCAAAGCAGTCAAATGGTACGCGATATTTTTGTATTGATGTACCACATACATACTTGAACGACCTGTATAAGTAAATCGGCATTAACGACTATATACTGTATATACTTACTGCATTCGATGGTGTTTTATATTCTTTCGTATAAATAGTATCCGAGAGATTTGATACAGTGCAATTGTGTAGGAATAAAAAACACAATGTTTAGAAGAAGTCGATCATTGTGTCCCGGAATGTGCTTCAGCGTTGTTAAATGGTTCACTGGGGGTACTCCGGTACTCGGTTTCTATAATCCATTTCGATTTCGGTTTCGTCTCTTTCGAATTTTCGTCGAAAAGTACAAAAATCTTAAAAGCTTCACTTATTATTTATTTACGTTTGATAACAATCTGCACCGATAACGAGATAACAGACGGGCCAATGATAATATTTTTGATTTTTAATACTACACTTTTTGTTAAAATTCAAAGGGCAAAAACTAAATTTTTTTCAATCTCATTAGACGATTGGTTTGAAGTTTCAGTACCTTGTATTAGAATAAATCAAAATTTTAGATGTTATTCGATATTTATTTTGAATTTCGACAGACTTGACAATGTGTTATGACAATACACGACAATGCTTGACAATGCACGTATAATAAATAAAACATGGAATTTTCTCAGCTATAAAATAATCATTTTTTTGTTCCCTGATTTCCTGTAGTTATTATATTATTGTATTTAAACTACAGGGTTTTACGCAAAGTGTTCTCAATTAGCTTTGACACACTTAACTGTATATGAGCACATATTTCAATAATTAGAGTCTACGGGCATTTGCACACTTTTCATCGATATATATTATATATTTTATATTAATTCAATAAAATGGTAGGATACGATGACATAATAGTTGGTATTAATGACACTAAAAATACGAATAAAAATGACAAAACATTTAATGGAAAACTGCAAAACAGTCAAGTTGGTAGGAAATTAAATCGGCGTGAAAAACAAGACGGGTATCAAAATAACTGTCAAAAAAGGCAGAGTAGAAATTCAGCCTTCTCTTCAATAAAAATAAACAATAACATTTTAAATCAAGTCCCCTTAATTGATTTAAAATCAAATAAATATAATAAAAATATAATATTTTTCCCCAAATAACTTTTTTGACATCACCCATAATGCATTTCTGAGAGAGTCCCAGACAGTTTTAATTTTTTTTTCATTCTTAAGATTCAATATTTTCTTACTTCTTACTAGTTAATATTTAATTATTCCAAAACTGAATCGTCAGAGCAAAAAATGTATTGTTATTTTTAATGTCCTTGATTTTCTATAAATCACCGATTGGGCACGTGATACAGGTGTATACTCTATGTTATTAGCTAGTTATTAGCTATTTTCATTTATAGTTCGGACTAAAAAGAGATCATTCAATTTTTGCTCATTATTTAAAGTGTGTAACTTAAAACTTAAAATATTTTTACGGTCTTTTTTTTATAATTTATACTCATAAAATATATAAAATGTAACTTTTAAAGATTTTAGTAATCCAGCATTCACTTCAATGTAAAATATTCGGTAACAATACTTAAATCAATTTTTTATTAACTAAACTGAAGAATAATAATGTTTATGTAGGGAGGACTTATAGGAAATAAAGAAAAAATTAAAATAGGTCTAAAATTTAGTAGGTCAGAACTCTGGAATTGCATTTTGGGTGTATAGGTAGGAAGTCCTATTTACCATAAACATTGTTCTTGTAAAATTTCATTCAAATTCAAACTAATTAATCTCATTATATAAAATTTAATTAAATTTAACAGCGTTTTTTTTTAGCATTCACTTTTCCTTTACATTTACATTGATCTGTTTGTTTAACGAAATCTTTTTTTTTTGCTGTTTTAAAGTTGTATTTTTCATTATAAATTACTATATTTACTTATTTCGAGCCGTTATTTTAGATTTGTAGGTAACTTCTGCTGGACAAGTCTGCGCATTGACCAAGGAGTAAGTTTTTCAATTTATTTTTATTTTATATTTTCTAAAATAATACAATAAAATAATAACAAATTTGTAATTTTTTTCGAGGTTTAACGATTTAGTTTTTGAGTGAGAATTATATATTAAATCATATATTCATTTTTATTTTAGATTGAAGAGGATCACGATGAGAAGCCAACATGTACATAGATATATACACATACATATATTTCAGGTTGTGATATAGGTACCTATTAAGCTTTTGTGTTTTTTAGTTTGTAAAATAATATGTTAAATTGTTATAGTTGTACAGCGAAATATCCCTTATCCCTCCCCCAAGTTTAATTAGCATAGTTAACCCTGGTGACCCTGGTGACATATATTTCAGGTTGTGATATAGGTACCTATTAAGCTTTTGTGTTTTTTAGTTTGTAAAATAATATGTTAAATTGTTATAGTTGTACAGCGAAATATCCCTTATCCCTCCCCCAAGTTTAATTAGCATAGTTAACCCTGGTGACATATATTTCAGGTTGTGATATAGGTACCTATTAAGCTTTTGTGTTTTTTAGTTTGTAAAATAATATGTTAAATTGTTATAGTTGTACAGCGAAATATCCCTCATCCCTCCCCCAAGTTTAATTAGCATAGTTAACCCTGGTGACCCTGGTGACATATATTTCAGGTTGTGATATAGGTACCTATTAAGCTTTTGTGTTTTTTAGTTTGTAAAATAATATGTGAAATTGTTATAGTTGTACAGCGAAATATCCCTTATCCCTCCCCCAAGTTTAATTAGCATAGTTAACCCTGGTGACCTTTCATGCGCATTAGTGCATGGTTTTCTTCGCGCGTAACAATAACGGAGTGTTGTTTTAATTTTCTTTTCATTCTTAAATTTCAATACTACTGGCGGCATTTGTTCATTCCTCCTTTCGTGGATTAGGCCTACCTGGGGAAACCACGTTAAAAAAAACGCATCGCGTGTAATACCTCATGCTTAGACAATAGCTAAGGTGGTGTGGAAACTTACACACGCCGCAGACGGTAGTTATACAATATCATAAGAACGGTGAAATCTGTCGCGAATACAGCACTGACCGAGATAGATGTCCTGATGAAACTTTCAACAATATTCGACCGCAGAATGTATCCGTCTTAGACAACTTTTTTTCGTATCCTTTCTATTGCAATTTTTAGTCTTATGAACTTGTCCTCCCCATCCTACCACCACCCAAGTGGTGCAGCACGAGAGTCTTGGACACGTCATATGTATCGCTCCGATGTGTACGGTGTGGACAGCCTAGCCCAGGGTTGGCAAACGTTTTGAACACTACGTGCCAAAAATTACCTTTTTTTTTGCTCGAGCGTGCCATGAAAAATATTTTGTTATATTCAACAACAAAATTATCGTAATTTCATTGTATAATAATGTACTATTTAGTATAAAAAAGGTTGGTTTAGGTACATACAGTAATAATATTATTACTTTATTAATTATTTTGTTGTTGTTGTTGAATAGTTAGTTATAATAGTTATTCGTTGGTATTTGGCTTATAATTAGTAATTTTTAATAAAGTCCATACTGCACTACATTCATCAGTTAGTCGCTTTCTTTAATCAGATTTTATAAAATTAATTTCTGAAAATAGTAGCTCGCATGAATATGTTAAAGAAAATCATAGAAGTTTGATGTACGCGTGCGCTCGCGCGGTCGTAGTAATTATTAAACAAAATGTACCTAGGGTGCCTAATCATAATAAATTCAGCTCGGACGAAAACGTTACGCTTTTAAACTGTAGGTTTAGATTTATCGCGCAGCAGTGAGATCAAACGCTGTGGAGTGTGACCGACGAACCGAGAATAACGTATTAAACTGTTCGAAACCGGCGAACGGTGCGTGTTGTAAATTCAAAATTTTCAAATAAAACGTGCATACTCGTATGTTACGACGGGCGACGCGGCGCGTAATAAGACAAGTTGAATTTATGACTTTTCTACGCGTGGGAGACGGGGAAAAAAGTTAAGGGCTGTACGTCGGAGCGTTGGTGAAAAAACACCCGAAAAAGTTTTTATTAATTATTATACACACCACGAATGTTTTTAATGGTCCGTGTCCGCGCGGGAACGTTTAATATCGTACGATCGTAACGGGGAAAAAATGTATATACGTACCGTTTCGTCTCGGTATTATATAGCCTTGCGTTTATTTTGCACTAACGAATTTGCTCAACATCTATGTTTCATTTAGCCCTCTGCGCTGCAGTCTTGAAAATTGGACCAAACAGCAATCTGTTTCCGAAACGAGTCTGACAAGGGGACCTGAGGAACTGGTAAATCGATTATTCGTCGGATCCCTATAGAGGTGGTGGTAAACTCTCCCGATTTTTAAAACTAGTAAACTCTCCCGGGTCAACATTATATTTACCTGGAAAAAATATTTAAAATTGTATACGGTAAAAGTTTAACAAACAATCAAATAAGCAATATATTTAAAGTTTTTAAAATAGCGTATCTTCACATTGTTATGAAAATTAATTTAAACGTTGTTCATATTTAAATTTTATTATTTTTTATTATTTCCCATAATTTGTATGCTCCACTTTTTTTTAAATTTGTGTGTTCATAATATTCTAAAAACATTAAATTGCAATGGATTTTTCAATTTAACTTAGTATCTTAGTGCCTATAGAATATTGTAGCTCGACAATTATAATGTACATATGTAGTAATTATAGACTCAGGAGAGTTTATATATTATATTATTTATTGTCCTTGCCTTCCTAGCTTTTTTTGTGCTTATCACGGCACTGTTAAGTAGTAGGGAAGAGGACAAGGTTCGTAAAATATTTAATAATGAACCTAAAAAAAATGTTAGTATAGGGAGTGATGTGTCCAGTGATGGTATGCTGGACATCGATCCCTGAGTGAATTTTAGGTCCATCTGCGTGTTCCATCACATGTTCTTGTGTCCCGATGCCGCCCGCGCCGCCTGATCACAGTGTCTCGGCATAATCCTACAGAGTTATGGGTTTCTTCCACCCCCTCCCCCCTAGAAAAATGTCTTCGGGCACCTATGCCTTCAAGACTCAAGTAGCCCTGAGGTGAACCCGGGAGAGTTTACAATCGTTCCCTTGTAGTACATTTTTGAAAGTCCTTCTTTGGCCACGAGCGCTTGAAAAGGGATCGGACCGACCTATAATTACAAAAAATCGGTGTTTATATCTCTTCGGACAAAGATTCAGCAACCATTCGTGGTTCACGGAACGTGTTATAATGTTATATAAATTAGAGTGGAGATTTAAAATTATGAACAACCCGCGTAGGTAGGTACAACAGGACAAATAAATAAGTACTGAGGTATAAACTTCTTTGAAGAACATCATGATGATAAATAATTAATAAATAATATTTGGACCGTTATTCTAACTGTTGCAGAACTTTCAAATTGTATACGCACCGTATTTTGAGACAGACATTGCCCGCGATTAAATTAAATAATAATTAATATTTTGTCGGCATTTTAACACGTATGTATAATAATGTTATTATAGTAATTTAATTGTACTAACCAATCAAAAAGTGAATCACAATGTTATAGCAAACAATTATTTGTACACAAATGTTTTTCGAATATCTAAGAACTTACAAGTACAAACATTTTCTTATATTT
Source organism: Periphyllus acericola (assembly GCA_949715065.1). Lineage (NCBI taxonomy): Eukaryota > Metazoa > Arthropoda > Insecta > Hemiptera > Aphididae > Periphyllus > Periphyllus acericola. The sequence goes on from OX454271.1 coordinate 10,032,698, forward strand.
GTCTATCTTGAAGACATTTGTTTATTTAATTAAATATTTAATACCACTATGGTTTTACAATGGTTATTATTCGTCTTATAGAACTCAATAAATCAATTTAAGCATTATATTCTGTAAAAAATTAACATTAATAAATGCTGAACGCATAAACGTTGCAAGATAAGTAAACCTTAAATTACTTTCTATTGATAAATATTTACCGTTGTTAAGATGTTGTAAGATGTAATGAGTAAATAAAGTATTATAAAAAATGATTTTATGAGTACTTCATTGTTTTTTTTTCTAAGTATCACAGTTTTTAAATGGGACTACTGATCGTAATTAGTAATAGTGGTAGAAAATGATTTACCATAAATCATAATGTCAATACTTGAAATGCAGATACTTGGTTGTGGATTATAATTATATATATATTTAGCATGAACTTGTTTAATAAATATTTATTAATAAGTATAAGGAACGATTAAAATATATTCACCTTAAAGCTTAAAACCAACAAAGAGATTTCGATAATAATCTTTACCACACATGGTCCTTTGTAAATAAATGGTTTTAAAGTGAAATTAAATTGATTAAAGTTCTAGTTAATATATATTTAAATTAGTTGAAAACTTAACAGAATTTATTATGCGTACAAAGAAATTAATAGTTTTGGTATATAAAAACGATTGCGAAATGTAAGTTCCTGTACGGAAAATATATCCAATATAAAATGCATATTTTCAGTGTTGCCGCTTGGACATTGAATTTTTTCGTATACTTAACTACTATGTTTCACGAATACTACACAATAAAAATAATTGGTGTTATAAATAATCGAACTGTACAATGATTAAATCCGTGGGATTGAGCTGATTGCGGAGAAACCAATTTTATATAATACATGAACAAAATATATATTTGTATAATATATTTCAACTTCACGCATAAATGTAACCAAAAATAGTTAAGCAACTTCAGCGTTTGTGAATTATTCGATTTAAAAAAAAGCTAATACTATATCGAAATCATATTATAAAAAATAAAAATGTCATTATAGCTGAATAATCAATTGCCAGGCAACAATAAAAATTAAAGTATGTTACAAACGCGTGTTGAAAGAAAATTCACTTTGACTATCGATTCGGTATTCTTGTTCTACATCGCTATCCTCCTATTTTTTGTTCACTTTTTCTGTTTTCATCGACGGTTAAAAGTAATTAATAACATTACGATGACTCAAAGACACATTCAAGAGGAGGCCAACTACCTCTTGAAAAAAGTGATCAGTGGGTCACGTGACAACAGTTTGGCAGTCGACGAGTTCGCGGAAATGTTGGAGGATTTAAAAAAATCCTCAATCCAACGGAACCAAGTATTCATAATTGCATAATTCGTAGTTTATTTATACAACTAGTGTATTCTATACGATGTGTTTCTATTTTAAATATTATTTCAAGTTATTGATCTGTATTTGTATGATAGTGTATGATACTTAGTTGTAAATTTGAAAACCATTGAGAATGTTATCAATTGATATTTCTACAGGATGTCTTCACGTGTGTCGTAAGTGAATTGATGAACGAATGGACTTTTTTCCCGGGGCATTCACGCACCGCCCTGATGAAGTACGCCAACATTTGCGGCAGTATGATCGAGTACGACCTTATTCCGTAAGTATTTTTGACGATCAATTCTAGAAAGTTTTCATTTGATGTATACAGATTTTGTACAACATTTGTTTCCGTTTAGAAATCCTCACACTCTGAAAAATGCTTTGCGGTTGATCTTGGTCGCATTAAACAGTACACCGAAATGTTCGATTTCGGTGTCCTGGCTTTAAACCGGTGCCATGAGCGTATTGTGGACACCGAGTTTTTAGAGGGTTTGTCGACGATCCCGCACTTCAACAGTTTGCCCCAGCATTTAATCGAGGTATGTTTCTATTAGAAATCTTAAAAAAAAAATCATAAATACATCATGAACACACGTTCTACGTATAATATTCAGTTTTACATTTACCTGCGGGATTTCGGAACACGTTTACCCGCAATTTATTCAGAATATATTTTTATGTTTAAATATGTGATACATTCTATGAAAACGATTCGCAGTGGATAGAGGACTTAAGGTCGTACGTTGCGTACTCATCAGCGGCACCCGTGTACCGAGTAGACCACGTCGAAGACACCGATTCCGAACTGCAGTCTTCCGTGTTGTCCTCGGCTACAACAGCACCGGTCATCGACACGCCGACCGTCTCGGGTGGTATCGCAGCCACACCCGAACCCGAAGACACCGGGTCGGTGGAGCTCGAGGCGTTCGACTTCGGAGAGTACAACTTCGAAGCGACCGACCGGTGCCCGGATGAAAAGGAGAGAATTATATTTAACACCAACAATTTGAGTGGTGATAATTTATCCAAAAATGTGACCATTTGATTGTTAAATATCATAATAATACGACGCGCGATATACATTACACGTGCAGCAACTCTTTGTCTAAATTGAAATGTTTTAATCTCGGCCCCGTTTAGCAGAACGGATACGCTACTTGCACCATGTCACGCATAACATGAATGCCAACAACGATTTGTTAATTTCGAGTTATTATTGTTTAGGGTGGTTAAAAATGAGCTTTTTAATACAACGTAACAACTACGCTACATAAAATAACGTTTTTCATTTGGCCAACAAAGATATGTGTCGATATTGCATTTTTAAATTTTTGTTTAGCCAATTATTAAAAGCAACGTATTATGTCATACAGCCGTATTTAATATTGTTACAGTATTAATAATTCTTAGTTTATAAATAAATAATTGTCGAATTACAAAAAAGCTATATTTCGAATTATTTTGTCAATCATACGTATACGATAATTATTGTACACAATATCATTGTATAATCTAATATTTCGAAGAATATTCGGACTCATAAAATTTTAAAAATGCTCTAAATCGGTCCGATTTCATCCGATCGGGTCCAAATATAGCTAAATTGACGAAAAAATTTTTGCGGTTCCAATGAGACCATTTCCAGCGCTCTAAGTCTAATAGCGGCCGAGTTATGGCGAAAAAACTATTTGAGATCGGCTAAAAATACAATAATATTCGGATTCATAACATTTAATAACGCTCTAAATCGGTCCGCTTTCATCCGATCGGGTCCAAATATAACTAAATCGACGTAAAATTTTCTTGCGGTTTCAAAGAGACCATTTCAAGCCCTCTAAGTCTAATAGCGGCCGAGTTATGGTGAAAAAACGATTGGAGATCGCCTAAATATACAATAATATTTCGAAGATGTTCGGATTCATAACATTTCAAAACGCTCTAAATCGGTCCCATTTCATCCGATCGGGTTCAAATATAAACTAATCGACGTAGAATTGCCTAGCGGTCCTAAAGAGACCATCTCCAGCCCTCTAAGTCTAATATCGGCCGAGTTATGGCGAAAAAACGATTTGAGATCGGCTAAAAATACAATAATATGTATACAATAATTATCGTATACGATAATTAAAAACGCTCTAAATCGGTCGGATTATATCCGATTAGGTTCAAATATAAGTCAATCGACGTAGAATTTCCTTGCAGTTCCAAAGAGACATATTCCAGGCCTCTAAGTCTAATAGCGGCCGAGTTATGGTGAAAAAACGATTTGAGATCGCCTAAATATACAATAATATTTCGAAGATATTCGGATTCATAACATTTCAAAACACTCTAAATCGGTCCGATTTCATCCGATCGGTCCAAATTTAACTAAATCGACGAAGAATTTCCTTGCGGTTCCAATGAAACCATTTTCAGCCCTCTAAGTCTAATAGCGGCCGAGTTATGGCGAAAAAACGATTTGAAATCGGCTAAAAATACAATAATATGTATACGATAATTATCGTATACGATAATTATTGTTAACAAAATTATTGTATAATCTAATATTTCGAAGAATATTCGGATTCATAAAATTTTAAAAACGCTCTAAATCGGTCGGATTGTATCCGATCGGTCCAAATATAGCCTTATCGACGTAGAATTTCCTTGCGGTTCTAAAGAGTCTATTTCCAGTCCTCTAAGTCTTATAGCGGCGGAGTAATGGCGAAAAAACGATTTGAGATCGGCTAAAAATACAATAATATTCGGATTCATAACATTTAAAAACACTCTAAATCGGTCGGATTGTATCCGATCGGGTCCCAATATTACTTAATCGACTTAGAATTTCCTTGCGGTTCCAAAGAGACCAGTTCCAGGCCTCTAAATCTAATAGCGGCTGAGTTATGGCGAAAAAACTATTTGAGATCGGCTAAAAATACAATAATATTTCGAAGATATTCGGATTCATAACATTTCAAAACACTCTAAATCGGTCCGATTTCATCCGATCGGTCCAAATATAGCTAAATTGACGAAAAATTTTTTTGCGGTTCCAATGAGACCATTTCCAGCGCTCTAAGTCTAATAGCGGCCGAGTTATAGCGTTAAAAAACTATTTGAGATCGGCTAAAAATACAATAATATTCGGATTCATAACATTTAATAACGTTCTAAATCGGTCCGCTTTCATCCGATCGGCTCCAAATATAGCTAAATTGACGAAAAATTTTTTTGCGGTTCCAATGAGACCATTTCCAGCGCTCTAAGTCTAATAGCGGCCGAGTTATGGCGAAAAAACTATTTGAGATCGGCTAAAAATACAATAATATTCGGTTTCATACCATTTAAAAACGCTCTAAATCGGTCCGCTTTCATCCGATCGGGTCCAAATATAACTAAATCGACGTAGAATTTCCTTGCGGTTCCAAAGAGACCATTTCAAGCCCTCTAAGTCTAATAGCGGCCGAGTTATGGTGAAAAAACGATTTGAGATCGCCTAAATATACAATAATATTTCGAAGATATTCGGATTCATAACATTTCAAAACGCTCTAAATCGGTCCGCTTTCATCCGATCGGGTCCAAATATAACTAAATCGACGTAAAATTTTCTTGCGGTTTCAAAGAGACCATTTCAAGCCCTCTAAGTCTAATAGCGGCCGAGTTATGGTGAAAAAACGATTGGAGATCGCCTAAATATACAATAATATTTCGAAGATGTTCGGATTCATAACATTTCAAAACGCTCTAAATCGGTCCCATTTCATCCGATCGGGTTCAAATATAAACTAATCGACGTAGAATTGCCTAGCGGTCCTAAAGAGACCATCTCTAGCCCTCTAAGTCTAATATCGGCCGAGTTATGGCGAAAAAACGATTTGAGATCGGCTAAAAATACAATAATATGTATTCAATGATTATCGTATACGATAATTATTGTACACAATATCATTGTATAATCTAATATTTCGAAGAATATTCGGATTCATAAAATTTTAAAAATGCTCTAAATCTGTCCGATTTCATCCGATCGGGTCCAAATATAGCTAAATTGACGAAAAATTTCTTTGCGGTTCCAATGAGACCATTTCCAGCGCTCTAAGTCTAATAGCGGCCGAGTTATGGCGAAAAAACTATTTGAGATCGGCTAAAAATACAATAATATTCGGATTCATAACATTTAAAAACGCTCTTTATGGGTCCGATTTCATCCGATCGTGTCCAAATATAAATTAATCGACGTAGAATTTGCTTGCGCTTCCAATGAGACTATTTCCAGCCCTCTAAGTCTAAAAGGGACCGAGTTATGGCGAAAAAACGATTTGAGATCGGCTTAAAATACAATAATATGTATACAATAATTATCGTATACGATAATTATTGTACACAATATGGATGTATAATCTAATATTTCGAAGAATATTCGGATTCATAACATTTAAAAACGCTCTAAATCAGTACGATTTCATCCGATCGGTTATTTCGGACCGATTTAGAGCGTTTTTAAATTTTATGAAACCGAATATTCTTAGAAATATTAGATTATACATCCATATTGTGTACAATAATTATCGTATACGATAATTATTGTATACATATTATTGTATTTTTAGCCGATTTCAAATCGTTTTTTCGCCATAAATCGGTTCCTATAAGACTTAGAGCGCTGGAAATGGTCTCATTGGAACCGCAAAGAAATTTTTCGTCAATTTAGCTATATTTGGACCCGATCGGATGAATTCGGACCGATTTAGAGCATTTTTAAAATTTTATGAATCCGAATATTCTTCGAAATATTAGATTATACATCCATATTGTGTACAATAATTATCGTATACGATAATTATTGTATACATATTATTGTATTTTAAGCCGATCTCAAATCGTTTTTTCGCCATAACTCGGTCCCTTTTAGACTTAGAGGGCTGGAAATAGTCTCATTGGAAGCGCAAGCAAATTCTACGTCGATTAATTTATATTTGGACCCGATCGGATGAAATCGGACCCATAAAGAGCGTTTTTAAATGTTATGAATCCGAATATTATTGTATTTTTAGCCGATCTCAAATCGTTTTTTCGTTATAACTCGACCATTATTAGACTTAGTGGGCTGGAAATGGGCTCATTAGAAACGCCGTAGAACTAGTGTCACACACCAGCTAGTAAATTATAAAAATTTAACAACTAATTTGTTTGTTATTTTAATTTAAAATAATTATCTTTATGAATTATGTTACACACATTTGTACGGAAATTATTATTTATTAAACTTAAAATAAATTGATATGACTAGGCTTAGGGACTTCGTGCATTTGCATATTTTTGTAAATTATTGTTAAATATAGCAGAGTGCGAAATAAATTCATTTCTCGGTGCCATGATATCAAATCTAAAATTTGAATGTGCATATTTTTGCATATTTGATAGATTTTGCAGGAATGTGCTTTTTAAATTTTATTTATTTAAAATTAAAAACTATACATATTTCAACCGATCGAAAAAAAAATATATATTTTATAAAGATTCAAAGTAAACTTTTTCAATGAAATTTTAGATAGAGCTATTCAATCAATAAACGAAAGATTTTTACAACTTTCTGAGCATGCAAACTTATTTTAATTTCTTTATGACATTTCCAAAATAAAAAATAGCGACGAGCTTATGACTCATTATAAAGATCTTCAACTAGCACTTGCATCAGATGATGGCTTAACTTCTGACATTTATGCAGTATAATTATATAATGAAATTACAGCACTGCAAAGACGGTTCAATGATACAGAATCTAATCCTCGAATTGTTTTGGAATATATTTGTGAAAATCAATTAGTTGAACTTTTTCCTAACACTTTAAGTGTTAAGAATACTTTTAACACTTCCCGTGACGTCTGCCACGGGGGAAAGAAGTTTCTCAAAATTAAAAAATTATTAAAAATTATTTTCGATCCCAAATGTCACATGATCGCTTAGTGGGCCTTGCAATGATTTCAATCGAGAAAGAATTAGCCTACCTAATACCTATATATTATGGACATGGAAGAAGTTGCATCATATTTCGCTAACGCAAAAGCAAGAAAAGTCAAGTTCTAATCTAATACGATGTTAACATTTCTATTATATTTTTACTAACTTTTATATTATAAAACAACTTTTTTTAAATTGTTTTGTTTTATTTAAATTAGTAGGGATTTACTTGTCTATAAATATATAAATTTAACCAATTGTTAACTTTATACAAATAAGTATAATGAACTCAGAATTAAATATATTTTAGTAATGTTTATGTGAAAAAATATTTGATACACTATATACATGTATAAGGGGCGGCAAAACTTAAGTTTGCCTAGGTGTGTAAAATTACTTGAGCCGCGCCTGCCGAGGCCTAATCTTCGACCAAAATATGAAATGGCAACTCCACATAAACAGTATGACTATGCGCCTAAGGACAATTATGTATAAAATATATTGTTTGAGGAAAATAATCTCACCAGATACTATGCGTATAGTATACCTGTCTCTTTACCAAGCTATTTTTCAATATGGTATAATTGCCTGGGGTGGTACATATGATAATGCTAAAAAGCCTTTAACTATACAGCAAAACAAAATAGTTCGTAAATGCCTTGACAAAAACACGTTAGAAGGATCAACTAAATTAAATTATAAATGCATGGGCGTTCTACCTATTAATTTACTTTACAAAAAATTTGCGATCATGTTTCTTATTAAAAATACTCCTATAAATGATATTGTGTATTCAAAACGTAATAGAACATATGACATCTCAAATAATTACACTAAAAAAACTATTGGACAAAGATTCGTTGACTATTTAGGACCAACTTTCTTCAATGAAATACCTTTCGCTATTAAGAAAACTACGAGTATAAGATCATATCCCAAATCAAATCATAAAATAATAATCTACAATTGGCTTCTACAAGAAATATAATCTCTAGCTTTTAAGGAATGTTAATAAATCTAAATATTATGTATGTATAGAGTATGTTAATAATTTCATTCTTTTGTACTTCCTCTTTTATGTTTAATTAAATGTCGAATGTATATTTAATCAATTTGCTGCTGTAATTAATATATGTATATAATCTAAGTTGTAACATGTAACTCTCTACTACCAACTCAAGCTCTGCTTAAAGGTAGTAGATATAACAATGTTTTTGTTTTATTTAATAAAAAAAAAAAAAAATTACAGAATTCAGTAAATAAATAGTTTTATGGGTAATTTTTTAAGGTGATATTTGACCATATCTTACGAGTAGAACATTTATTGAAGATTTTTAGGGCATTTGAATCCAGGCCCTATACGAGTAGTAATCATTAGCGAGTTATAAATTACCAGTCACCGATTAATCGTTCACGAATATATACTTTACAATTGAGGGTCATCCAATACTTTTCCAAGTAAATCATTTTGCTTTACGTCTGGTTATTATTATTTGTGATAATCTCTCTAGAATTCTGTATTGTGCAGGTCACTAACTCTTCTACCAGGCCTACCTACTGACTACACCCCTGGGCAGTATGCCATATGAAAAACATAATATCAAATATATTTTCATCCATCATACAGCTGAAATAAACTTTTGAATTTAGAATTTTTATTAAATCGGAAAATAGCCAATTTATTAAACATTAAATTGTTATGAATACTTAAGGAATCACAATTTATCGAAACCCCAATATTATTGTTTGATACTTATAGCAAATATAAGTAAGAAAAGTAAGGGCGCGTATATGATAAGGTGCGTCACATATGTAATAAATTATTATAAATTAGATAAAATTGCTATCTCTAACTGGTCGCGCGTAGGTATGTTTACATATTTGTGCGTCTCCAGGAGTGACTTACTATGTAATGTATATTAATTTCTTGCAATAGTCATTTAATCTGACCGTATACGTGGTCCTTTTTTTACTTATATTTATAACTCTGAACCTAACTATGGCCGGAATTTCATTTGTGATACTTAAGCATTGACATATATTAACTAGTGTTTCAAAAAATGGCTATTTCGCAATTTTATAGAAATAAAAAATTCAAAAGTCATGTTTTTAAGCTGGTAGTAGGATGAAAATACGAATTTGATGTTTCGTTTTTTATACGGTTTCTTACCATAAAATTACACCGAAACGAAACAATTAGAGAAAACATTAATAATTCATGGGGGAGTGGTAAATGGGAAAAGTTTAGTTTATAAATATTTATTTGATGATTTAAAGACTGATATATCAGATCTCATGAGATAATTATAAATATATTGCTTATAACTCACATATAGTTAGTTGACATTAGTTGACTCTGTGGGAGAATGTCACAGTGAGAACTGATTGGCCACCCAGGGCTAGTCCTAATGGAAGATAGTTATCTATTTTGTTGTTTCATAATTATAAAGGATTATTTTTATCATTCAGATACCATAAATAAATAATAAACCATAAATATTTTGTAATTACATAACTATAGTTGTAAAAAATATTTTATTATCAGAGATTCCAAATCAGTTAATGTAGATGATTTTGATTAGGTAATTTTTGATTAATTAACACAAATAAAAACAGACCTGAGGTAGAATTTAAACAAATACAAAAAAAAATAATTAAGCATACACTTACAATAGTTTATTTAAATCTTATAATTTTAACTAGGTATTTAAAAAAAAACTAACCACTTGACTATTCAAAAGTACAAATTAGTAAATAGAATTAAACATTTTTTTAGCAGTTTTCAAAAAAAAGGTAGTCTTAAAATATAATTAATAAGATAATAATTCTAAGTTAGAAGATTTTCACACACATTCTGCTTCTCACTATCAATATCGATTTCCTTAGTTAGTTCAATTTCTTTAGAAACCATAATCTTATTTTCATCAGTCAATATCTTACTTTCATCAACCAACATCTTATTTTCATCAGCCAATATTTTACTTTCATCAACCAACATCTGACTTTCATCAACCAATATCTTATTTTCTTCAACCACAGTCTTCTTTTCATCAACCAATATCTTATTTTCTTCAACCAATATCTTATTTTCATTATTCACAATCGGCACAATCTCAATTTCATTATTCACAATCGGCACAATCTCAATTTCATTATTCACAATCGGCACAATCTCAATTTTATTTATCATATTCTCATTTTCTTCAGCCATAATGTTATTTTCTTCAGCCGTCATCTCATTTTCTTCAGCCATAATCTCATTTTCTTCAGCCATAATCTCATTTTCTTCAGCCATAATGTTATTTTCTTCAGCCATAACCTCTTTTTCTTCAACCATCATCTCGTTATCACCAAATATATCTTCATCAGATTCTGAGATACTGGGTGGTTTATGATGTTCCTTAATATGTCTATGCAATGTCACTCTTCTTGTGAATACTCTGTCACAACTTTCACAAATGTAACGCATATCTTCAACACTAAAATAAATACAAAAAATATTTAATCAAGGTGTACTTCAATAATTAATGAACAAATAAGTTGAAATATAACCTTTGAGGAGTTGGTAGGGGCCTGTTGAATGATTGAGTATTGCACACTTTCAAATGATTATGAACAGCGTTTTCGCTCAGCAAAAATTTTAAGCACATCTTACAAACCCATGTAATTTTATATCCATTAGGTGAGTCATCATATCTCACCATCGTTGTAGGACAAAATCCTCTTGTTTTGGGTTGAAGCACAGCAGGTCTAGGCTTCCTTCGTTTACGAGATTTGCAATTTACAAATGGATTTTTCGACATTTATGATTGCAATAAATCTAAGAACAAAAACCCAATTAATATACACAAATTAAAAATTAATAAAAAAATGTACAACTATAAGATTAATAAATTAGTAATTAGCCAATCAACTAACATTTTATCTGTAAATTATATTTTACAAACATACTCTTATGTTTACAAATTTTTAAAAATATTTTTTTTTGCTTAGACCCAATCTTTCAATATATATTTTATTTAAGATGGCATTTGTCCACCAGTAATTTAAATATAGTATGTACCTCCTGTTTTAGAGTCAATCAAATGTATTTTTCTGACTTTTCAGTCTGCACTTTTTCATAGAAAAGAAAGGGTACAAATATAATGAGGTATTAGTAAAAAATGTTCTGATTTTTTGTTAAACAACGTAAAAAAAAATGAATATAACATTGAATCATGTATTGTTATCGACGGTCAGTGTAGCACACAACCATGATTCCATGTTTTTGTTAATGATTTATTGAGAACTGTCTCTGTCACCTATGATACAGTTGGAATTGAAATGTTTAGGTGGAGGTCCGATAATAAGTTCTTCACAAGCTTGTTAGAGCAGCGTTTTAAATTTAATTTATTTATTACATTTATTAAGTAATAAATTTAGTAATTTATTTATATAATCAAAATTTTTTTAATTTAAGAATAATTATAAACAAAATTAATTACTTGTATATTATTCATTCCAACAAATTATATATTATCTATGCTGTCACACCGTACAATCCTGATGTTAACGGTCATTACCGCTAATTGACCATACATACATGCGCATATAAGAATTAGATATAAATACATAACAGAAACGATACTTCATCAACAAAAAATTGATTTTTTTCGTCCACCTTTTGAAAACGGGACATTTTAGTGTCCCAAGATTCCCTATTCATTATGAGCTTTCTAGAAATTTCAGCCCTAAAAGTCATATCTTTAGCCAAACAATTTTATAAAAAAAGGAGAGTTCTTATATAGATATCCACTTATTTTAGCAGACAAAATTATTGAGTCAAAATACTTAAATCACATAACGCAAATTCAGTCAATGTTTGACAATAATGGCAAATAACATAAACTGACAGGCCATACTTGAATGCTTGACTCAGACTTCAAAGCCGTATAATAACGAATCACAAGTGATATTATTGTAATGTTGCATACCGTTTTTCGGTATTCAGATATTTGGAAATATACATATGCATCAGTCATCGGTGTTAGGTATTCATGTACAATTGTAAATTATTATAGAAGTAGTAATTGTCATCATAAAAATAATAGTAATAGTAGTAGTAAGATGGAGCCAGAATATAAACTTAAGCCTTAAGGTGCGCTCTAACTCTCTCATAATTAAAGAAATCGAATAAACAACAATTCGTTCAGTTTACATTATTTAAATAATACAAAGACGGTGTGAAAAATTGTAACAGAAAATTCAATTATCTCAATGGTTACACTCCAAGGGTGTGAAAAAAGCAAGGCATGAATACATGAAAGAAGAAAAATATGGCGTCAACAAGAACTGGTGTGGAGTACTACCTTGATGTTCTTAAGCTTCAACGATTAGTATCGTGCTGTACAATAAGACATCAATGAAAGCGAATGGTGAACGACCGGACTCGATTACTGGGTCCAAACATCGCGAATCGGGTATCGAAATTAAAGGTCCGGTTATGGTACGAAAAGACGTCGCAAGAATACGAAAAACAGTAATAATACTTACATGCAGCTATACGTCGGTTTGATCGACAATGGTGGATGAAAGAAAACGCTATCAAACTACGTTCCCGGTGAAACGGTCAACAAGAAACTAACGAACAAATGACTATCAACGGGAGCTAAAATTAAGAATGGAACAGAGGCAACCAGCAGCAGCAACTGCATCGTCGAACAGTTTATAAACACGAAATGTTCGTAATATTTAATCTATCTGTGATAATATTGTCGTTCGCAACCAAAGCGCTACAGGTTATACTTATTTGAGGTTATAAATTTAATATTTTAATCCCGATTAAATAAATGAATATGATCTTAGTCTTATAATTCATATTTCTAATAATATTCTTGGTCTTAAAACTGTGGTCCATGACTTCGTGATTAGTTTTATTTCATCTACGGTTTTGAATAATTATATTATTTCAAATAAGTATAACCTGCAGCGGCGCTAGTGAGTTAAGTTTGTACTAAATCTGCCTCAATAAGCCGATATTGTGTAGTAGGCAGGCAAGGGCGAGGCGTCGTACCTTATCTATTAAGACCATGTTTGTAACTTCGGTTCTATACTTGTATCACTGAATTCACATTTCACAATAGTATCCAAAATTTAACCAAAAAAATCGATATAACATTATGTGTGTAGGATAAGGGCTGCGAATGATACGATGTATCTCCCTAGAAAATTTGCAGAAAACCTCAATTCCACGGCTTGAATTACAATCTATCGAATTTCAATTGTAATCAATATACCTCGCATGTTACCAGTTACCACCACTACGGCAATACAAAAATGTTGGAGCCCTGCCGATCGTTGGTCATCAGGCGTCACTGTCTACCCGCCTGATCCACTACCGACCGTCGTCGTTGTCCCTCGTCCGTCGAACTTCAAAATATTTATCCAACGTTCAACTGTTCGACGAGTGTTGATTATTATTTTTGAGTAACCTTATAGCTTTTAAACATATTGCAACAACGTTTTATGCATTTTGATTTGTGATTCGTCTTCTGTTGCTGGAATTCGTTTGAAGCGAATTAACTGTTACATAATATTGTCGCCAATAAAAAATAAACCATGAAAACTGTTTCGGAAAATACCAACAGGAACATTTCTGACAAGGTAAATATAACCATGTATTAACAAAGGTGGATTAGCTATTAAACTGAAAATTATAACACTTGTTTCAGATATCCACCAAGAAAAGTACGAGAAAATTCTTGCAAACTCTGCAGCCATCCGGTGGTGGTAAAGAAAATCTGGTTGGAAAAGGCAGATTTCCTGAAACAAAGTATGTATTTATTTTTAGATTTATTCTTAATTCGTATTGAATATTGATACTAATTCTGTGTCATATTAGTGCTGATAAGATATCAAAGCCACCACTTAAAACTGAAGTTGAAGTAGACTCAAAGGATAACAAATCTGTTATTGCCAAAGTAAATCCATCTCTCTATAAAAAGTTAATTATTGACGATCTCACTAGCATTGGTATGTATTAAAGTCTTAAGTTATGAATTCTAATTATACTAATAAATAAATCAATTTAAAATATTTATATATTATAGCTGGTCCTAGTGAGAAATATTGGGAAGTAATTGCAGAACGTCGAAGAAAAGCTTTGGAAGACGTACTAGAACAAAATCGTAAATTACATTCTGTGGTTATGGCTTTAGAAGAAGAAAATGCATCATGTAAACAGTTGCTTGATCAAACAACTGATCTCGTAAACACATTAAAGGTATTTATGGAATGCTGCAGATATGCATTAATTATAAGAGTTTTGTATGTTCTATAAACCCTTAGGCAATAAAAATATTTCTTAAAACATACACTTATAGTAATTTATCAATCAATTTCCAACATTCTTTTTTTTTATTGGTTTTTTAAGTTATTTATTTAATCCATACAGATGTAAAGTCCAATAACAGTATTATGATGATAATAGTATGAAAAATCAAAGACTGATTTGACATTTGTCTTAAAATTACATAAATTATTCACAAATAAATCGACATTGAACATACTAGCCAATTTCAGTGTACGAATAATGAGTGAATTAGTCATGTTGATTTTTGCTGTGGGTACATAAAATAATTCAACTTATCTTTATTTACATTTAGAAATCTTATAATTATTCATGGAAATAGTTCAGGGCTATCAATCAAATTATTGAGTAGTTAATTCAATTAATTAAAGTCCGCTTTCTCTCTTCTAAATAGTGTAAAAAATTAATGGTGAATATGGTTCTATATGTCAGCGGTTCCCAAACTTTTTACCTGGTGGTAGGTACACTTTTTTAAACCAATTTCAATCAACTTCTTTTAATTATTTTAAAAACCAAGTCTCTATTAATTTAGTTCTTCATATTAATTAATATACCTATTTCCAATAATTATATTTTATATTCTATGTTATTCTATTTTAATAATTCTATTTTATGTGCTCAAGAATGTTATTATATATACTCGTATATATGTGTGTAACTGGATAAACCCTATTAATTTTCAAATAAATAAATGAATAAATAATGACTAGATACATGACATTGAGTCAGAGATGATCATGTAACTGTTTGAACTGTAAGAACTTCAATATCAGAGCTTAATAACAGTATACCATTTAGCAAAAAATTATGATGAAACACATAAATTTAGAATGATAAAAGTGTAACCAACTGTTAAATTTTACTCAAATTTAATTTATAAATCCTTGATGTGTGTGACAATAGGTAACACTATATTTTTAATATGGTATGAGAAAACTTGGATTTTTTTACGGTGGAATGAGATATTATATTTTGATATGTTTAAAGACATTTGATTATTAAAGCACAAAATTACAATTGCATCAATAGCCTTATTGAAATAATTTATAAGAATTATTGTAAAAAAATTGAATAAATGTAGAATAGTTTAAGCTAGAAAATTATATAGGATAGCTATACAGTAGTTACTCTGTAATTCGATGCTCGATAATTCGAAAAACTCCATAAATTGAACTTAACGCTTAGTCCCCTGAGAAAACCTCTATAATTAGAAGAAAATACTCGTACATGTATTCTGGTCCCCTCGATAATTCGAAATGTCTGTCAGTGGTACACATTCAATAATTCAAATTTTTTTTCCAGAACCTCTATAATTTGAATTCCCTTAAACGCGGTTACACGTATGTTCATATGTATAAAGATTATGTACAATCTGACGTATTTGCAATGAAACTAATAACTACAGTGATTAAATATTATCATAGTTAATAAAGAAGCAAAATCTTTTATGTCAGGATTGCGTCAATTTTTCGAACAATCTGAAATGGACGAGAAAAGATGTGATACAATTTTCAATGCCATCAGTAAGTTAGATAACGCTATGGAACCAGATTGTGGCCAACAATGTAACATAACAAAATATAACAGATTTATTTAAAATGTAAAATATAATAATATAATAAATAAATGTCACTTAATAAATGTAAAATATAGTACATAATATGTATAATAAATGTAATACATACATATAATTATTCACCTCTCTTTAATTTGAATTAATTATTTTTCCCTTGATTATTCGAACACTCGTTAAATCGAAAACCTCTATAAATCAAATTTTTAGCTCGGTCCCCTGAATTTCGAATTATCGAGTGACTACTGTATTTAAATAAGAAAATATTATTTTTATTTATACATGTTTATTAAAGGTATTTTAAAATACTATTAAATTAATTGTATTCTATTTTAGGAAGTCTTAAACTCTGAAGATGACCCAATAGAAGATGATACTGATGAACATTTGTCAACTGATTCGGAACAAATTAACAGTAACATTGATAATTCTATCAGTGAATCTGAATAGTTGCCATTTCATTTAAATAAGTTATTCATTACTTTATTTTTGTTCCTACCAAGTAATAATCATTTTTTACAATTTATTATTCAATAAAACTATTTATGTTTATATCCGCTTAATTATAAAAACTAATATATTTTTTTTTTCATCAAACAATTTATTACTAATAAAGAATATTGTGTGAATAAACAAGATTTTTAATTATACTTTGTGTTTTAGTTTACTTATTTATTATGATTGTATTTCTATGTATTTTTGTTTCCACTAACTACTATTGAATCTCACCTATAATTTGAGTAGGAATATGAAATATGCTAATGACAAATCATTATTACGTTTTCCTCTTAGGTTGACATAATCAAAGATCTAGGAATTGTTTTTCATAAAATGACCGCATTAGTTATACAATTGAAATCTAAAAATATCACACTTCATATATTTTGAAGTTGAAAATATATGTTTTTTTGTTTATTTTTCTATTGTTGGTGACATTACAGCACATTTTATCATAATATTCTTAAATAGTATATCTACAAAGTTCAATCAAACCACTTTATCCACTAAAAGGTACATAATGTACAAATTACCTGGTTAAGGTACAAAATAAATATTTTTACTTTATCCAACTGGCATAGGTAGTGTTGACATTACCTGATTATTGTACTTTACTCGTCACATATACATCAAATTAAGAAGCCAGCAGAAATAATAAAGTATCTGTTGTAATGGTATTTATTAAGTTTCTGGTGAGTTATTTTAAATTTGATATTGTTCAATGCTCATAAAAAATAATAAATCCATTATTTTAGTATTTATTAATTAATTATAGAATCCATGTTAACGCCCTTGGATAAAACTAACTGGAATTTATTATATATATATATTAAAAAAGTATTATAAACATTGGGTTAACTTAGTGTATAAGTGAAAATAATGCTGAGTCTTGTACTTTAGGTATAAAATAGAATCAACTATTGGAGACAAGTAGACAAATTCAAAATAATAGGTCTTGATAAATAACATCTTCAATTTTAAAAAAATGTCATCTGCAAAATGGGAGTGTTGTACAAGTATATACATATTTGGTAAAATTATGTACATCTATGATAATCAGTCACTCCTATCAACTATCAATATTTACCAACATCAGGTTCTAAAGAAAAACGTCACTTCATAGACAGCAGTTTCAAAGAGTGGTAAAATGAATTGACAAAGAAGAACACATTATGCTGTAAAACAATTTATTATGTAAATCATTATTCAAGGATTAATCCAAAATTAATTATATGTCATATAATAAAAACAATGTTAATATTATTGACAAATTTGATGATCAAATTGTGTCCATAAAATTTTAAATTCTTGTCTAAATGGATCCACAATTTGCCATTGATTTGTAAGGAATACATTTTCCCAATTCACACGAACAGCTTTCACAGTCCAATTCATAGATCCTAAAATAACTTTTTCATCATCAATTATAATAAACTTGTGATGCATTAACATGTCTTTATTATACTGCATAGGTTTAACTTTTTTAGCAATACCTACAGTGCCAAATTTCCATGTTGATGTGATATTATCCTCATTTACAATTATCCTGACACGAACTCCACGTTTATGGACATTAATAATTGCATCTGTGAGTAAATCGTTAGATAATGAGTACATACAGATGTCTAAAGTTTTCTTTGTTTCATTGAGCCATCCAATGATTTTGTGTATTTTACACATTGGACATTCATCGTTTAAACTACTTGAAGCACTAGACTTCTCGCGATGGAAATCACAATGTGGTTGTCTTCCATGGAAAAATATCACTTCAATCTGTTCTCGGCTGTAATAATTATACCATAGATTAGCTAATACTGCACAGGCACATGCAAAGTTAATCACGAGTTTTGTTGTTGTATTCCTGCAAGTTAAAAAAAAGTATCAATAAATATTATAATCTAGCAATATGACAAGTCAAAATTAACGTTTGTTCCAGCTGAGCATAATCTAAATAAAGTAGCATTATAAGTTACACAACTTTTAATAAAAATATAGAATATGATTGACAAAATACTAATTGTGATGGGTTAATCAATAATCATAATCCTATATCATCAAAATAATTGTCTTAATTAGTAGTTATACTGCTGGTTCAATCTTTAATGCATTATAAATAATTTTGAATAACATTAAAATTCTAAAACGGATGTAAGTATTAATTTCTTATACTTCTTTACCAAGTGAACAAATAATTGTAATACATTACAGCTTCTATACAATCGCAAAGTTAGACTGTAGTTGTAAAAAAAATGTATTTGTACTCGTAATTTGTACTAAAGAACATATTGTTCGAAATTCCGAAGTTACAGAAAAAGAACTGTCAATTATTATTTCATCAAATATGAAATAAGAAATAAAATATAAATAAATAACAAAATAATATTATTTTTAATCTAAATTACCGGTAAGACCAAGAATATTGAGTAATAACAAAACAATTTTGATAACACCTTATCAATTGACATGTGCACGTGAGTAAAAATTCTGTCATGGATATATACTATGTATATAGTAGACAGAAGAGTAATAGGCATAATCGAATGATTTCGATAATCGAATGATTAGTAATCGAGACATTTTCATAATCGAGAGAATCTCTCGAAAAATCATTCGAAATTAAAATTGTTTTTTCGTATGATAAGAATAATCAACTATTATTACTTATCGAATTAATCGAAAAATCACTCGAAATATGAATAAACTTATAATAAATAATTATTAGTTAAATGTTGCTTTTTTTATTTGCTGGTATAATATTAATTAAAAATTAGACTATAATTTAGGAATAATAATAATAACCATGATATAACCATGATAATGCATTATTAATAGGTGCTTTAAATAAAAGACAAGTTTTTATTTTTTTATTTAATAATTATTATCTAAATTTTAAATAAATCTGTTGGTTTAAAATACTGTAAATTCTTAATTATGAAAAAAACTCTAAAAAACTGTTAAGGTTAACTGCTAAAGTGCTAACTGTTTATGGCTTTGGCTTGCAAGATTGTTAAACAATTATATTTGGAAAATAACAATCAAAATCATAAATATTAAATATGTACTACATTGAAAATTGTAATGTCTTATGTAAACCATTTTTCAGATTTAAAATATACCTACTAATACTAAATAATCAATTACCAGACATATAGTAATTCAAAACATTTCAAAATTCGATTACGTAACTTATATCAGAACATATCGAAATATTTCGATTATGAAAAACAATCGAGATATTTCGATTATGCCCATCACAGAGATAGTACCGGAGATCAACAATTAAGGTATTCGTTAATTCGTTTTAATTCGTTAAACGATTAACGAGTGTTGATAGTTTATGTTTCAGTAATAATTCTGTTTTATTTGTAAGTTGTGTAGTTCAAAACTCTTTCTTATGGCTTAAGTATTATACTTGAACTTTTAGCTATTATAAATATTTTACTTTGATTTTGTATTGTATAATATTAATAATTAAATAATGCAATTGTTCAAAATGTTTTTTGCCTTTTACTAATATTAAACATACACACTGTCTATCAAATAATGGACTCCATATTTTTGTCCAGAGTACCTGATTCCAAAGGTATAACTACAATCCAAAAATTGTATGCATCTGACACTATCCTGGCCACAAGTTTGTTCAACCAGTATGTTTTACTAAAAATATCAGACAACTCTAAAATATTGTGTAAACTGGTCCCTCAACTGGCTTCCTCTAATAAATTTGGTAGTTGCGATGCAAGTGTTGTAAAGCATACACCTAACAAATCAATCGACCCGTCAGCAGTAAAGCTAGAAGTGTCTATAAGCAAAGAGCATATAGAACCAATATGTGTCTCTACTGCCAAACGTATGGTTGTCAGTATCATTTTCAAAGATGTGAAACATCAAGATATATGGTCGAAGAATACTGCCAGGTTGGCTGATGTTGTGAGACATATATTGCGATTATTTGTAGTACATAATGATTGTACTGTAAGCTTAAAAAGACTTGGACCAAAACAAAACTTTAATATTGACTATATACTTATTCACAAGACTGATTGTAAGAATGCTGCTCAGATTAATTCAGGAACTTCCATAATGATTATCAAAACTATGTCTTCTATACAGTTCTATCATGCAGAAATCGGGTTAGAAATAAAACCATTATTTGGCATGGAACCTCAAGTAGCTTGTATGAAAAACATCATAAAAGCTGCTAGAAATGGTTGTAGCCCTTTGTGTAATATGGTTAGTGAGTATATTGTTTTGTATTTTGTATAAATGTGAATACTCAAACGATTATTGATTATTTTTATTAGATATTATTGATTGGTCCATCTAGCAGTGGAAAAACAAGTTTGGTTCATCATGTTGCTGCATCATTAAAGTGTATCATTTTTAATTTAATATCTACAGATTTCATTAATGCCGATCCAGGTTCTACAGAATCAGCAATTCGAGATTTATTTCAAAAAGCTCGGTTATTAATCAAGCAAGATAGCAAAAGTAAATGATCAGATAATTTAAATGCTTATCGAAGGTTCAACATAAATATATTATTATTTTAAAATATTCACAGCTGTATGTATAATAATGTTTGAAAAAGCAGAGAGTATGTTAAATGGAAAAAGTGCTAATGCTAAAAGAATTTGTGCCCAGTTTCAAGATTGTTTATCATCAATTCAAAATTGTTGTCGTATTATAGTAATTGCAACTACTAGTATGCCACATTTAATTGATACTTCTTTCAAACAAGGATCAAGATTTTCATATGAGGTAATTATTATTATTATTATTACTACCTATGCTAAAATGCTATAATTTTTTTTATGTTGTTTGTTTAAACCGTAGATTTATGTTGGCGTTCCATCTGAAAAAGATCGGGTAAAATTGATTAAAGGTATACTTCGCACTTTGGAAGTAAATATTCAACACAAAACTACATTATCACTGGCAAAACTAACACCTGGTTACACTGCTGCTGATTTAGAATTGGTTTTGAAGGAAATTTGTCATGAGTCTCATTTTGTTATAGAATTGTTTGTTAATTATTAATTTATTTTATGTATAACTTTATTTGGTATTTATTAATAACCAATCCAATATTATGGATTTCAGAAAAAATGGCATATTAAGTAGTATAATTTCACTTATTGCTAGACACCCAGCTTCATCATTGAGGTCGGGAATCGGTCAAGTAATTACAAAGTCTGAATCTAGTCCCGCTACAAATTTGGGAGGGTTAACAAATGTTAAACTTATGTTTGACGTTTGTATTAAATGGCCTCTTATATACCCAAAAGCTTTTAAACATTTTTCTGTTCCTCCTCCTAAAGGTAAGAGATAAAGCCTGTACATTTGATTCAAAATTAACTTACATGTATAATGATTTGTGTTATTAATAATTTAGGTGTTTTGCTTTACGGACCTCCAGGGTGTGGTAAAACAAGTCTTGTACGTTCAATAGCTTCATCGGCCAACTTAAATGTTCTTACAGCAATGGCTGCAGAATTATATTCTCCATATCTAGGTGTTACAGAATCTAATATTTCACAACTGTTTCAACGAGCTAGAGCTAATATTCCAGCTGTATTATTCATTGATGAAATAGGTATTAATATTAAACAGGTTTTGAGAATGAAATCCATGTCAATGGATTAACATGTATAATTATTTTCAATTCCAAAACATTTATTTCTCTTTTCAATAATGCTTATTTAATTCTATTATTTTTTAATTTTAATTTTCATTGTAATAACGACAGTACTGTTAAGCATAAATTATGACAACAGCTATGCATTGTATATTAATATATATTCACTTTTAAATTAAATTCAACATGTTTGTTCCGATTGTCTACTCAAAACAGTATATTAATGTCTATATTATGTATAATTATTGTAGTAGTAATTTGATTTTTTTTCTATGTGTTCTAAAAAAGTTAATGTATTTATTAGATTCATTAGTAAGCTGTCGTACTGAAGAAAAAAAAGAGTCATCTGGATTTGATGACAGAGTTCTATCAACTTTTTTGGTTGAAATGGATGGTATCACTAATGATACAGAAGTATGTTATAATTTAACTAAATCATAGATTTTATAAAATTATTTTATTTATAGCATGGACAAGGAGTTGTGGTTGTAGCTGCTACCAATCGTCCAGATAAAATTGATGCTGCATTATTAAGACCTGGTAGATTTGATCGACAAATTTATGTTCAACCACCTCTTTCAGCAGAAGAACGTTTTAACATACTTAATACTATTGTTAATAATCCTGAACAAAGGTACACAAATCAAATAACTTTTATGATAAATCTAAGATTAAATTTACTGTTATTCTAGTGTGCCAATTTCGGATTCATCAATTTTAAATGAATTAGCCTTGATGACTGATTATTTTTCTGCAGCTGATCTTACAAATCTTGTGAAAGAAGTACTTTAAAATATTTTATAATATGACTTTAAATATGATTTCATAATAAATTGGTAATTTTTTTTTAAAGGCTGCTGTATCTTGTTTGACTAAAGATGGATTTGAAACGTGTTCAACAGTAAAAAAGGAACATTTTGAGGATGCATTGAGGAGTGTTAAACCTTCTTTATCCAAAGAGCAAATTGTATGGTAAGTATTTATGATTATAATTTAAAAACTATTCAAGTACAATGCTTATTTTAAATATAATCTGAAGTATATCTGTAAAAAAGTGGCATGACTATGTACTATATAAACATATTATATGTCTTGCTATCAAATGTTTACTGAATTTAAAATTTGCATTTTATTTATAATTATTAACTAATTCATGTGATTATTAAATAAAAATGTTTTGAAATAATTGTTCATGTTTTTATAGGTATAACAACTTTTCCTCGCGACAAAAAAAATAAATCATTATGTTGTGAAAATGATTATACTCTTAAAATGTAAATAATGACATTAAATATAAAAATGTTAAAACTGTTTTATTTTATTTTTTTGTATTTGTTTTTGTGAACAGTTTGAAATCATAGATCTTGTATATCAATAAGTGGAGTTAAATTCTATTGCGAATTTTTTTATCTAAAAACTCAGTGTGAAAAAAAATGATTTATTGTTTATACATAGAATTGTAAGCAATATAAGCCAATTTATAATTGTGAGGTACTGACGTTACACATTTAGTTGGTAGTTGTAGTATTTTGAAAAACATTTGTTGTTTGAAATGTTTTATTTAAATTATATATTTTGAATTATTGTTCAATTTGGCAGATCTAGAAGAAGAAGTACATAATCTCACTTATAATCAGATCATATTTTGTTAAAATTTGAAATGTATTATGTAATATAAATAGCTTAAAGAAGGCATCAGTTCCCCGCCCAATGCACATCCTAGTCAGTCTTCTTTGTTTAAGGGGATTGCATCACATGTATTTTTCGTACGTTTTAGACCAGTAGTGGGCAAACTTTTTTAATGGGGGGGGGCCACAAAGTTTAAGAAATTCTAGAGGAGGGCCAAAATTGAAGAAATAATGCATTTTGTGGCGACGGATTCTTACGACCAAAATATATTTCCGTACTTTTATCATGAAAACTACAACGCCACTGCCGCGGCTCGTAGATTTATCGACCTGCAATGTGCGTAATTTTTTTTCCGTTTAGAATTTAGATCAATGAATTTAATATACTTTCTGTGATTCGAATTTAATTTATAAATTCGTTGACATCTTTTCTATGTCCTAGAATTGTAGAAAATTCACATTTTTAATTGAATGTGTTTCCTAATTATCATAGTCCAGACAACAACGAATACATACATACATTACAATTTGGCATCTACAAGTACTATAAATAATGTAAAAAAATTCAAAAAATTAGCCCACCACAGTTCGAACTCGAGACATTCTGCACTAAAATACATAAATGTACCATTGCGCCAACAGGATTTTTGCACCCGATGGCATAATTTTTGGGTTTTTAAATTTTCACCCAGTGATTTAGCTACGATTTGAGTAACATAAAACTTTGAATCTCTTTTTCACCCCTTTAAAATAAAAATTTCGAAAAATCCTTTCTTAGCGGATGCCTACGCCATAATAGCTATCTGTATGCCAAATTTCAGTTCAATCCGTCCAATGGTTGGAGCTGTGCGTTGATAGATCAGTCAATCAGCTTACAGTTTTATATATACAGATAAATATTTTCGTCTGTAATTATCACTATTGACTATACACCAAATGCCGCCACGACGCCACATTGTGAAATTATTAATTTTTGGTTGATTCCAACTATCTAGGTACTAACTACTAACAACTTTTGGAATTCTATAGCTGCCAAGTGGTTATCGACTCGAGTGATATCGAGATTTATTTAATTTATTTATATTAAAATGAGTGACTGTAGCCTGTAGGCGTAGAAAGTTTCGACGAAACTTGTCTGCGCGGCGAAAAAAACCTCACAATATAAAAAATTTAAAAAAATCGGGTAAGAATGAGGTATTGGGGTCCCTACACATGACATTAATATTAATCAGGTAATTATGATTTTTACATTTTATTTATAAAATCTTTTACCCGTCTTAACTAAAGAGAACTTACTGCAATAAATTTACCGCGATACTTCTTTTTTAATCTTTAAAATGTATATATAAATAAAGTTACATAATAATGAAAAAGCCGAGATAGTGAGTACTATGGTATAAGATTACGCACCCATACGTCCGTATGTGGGATTTCACATATGAATCAAATTTTAATTATCAATATCATAGTTTTTTTTTTTTTTTTCGTAGTTCCGGGTAGTCCGTAAAACGGATAACCGGATTATCCATAAAACCGTCGACCGGTAGGCGGTGGCACGCAATAATGGAATACTCACAGTTCACACTATAGTGTTTGTTTACTACTCACATAATGACACAGTTGAAATGTGCGTGTGATATGAATTGCCTAAATATTACTCCTTAAAACATGTAATGCTGGAGCTTTGAATCATGAATCATGATATTATAAAAACATTACAGCATTACGCACAAATGTTACAAATTACCTTTTACCTTAAATAATAATTAATTTAAAAACTATAATTAAACTTATACACTTCATACCTTTTATAGGTTATCCGGTTATGCGCGTACAAGAATATATTTCAGTTTTCGCGATTTATTGACATGTGCAAGAGTTGCATTCACCGGCTGCTCGCGGTGTGACATCGTTCTCGGAAACGATTAGTCAAATGCTGGATAGGTATAAAAAAATAACTATACAATGGGCAAACATAATGATGAAGAACAATCAAAAACTCCATCTTCGGTTGGCCAAACCATCTAACTAACAGAAAAGAAAAGGTAATAATTAACAGACTTCGAATCGGACATACTCGTCTAACACATGAATTCCTCATGGCAAAGGAAGAAAAACCTATCTGCTCCACCTGTGGAACCGAAAAATCAAACATATCTTCACAGAGTGCCTCTGATACACAGACGTACTCAAAAATCTTATCGTTCCCAACACCCTGGACGCAAACACAAACAACAAAATCATAAAATTCCTTAAAATTTTACAATCTTCACAACTCAATATAACAAATGTAACACCGAGACTGTAATTATAACTAATCGGCCATTGCTGCCGATGTTTAACAGATCAATAAAAAAAAAAATAATGATGATTAATTCTAAGTATATATAATATATTATACAACCCATTATACTGTGTACGTAATCGTACACATTGCCATTTTGACCGTATACTTTTATCAATGTAAATTGTTATATTATTAAACAGTATTTGATAAACAAAAACTAACTCATATAAATTATAAATTTCAAGCTATATAGTAATATTTACCTATAATCTATGAATAGTATCTAGGATTTGTGTATGACTTTATGGAACGCTCAAAATTGTGTAGGGATTAGAGTGTCCCCCCTGACTTTTTTTTCCCACTTTAAGCCCTGACCGATTGTTTTTACATTTAACGGGTCTGTGCTCCTTATCGCTAAAAGTTGATACCAAAACTACATTAAAATTCGATATTTTGACAGTCCTCGATCAATCCTCATTTGCAGTTTGCACAGAATGCACTAATTTAATATTTCGATCTTCTTGGGTGAAGAAACATACATTTTTGGTGTGTTCAATTGTTTTACCAACCTTCAAGACAGGAACATAATGCAATTAATCATGATGTGTATTGTGTTTACGGCTTTCAAAGTTTCAACATGAACTCAATTTTATATTGAAATTTTGATGGTTTTTCGACACCCCTACCAATTGACTATTGTGTATGATACTATATTATATAACAACTAGCTGACCCGGCAAACGTTGTTTTGCCAAAAAGTTTTTTTAAATATTAAGTGGACCCGGCGAACTTAGCGCCTTCAGATAAACTTTAGAGTGATAATAAAACATATAGTTCAAGAATTTATTTATCGATTTATTTGAATTTAAACAGAAATCAGTTGAGTGCAGTATGATAAACAATGTTTTTCGTTTTGTTTTCCAACACGCGAACTGTCAACGTACAGCTGACCGTGCGAAAAACATGAAAATTCTAAATTGATCTCACAGACTTCCATCGATTGGCCTTGCGATTTATTGATTGTCATCGCAAAGGCCAATCGAACGGGAAACTGAATCCGCTTGAATTGAAATGGAAAATCGGTTGGAATGATCGGAATTCGTGGGATAAGGACTTCTTCTCCTTTGAATTTGCTCTTGATGATCGTTGCTTGTATTACATTGTTCATCAGTTTCTTGACGGACAATCGCGTATCGTTGCACAATTTAGGATGATTTAGATTCCGTGAAACATAATATTAATACTTAATTTTTCTCCAAGTTGATCCATTTTTTTAGTGTTGGCCGGGGCTCCATTTTAACGATTAAATATATTATATAATTAAATTCAACGTTCGAGTCGTTTCTGATGAGTACGATAATGAATACGTGCCACATATGTACATAAATACAATAGGTTATAATGGGTATTTCTCGGAACAATGATATCTACACGCCGATAAAAACGGACAAAAGGGTCAGGTTGCAGGAAGGTGGAAACGCCGCCTATAATATAGGTATACAATTTACACGTTAAATATTTTTTTTTTTTTTTTTATTTTTACAAGTAATATACAATCTGTATCATTAATACAATAAGAATATATGCTAAGAGTAATATGACAGGAAAATAATTTGATGAAAGGAGCCACCCATTGATGACACTTTCTGTGATTCTTAATTATTTACTTTTTTTTATTACTATAACAAATCACGACACCACTTGCGCTTTAGGCGTCTTGGGGGATTACCTGGTATAGTAGCGGAGGCCAATTTTTTGATAAGTGGATTCGAATGAGTGCTTAGGTGGTTGTAGAATCTTTTATAGAAACATTTGGATTCCTCTGCAATTGTTTTTAGTTTTAGGTCTGAATGAAGGGAAAAATTTGAGACGTAGGGAGGTGCATTTGTAAGTTTCCTTAGGACAATGTTTTGGAATGCTTGAATTTTGTTAACGTTTGTTTTTTTTGCACTACCCCATAACTGCAGACCGTACGTCCACATTGGTTTGAGTAGACTTTTATATATAAGAAGTTTGGTGGACGTGGAGGTATATTTATTATTGCATAATACCGTTTTTAACATGCGTAGGCGATTATTTAGGGCTAGTCTTTTGGCTCTTATATGGTGGGCCCAAGTAAGTCTTTGATCTAGTGTTAGACCAAGGTATTTAACAGTAGGAGAGGTAGGAATGGGTGTGCCATATAGAGAAACATTTGGACACGGAGCCTGTCTGAGGGTGAAGGTAGTGTGGATAGATTTACTTTGATTAACTTTGAAACGCCATGTGGTAAACCAGTTTTCCATGTAGGCAAGATGATTTTGTAGATTTGAAGAGGCAGTGAGGGGATCGTTGTTGATAGAAATTATCGCTTTGTCATCTGCATAGTCGGCTACTGACGTAAAAGGAGTGGTAGGTTGGTCTGAAGCATAAATGTTATAAAGGATAGGGGATAATATGCCACCTTGTGGAACACCAGCGTTTATAACTGCTATATCGGAGAAAGCAGAACCGTAGCGAATTTGAAAATGACGTTCTATGAGGTACGATTTTATAATTAGATAGTAAGCAGGTGGAAGGAATTTTTTAAGCTTATACAGTAGGCCATCATGCCAGACTCTGTCAAATGCTTGAGAGATGTCTAAAAACACACACGTACAATATAATTTTTGTTCCAGTGCATAGGAAATAGCGTCAACTAATCTGTGCACTTGGTGTATAGTCGAATGAGAAGCACGAAATCCGAATTGGGTATCAGGTAATACATTATTTTCAATAATAATGGGTAGTATACGTTTTAGAATTAACCTTTCTAGAATTTTAGCAAAGAATGGTAAGAGACTAATTGGACGATAGGATGATGTGGAATCAGGAGGTTTATTTGGTTTAGGGACTAATATTATAGTAGAAAATTTCCAGAGTAGTGGAAAATACGAAAGTCTAAGAATTGCATTGTATATGTGTGAGATGTGGACGATGGCTCTTTTTGGGAGACTTCTAGCTACTTCAGCAGTTATAAGATCGAAGCCAGGTGATTTATTCAGAGAGCTTTTTTTAATGGTATATTTAATATCATTTGGAGTGAATGGTTTGACTGGTAAAGAGACGGGAAGTGGAGAATTAAGAAACTCATCGACCGTATTCAAATGCGCATCATCACTTATATTAGAGTGTGGCTGGAATGTGTTAAATAGATGAAGCTTAAAAAGATCAGCCTTTTCAGTGTCCGAGCACGCTAAACTGCCATCAGATTTTTTGATTGGGAGATTTGGTGCTTTATAACGTAATATTTGTTTTGTTGTTTTCCAAAGAGAACCTTCCTTTGGAGAAAGATTAGATAGATGGTTTTGCAAGGTTGTAGATTTAAATTTTACAAGAATTTTTTTCAGGGAATTGGATAAATGGTTATAATTTTGACGGTGGGAAGGAAGACGAGTCCGTTGAAAGAGGGCTCTGGCTCTTCGCTTTTCAGAAATTTTTGTACGTATATACATCGGAAGCGAGTCTAGGATAGAAGTGGGTGGATTTGTGTCTGTAGCCGACCAGGCAGCTCTTTGAATGATATTAGTTAGATTATTTACCGCTAAATCTATGTCTTCGGGTGTTTTTAGTTTAATATTTAATTGAATTTCTGCATTGACAAGGTCGTGAAATTGATGGTGATTTGTAAATTTATTAAAAAGATGTGGTGTTTCTTTTTTAGTAGGAGTTGTATTAAGGGTTAGAAGAACAGAGGAGTGATCTGAATTCAAATCAAGGATATTTTTAGTGGTGCAATATAAATTATTTGGGATTTTGGACACAAAGATATCTAATATATCTGGATTTTTTGAGGAAGAGGATGGCCAATACGTTGGTCCCGGTGGAGCTAATACTTTAAATCCTTTGGTGTTTATAAAATTATATAATGTAAGACCACGCGGATTATTCACACGGCAACCCCAAGACTGATGTTTGGCATTGTAGTCGCCGCCTATAATAAAGTTATTTTTAATTGTGTTAAAGTACTCCGTGAATTGTGTGTTAGTGACATTGTGTTTTGGAGGAGAGTATATTGATGCAACAGTGAGTGAAGTATTATTTACAATAAGACTGATAGCACAGGATTGAAGAAAATCTTGACAAAAGTTTGGTAAAGGATGAAAAGCAAGTGTGGATTTTACAAATATAGCAACGCCCCCATGCGCGGTGTTATCTGGATGGTTAGTTTTGATTAAAGTATACCCAGGGATACGAACATAAGAATATTTAGTGAAGTGAGTTTCTGTTATGAGCGCAATATCAATGCGCTTATTATTTAAAACAGTTTCTAGTTCAAGGGCATGATTTTTAAGTCCATTTGCATTGAATTGAAGTATTAAGAGTGAGTTGTCAGTGACAGAATTTTTATTGTTAGAATTAGGCATTGTTTTTATCTATTAAGCTGGAGATTAATTTTGTGAGAAGAGATAACATAGGATGGATGAGAGATTTAAATTCATCAAGAAACAATGACAACGTTTTATTTATGTCAGGAGCATTGGTTTCTGGAGCAGTTGGTATACTATTATTGGTGTGCGTGTTGTGCGTAGCCTGAGCATATGTTTTTGTTAGAGGTGGTGGTTGACTAGGTAAAGTATGATCAGGAAGGTGGCTACCTTGTACATTTATAGGTTTAGATCTAAGGTTATCGTGTATAAAATTACTTGTTGGGCTGCGTCTTTTCCGGCGTTGAATCTCTTTGTAAATTGAACAGCCCTTGTAGTTGGCTGGATGGTTTTCTGAACAATGTGCACATTTTGGAGGAAGATCACGTGAGTTAGGGCAATCAGAAGACTGGTGCTCGTCACCACAGCGGACACATCTGGATTTATAGCCACAATATGCTCTAGTGTGGCCATATTGTTGGCAATTGAAGCATTGGCTAATAGTTTTTGATTTGTACGGTTCTTCTATTTTGATTTTGGTGTGCAATAGCGATGTAAGTTTGAAGATTTCGTTTGCAATAGTAGTAGGCTCTAGATCAACGAAGAAGAGGGGGAGGCGGTTTTTTGTTACCTTATGGAGAACATTAGTTACTTGTCTTACCTCGAATAGGCGAACAGTTAACTCTTCTTTGATTAAATTTAATGGTGTGGTTGGGTGGAGGTTACGGATAACGACTCGTAAAGGCTTGTCCTCTTTGAGCTGGTACGTATGGAACTCAGCTTTTTCATCTCTAAGAAAGTGCACTAATGCTCTGTATGCAACAGGGTTCGTCGTTTGGATTTTTAAACAATCAGACGTAGACTTACATATAAAGTTATCGACACCAATAAGTTCGATTAAGGTCAGGCAAAGTTCGGGGAAGTCTACAACTCCTTTGACGAATATAGGAGGAGGTGGTTTGATTGTATCTGGAATAATCGGCGGTTCTAAATCGATAAGATTGTCGTCCAAGTTTTCGTCTGAGATAACATTTTGAGAGAGAACTTCAAATCGATTTGTTGTGGAAAATAATTTTTTACGTATTTGTTGGGATTTGGGTGATGTAGGATTATCAGAAACTGAGGAGTCCGAGTGGATTCTTTTTGATTTTTGCTGAGTTTTCCACTCGCCGTCTGAAGAACTGTTAGTTTTGTTTGTATTTTTGTTTGAATGAGATCCAATATTTTTATTTACGTTTGTGGACGAGGTAGAAGGTTTATTATTATGATTTGCCATTTTCAGGTAGAACTGTGATTAGTTTAATTACCGTAGAATCGAAGTATTGCACAGCGATAGCGTATTTATTAATATAATAGTAATTACAATTACAACAAGGCCGCCGCGGCGGCACTTGATAAGAAACGACGTATACGGTATAACGCGTATACACGCACCTGGCGGTTTGCGAAATATTTATTTGTGTTGTATGCTTGTAACGAAGCAAGTGAATAAGATAACTTAAAAAAAAATCACACACCGAAGGAAGTTGAATAACATTACAACCCGTAAGCAAATTCGTGAAATTTGAGGTAGGTAAGGAGAACAGTAAACACATTGGAGGCGCACAGAGAGAACGCGTGCGCACCGGTTGACTGCTATCGCAGAACTGAACGTTAAATATTAAAAAATATTTGTGGTGCGGGTGTTTAGAGTTTTTCCAAAATTTTTTTTCGTAAAAACCTTGTCCTGGCAATTACGAACAATTTAAAAAAAATTTGAGCCAAATTGCCCGCCGTTATCAATTGATGAATTGTTATACATTTTTGTATATAAAGATATATATCATTGATAGTTGGTGAAAATTATATAAATTATTAAAATTTAATTTTATAAATTTGGCTATAGTTGTATGCAATGTATACCACTTAAACCAATTTTCAATTTTTAAAAGTCGAAGAACTTATTAATTAATTACATTTAAAACTTATTCCGTGCGCGTACTAAGATATATTATATTAGATATTATTCAAGATATTAAATTTAGCGCCTCTTATATCACAGATAACATGTTATCACTTAACTGCACTTAAAATAAAAAGACTGATAACATTTTATAATAAATAATAATACAACAAAATATTAAAATGTACCGGAAGCATATAATATTTAAATTTTTGAAAGTCTATACATTTTAGGTTGATGAGTTATTTTGGTGAGCACTTGACATTTTTATTAAATACAATTTTTTTTTTTTCGTTACAAAGATTTAAAATATGTGATGTATTAGGTATAACTTCGAAGCACGCTTAAATTGATCTTTTGAAGAGTCCAATAATTGTTATAAAATATTAGTTACAATATAGTTGAAAACTATGCAAAATATATTATACCGTGAATTAACTAAATACTTAGTGAAAATTACTTTGGCTTTTTACATACTTCATTACAAATATTTAATTTTTAATATCAAACTAATTTATTTACACTTTGAACTTCTAGTATAACTAATTAATTTACATTAAATGTTATGTTTTTAGCTAAACTTATATATTATATATAATATATAACTGGAATGGACTGTCCTACAAGTACTATAAAATTTGATAATGATAAAACATCAGTTACTCTACTTCAAGATATATTAAACAAACAAGGAGTACGCACTGTTCAGTATGAATTACTTCAAATTGAAGGCGCTGTTAGTGCACCATCATTTCAATATCGTGTCACAGATGGCCGATTTGTTGCTTATGGTCAAGGTTAGTTTTATTTTATTTGATTTATTTTAAAAGAGTTTTGTTTACATTTAAGTACTAATTATATCTAGGCAAATCAAAAAAAGAAGCTAAACAAAATGCAGCTAAGGCTTTGTTACGAATTATTCACAAAGAGTTCCCTGAGCTATATTCTGATTCTTTATTGGAGTCACAAATTGATGGTACTTCAGATTTGAATGAAACATTTGAAACTATGAATTTTGGGGATAATGATGAACGCAACCCAATTGGTATGCTCCAGGAACTTTGTACATCCCTTCATCTTCCTCCACCAGTTTACATAACAGAATGTGAAGATGGCCTTCCACACCAACGTCTGTTCACAGTTTCATGTAATGTGTCAGAATACAAGCAGACTGGTGTAGGCAAGTCAAAAAAAATTGCTAAACGTCTTGCTGCTAATAATCTTTATTTGATGTTAAAAAAGTAACCAATTGATACATAATTTATAAATGTTATATATTTAATTTGTTTTAATTATCATTTTTGTTTCAGCATCCAGTCAGATCTTAGCAATACTTCTAGAGCGGCAGATAATATAGATGATTTTGTTCGACAAGAGTCCAGTAATTTAAGTGGTCTGAAAAATTCAAAATCCAGTTCTCAATTCCATCGATTACCTGAAATTCATAGACATTTGCCATTGACTGAAGGTCCTTGTTGTTATGAATTAAAGGAAATGAAAGATGAACAGTTGTATTCGTGTGATACTCGACAAATTTTGAACAGTTTTACTGTCGAACAAGGATTAACAGCATCTTTTATTGATTTTGAAGAACTTTCAAATAAGGGTTCATATCAAACTTCTCTTCAAGTATCTACTCCCATCACAGTGGCTTTTCACGGTGAATCTTCTGTCAGTTATGAAGAAGCTCAACTGGAAGCAGCTTATAGATCATTGATATTTTTTAAATGCATATTGAATAACAGAGCTTTAAAACCATTGGTAGCTAATTAATTTATATTTATTAAAATTATTTTAAACATAAAAAAATTAAGCTAACATATCATGATGCCTGATATTTTTTTTGTGCAATTCATGTAAATGAGTGATAAAGACTTTTAATATTTGTATTATAATAAATGTAACATTGGTGTTGTTCTACTGTTTATTATTTTACCCCTATATTTAGTTGTGATAGATCAACTACTAAAAAAAATTAAATACTTAAAATGTTATTAGGTTTGGTTAATTAATTAAAATTGTTTTAGAGAGAGAGCTAGTACAACTTTACAAATTTATTATGGAAAACAATTATAAAATTATAAATATTATGTATTTATATATATATATATATTACATAATAATATATTTAAAACCAGTTGTAACTATGTTAAGTAAAATGTTACTTGTATTTATATTATATTATATAACTATATTATTGTTCAGATTCTAAATAAATATAATTTTTATGGAATTTAAAACTTTTTAGGAAACGATACATTTTTACCAAGTTTACCCGTTATCTATTTTAAGAATTGTGTATTCCTTAAGGATGTAATGTGTTCTTTTGGTTAAATTTGAAAATCTGGCCAAACATATTATTATTATAATTTTTACTGATTGTATTGAAATCTTTTCAATGCAATTTTCAAAATGTATAGTGCAATTTTAATATATATTAGCGCAATAATGCAATCAATTTAGTGTGTTTTTCAAAGCAATAACTTCACTACCCTAGTGATCATAGACCAGCTAATATCTTACCATATTCGGTACCTTTTTTATTTTTATTATAATAACAGGATAGAAATATTATCTCTATGCATAAAAATAATTAATTTCAAAGTCTTGTTTATACAAAAACACATAAGAGTGCATAAATTGTAATTTCAAGTATAAAACAAATTTTAAAATTTATATACTCATACATTAAGTAAAAAAGTTTCTAAGTCCACAATAAGAATTATAATCACAAACAAAAGGTTATTTTATCACGGCACAGTCCCTCACTAGGTAGCGACTAAGCTAAATTGTTGTATGCAGATTATTATTTATTTAAAGGTATGGTAACATTAAAAGGATTTTAGATTCTAATGATTTAATTTTATTATTATAATGTAAAGGTATCAAAATGTTGAAATTCTTTTTCCCGTATTTTTAATACAACTAATTTATCCAATATTTCTTGCCTCCATTTGCTTTTAAAAATATGTTCTCTATCTTTAGGTGAATTAAACCTAAAAAAAAAAAATTCTTTTAGTTTTAAAATTTTAATTTATTATTAATGTATATTATGCTATGTATTACCATTGTGATATAAAACATATATCTGGATCAATTGAACCTGCTACTACAGAACTCCAAAATATAGTTTTTGGTTTTTGTGTCGAAATATTGCTTTGAATTTCAATAAATGAGTCCGGTTTTGCCTCCATACCAAGTAAAGACCCAATGCTATGCTTAGGACTCCAAGCAGAAACTCTGCGTTGAGAAGCCTTAATTTCTTTCGCACTAGAAAAATGTTGGCAATTTTTAAATATGTACCTACCTAATTTTATAGTTTACTTTAGTCTTTATCATATACTTACTGCAAGTTTAAAGAATTCTTTGAAACATTCCCAGTGAGACGGGTTGGTGCAGAGTGTGAAGGTTCAGTAAAAGATGATGATACAGCCCATGATTCTAATTGTTCGTGTCTTTTCTTAAATAGTACGGTATATATTATAGTAATTACTTAATATACATTTTAAAGGACGTTCAAAATTAAATTTTCACTTTCGAATAAATCCCAAACTTAGTTTAATATATTTAACTAAAAATTAATTTACAGTTATATTTTACGCATTAATGTTATTATATACTTGAAGCTTTTTTTTATAGTTATACTGAAAAATGTTGAAAAATTACCTCTTGTTTTTTAGGTTGTTCATTTTCAATAGAAGCTTGTATATGAACCCACTTCTTCCCTGTAGGATTGGTGTTAGATATCTCACTCCTAAAATACAAATGTCTATCTAATCCCACTGAAAATACCTATTTGGATTAACTTATTAAATTAGGTACTTATTAAAACTAAATATCTTATATAATGAAATTTACTTGATCATTTGGGGTTACAGACACAGAAAACATGAAAGTATTTAATTTAACCCAACCAGTTCCTTCGTTGAGATTTTCATCAATTCCATTTCTATACCATACTCTAGAATCATTTGTAATTGCCCATACTACTAGAAATCCAACAGATAACTGAGTGATTTTTGAATCAGATTCCGGAGATTCAACAGTAATCCATTCTTTACCTTTAAAATATCCAACGTATTTATAATCGAGAGACACAAAGGAAAATAAAAATCTTCATGTAGCTTAATGCCGTAATACCTTGTGGTGTTTCAGCACTGACTTCTTTTCTGACCAATATCATACCACTCCATAAAACCACCCAAACTGAACCTGATGGCCCACAATCAATGTATCTGGATTCACTGCCTTCTTTTGTTGAAACACAGGCCCATAAACATCCTTCAGGCCACATTTTGTTTACATTTTTTCGATAGAAAATCTGCAAGTCAAAATCTTTTAGAACAAATATTTTATGTTTACACACCACTAGTACTAGATATGTAATTTTCTGTAAAAATATTTATTTTTAATTACCCTTCCTTGTGCAGTAACAGCCCATACCATCATGAAACCAAACTGGGCATCAGCAATTTTGTGGCCTCCAACACTCACACAAATAAATGGCTCCTAAAACCGATTATAAATATTATTATATACATTATACATACTTATATTAATTAATTTAACACATAATGTAGTATATAATAATTAATAAATAATATGAATGTTTAATAATGTGCGCCATATCGTAGAACCTGTGTAAAATCTTTATGAAGAGGAGAAATTATACACCAGGAATTTGTGCCCGTATATATACGATTTCTATACCATTTTCTTCTCCTGACACAGGAATTCCAGCGTTTGAACGGATAAAATTTTGCACAGAATTCAACTGCATATGTCCATCCCTGAAATAATAGGTAAAAACTATTTTTAAACAATATACTCGTAATATACCAAAGTATTTAACTTATGTCCTATCCAAACCAGTAGACAGTAAATAGAAGGAAAAGTAGAAAAATATCGACTAACGTCGGTACCTTGACACCTCGGTATCTGAAGAGGTCGGGAGGCAATATTTCAACTTTGTAATTTAAAAACAAATTGATGAAAACAGAGTTACACTAATCTATGTGTAAGATACAGGTTACTGGTTGAAAATAATTAAAAATGAGTATTGTAAAGAATAAACATGATGTTTATACCTATTTTTATTTATATTTACAGCACTCGCTTACGTCATCGTCCAAATCTGTATCCTCAAATGTGGTCTCCAATCTCCATTCATGTTCCCACTGCCAGACAAAAGAAGGTAACTTAATATTTTCTTTTAACTTTTCCTGTTTGCCGTTTTCCGACGACCAACAATATCTGTCTGTAGGCAATAGTCTCTTTGAAAAACTTCCCCCTGGCATCCACCTCTAAATAAAAATACGTACACATAAATATAACAAAAGTGTACTTTTCGGGATTCTCGAGCTGTTGTAGATCCATTACTACTAGCCTTCACAAAGTTATCATATGAGTTATAATATGGGACGAAAATTGTATGCCCTAAAACCTATTAATATGTATGCACTATGCAGTTATGCCCTGAGAATGTAAAAAATCCAAATTATGCAAAATTAAATTTTGTTTAGAATATCATTAGGTTATGAAACAAATGTTGGTATTAACTTGCTATTTTTTGACCGCCCAATAAAAATATGCAAACGCATACAATGTTGGCCCTATATAGTTATAATACTTTATGTTGCATCAACGAAACAATTTTACAGTAAAAATGTAATAAATATAAATAATAAATATACATCAGCTTTCCGTAATTACAGCTATGAGCTAGCATGATTTTAACATTTTGATGATAATATTGCACATTTTGACTTACATAGTTGAATTTCAACCTTTTTTAATTATTTTAGGTTTTTTGTGACATTCTAACTACGAAAAGCAATCAATATTTTATTATATTACTTTTTATCTTTTTGTTCATTTTTTTAATTTAATTTGGTATATTTTTCAATGGTTAATATACCTAACCCATGTATTTAAGCTTTGGAATTTTTTCAGTTTTGTAAAATATATAATTCTATAATAAGTTTAAATATACTGGGTTTTCCAACATGAATTTATTTACCCATTGCGATAATGAAGATATTCAAATTCTGTTTTTTTTTATAAGACTCTCAGTGACAAGGACTATAAATATTTAATATTTTAATTGAATTTAATATTTTGGTAAAAAAGTTTAAAAAATATTTATTTTATATTATTATTTCTGTAAAAATGAATATTTTACAGATTATTTTAATTAACCTCCTGATTTTTAATATATTTTTTAGTATCTAGAAAAATAATTATTTTAACTTTTTTACCAATACATTAAATTCAATTAAAATATGAAATATTTGTAGTCCTCGTGTCTGTGAGTCTATTAAGAAAATTTGAATTCAGTATTTGAATATCAACATTATCTCAGGGGATTTCGCAATGGGTAAATCCCACGGTAGGACACCCTGTATTAGACACACGTAGAATATCAACTATATACATAGGTATTTTTACGTACGGATGTGATGTAAGAAAACTTGTGTATCTAAGTTATCCCATATTACGGTATAGAACGTACCATTAAATATATATTTATTATATACTTAATAATGGCCAATGTACACAAGTTGCTATATGCGTTAATAATGCGTCAATAACCTCGTTTTCGAACACCTCCTCTCTGATTCGTATCGCTTCGTTCAAATCATGCACCAAAAGATAGGTCTGATTGTCTCCTCCAATGGACCAGATGTAGTTTTCAATAGCGGAAATGTGTTTCAAGTCCATACCGGCATACGGAAACGGTTTCCATCGGTCGTCGAACGTCGACAACGTGAAAATCCTACCATAGTTGTTGACGGCCAACAGGCATTGTTGTTCACTGTTCATTATAACTGCCGTTGCAGTGCGAAACAGGGCATTGGGGTAAATAAATACCTATGTGTTGCTTATTTCCGGAAAAAAAAAAACAAAAACGGCCACGTGCGGACCAACCGCGAATATTATACGGACAATCGATATTATACGAACAAAATAATAGGTTTATAGGTATATAAGAATATTAAAATGCGCGTGCACGTCGTTCTCCGTTTCGCCGTGAGAATAATATGATGGGAACACGCCTCATCGGCGGCGGCGGCGGTTATTTCGCGAAAAATCAATAACACAATAACGTTCGTGGTGCTACGTGTACTATGTTTGCAACTTGCGAACGTATACCGCGAAACCACCCTCACGACTATGAGTCTGTGGAACACGCGTCGCGTGCATGTAGCCCAGTAGCAGTGGCGCAACTAGGGCTAAAGTCTCACCTGGTAATTGCTTAAAAGTGATCAATGGTGCTTTGCCTCTATCCACCATGTATACAATTGACAATTAAAATTTTTTTTTTTATTTCTGACGGTAAACTTTTTTAACACATTATCAATTATCAATATCAATATATTTCTCAATATTTATGTAATGACTATAACGAAACCATTCAAGAATGTGTCCTATCACCCGGATTGATTATGCTACTGAAAATCACGAGGTGGCATATCAAAAATGGGTGCATAAAAAATTGAGTACAAGGATAAGTAACATTCTGCTGTACCATAGATTAAATATATGTACATAGTATATTTATGCTGTACTAAATTGAAATATTTGTTCACAAAGAAAATATAACGACTGATGATTTATCGTTAACACTGAATAATAGGCACCTAAAATAACCTTAAATATCCACAACCTGCAGGTCTGCTAGGTATTTTATTTACAAATTTAGTACCCGATATACTTTCCAAGATCACGCAATACGCATCAAGTTAAGTATTTAACATACGTGTTCACTCATTGCGGGATCGGCTTCTGGAAAACGGCCGTTCACCGATAAACTTGTTTAAAAATTAAAAAAACACTTAACTTTTTAAGCTAATTAGTAATATCAAAAATTTAAACATTTATTTTTGGTATACAATAAACGTAAATACATAATATAGTAAGACAATAGTATTAACTAACAATACATTATTGGACAGTGAACTTAGAATGCATACGTTATAACTTTCAACAGCGGTACCGGTGCATCGTGCTGACAAAAAATAACATGTTAATATTGTTATTTATTCGCAACAATTTATTTGAATACTACGAAACAAAGAAAAAACGAAACATTGACCGATAAATAATAAGATCTCTTGTAGTTCTGTTACAGTTAGGTATCTTCCCGGGCTACGGTCTCATTTACACTTCCATTTCAAAACCATTTAAAGTTAAACTTTATCTATAGCATATGAGGAATTTAAAATTTAAATGCTCGCACGGAACAGTCTTGACCGAGACCAATAATATATTTAATAATTACGAACATTTACGAATGAGACAATGTTATAAATACAACAAAAAAATAAATCAACGGTCGAGTATTTCCGTCTATTCATAATTTTGTAAGGCGACTAGCATTTGTTAATAACTTGAGAGTTTTCACGTACATCCACAAATTCGATAACTTCCGTCAAGTGTTACTTTCATCAGCAGCTGTTGACCCTTGACCATAAAATCACTGGCAGCGTTCGGCGAAAATTACAGGCCTACAGAATTATCGTACCTCCAAAGGGCTTCTAAATATTTCGCAAATCTTTTAAAGTTTGTTCGAGTGCCTTCAATGCTCGTTTGTGAGTCATCGTATACTCATCCCAATTCAGCAATACTTTAGCCATTGCTGATCTTTTGTCATATTGCCGTTTTCGTTCAAATCCTCATCAAATATATGAAAATAGAATGTTTGCAACTAATCCCCGTGTAAAATATCAAGAAATTTATTGTTGTTGCGGAAACGTCAAATTTTATTTTGACATAACAGGTGGTGATGCCTTTATATTATTACACTGCCTTCTCTTTTTTTCACCAAGGTACTAAATATATTTTTATTTTTCCAAAATTATGGATATTTTTTTTTTGTTTTTTGACCATACAACCTTTATAAATCAACATTTTTGTGTAATAACATTTATTAATTTATGTAAAAATACTTTTCAATTTGTAGATGTGTTCTAAAAATAATTTGGTAATTTAAAAAAAATTTTATAAAAACCATATAGTAACCTAACAAAATATAATATGAAATTCTGGCATTCAATGACATTTTCAATGTAAAATTTGTGGTTGAATTTTGTTGGCCAATGATGCTTTGGTTTGTTTTTTGTCGAACTAATTCTTAAAAGTGAATATAAATGATCATCAGTCATCACCTTAGGATTTTATTTGATTTTGTTAGGTTCATGCGAGATTTTCCATTGATTATTATCAATACAAAACAAAATAAAAACGAGATATTGCGTTGTGGAGTATACTCTATAGTCTATAGGTAAAAGGCAAGCGAGGTAATACGACGAGCAAGTACAA
Organism: Periphyllus acericola; assembly: GCA_949715065.1. NCBI lineage: Eukaryota > Metazoa > Arthropoda > Insecta > Hemiptera > Aphididae > Periphyllus > Periphyllus acericola. The sequence continues at coordinate 10,074,642 of OX454271.1, forward strand.
TAGAGTAATGAAACCTATAGTAAGAGTGGCCCACACAAAGACAATATATTATTAAAGTCGGGTTTACACATAACGATAAATTGCAACGATGTGATTGACAATTTATCGTCAATATTGTTCAAATTAATCGAAAGAGTGAGTACTGAGTACTGTTTATACGCAATGATTGTCCTCGTTGTTCGAAAAATGCATACGGTTGAAATACCACAAACTATAATTATAGGAATAATATTATAGGTCAGGGGTCGGGAACCTGCGGCTCCGGAGCCGCATGCGGCTCTTTGGATAATTATCAATATATCGAGATCCGTAAAATATATATTACTAAACATTTTTGGATCTACTTACATTTGTGAGCAAACATTTTCAATTATGAACTTTATTAAAAATAAATTAAGGAATCAACTACAGATTACTCTCCAGCAGGCCCGTACTGGCCTACCGGGACACCGGGAGTTTTCCCGGTGCACCCCTCTCCCCTTTATTTTTATAATAAATATTTACTATGTATTAGAGGGTACCACTGATTCCAATTTTTATCTCATCAATCATCAGGTCTTATATACTGATTTAGAATGTTTCGATCCTCAAAAGTTTGATAAAATAAGAAAAAATGGTTTTTCATCTAATGCGTTGGTTAAAATATGTGAACTGTTACTCTCTATTGATCAGCCGAAGCTCAAAGAAGAACTTATTTCTTTTGCTACATCTTGGCCTTTAATTTGTAAAGTCGGTTTGCAGAGTGCGTATGAAGATGCAGGACAATTCGATACCATCGATGATGATGAATGGGTTAATGAGTACGATTTTAAGTGTAGTAAAATAAAAGAGTGTAATGTTTGTCTATCATGCGCATTGCGTATAATAACTGATTATAATATGTATTCCTTAAAATACATGGAATTATACAAATTATATAAATATTTACTGACTCTGCCTCTAATACAAGTGACGTGTGAAAGGTCATTTTCGAAACTAAAATTGCTATAAACAAGATTAAGATCCTCTATTTTACAAGACAATTTAGAATCATTATTCTTAATGCAGTGTGAACGAGACATACAAAATCAAGTAGATGGAGATAAAGTCATAAATGTTCTGTGTTCGAACAGCAAATAAATGCGACGTCTACTCACATATTAAAATACAAGTAATTTTCATTTACTTTTTTTTAAAGTGCTTAAAAAAATTTTATGGTTTAAATGTTTTTATATAAAATACAAATAAGATTAAATTTTAAAAGTAAGTGCACAAATTATTTTCTTTGCCTTTTTTCTACAAAACATATTATGGTTGGTATTTTGTTAAAAATTTCTTTGGGCGATAGTGTGTAAATAAAACAATCAAGGGTAGACACTGATTAAAGGTATATAGTAATAGTAACGGTTGCATAAAAATGTAGTTGACGCCCTATAAATATATTTTTCCCACGCCCCTTTGAGGTGGCCAGTACGGGCCTGCTCTCCAGAATTGAATAAGCTGTCCGGAGAAATTCAGTGTCAAAAATCCCACTAATATTAAGTAGATACGTTTCTTTTGTGTGTTATTGTGCTTAATTAAATAATATTATATTTTTTTAAACAATAATAATAATAATGAATTAATGAAATAAAGTTTTTCTATATTTTCTAAATTTAAGACGTATTATGTTTTTATTGCCTACCAAAAAAAAAAGTTCCCTGGATATCATAGTTTTGTAATTTTTTGAAAAAATAGCTCTTTCCTACGAAAAGGTTCCCGACCCCTGTTATAGGTATTATATTATAGGTTTATAAATATAATCCGCTCCTGCCCAGGATTTTAACGAAAACAGTCAATGTGAAATTGTGAACTAAATTAAATCGTACTCTGTAGCGATAAATGCCTACTTCATGTTTACACGTTCCGTCTTATCGTTACAGTTAGCAGAAATAGATGCCGGTCGGCATCAATCATCCAATCCAATTCCAATAAATATACTGTTTAAACGCAACGTTAAATCGTCACAATTCCTTCGTTACGAATGTTACGATATCTAACATTTATTGTTACGTGTAAACCAGGCCTGCCGAAGAAAAAAGGTTGGATTTCACTGCCCACTGGCCTACACGGCTACACCTATAAACAGTACGACATATCATTTTTTTATTTTTCCATAAGTTTGGACATAATAGAGATCTTATTTCATAATTTATTTTTAATAATTATAAATTATATGACGCGTGTATTGACATTGAAGGAATACTTAAATTAAAACGTACAAATTTCTTAGCGCATTCGATTTTGTCCATTGCATTATTTAGGGAACGTTTGAATAAATAAATTAAAAACGGATTCAATAAAAATAGTCTTAATTATTCTGATATTGTTGCCGCGTCTCTTTTTTATAGAAGTGGCGACGATGTCTTTACATTATTACAAAACGGCATCAAAATTAATTGGAATTAATGATGACGTTTCCGGGAAAAAAGGTGGCAGTCATACGCTTAACTAGACAAAAAAAGTCCATCTGCAGATGTTGATGGAAATTGGAAGGCGATGTCCATTGTCAGGAACTAATATATTTTCTAGAGGTAGGTTCACTTTGACCACCCCCTATTTGCACTTGCTCCGCAGATCCACTGTATATAATACTATAATAGTGTATAGTGCACGTAATATAAACCTTATGTTTTGTATGATTATAAATTATAATCGAAGGCTATTATTGTAACGTCATTGATTATAGAACAAAAATATTCCATAATCAATGGTACTGCTTACTATACATATTATTATAGTAACCGATATACTGATATAATGTTAATGTTCTGTACAGCATGTATACATATTAATTATTTTCATATGGCACGTGGACTTGGACTCAAAACGAATCTGTACATTTTAGTCATTAGTTGTATCGCAGATAGCATTTAATGTATGTAATATGTGCTTGTAATGCCTTGTATAGGAAAAATAAAAATTAGTAACGCATATTATTATTATCTGTGTAGTCATGAAAATGGCTTATCTACTGTACAACGCAGTGTTATTTGAGTTCATTAAAAATACAACCATCTCGAGTGAACTCACTGTATTGCGATGGGAATTTAAGAAGGAGACTATATTGTAGTCAATACTGAACATGCTCATTATGCTTATTAGACATTAGAGCTGATTCGCATAACAAAGTCCTATACTCTATGGAGTTGGAATATTATCTATTGGTACCATCTATAGTACTGTTACCTACCCGTAAGGCAATAAACCCATTATAATAAATTGTCGTGCTCTCGCTTTCAGTTATTATAGATTTCGAAATTCTTCCTGACGCACTAACACCCAATAGGCTATAGATGACCTTTGCGCACCTATCCGTGATTTTCAAAGGGATTATGAGTAACTCCGTACACTGTGTTATTGTTCAATTAAGTAGAAACAAAATCGAATCAATGGTTACATTTGCCGACTTTAAACGTTCGAGTGACTTTAGTCATTAATAACTTTAAGACACTTATTCATATTGTAATGAACGCGACATTTCTTATGTAAACACATTTGGTTAAGAATAAATATTTAGTTACCAGTTATTAGTGTACCCATCATTTTTAATTCTAGACAGTTGTAAATTAAAACAGAGTTTTTTGCTGCACAATTAAGTAATTCATTTTGCAAAAACAATAGGTATATTATTTTTATCTAAAATTTGTTACATTCTTAGTAATATTTTTTACAATAATATGTATTAAAATATGCGATTGATAATTGTGTACGTCACCAAAAAGTTATCATTACATTTTATGCACATTTAGAAAATAACTGGTGCATTTGATGGCATACAATTTACAGCCAAGGATTTCTGATATACCTTAGTCAACTTATCAACAATCATATATTATAATATATAAGTTCACGTATATTTATAGTCTGCTCTAAGAAATAATCAATGAGTTTAGAGTATAATAATATAAATATTTAAATATATGAGTTTATAATATTTATAAAATAAAATTTGAAGAAAAAATATTTATGTACTAGATAAAACAATATTTTACTTAAAATATATTATAAGTACATGTATTCATCACAGTAAAAGGAATCTCAAAAAAAAAAATAGTTGCATAAACAAGATTATTAAAATAATAAATAAGCCAACTAAGCTTTATTAAATTAAGCAGAATTTTTTTTATATAAATATTTAAAAATTAACAATATTATAATATGTAAAACAAAAGTATTAACAATTAATTATACAGTAATAAAATAAAACAAAAACAATTGGCACATACCATTTTAATCATTATACATTCTTAGTTCCGGTTTCCTTGGGTTTGGTTATTTGTTTGATTTTTTTGAATTAAATTATTTATTTCTTCAGGCAAATTACTAGGATCAGACAGTATTTCTGTAGATGTACATAGGTTTCGTAACGCGTTTAAAGCAACTGTGAAAATAAAAATGATAAAATATTTTAATATTTCAAATATTAATACAATTTTCATCAAATGTTAAGGTTCTTAAATTTATAAATATATAAAGACATTTTATATTTTAATTGTTTTATTTTAATTGTAATGGATGTAATAATGACTTTGTTTATACAGCTTATTATATCATTACCACCAACATTAATATTAAGATATAAAGGATACATAATTAGTACTTATTATCAACAAACTATTATTTTTATAATTGCCTTTTTTAGATTTAACACATGGTAACAATTAAACGCTATAAATGTCTAATCGACAATGACATTGCACAAGTCTTAACTGGTCAACAGTGCTTGGCATTGGAAAAATTAGAAAAGGGATGCAAACATATAATAAAAACAAAGTGTTACACAAGTCCTGATTGTGCTGCTCTTAGTGTCCCATTTAGAAAAATTAGAAATGGTACTTTAAATTATTTGAAAAAAAAAGACTTACTCCATCACTCACCCCGGCCCAAGACAAAAATTGCTTATAAGTACACATCTACGATATAAAATATGTATAAGCCTTCATTCATAAAAACTA